>JBBPBR010000007.1:25421645-25514348 GCA_037974775.1 Cicer pinnatifidum | reverse complement strand
GATGTTGTTAGAGATGAAAATATGAGTTTATTTAAAGATTTAAGTTATGAATTTGATGAAATTTGCATTATATTGAGGATGGTAATTAATATTATGGGATTTGTTTGAAATTTTTGATGAATTTTTTGAATTTTTCCCAAAAAAAAAGGAGAACATAATTGATATTTTAAAATATAAAAGATTAAATTGTCACTTAAAATTAAAATAAAGGATTAAATAAAAAAAATAAAGGACGAAAACGTTAATTGAAATTAAGTTAAGGGACCGTTGAATATAAAGAGTATTGAGAGACATATGGAATAATTGTGTGTTTCAACTACACAACGAAATATTTTTATATAGGCACAAAGTATTAAATAACCCTAATTTACAGTAATGCTAACGAGCCAGAATACTTACATATTTACAGCCCATATAATTATTTACATTCTAATATAATATTTAACACTCCCCCTCAAGCGGGAGCATATAAATCAAATGCACCTATCTTGTTACATATATAACTAATTCTAGGACCTCGCAATGACTTTGTAAACACATCTGCAAACTAATCATTGGATTTGACAAAGCTGGTGATAATGTCACCCGATTCAATCTTTTCTCTAACAAAATGGCAGTCAATCTCAATATGCTTGGTCCTCTCATGAAAAACAGTATTCGAGGCAATGTGCAATGCAGCTTGATTATCACATATTAGTGTCATTGTGTTGGTCTCTTCAAATTGAAGTTCTTTCAGTAATTGTTTCATCCAGATGAGTTCACATGTTACTAGTGCCATGGCCCTGTATTCTGCCTCAGCGCTGGATCATGCAACAATATTTTGTTTCTTACTCCTCCAAGATATTAAATATCCTTCGATGAGTACACAATACCCGAAAGTTGATCGTCTATCTATGGGTGAGCCTGCCCAATCGGCATGTGAGTAGCCAATTATCTAAGTATGTCCTCTATCTTCATAAATGAGACCTTTTCCAGGTGCACTTTTGATGTATTTAAGAATCCGGATTACAGCATCCATATGTTCTTGGCAAGGAGAATTTAAGAACTGACTTACCACACTGACAACAAAGGAAATGTCAGGACGAGTGACCGTGAGATAGTTTAATTTTCCAACCAATCTCCTATATATTCCTAAATCTGATATAGGCTCCCCATGATTGGGTAGGAGTTTGACATTTGGATTCATAGGAGTATCAACTGACTTGGCATTTAGTAGGCCTGTTTCTTCAAGAATATCCATAGCATATTTTCTTTGTGAAATTACAAGGCCATCCTTGGATTGAGCTACTTCAATACCCAGAAAATAACGGAGTTTACCAAGGTCTTTAGTTTGAAATTTATTTGAGAGATGTTGTTTTAAATGGAGTATTCCTTGCTGATCACTACCAGTTATAACAATGTCATCCACGTAAACAATAAGATAGATGCACCCTTGAGCTGAGTGATGATAAAATATAGAGTGATCGGCTACACTACATATCATACCAAATTCTTGTACTACCGAGCTGAATCTACCAAACCAAGCTCTAGGAGACTATTTAAGACCATAAAGGGACCTGTGTAGCCGACAAACCATGTTGGAAGACTCCCCCTGAGCAGCAAACCCTGGTGGTTGCTCCATATACACTTCCTCTTCAAGATCAGCGTGCAAAAAGGCATTTTTAATGTCAAGCTGATGGAGGGGCCAATGTCGAATTGCTGCAATGGAGAAAAATAGTCTGACAGATGCCATTTTGGCAACCGGTGAGAATGTATCACTGTAATCCAAACCAAAAATCTGAGTATATCCCTTGGCTACCAAACGAGCCTTAAATCGATCAATCTTACCATCAGGACCAACATTCACTGTATAAAGTCAACGACACCCGACTAACGACTTCCCATGAGGTAAAGGTACCAATTCCCAAGTAGCACTGCTTTGTAGAGCACACATCTCATCAAGCATTGCTTGCCTCCACTCAGGGTGGGATAATGCTTCACTTGTAGTTTTAGGAATAGGAATAGAAGACAAGGAGGACAAGCAAGTGTAATGTAAAGGAGAAAGACGATGATAACACAAATCAATATTGTGAGGAGATGAATTATGGGTGGTGCGAATATCTTTACGAAGAGCTATGGGAAGGTCAGGCTCAGGTGGCAGGGCCAGATCCAGAGGTGGCATCGGAGGAGAGTTTGTAATGGTAGCAGGAACAAGCACAACAGAGGATAAGCGACAACGCTGATATATTTGTAGTGGTCGTGGAAGTTGGGGGGCAGACTCGACATGTTCGGGGGCAGACTCAACAAGTTCGATAGGAATATGAGTGGGTGGGAGAGGGATACCTACTTGACGAGGTTCAGGATTAATGTCCTGATAGGGCTCAGAGCTATATGGGTAGGTTTAAAATATTGTACAGACTCGAAAAAGTTAACATTGACTGATGTAACGCCGTTAAGACTGCATCTCCCCAAAAACAGAATGGAACATTGCCATGGAGAAGTAAGTTTCGTGTGGTTTCAATGAGATGCCGATTTTTGCGTTCGGCTACCCCGTTTTGCTGAGGTGTATGAGGACATGATGTTTGGTGTAAAATACCGTTGGAAGCCATAAAATTTTGAAATTGATGAGACAAATATTCTCGAGCATTATCACTTCTTAAGGTACGAATGGAACCTCTAAATTGGGTTTTAATTTCTTTATAAAATTTCTCAAAGATGGAAAACAATTCAGTTCTATTTTTCATTAAAAATAACCACGTACAACGAGAATAATCATCAATAAAAGTAACAAAATACTTAGACTCTAAAGTAGACACAGTACGAGAGGGACCCCAAACATTAGAGTGAACTAAAGCAAAAGGAGAGGATACTCTTTTATTGACTCGATCGGGAAAATTACTACGGGTGTGTTTCCCTAACTGACACGACTCACAATGTAAAGTAGATAACTTAGACAAACTAGGCACCAGTTTTTGTAGTTTGGTAAGACTTGGGTGTCCTAGCTGAGCATGGATAGTATGGAGGGAATATGTGGCAGAGCACGTCTTGGATGTTGTAGAAAGGTAATAGAGGCCTTGTGACTCACATCCGACGCTAATCGTCCGTCCCGAATTCTAGTCCTGCAAGGTAACATTATCATTAGTGAAAGTAATAATACAATTATGAGACCGAGTAAATCGACTAACTTAAAGTAAATTAAAGAGGCATCCAGGTACATAGAGAACATATGCAACTGAAATTAAAGGGAGAATGTGGACAGTGCCAACTCCTTGAGACCGGGTTTGAGTACCATTGGCAGAAGTTATAGTAGGTAAAAAACCAGATGTAGAGAGCGAAGAAAAGAGACCTTTATTACCAGTAACATGATCAGACGCACCAGAATCAAGAACCCAAGGGCCGAGAGAAGATGAATCAGAGAGGTAAACAGATGAGTTACCAGTGTGTGCAACCGAAGTAGGAGAACTAGAGTTCAGGTGACTCTAAACCCATCGGAGAAAATCTTCATAGTTTGTCGGGGAGCCTTGTGGAGATGGTGTAGTCTGAATAGTGGCAGAAGGATCAAGCTGGGTTGCATTTATCGAAGGCGAAGGCTTGCCATGCAACTTCCAACAGTGATCAATAGTGTGTCCAAGCCGATGACAATGCTCACATTTGGGATGAGGCTTAGAGCTGGATGGTCCTCCACGAGAACGTTGCGGACTATGTTCCTGAGATGCAAGGGCAGCAATGTCACCCAAAACTGAAGTAATAGACTGCTCAACTGGATGTTTTGTTGGTACTCGAAGGAGGACCGCTGAAGTAGTAGACATGTCCAGAACAGTAACAGACCCCAAAATTTTATCCCGAGTTGCAGAGTACTCCTTGGGTAGGCCATATAGTGCAAGAAGCATGAAGAAGGTGTTGTGTTGATCCAACTCCTTCTTCTGTTCAACTGGATTACTTGCAGCATGAGGGAGAAGCTCATTAAAGTATGAAGTGCACAAAGAATGGTGCCAAGATATGCATAAATAGAGCCATCGAGTGACTTCGGAGTAATGATGTTCAACAAGCGGTGACAAACTCCATAGAGACGTTACATCTGGATGAAGTGTAGACATAATGACACTACACAACTGAGCATCAATCTGACTCCATTTGGATGTTTCAGTCACACTCACCTTTTCAGGGTTTTGGGTGAGGTGATCCTCGTAACCTTGACCACGTAGCCATAGTTTGATGTCGGCAGCCCAACTATCATGATTTGATCCATTTAATTTTTCAACTGAGAGAGGAGAAGTGATGTAGTTAGTGAAGATGCTCTTTGTTTCAGACTGAGATGCCATGGTCAGCAAAGATTGTCAGAAAACACGTCGGAACCAGGAAAACAGGGGTTGTTTGAACTGGAAGTCGTATATCCGTAACTCGAAACTAAAAACTTAGGGCAGATATGGAAGCAAGAGGTCGAGACGAGTGCGGTGGAAGAAGCGGCACTGTGAACGGCTGCCGGACGCGTCGTCACGCATGGTGGCAGTGGGCGGCGCGTGGATCTCACGCGCAGGAATGCGTGCAGCGCGTGGGAGCGCGTGAAGGCGCGGCGGAAAGGTTTGGCTGATCTGGAGTGTACGGCGCTGATGGAGTGGTCGTTCGCCAAAAAAACTCGTCAGAAACAGTCACGGCAACGACGGTAGAGCGTGAACGGCTGAACAAAAATTGAGGAATCAGCGTATCAACGGCAGAGGGGGGCAAACCGGAGTTGAGAACACGGTTTGCCGAAAAATATTCACCGGAGACAGTGGGTCGATCGGGTAGTTGACAATTAGGGTTGTCTCTCAGTTGGCTCTAATACCATGTTGAATATAAAGAGTATTGAGAGACATATGGAATAACCCGTGTGTTTCAACTACAGAGCGGAATCTCTTTATTTAGGCATAGGGTATTAAATAACCCTAATTTACAGTAATGCTAACGGGCCAAAATACTTACCTACTTACAACCCATATAATTATTTACATCGTAATATAATATTTAACAGAGACCACAATACTATTTGGCCTCATTTTTATGAGCACTTAATAATATCGGAGATCAAGGAAGTAATTTGTCAAGAAATTTAAGAAAGCTTTCAGATAAAGGGTTATGCTAATAATAAGTTTAGATAAGCACGAGAAAAGATGTTTGTAATATATATTATTAGTTATAATTAGGTGATTGTGTGTGATTATGTTTGCTATGTTTTGGATTGATTGAATCTTTTGAGTAAGTCTCAATTATAGCAATATACCTTGAATATATTAAAATTTATGAAAATAATATTTTGACTGCTATTAAGCAACTATGTTACTATTGAGTAATTTACAAATGTTTTCAATTAATTTTGAATTATTAGTTCTTGATATCATTTTGAATAAGTTATACCATAATGGAAAAGTTTTATAATGAAAATTAATTTTTATGATTTTAATTTATTTGTGATAGGAAAAGTTATTACAAGCTCTTTTTTCTTTTAAAAAGGGTGTTTTAAACTATTTTGTTCAAGTTAATTTAATTTCTCTTAAGTTGAAGTTTTGAATTATGTATCCCACCTTAAAAAAAGTTAAAGTTGAAATATGTTTGAGTGTTTGTGATGGAATTGATTAAAGTTGAGGTAATTTATCGTAAATTGTGTTATGATATAGCAGTATTAATTTGTTAAATTGATTGTTTGATGAAGATAATTTTAGTTGAAAATTAGTAAAGTAGATCACTTTACCAAATAGGAAAATAGGTAATTTTTTATAGTACAATGAACTACATAAGACTGAATATAGGTTCGACTAGAGATTTCTGGTGGATCAGTGGGCTTCAAACTCTTATCAATAGTCATTGATAGTTACTCTGGTTGGCTACCCGACATGTTAAAACCTGACAGAGTAGGAATATCTAGAATAAGGTGCAAAACTCAACGCATAATAATTGGAGTATAGATCGAATATATTCTCATTGCAAACAATCATGTTAAGGTTGTTGAAACGACCTTAGCTCATGTTGAAATAGAAATCTCCATGGAGTAGGTTTAACAAAGATACTTTTAATAAATTGTAAAACTAAATTTTGTTGATAATTGTGACAAAATGTTATATTATTTAAGGTTAAATATTTAATAAGTTCTATAAGTTTTCATCTTCCTCATTTTCGTCTCAGTAATTTTTTTTTTTCAATTTAAACTGGTAAGTTCAATTTAATTTTAAAATCATCTCTGTCATTAGTTGTTGTTAAAAAAAAAAAAAAGCTTATATGTGTTAAAACAAAGGAGTGACGTGGCAGTTTGACGTGGTAGAGGAATAGATTAAATAATTAAAAAATAAAATTAAGTAATTAAATTGATTATAAAAGAAATGAAGGAAAATTGAAAGTGTTATATTTTAGTTCCTCCATCCAAAATCAGGGATTAGAGTTGTCTCCTTTTTTCTCTATTATCGAATCACCTTTACTAGATCACCAATAATATCGAATAACATCATCACATTACCAACATAAAATTGACAAATGTAAGGGTTCTAAAAACTAAAACATAAAATTAAACACTAAACTTAGTAAATATAAACTCTAACTACAAAGAGTAAACATAATAATAATTGATTTAAGAAATATTACTCACATCCCAATGAAAATATCTCCAAAATCTCCGTTTAGGATTTTCATTGGTGTTAGAGGTGAATATAGACAATACTTTTCTACACCTACAAAGATGATGTCATGGTTGATCAAATAAGAAGTAGATGAAGATTCGAAGATGATGGTAATATAATGATGGTGATACGATTTTAGTGATTTGGTAATGGTGATGTAATGATAGAGAAAGGAGGAGATGACCCTAATCCCCAAACCTATTTCTAATTTTGGATGGAGGGGTTAAACATAACACCTTCAACTTTGCTTCATTTCTTTTTTAATAAATTTAATTCCTTAATTTTATTAATTTTATTATTTAAGTTATTCCTCTGCCAAGTCACTCCTCTATTTGCCACCTAAGTTTTTTTTAAGAGCAACTAGCGGCGTAGATGATTTTAAAATTAAATTGAATTTACAAGATTTAAATTGATAAAAGAACTTACAGAGACGAAAATGAGAAAGATGCGAATTTATAGGGAGGAATCAAATATTTTAAGCCTATTATTTATATTTGACTAAATTTTTATGAGCAATGGTTAAGTGTTCCTAATTAATTGATCACGTTGCTAACTTGTGTCCTAGTATATTTATATTGCATGTGATTATATATAATATTATTTATATTTATATTGCATGTGATTATATAATATTATGTGTAACCTTGTCACATCATCACGTTGCTAACTTATGTACTAGTATTTCACCGTTGAAACAATTTGATGCATGATAGCATTTATATGATTTAGTAATAGACTTCAAGTTGGAGTTTACTAGACGAGTGGAAGCCACGTTAGGGAAGGCATTGTTTTGACGATCAATCTTGTTGATTAGGAGTCTAGTTTTTGTGGTAGAGTAATAAGAGAATAATATCTCCAATAGTCCAGGTAATAATGATGTCATGGGAGCTATCTCCAAGTGACATCTTTAATGTTTGACCAGCTATTGATGATTTGTGGGATAGACTCTTTTATATGACTTACTCTTTTATTTATTCAAAATGGAATTTTAATTTGAAGATATTTAAACGCATTAGAAATTTTCAAATCATAAGCCTTTGAAAAAAAATTAAAATTAATGGTTGTATGATATAAGTTGTGCATCTTGGAATCAAGTTGGTTTTCCACTTAGAGTTTTGATGTTAACAAAAGTATTTTATGAGAACAACAAAATTACTTCATTAAGTATGAAAAATTAGAAGAAGAAAATAAGAGGAAACGATCAAATGATACAACCAGAGGATATGGCCCGAGGATACACACCAGACAATATCCACTAGAGAATGCCACCAAAAGATACCACAAGAGGATACCTACCAAATGATATCACTAGAGGATATCATTAGAGGAAGTGACCATAAGAAGTAAAAAGGTCAGAGGAAACAAAATTAAAAAATGTCAATGGAATCCTTAGAATCGGACAAATGCACGCTCTGAAAAAATTGTGCATTTTCCTCTAAAGTTTGAGTATGAAGACTGCCTCCAAAGAATTCATATTTGTTCTGAAGATTCACCGTGCATTTTGAAGCTCAACGTGTTTCAGCAGTTCCTAAGCCTCTAATGAACAACATTTGTGCACAATCTCTAATGAGCAGTATTTGTGCACAATCTCTGATGAAATAGTACTTCTACATGCTCTAATGAATTGTATATCAGCATGCCTCTAATGAACAGTAACTTCAACATACCTCTAAAGTCTGAAGCCGTTTTCCAAAATGTTGCATCTGAAGCTTATGTAATGTTGACTCTGATGAATGCAACAGACTCCAAAATGTTGCCTCTGAAGTTGCAATGACTCTCAAGATTGCGACTTGTTCCAAATTGATGCCTCTAATATGCAACATACTCTTAAGATTGCGACTCGTTCCAATGTGATGCCTCTGAAGTTGCAATGATCTAAAGATTGCGGCTCGTACCAAAGTAATACCTCTAGTACACAACACATTTTGAAGTTGTTCTCACTCTTATAAGGGAACAAAGGTGATTTGTCCAAGCCACTAATCTTAAGTCACACAATCTACCTTTGATTATCAATAAAAAAAATAATACAACATCTGACTCCAACAATCAAGTTATACTCAAATGAAGAAAAGTCAATAATTTTGATAAAAGATAAACTTCACCTAACTGTATCAAAAAATATGAAGGTTCAACAACATGACCCAATAATTTTTTCCACCCAAATCAAATCAAGCATATGAAGGAAGATTCTACAAAATAATTTCTAAATGTAATATGAAGAAAATACACATCATATCATTCTAGAAGAATTGCTCATATTAGATTTGAAAATGAAAAATTGGCTAAAGGTCAAATTATCAAAATATATCTTTCAGAAATATATTTGAAAGAAATATTTGTTTATCAACTTGTAATGAAGATACGATTCAAAATTATTTTTGAAGAAAACCATAGTTGACTAAGCTGGAATGGAGTTACGATTCAAAAACTCAACAAGTAATTAAAAAAACCCTAATTTAAACTATAAATAATGGATCCATGCTTAAGAAGAAAGACGAGAACAACTCGAGTACACAAACTCAGAAATCCTAAAAACAAAATTTGTTCAAAAAGCCTCAAGAGCTAATTTTTTTAAGTATTTAGAGTAGAGGGTTTTAAGTTCTAGCAAATCACCATTTCAAAGAAAAATATTCTTAGTGGTTCATTGTTAGTGTGAGAAAATCGGTTTAATAAATCTTCTTAGTAGAAGCAAAACCAAAACATTTTCAAACTCATTTGTAATCTAGTTCGATAGTGGCTTTAGTGTGCCTAAAGCAATTTGTGGATCTTAGGTTGTGTTGAAAAGAATTGGCTTGTAGGGTCAAGGTGTTAGTGTGCCTTCAACAATATAGGGTTGTCATATTTTGTAGAGAAGACTTGAATTGTGGAGTCAAGGTGTTGTGTGCCTTCAACAACATAGGATTATCAAGTTGTATGGAGAAGATTTGGTTGGTAGAGTCAAGCTGTTTATGTTCCTAAACAATTATGGAATTTGTCATGTTGTTTTGAGAAGACTGACATGTAGGGTCATGAGCTTTGAAATTCAAGTTGTTGAATTAGTGGATTAAATCATTTTGAGTGAGGGGACTGAATGTAGCCAAGTTAGTGGTAAACCAGGATAACATTATTGGAACCAAGTGGGTTTTTATAAACAAACTAAATGAAAAAGGTAAAGTGGTAATAGGAAAGACTTGTTGCATAAGGCTATAGTCAACATGATGCCATTGATTACACTAAGACATTTTCTCTAGTGTCCAAGTTAGAAGCTATTCGTATCCTTCGCTCTTTTGCTACAAAATAAGAACATTACATTATTTCATATGGATGTTAAAAGTATTTTTCTAAATGGTTATATAAGTAAAGAAGTCTATGTTAAACAACCTCTAGGTTTTGAAAGTTATGAATTTCCAAACCATGTATTTAAACTTAGGAGATCACTATATGGTTTAAGATAAGCACCAAGAGCATGGTATGCTAGGCTAAGTAAATTTTTACTTAATTTTTTTTTTTTTGAAAAAGGGCAAGTAGACAACACCCTGTTTAGAAAATCAGTATGAGATTACATTATTATCATTCAAATTCATGTTGATGATGTTATTTTTGGATCAACTAATGGTACTATTTGTCAAGAATTTTCTATGTTGATATTGGAGCTTAAATTTCAAATGAGTATAATGGGAGAACTTAAGTTCTTCTTAGGGATACAAATTCAACAAAATCAAAGAGATATATACATTCGTCAAACAAAATATACCAAAAAGATTCTCAAGAAGTTTAAAATGAATGGTTGTAAACCTATGGATACACCAATGCACCCTACCTGTTCACTTGTAATTCTATTTTTATTTGACAAGCCGTATATTTTTATTTTAGTAATGGAATTATTATATCAAAATCAATACCACTTTCACCGACTTCTATGCGTACACTAACTCACAATAGAATCTTTGAAGGATTTAAGCATATTAACTAAGAGAATGTCTCACCATAGTCTATATCATAGATTTAGATAAAACATTTTTTAGCACACATGCCTTAGAGGTATTTAATATACCATCCGTTCTAGTCTTCAAATGAAGACCCATATGCACCCTATATTAATAAAACAACTCCATCAAGGACCAATTTTTACTGATGAAATGGATCGCAATGAGCTCTAGAAGCGGTGTTGAATAAAGTTTGATAGTTTCAAAAAAATCGTATAAAAAACATTTGAATTGCACAACATAAAATCAAAGTTTTAACCATATTAACTTTATTAGATATTCGTATCAAATTGTGATGGTATCTGAATCAAACAACATAAATAGTATGGATACTTATACAAGAAAAACATAAAATTTGATTGAAATTGTTTTGAAAAAGATTTTGTTCTTTCAATAAAATTCACAAAGCTCTCAAATTAAAATCCCTATGTATCATAAATAATAGAAACACTAAGATATCATATTTTTCAATTTGAATCAAAGTTTAAAGTGATTAATTCAAATTTAAAAAGAAAAATTCATTCAACATATGAAATCAAGACAATATTCTAAATTAGAAAACTTTAATAACCATTTTTCTATCAATTTTGCACAAAATCATATATGAATAGTGTAAGATTAAAGAAACTAAAGAGTAAGAGAAAGAGAGAATCATGCAAAGATTTTATACAGGTTCATCTACTTTGCCCTCGCATGGAAAGTATGTCATGTCCCTATTCAATCGAATGAGAGTATCCTCTTTTAATCTCTGATATACTCTTGAATGATTGAATATGAGAAATGGGTGAAATTAATCTTATGTTCATAAATGTTTAGAAAATATTTTATATGATGCATGAAAAATATAGGACAATAAAAAAAAGTTTGTATCATAAATAACAACTTTGTAACTACCATTACTACCTTAAAACTGACAATTTCCAAGATTCTAGAGGTGGTGAATCTATTTATGTGTCTGAAGTTGTGTTAACATGTTCACAACAATGGTGAATAGATTCACATAACATTCTAACTTGTTGGTGAATTGATTCACATGACAAGTGAATCGATTCATAACCATGGAACATCAAAAAGTGATGTTTTTGATGTCTATAAGTCTATCCATAAGATGATAAGTCAATTCACAAAGTTCAAAGTCACTTAGGGAATTTTTTTTTTGAAGTGTTTTAAACCATGTCAATGCACTACGATCATGATAAAAAGTGTATGCATGATAAATCAACATGTAACCATAATTATGCATGATAAAACTTTCTTTTTAATGATTTCTTTTTAGTTTAAGTAGCCAATGCAAGAGCTAGAGATTTAGAATCAACAAAGCACACACATATCATCTAGATGAAGCAAGTTGATATTACTTAGAGTACTAATTCTAAACTAACTAGGAGAAACCTTACAGTTACACCAACCTTGTTGGTTCACGTGGATTCCCTCATATATTCTATACGATGGTAAAACTTGTTATATCAAACAAGATCTTGTGTAACCTATTTAACTGGAATATCCACAACACTTGTGGAACCTATTAATATTCCATTACATATAGGCCTTGTGGTGCTTGGATTTTTCCAAGTTCTACAATTATCGCATTGGTTCTTATGGAGATTTAATCATTTAAGCAATACAACAGTTCTACGAAAAACTATTTATCATTAGAGGCTTTGTATAATTAATATCTTTTGTATAATTAATTATCATTAGAGACTTTATCATTTAAGTTTCATTTTTTTTAGTTTGATTTCAAGCTTATATGAAAACAAATAAACGTGACAAGTAAAATCATCATAAATATCATTTTTTTGCCTTTCAACTCATTCCATATCTCATGTGAAATCTTTATGGCCTAAAATGGAACATGATTACTAGTTAATAAACAATTGTATAAAAATCTATATTACAAGAGCTAATATATTTGTTTAACTCATAATAAATAACGTCATGTCTAACAAAGTTTGATTTAGATCGTCATTAAGCTTCTAGCTTAAGTATATACCATCACGATCCAATGTGATCGCATTACTCTTGCCAATATGGTCTTCTATCTTGTTCTTCAAATCTTTGAATACTTCAAAATTCTCTTAGTTTATGTTTATAAGATAAACAAACTCTTATTTACTATAACCAATAGTAAATTTTTACAAAGTCAAGAAATTTACCTTTTACAAACTTGTTTTATGGCCCATATACATCTCATGTCTCATGTATCAAGCCAAAATATCGTTAACTCTTTCATTATAATTGATGATCACAGCTTAGTCATTCTTTCCATTAAGTAATTATCATAACCATGAAGAAATTTCCATTTGAAAAAGTCCAAGGGTACATTTTAATGACATTTGATATATATGTCTTACTTATATGGCCTAAATAATAATGTCAATATATATAAGAATCAAATAAATAGATTTGAACTTATTTTCACGTATGTCATAGATGGACAACTTAAAATCAATGACACATGGTCGTGTTTTTCAAGATCACCAACATTGAAAAACATCAATTGAGTGAATGGAACCATAATTTTTATTTTATTACATCCAAACATCATTTCTTATCATCTTAAAAAATGGAAGTGATGTTTTCAATAAGATTTAGAACATAAAACACTTATTGAGGTTCAAAGTAAGCCATAAAGTCAAAGTCAAAGTTCTGATTGTTTATGTAGCAACAATGGTTGCATATCATATATATAGGTTACGTTTTGACTTTAATCAATATTCTATTCATTTACAAGTCTTTCACACTCATATAAATATGAAATCTAACTTATACATATGTTGTAGAAGATGTTGACTTCTATGACAAAAAAAAAAAATTGAAGAGAAAGTCTAACTTTCTTTCTTCAACTTATGTTCTTTCTACTATAAGAGACAATTCTTTTTCCAATATTGGCTCCAACCTTAATGAAAGTAAACACTTTTCTTTGTAACTTTTCTTAACAACTTAAAGGCATGAGTACTCATAGTAGATTTCAACAAGTGTACTAAATTGTTGCAAGGTAATTTTGAATAGACAAAAAAACATAATTTTTTTCTAGGGCCTAAACTCGAAATTTTGAAATTTAATACATAGGGAAGTTGTCACTTATAAAATTGAAGTGTCATACACGAGATAAATTTTTACCTATAAAAATTCGAAATAACTATCAAACGAGACACAATGTCACTAATGAGATTGAACTATACCACACACCGAACAACTTATCGCCGATCAAAATTCAAAATAACTATCATACACGAGACAAGTACTCACTAATAAAATTTTCAAAATAATTAGCATACATGAGACAATCATTATACACGAGACATTGAGTTGGTATACATGGAACCAAATAAATCACTAAAAGTAAAATTATTGATATTGATATGAATGAATAATTTATTGGGGTTCATATACATGACACACGTTAAGCTTTATCTACTTCCCTCTTTGTTGTACTGAAATTTTATTTACGCTTGTGTATTGTTCTAGTAGGGTGTAAAATTTTTGCAAGAAAATTTTTAATAGACACGTTCTCAATAATAAAATTCAAAATAATTATTATACACGAGACACGTTCTCAATAATAAAAATTTCAAAATAATTAGTATATTCATGAGACATTATGTTGATATACAAGGGATTAGATAAACTACTGATGGTAAATTTATTGACATTGATATACTCATTATAATTTATTTACATTGATATGTATAAAACAAATTAAACTTTATCTACTTCACTTTAGATTAGATATTAAACATATAATTAATAAAGAAAATTGTGGAGTTATACTTTAGTGGTGTTTGTCAACCGTTGTTTATACTTTTTAAAACATATTCACAATTTTATAAGTTGACCTACTATTTTTTTTTAAATCAACTAGAAAAATAATGTTGACTCTATATAAATTAGTCATAGCTTCGAGCCTGTTTTACTAGTAGGCCAACAAAGAATGTGAATTTTGTTGAGTATGTATAACCACTCCATTCAATTTTTTCACTTTTCACATTAGACTTGTAGCACAAGGGTTTTGAAAGTCAACAATATGTTCAGACGCCATGAAGTAGGAACAAAAAATTAGGCTTCAAATTCAATCTCTAATAAATAATACTTTTTTAAGAGATAAAATAAAGAGTTTTATGACAAAAATATGATGATGTATGTGTATTATTATGTATAATTACTTAATATCAATGATACATGTGTTATTATGTTTAATAACTTAATATCAATGATATATTTATGTAATCTAACCGTCAAATCAAAGTTTTTATTTAGTAGATCAACTACATAATTTTTTATAAAATTTTTAAATTATTTGATACTTCATTAAGTAATTTAAAGTTAATGTATTTTAATTTTTTTTTAAAATATAAGTAAATATCAATGACGAAATTATACATCTACAAATTTTAAATTTATATAAAATTTTATGTATTTGATTATTAATATATTATATTGATAATTAATAATTGAAATATAAAATATTATTGACATTATTATTAAGTGTAACAACTTTCAAGATTAATCTAATTTAATAAAATTTTTAGAAAATATAAGTATAATCTATTTAAATAAATACATTTAAAAACAAATTGAATTTAATATTTTTATCAAAGCCAGATCCATCAAACTTTTCCCACCCTTTAAGTATAAGAAACATAAAAGAATATCAATTTTTTATTTAATTATAAAAGAGTATTTGCAATAATGAACGTTCCACTAACCTGTCTTCCCCGTTAAACAACAAGACAAAGACAGACTAACATTTGGATATTGATACTCATTCCATCTCCTCTCACCCATTTTATTCGCCATATTTCTTTCTCCACCTTCCATCTCCATTCCACTTCCCCTTATTATCAACATTACAAAAAAAAACCACACTTTAATTTTCTCTCTCTCTAAAAAAAATCCCACATTTTTTTCTTTCTAATAATAATAAAATATTTGTCCAACCGCCAACGCTGATTGGCGAAAATAAGTGATGGCGCCCCGTCTCTGGACCTGTTTCGGGAACAAGGGGAGTCGTGAGGGCGCGGAAGGAAACATAACATCAGACATTACAACGGAAGAGCATAGACGCGACGGACCAGTGGTGGTGGAGATGTTTTCATCGCAGGGCTGTGCAACGTCTCCGGCGGCGGAGTTGGTTTTGTCACGGTTGGGAAGAGGTGATTTTCAGCTTGCAATTCCGGTGGTTGTGTTGGTTTTCCACGTGGATTATTGGGATTATATGGGTTGGAAGGATCCTTTTGGGTCAAGTCAATGGACCGTAAGACAGAAGGGTTATGTTGAGTCCCTTGGGCTTGATACATTGTTGACTCCTCAAGTTGTTGTTCAAGGTGTGGCACATTGTGTTGGTAATGACGAGAATGCCCTCATTGATGCTATTACTCGTGCTCCTAGATACCCTGCTCCTTCTTTCCAGGTTTCTTTTCTTTTCTTTTTTCTCTTTGCTTCATTTCATTCATTATTACCAACGAAGGCAATGAAGGGAAACATTAGTTGTTAAGAAGGACTAATAAATAATGTTTGTGGTTCTTAAGAATATTTCAATTATACAAATATTAGTAAACCTGCTCTTAATTCTTTTCTACCAGAAACCCAGAGTTGATTGGGAGAAACCTCAGTTTGGCTAAAAACTCTCTGGCTAGCTTTAATTATTTTGAGTTGGCTGTACTTAATTTTTCTGTTGTTTATGCACTTCTTGCTGATTAGCCTAAGCCTGTTAATTTAGGTGCTGAAAGTTTCATTTAAAGTGATCTAGAAGTTACAATTTATTATTAAAAATTAACATGTTTCTAGGAAGTTTCATATAAGGTGCTGAAGCCTGAATGTTTCTAATGACAATACTTGATATAACATAAAATGGTTTAACTCATTCTTTGATGAAAATAATAATGTAGCTTAAAAGCCACAACATCCCTTCAACCTAGATCCAAAAAAGTTGTTGAGATGGGTGATTGTCGATCACAAATACTGGTCCCCACCCAACAAGAAGTGGGAGGCCATTTGCTCTCACCTTAGACTAAATAAGTATTTTGGTTCTTAAAATATGTCTCCGAATCTGTTTATCTGTAGTAATTTTATGTACTAAATTGACTAACAAAAGACACATTCCAATATCAAACATTTGAGAATCAAATACTATAATAACACGGCTCGGCGTCATTAAATTTTAACTCAATTGACAGATACGAATATTTTGTAACTTGGATATTATATTCTCTAGAATCAAACTCAAGACGTCACAGTTGTGTGTGAATTTTTTGTGGTTATTGTACCATCTCATCTATATACAAAAACAAAAACAAAACAACACAGCTTGATACATTTAATGATGAAAATGATGGTTTACTAGGAAAAAAATAGGTGTTTTATGGGTTGAGGAAGTTATTTTGTTCTTTTCAATCACCTTTAGCAAATTGAAGTCTTTTGTTTTATGGGTGGAGGAAGTTATGTTGTTCTTTTCATCACATTCCTTTACAGGAGTTGGATCAGTGTCATCCTTCGAAACAGATCCAATTACTAACTATTTCACAAATGACATAAAATTACTTCTTAACAAGAAAAAAGGAAATTCATGCTATAATTAACTTGAATTTTCTTTCTAAATTGCACTGTGAGGTACATGTATTAAACAATAATATAATACTTCCTCCAGTTATTTTTATAACAAACAATTGAATCAACAATAGTTGATGTATTTACTATTTAGTCCAAATTATGTATTTATTATTTAGTCCCTATTATAGACCAACTTTTGTTAACTCAATTGTCTCTTATAAAAAGGAACAAATGAAGTATTTTATGTTAAAATATGCATGTCATGCAAGGTATTACATTTTGTCATGATCAATCGAGGTCTAATGCAGCCTTAATAGAAGTCACATTGCAGTTGTAGAAACATCAAAATCATTGATATCGCAATCCAAGTAACAACTACATACCTTTCCTAAAACTCCTAGCATATGTCTATGAGGAGTTATGTGTATAAAAAAGTTTGCTTCTTTTTTAAACCAATTAAATATCATGAATTAAGAAAAAATATCTACTTTGCAGGCAACATTCACAAGGCCTACACAAGATTCTTTGCAAGTGTCACTAACAGGAACATTAAGAAACGAGGTTGAAAGTAATGGTGTGAATATCATGGTAGCCTTATACGAAAATAGTTTAGTTACTGACTGTCCAAGAGGAGAGAACAAAGGGCGTGTTATGTCGAACGATTATGTCGTTAGAAAGCTCGAAAAGCTTGGAACTGAAAAAGACATATCTGCGAAAAAGAAAGTAACTGGAACTGTTAATTTTCCATTGTGGGGAGGATTCAACAGCAGCAAATGTGGTTTGGCTCTTTTTGTTCAAAGCAACTCTCACCAGATTCTTGGATCACAGAGTTTTCAGCTTCCAGATGATATATGATATCATATGATAATGTTGATTTGTTATTTTAATTTGTTCTGCATATACTATCATATTCAAGTTACATTATGTACAGTTCCTATTAATTAGTTGTGTTTTAGGAGAATGTGTTTCTCTTTTCTTTTCATTCTTGTTTGTCCTACCTTACTATTACTATTGAATATATACCTAAGAGATTGAGTGATAAATTTGGAATTGTGACCTACATTGATAAATAAGATTTGGACTTTTATTGAATATTTTTCATTTGACTAAGAATGAAAAAACATAAAAACATAAAAACATATGTGAGCTAACCTCTAATAATACACTTTCTAGAAAAACTCCAATGATACATTTGACCAAGTGAGTTGGGGACCTGTGGTGTCAAGATGAATAAAATTATTAGAATTAGACCACATTCTAAATTCATCGCAAGATATTTTATTAGACATGCATCGACCATGCTTCTTAGGAGAGTCCATAATAGCATTAAAGTTGCCAAGCACCGTGCATGGATTAGAAAGTCTGGTACGATAAAAACTAAGTCCCATCAAAGTTATCGTTGTTTAACATGTGACGTACTAGCATAAACTACTAAAACATAACATAAATTTTGATCTATCATAAAAGAGAAAGTAACTTGTTGAGCAGAAATACTAACCACTGTTGGATGAAGAGATGCAACACAAAATCCCCTAAGGTTAGAGAAATTATAAGATCATAAGTTCAACAAGAAGGATTTAAGTCCAAGTCATCTTAAAAAGTTGGCATGAAAATTAGCAAAAGACATCTAAGGTTTAGCCAAAAATAGAAAATCAGGCTTATGTTTAAGACATAAGTTCTTCACCACCAATCTTGTTTCAAGATTGGCTATACCCTTCACATTCCAGAAGAGGAGGTTCATAAGGATAGTACTTGAACGAGATTTATATTGGTCTGCATGCTGAGTTTGTTTCCTTTTTCTTCTATTCTTTTTCTTGGTTTTCTTAGGTTGCACTTTTATAAATTGGCTCTCCTCATTTGAATCATCTAATTCAACATTCGCGTTAGACTAGAGTTTAGACGCTATATGCCTATCCTTTGTGATAGTAGGATTAGTTTCTTTTTTACTCCATTGATTCTGCTGTTTTGCATTCTCCGACGGGTTCCTATCAAGAGGGTGTTGAGGAAAAATCCCAAATTAAATGTTTTGAGGATACTCAAACAGTTAATTAATGACTAATTATGATTTTGGTCATATTGTCATTTAATTTGTGTTTTTGAGTGATTTATTTAAAGATAGGCGATCAAACATATTCTTGCAAAAATAATATGGCTTTTCTTAAAAGAAATCAAGAACATTATTGTCATCTCATATCATGTTCTATATAGACAAAGGTCCACTTTACAAGCCCAAAAGTTTTTGAAGAATATTCAAAATCAATAACAAAATGAACTGGAGAATGAACAAAAGAACATTATAGATATTACCTATGAAAGACAAAGTAAAGACAAATCATGACATATCATTTTCTACAGTCTAAACTACAAGTTAAGAGTATCAAAACTGCTCAATTTAGTGGTTAAACCCAAATCATGAGTTAAAGACCCAAAGGAAGAAAACAACCTCGAGGTTGATAACTAGATTTGTTTAGTTGTGAGTAAGAACAATAAGGACACAAGTACATTGTACTTACACTATTCTGCATAAAGGTCTGCATACTTCTAATTTGAAACAGTACCAACTGATATGTGAACCCATTCTCACACTCTAAGTTTTATCAAACAACCATAACTTTCTAAGTTTATCAAACAACAATCTGGACAAATAACACATGTGCTTAATAGACTTTAATCAGGACTGATAGCCAACTAATATGTCTAACGGCTATATTCAATATGATCTGAGTTTTTCAAACCTCTTTTCATCTATAAAAGGAAAATCATTGAGAAGACAAAGAGAAAAGTTTCCAAAGCATTCAATTTACACTTGACCATTCAAACTCAAGTAGCGAAACTCTTATCTCAAGCACTCTTCCTACATTCGTGGATCCTCTTACTGAGTTTTTGTTGTTAATCAATCTCAAACAAGTGTTGATCAATATAATACACATCATTTTGTAACTCAAGTTTATCTCTTAAGATAAATTAAGTGTGTTGTAAAAATTGTAAGATCCATAATTTTAAATTATACTTTATGTATTTTAGTGGATTTTGGTATTGAACTCAGGGGCTTTTTAGCCAAGTTATTAATATTTTGGGAGTTTAAATGACCAAAAAGATATTTTGATGCCCGATTAAGATTACTCGTCGACAAATAAATTAAATTAACTGCGGTGAATCTTTTACGAAGAATTTAATTCTGGGGAGTTTTGTTAAAAATATCTCGAGTCGCGACGATGGTAGATATTTTTGACAAAAAGTGGTTTGGAGAGGTTATGGGTGAAATGGTAATTTTAATAAATATCTAGATATTTTGAGATATTTGTTAAGTTATAATATATATATATATATATATATATATATATATATATATATATATATATATATATATATATATGTTTGTTTGGAGGGAAAAGAAAAGAAATAGAAAGGAAAGGAAAAAGAAAAGAAAACAGAAAACAGAGGAAACAGAAACACGTTCCCTCCATTCTCGCGAAGCCCATTTCTTCTTCTTCTTGGTTTTCCTTTCTTTTTCTTTCTTTGGCTTCAAGAATAGAAACCCAAGGCTTGGTGGGTAAGAAAGCAAGGATTTCTCAGCTTCATACTTCCTCGTTGATTCGAAAAAGAAGAAAAACGGTGTTAGGGATTTTAAAACTGTCAAACACAAACCTGCACCTTTCATCTAGATCTAAGCTTCGTTTCGCGAAGATATAGAAGGGAAAGTTGCTCACCACCACGCTACGGTGCTAGTGAACCAACTTTGGAAGTGACGTCGCGAGCAGAGATTTTACCGGATTTACTCGCGGTACCGTAAACGCACGTTTAAGCTAACGTTAAGGTAAGGGCTCCTTCCAAACTTTTAGTTTGCATTTAGGGACTTATCTATAGTTGTGTGGAAAAGAATTTTGTTAGGGTTGAAGTATTAATTTGGGGGGGAAATGAATTTAACTCATTATTGTATGATTTTGAGAAAATGAGATTTGATGTGTTTGAGTGGTATGTTGTGATGATTTGTGTTCGTCGTAGTTGACATGTTCATAATTGATACTTATGAAATTTGAAATGTGTTTGGTTGGATTTTTGTGGAAAAATGAATTGATGTGATTTGGTGTGAATTGTGGATTGAATTTGTGAATATGTTTAAGTATGTTCTGTGTGGAATTTGAAAACCATTAGAGTTAAACGAGTATTAAGAATGGGGAATCTCTTAATGTCTACGTTTACTTAATGTTGTCATGAAAATCATTAGAGTTAAACGAGTATTAAAAATGGGGAATCTTTTAATATCTCTGTTTACTTTATGTTTGTCGTGAAAATCATTAGAGTCAAACGAGTATTAAAAATGGGGAATCTTTTAATATCTCTGTTTACTTAATATTTGCAGTGAAAATCGTTAGAGTAAATGAGTATTAAGAATGGGGAATCTCTTAATATCTTTGTTTACTTAATGATTGTCGTGAAAATTTTTAAGAGTTAAATGAGTATTAAAAATGGGGAATCTTTTAATATTTGCATTTACTTAACGATTGACGTGGATAGACTCAGAGTATGCTCATGCATTTCATTATGGTAAATCGTGCTGACCCGTGAT
Source organism: Cicer pinnatifidum (assembly GCA_037974775.1). Taxonomy (NCBI): domain Eukaryota; kingdom Viridiplantae; phylum Streptophyta; class Magnoliopsida; order Fabales; family Fabaceae; genus Cicer; species Cicer pinnatifidum. The sequence goes on along the minus strand of JBBPBR010000007.1, from coordinate 25,492,635 downwards.
AGGTGGCACCTCGATAAATAGTACTTTGGCCTGTGATAGGCGGTACATTTACGATTTACATTTTTGGTAAATCGTGCTGACCCGTGATACGTGGCAACTCGGTAAATAGTACTTTGGCCAAAGATAGGCGGTACTTTTACAATTTACATTTTTTCTTTTAGTAAATCGTGCTGACCCGTGATAGGTGGCACCTCGGTAAACAGTACTGGTATGTGATAGGCGGTACGTTTATGATTTACGCCTTTTAGTAAATCGTGCTGACCCGTGATATGTGGCACCTCGGTAATTTAGTACTTTGGCCTGCGATAGGCGGTACGATTATGATTTACGGCCCTTCGAGGAGGGTTTTGGTTTGGAATTCCGAGTCCATACATTTTGGCATATACGCATTGCATTAGGGTGCTTGGCACACGAGTCGTATTTGATTCAAGATTATGATTGAGTGGTTGAACTTGAGATGTTGTGGTAATTGCGTTGTAATTGCTAAGTGTTATGTTTTGAAATTGTGTGTAAGTGTGATTGATTGCAAAACTATTTCGAAATTCAAGTTGTCATGGTGATTGTGTTTTAATTGTCAAGTGTGGATGTTTTGGAATTGTGTGATAGTATGTTTGATTGCAAAACTATTTCGAAACTCAAGTTGTCTTGGTGATTGTGTTTTAATTGTCAAGTATGGATGTTTTGGAATTGTTTGATAGTATGTTTGATTGCAAAACTATTTTGAAGCTCATGATGTCGTAGTGATTGTGTTATAAGTGCTAAATATTATGTTTTGGAATTGTATGTAATGGTGATCGATTCAGTTAGGAAGTTTTAGAAAAACCTCAGAAACAATCGATTTCCCAATCGATTCTTTTAAAAGATATTGAACCAAATCGATTTGCCAAGTTACAGGGGCTCAGTTATTTAAGAAATCGATTTGGCAAGTTACAGGGGCACAACTAGTTAAGAAATCGATTTCCCAATCGATTGATTTAGACCCAGAATACAGGTTTCACTAAAAACCTTTAAGAAAATCGATTTCCCAATCGATTTGCTCAGTAGAAATTTTTATTCTGAGTCACACAATCGATTGCTCAGTTGATTCATCAATTGGTTGGTCGGTTGATTCATTACTTGATTGATTAAAAACCTTATTTGATTTCATTTTACCTGGCAAGCATTATATGAATGTTTAGCATATGGAAAACCCTTTTAAGGTGCATGCTAAGTTGAAAGGTTATTTTGTGCATTTAAAAACTTAAATGTTGTGTTAATTGTTAATTTCGGTTGGTGACCCTTTACAACTATTGTGGAAATCTGGGCTTTGCCCTCAGATGAGAGCCAGGATAATCCTACCGGTTCGTACCCCGTGGATGGACATGTAGATGGAAACACCTAACTGGAGCTATGTTAGGAGGATCTTGCGGGGTGCGTGAAGATCACTCAGGGTGTATAGTTTTTTTGTAGAATGATCAGATTAGGTTGACGTATAGGGACTAGATGTCTTTCTTTTGGATAGTGTTTATTTTAAATTGGAAGACTGTACCTATACTAATATTGTCAGCATGACATTGTATTTTCGATGGGTTCCATGTACCACTTTTTGATGTGTAAATACTTTGGATTCATATTTCAAAAACTATTCCGCTGCTTGTAAATTATATTGACTTAAATGTCGTTGCGTTATGACTTAAACATTTATCCAAAGGTATTTCCCTTATTTATTTTTTGGTTTTATGAATTTGTTTTGGAAAAAAAAATACACTCTCGCTTTGAAAATCGAGGTGTTACAAAAATCATTTCTTGATTGAAAGGTACTTGTAAAAATCCTTTCTAGACTAAAACGTGACTGCAAACATTATTTTCGAGGTTAATAGGTGAAAGTTATAATTGATCAAGTTTGATCAAGAAAGAAAGTGCAAAGGCATAACGTTTTGGTGCATAGCAGATTAGTGAAAAATCTCACAGATTGTGAGGATTGGACGTAGCCCACTTTGGATGAATCAGATTACATATTTGTGTGATCTTCTTATCCTTATCTATATTTATCTTGCACTCACATATCACATTTCACTTTGAAATAACATGTCTTGTTTACTTCTAACATATCCAGAACATTCTAGACATTCTATTTCAACCAAGATTAATCTTGAGTTAAAATAAATTAAGTACAATAATCAAAATTTTAAAAAGGGATCACAATACAAACCCTAATTAATTGTGATTGATATTGATACTTCAATTGGCATCATAGCTCTCCCTCTAAGGTTGAGCACCTAACAAGTGTCAGAGGAAAAAAAAAAAAAGCAATGTCAAAAGCAAAATATGTTGTTGCTGGAGGATTATCAAATATACCACCTTATTTTGATGGAACATGTAAGACACTTAATTTTTAAATTCTACTTTATGAAATTTTAGGATGTTTTGTGTTAAATTGCTTAGGTATATAGCTCAATTTTATTTTAATTTGTGAATCAAGTACCAACAATATATTTTGTTAAAGTTTGTAATATGTTTAATATATATATATATATATATATATATATATATATATATATATATATATATATATATTTTTTTTTTTTTTTGAGACCTAATTAAAATTATTTATCGGAGAATAATTTAATTATGTTGCAAAAAATTTAATATCGAGCATATTTTTTTTAAAATGCCACTTGTTTCTAAAAAAATTTATCTATCAATTGAGTTGCGACTAGAGTAGATTTTTTATCAAAATAGATTGATATATGAGTGAGATGATATGTGTAAGAGCATAGAAGAGTTGGTGCTTGTCAAGGAGTACCCAGACGTATTTCCAACAGAAAATGGTATTTTCCACAAATCTTTCTTGTGCAAGAACTCCCTAATAAAATGGAGGTGTTGAAAGAAAAAAAAATAGAACATTTAAAAAATGGCTAGAACTATTTTGAATGAATCAAATATGGAGAAATATTTTTGGGCTAAAGCAATCAATTTATCTTTTCACATTTTAAATCGTGTTTCAATAAGAAAAATTCTCATAAAAAACCCTATGAATTATGGAAAAAAAAGAAAGCCAAATATTTCATTTTTTTTCATTTTTTGGTTGCTTCTGCTATATCTTAAACAAAAAGAAAATAATTTAGGAAAGTTTTATGTAAAATCATATAAAACCATTTTTCTATGATACTCTATTGATTCCAAATGTTATAGAACATATAATCTAAGAACAAGAATACTAGAAGTAAGTATGCATGTGTAATTGATGGTCTTGATATACAAAAAGATTGATGATGAAGAAAAAGAACAATCTCAACAATAACAACAACTAATGGTTCTTCAGTTCAAACTCCTCCAAGAAGATGGAAAATCCATAAGATCAAATCATGGCAACACATCTGATGACATTAGAACAAGAATCATGGTAATGATATCTTGAATGGAACCAAAATCTATCAAAGAAGCCATAGTTGATGACTCATGGATTGAAGAAATGTAAGAAGAACTTTTTTAATTTGAGAAAAACCAAGTATGGGCTCTTGTTCCAATCCTTAAACTCAAACTACAATTGACATAAGATGGGTGTTCAAAAACAAATTGGATGAAGAAAGAAAAGTAATTAGAAATAAAGAAAGACTTTTTGCTCAAGGTTATAATCAACAAGAATGTATTAATTATGATGAAACATTTGCTCAAGTTACAAGGTTATAAGCAATAAGAATTATTCTTGCATATGCATCCCATATAAACTTTTTCAAATGGATATAAAAAGTACCTTCTTAAATGGTTTTCTAAATAAACAAGTGTATGTTTATCAACCTCCTGGTTTTGAAGATAAAAAGAAATCAAATCATGTTATTAAACTCAAAATATCTCTATATGGACTAAAATAAACTCCTAAAGCCTGATATGAAAGGTTAAATTCATTTTTGATAAAAAAAAATGGTTTCTCCAAAGGCAAGATCAATACTACACTTTTTAGAAAAATTGATAAATATGATTATTAATAGTTCAAGTGTAGGTTGACGATATTATTTTTGAATCAACAAATGAAAAAATGTGTGACAAATTTTTCAATCTCATGCAAAGTGAATTTGAAATGAGCATGATGGGAGAATTAATATTTTTTTTCTTTTGGCCTACAAATCAAACAATACGAAAACGAAATTTTTATTTGTCAAGAAAAATATATCAATGATTTTCTATAAGTACAAAATGAATGAAGCCAAATTAATTGTGACTCCCATACATCCATATTCAAATTTGGACAAAGATATACAAGGAAAAACCATATCTGAAAAAGAATATAGAGGAATAATTGATTCATTATTGTATCTAATTGCCACCATATCATATATTGTTTTTGCAGTTGAGTTATGTGCTACATTTAAATCTTCACCTAAAGAATCTCATTTAACTACAATAAAAAGAATTTTTAGACATCTTGTTAATACTACTGATCTTGGCATTTAGTATAGAAAAGAGCCATATTTTGATCTTATAGCCTATTGTGATGCTGATTATGTTGTGGATAAAACTGAAAGAAAAATGACATGTGGTGCATGTCAATTTTTTGGAGAAGCCCTGATAAGATGGTCTTGCAGAAAACAAAACACAATTACTCTATCAACAACTGAAGCATAACAAGTCTCAACTGTAAATTATTGCTCTCAAGTCTTAAGTATCAAAAAATCAACTTGAAGATTTTATATAAGTTACACAAACATTCCAATTTATTGTGATAATACAAGTGCAATAAATTTGTCAAAAAACCTATTAAAGATCAAAACATATGGAAATAAAACATCATTTCATTAGGGATTATGTTAACAAGAAAAATGTTGAATTAAGTTTGTTGACATTAAAAATCAACTTGCTTAAATCTTTACAAAACCCCTGGTGGAAGATCATTTTGATTTCATTAAAGAAAAATTGAAAATTATCAAAAATCCAAATAATTGTTTCGGCAAAATCTGATCATAACGTTTTGGTCAATAAGAAGAACAATCATTTGATCTTCCACTATTCGGGACTACAAACCTCTAATTGTCTCCAATGGTATGGTCATTACCAAAATCTTTAAATATTTCAATGTTCATCTAAAGAATGAGAAAGATTTTATCAAAGTCTCTAAGTTCACTTCAAAAAATATAACCCATATGACTAAAGATCCATCTCTTCCCCAGATTGTGCATGCCCCTCTAGTTCCATCCCCAGAAGATCAATCTCCAACTACTCATGGTCCTAGAAAAAGAAAAGATCTGAAAGAAAAACCATTTTGAACCCCAATACTCAAAACTTTAGTCTGAACATTCCTTAAGAACATTCTCCTATTAGGGACAATATTCTTTATTCCATTCATCATCAATCTGAGTCGGCTCCTATTGATCATACATTTGTCTTTTGTGCCTTAACTCCACATTCCTTGGAAAAATCCATCATTCAAAGTCAATCATCCAGTCCCATCCAATTTAAAAGGGTCTCTCAGATGTCTTCCACTTTTATTTCTCCTCAAATAAACATGTCCTTTCTTTTTGGTATCAACAAGTACTTTACATCTTCTGCCTTTGACTTCTTTGGCCCAACCATTCCTCAAAAACATACTCAGTGTGGTATTCTCCCTACCATTGGTTCCGCCTTTTCTACTATTTCTTCCTTTTGCACTACTTTAGTTCCATCTACTAGTCAACAAGCTTTAGCCTCATTGAATGTTCCTGAAGATGTTTGACCACCAAAACAAAAAAAGATTGAGAGAGATACATCCAAGACAAGAAATGGTATCCCAAATATATTTACTTCTCTTCAAACTATCATTGATCGATAAATTTATCAAGATAAGGAAAACGCTATTCTAAGGGATTGAATGGTTACACATGCTGCTCCAAAACTAGGTCTTGATTCACCTTTTCCAAATCTCCTTCGTTGTTTTTTGATCTACCAAAGTCCTCAATCTCATCATCCTCGAATGGCTCTTCCCCATCTTTGTCATTCTCATTGGTTGTCCATGTTTTCTTCCCGCCTCTTTTCTTTGTGACATATAGGGAGAAGAAAAATTAAATTTTATGTTTTAAGAAGTATTTTTGAAAAAGAACTCCTTATGTACTTCTTCGCTTTAAATTTTTGCAAGTAATTTTTCTTCTTCTTGAACCATATTTATGGATTCTTATGATGTTTGATCAATGAAGTAAAAAATATTTTGTTCCAAAAATATTTAATTGTATATGACAATGGATGCAAAAATTGAGGAAGGGTTTTTTAATAAACGCACTCTGTAATATATCATAATTAAATCAGAATTCATATTAAATCTAATTTAATATTTGTCATCAAAAAATGGGAGATTGTTGAGGCAAAATATCAAGCTAAGTGTTTTGAGGACAATCAAATAGTTAATTAATCACTAAATATGATTATGATCATATGTCATTTATCTTGTGTTTTTGAGTGATTTATTTAAAGATAGGTGATCAAACATATTCATGCAAAAATAGCGTAGTTCTCCTTGAAAGAAATCAAGAACATTATCGTCATATCATATCCTATATAGACAAATAACCAATTTACAAGCTCAAGAGTTTTTGAAGAATCTTCAAAATCAATAACAAATGAACTAGAGAATGATCAGAAAAACATTTTGGTCGTTCCCTATTAAAGACAAAGTCCAGCCAGACAATCACATATCTGCTTCACTTTGCAATCTTCTTGTCTATCACAACTTTTAAACAAATATTTAAGGAGCTTCTTGTGAATTGTGATCAATGAGTTATGAAACAGAGTTTAGGTGCCTTGTGTTTTCCTTGTTTTAAAAAATGAGGAAATTGATTAAATGCTTATATGGTAACTACATGTGTATTCATTACTTGTATGATAACTAAATAGTACATGAGAAACTATTTTTTCCAGTTCATTTGATTGGCTTTTATAAATTTAATTAATGTTGCATGGTTTTGTTCTTCCAAGGTTCCCTTTCTTTGCTGTTGATATTGGTTGCACTTGCAACGCATCTACTGCTGCATATTCCCTTTCTTTGCTATTATCGAAGGTAGGAAATTAGTAATCATACTTCTAAGATATAGTTAACTTTTCAATTTTATGAGTTTTAACAAATTGTCAATTAAAAATTTATCCCGTTATACTCTTCCATAATTTTTAAGTTTAATTGTAATTTTAGTATTTCTATTATTATGAGTTTAAGAAATTGATCATCTTACTTTAAAAATCGACAATTTTGATCTATATCTTATATTTTTGAACTAAAAAAATGAGGATTTGACATATTTTAAATGACATGACATACAATTCTATAATATAGAATAATCTAGATACATAAACTATTTATATGTTAATAATTAAATTAAAAATATAAAAAATTTCCGAAGTTGAAAATTATGTCTTTACGATATCTTATTCGAATTTCATCGGTGTTAATTATTCTACATTATGTTATCGTATGTCAAGTTATTTTAGGTATCTTACGTAGTCATTTTGTAGTTAAAAATTTAGATAGAGGGACCAAAATTGTAGACTTTTAAAATAGAGGGACCAATTTCGTGAATCAATAAAAATAGAGACTAAAATTATAATTAAACCTATTATTTATTTTATTTTTATTTTTTAATGAATTTAGATTGAGAAAATAACATAATAAAATAATTGTATTTATTTTTATAATAAGAAATGATAACACAAATATCAAATAAAGTATCATTTCTTTAATACAATGTAGGAAAATGAATGAATATATTAAATTACAATAGAAAATTGCTAGCTTGGACTTAATACTAAATTTGTTTGAAAACATATGAAACAAACAAACAGCAAGCTTCGAATAAGGAAATAGAAAGTGGAATACAATGTGTATAACAATTGACATTTTACTAAGATTAAACATAACTTTAATTATATAAAGTCTACTTCCTTACACTTTTTTTTTATTCTATTTTTTGTTTCAATTGGAGTGTAAAAGCGAGTTATTCTAATTATACAAACTCCAAAACACCAACATGGTTTAATTGAGGTATCCTTTTTAACAAGTAGAATTAAGCTTAATGCCAAAAAACAAAATGAATGTTTGTTAGTGTGATTGGGTAATCTCTCCCTAATTAGTTACAATTAAGATAGATATTAATATGACTAATTCAAACAGTAATGATGTTATTTTAGTGTTTTAAGGGTTTTAGCTTATTGTAACTGAAATCAAAAATTGTACTTCATACATCTTATTGTACCGTAACTACATCTCTTAGAAATGCCATATCTTTGTAGCTATGTTGATATCTAACATGATTGTCTTGGCCAGTAGAGTTTTAATTTTAAAGCAATTGATAAGTCATGGATTACAAAGTCACCCAACTCAACCAAGTATGTTCAAGGGATTCCTTGATTTTACTTTTAAAAATCGTTCATAAAATATAAAGGCAAAATATCCTTGTATAAAATCGTTCATTTCTTATTCCCATATCGACCAAGTCCAATCTTGCAATGATGTCATTCTTGGACTTTTCTGGAACATTGAGTAACGTACCAAAAATACTATCAAATACATTTTTTTCAATATGCATCAAATCAAGAAAATGTCCTATATACAATGACTTCCAATATGGTAATTCAAAGAAAATTAATTTTTTTCTTCCACCCAGTTTTGACAAGCTCTCCCGCAAAAGGTTTGTCACATTTATTGGTCAAACCTTGTACTTTTTCAAATATTTGATATCCATTCGGTGCTAAAGGAATATTATCTTCCTCTAATTTTCCATTGAATGTATTTCTCCACCCACGATATTGATGACTAAAAGGTAAAAATCTACGTTGTCCAAGAAATACATTATTCTTACAATGTTTCAACTGCATCTAATATGTACTCTCTTAACATATAGGACATGCACACTGACCTTTAATGCAATATCTTGATAAATTACCATATGTTGGAAAACCATTAATTGGATCGAACAACATAGCCCTCAAATTGAAACGTTTTTCTTATACCCATCATAAACTTCCACACATGTCTCCCATATATTTTTAAATCTTCAATTAAAGGAGTCAAGTATACATCGATATCATTCCCCAGTTATTTCGGTCCAGAAATTAACGAAGACATCATCATAAACTTACGCTTCATACATAACCAGGGAGGTAGGTTATAAATCAACAAAATCACAGGCCACGTGTTGTGTGAGATGCTTTGAAGACCATGTGGAGAATCTGCAAGGTGTCGATACTTTCCATCTCTATGTCTTTCATTTACATGTCATGTCAAGTGTTTTGAATCTTCTTCAGTGCGATTGATTCGACTAAATCTTTGTATTATAGTAAAATACCACACGACTTTTGTTGGAGTAGATTCTTTCTTCTTATATTGAGAGACATTGCATTTCGGACACTCCTTTAGTAATTCGTATTCGTAATAAAATGCAATCGTTAGGAGACAAATGAATCTTTTCGTAACTCGTGCCAATAGAGCACAAAATTTGTTTAGCCTCGTAGGTTTGACTGGGAAGTTCATTATCATCTGGCAAAATATCTTTTAGGAGTGCTAATAATTTTGTGAAGCTTTTATCAGACCATCTATTAATCGCTTTTAAGTTGTACAACTTTAATATCACTAACAATCTTGTGAATTTAGTACAACCATTATATAATGGTTTCTCAGCATCACTCAACAAACTCTCAAACATTTTAGGACAACCCCAAAGATCTTCTTCAACTGCTTTTGCAATCTCCTCAACTCGGTCTCGCTCATATGTATCTGTGTCGAAATCATTTGAAGCTTATGTCGAACCATTCTCAAAATTAGTGTTCCCTTTTTTTTTCTAACCATGTCTTATCCAACATATATAGTTTTGATCAATTTCATACCATACTAAATGTCCTTCCAATTAATCTGCTCTAATGTGTAACAGCCCATTTTTTTAATAGCGCAAGTGTATTTTTTTTTTTTTCAAAACAAATTCATAAAAACAAAGAAATAAAGAAGAAAATTTTGGATAAATATTTAAGTCGTACACAACGACCACAGTCAACAATATTTACAAGCAGCGGAAATAGTTTTAGAAACAGAAATCCAAAGTATTTAAACTTCAAAATACACCGGGGCTATGAGACCTATCAAGCATAGCTCATACCCCCGGGGTATTCTCGGCAGACACCTGTACATAAGAACTACCCTGAGAATTTTAACCTCCCCACGTCACATCAAAAAGTGGTACATGGAACCCATCAAAAATAAAATGTCAAGCTGTCAATATTGGTATAGGTACAATCTTCTAAATTAAAATAAACACATCCCAAAAAGAAAGACATCTAGTCCCTATACGTCAACCTAATATGATCATTCTGCAAAAACTATACATCTCGGGTGATCTTCATGCGCCCCGCAAGATCCTCCTAACATAGCTCCAGTCAAGTGTGTCCAACTACCTTCCCATCTACAGGGTACTAACTGGTAGGATGATCCTGGTTCTCATTTGAGGGCAAAGCCCAAATTTCCACAATAGTTGTAAAGGGTCACCAACTGAAATTAACAATTAACATATAACATTTAAGTTTTTAAATGCACAAAATAACCTTTCAACTTAGCATGCACCTTAAAAGGGTTTCAATATGCCAAACATGCATAAACAAAGTTGAAAAATGAAGTTTTTAACAAAACTGCACTGTTGTATTCGAATACAACATCTCTGTATTCGAATACAAGGTTGTTTCATAAGTTAGCAGCAAAAACAGCATGTCTGTATTCGAACACAGCCTTCTGTATTCGACTATAGATAAGTCAGCAGCAAAAATAACATGCCTGTATTTGAATACAACCTTATGTATTTGAATACACATTAGACAACAGCAGAAAAACAGCAAAATTCAGCTTTTAAAAGGGTTTCGAAATCAATCAACACTTACACACAAATCCAAACAATCACACTTAGCAATTATAGCACAATCACCATGAAGACTTGAGTTTCGAAAAAGTTTTGCAATCAATCACACTTACACACAATTCCAAAATATTCACACTTAGCAATTATAGCACAATCACCACGACAACTTGAGTTTCGAAATGGTTTTACAATCAATCACACTTACACACAAATCGAAAACATCCACACTTGGCAATTATAACACAATCACCATGACAACTTGAGTTCAAACACTCAATCATAATCTTGAATCAAACATGACTCGCGTGCCAAGCACCCTAATGCAATGCGTATATGCCAAAATGTATGGACTCGAAATTCCAAACCAAAACCCTCCTCGAAGGGGCGTAAATCATAATTGTATCGCCTATCACAGGCCTTATACTAATTATCAAGGTGCCACCCATCACAGGTCCGCACGATTTACTAAAGTGTATTTAGTAGCTGGTTGCAGCTCTTAATTACTATGGATGAAACATCAACTAGAAGATTACAAGAATTTTAAAAGTAACATTTCCATGTTCTTCGAAAAAGAAAACAAAATACTAATCATCATAATTTATGTGTACAAAAAAAAAAGGGATGTCCAATGGTTAGTCTTTCATATTCCTATAACTCGCAATAGTTAGAGGATATACTAATTACTAGTGTACTATTAATGTGATTAATTCACTTACCTTTTGAGTCCTATAAATAGATATCACATTGTATTGTAAAGAAACACCCTAAAGAGGATAATACGAAGTTGATCTTCTATCTTTTTTCTCCATCTTTCTATACTTTATAATATCTAGTTCTTGTTTTTGGGTTACTTTTAAAACAAAAACACACTACAAGAAAAATCCTAATTTGTGGCCAACTTTACAAATATTGTGGCCGAAAAAAACCTTCACAAATTAGTGACAGAAAAAACCCTCACAAATACAAAAATTGAAATTGGTGTTTATTTGTGGTTGAAAAAGCCCTCACAAATTCTTAAAAATTTAGGTAGAATTTGTGGTTGCCTAAGCTCTCACAAAATCACAACGTTGTGATTTTGTGAGGGCTTAAGCAGCCACAAAATTCACTTAAATTTTTAAGATTTTTGTGAGGGCTTTTTCAGCCACAAAATCTAAATTTTATGAGGGTCAAGGCTGCCACAAAATCCTGAAATGACATGACAATTTGTGGCTGCATAGGCCGCCACAGAAGCCTGAGACTGTTACCTTTTGTGGCTACAAAGGCCGCCACAAAGGAACCAAAGTAATGTTGCATTTTTTGGCCGCCCAGGCCGTCACAAACACCCAAAGTACCGTTGCCAGTTGTGGCCGCCCAGGCCACCACAAATTCCTACATTTTTTACCGTTTAGGCCGTCACAAACGCCACACACCCATTGCTCATTGTGGCTGCTTTGGCTGCCACAAAAGATCAACCAAATCCTATATATATTACTCCACTCCTCTTATCATTTTTCACTTCTAACTTCTCTCTAAACCCTCCTTCTAAATATTCTCTCCACCTTCTCTCTACAAAAAATATTCGTCCAAGCTTGCTTCAATTTTGGTAAGTTCATATTATATTATATATGTAGTTTTTTATTTTTATTTTTGATTTGAAGTTATTTATGTAATTAATATTATTGAATTTTTATTTTGACAGTGGTTGTTAATTACTTCGAAGAGTTGTAAGCTTCGTACGTGAAAGCTTCAAGTCAGACACTACCCAGCATCAAGTTAGTATTTTATATATTTTAAATTTAGATTAGTAAATATATATGTGATATTATAATTCTATTTATATTATTTTTAAAATATGGATTAGTAATATATATATATATATATATATGTGTGTGTGTGTGTGTGTGTGTGTGTTATTATAGATTTATTTATAAAAAAATAGAAATTATGTTGTCGACATAATATATGATAAATAAAAGTTTCAAACACATGTAAAACATATTGATTTTAATATAATTATTTTTTAAAAAAATATTATTAAAATTGATGATATTATTATTTTTTGTTATAATTAAGTCTTGATACATATTAATATAGTTTATTAATTGTTAGTCTTGATATTTTTTGTTAGTCTTGATTATTCAAAAAAACATCATTTAAAATTTTATTTCGGTTTATATAATTATATAGTCTTGATAATAATTTATTATATTGTTTGCAAATTAATTAATACTCCCCTAATTGACATATAAAATAAAACTTACTGATTTTAATATAACTATTTTTTAAAAAAATATTATTAAAATTGATGATATTAATTATTATTTTTTGTTAGTCTTGATATTTTTTTTGTCTTGATTATTAAAAAAATATCATTTAAAATTTTATTTCGGTTTATATAATTATAGTATTGATAATAATTTATTATATTGTTTGCAAATGCATGCTCCTCTAATTGACATATAAATTGTATGTCAAAATTTATATATAATTCTTTTGAAACATAAAGCAATTAATATATAAAACATCGATATATATATACACACACTCATATATATGGATATAGACCGTAGTTGGATGTACGATATAAATTTTCCTAGAAGAAAGGGTCTTAAACAACGTTTTGCTAACAAGGTTGAAGACTTTCTCAATTTTGCGATAGTGCAAAAAATTGTCGAAGATGAAGGGGAATGAGATGTCCATGTTGTTTATGTCGATGTAGACGGTTTAAAAGTGAAGATGAAATAAGAGTGCATTTATATGCAGATGGATTTATGCCTAACTACTGAATTTGGACTAATCATGGGAAGAGTCTCCGGCGGCGCCTAATACTAGTGCATGTGTGGAGAATTATAACATAGGTCCTTCAAGTAGTACTAACATGTTAGGTATAGATTATTATAACTATCAACACTTTGAGGTGATGAATGATATGATCTCGGATGCTGTTGGGGTTAATTTGTCATTCAACGAAGATCAATATGACGATACCGATGGACTTCCAAATGAAGAAGCTCAGAGATTTTATGGTCTTTTGAAAGAGACAAATAAACCGTTGTTTGAAGAATCTCCAAACTCAAAGTTATCAATGTGTATTAGACTATTAGGTCTAAAGTCTCAATTTCATGTTTCTGATTTAGCTTTGCATTTGATGACTAAAATGATGTTATACGCAACACCTGTTAGCGATGGTTTGCCGCAAAGTTATTACGATGCGAAACGGTTAGTGTCAAAGTTAGGATTAGGTGTCAAGAGGATTGATTGTTGTGTTAAAGGTTGCATGTTGTATTATGACAATGAATTTGGTATGAATGATGCTAACATACATGAATGCAAGTTTTGTCAACAACCAAGGTATCACCAAAGGAATAACTCTAGGGTAAGTAGGGGAAAATCAATTCCAAGGAAAGCAATGTTTTACCTACCTATTGTATCAAGATTGCATAGATTGTTTGCATCAATACAAATTGCAGGAAAGATGACGTGGCATTATGAGAATAGAAGAAATTCAAGTGAGTTGCGACATCCGTCTGATGGTCAGGCATGGAAAGACTTTGATCAAATGAATCTTGATTTTGCGTCAGATCCACGCAATGTAAGACTTGGATTATCCTCATACGGATTTACGCCTTACATACAAGTATCGTCTACTCCTTATTCTTGTTGGCTAGTTATTGTTACTCCTTACAATCTTCCTCTTGATATGTGTATGTCTAAACCTTATATGTTCTTAGCTGATGTAATACCAGGTCCTTCTAATCCTACAACTGGTATTGATATTTTTTTACAACCTTTGATTGACGATTTGAAGAGGTTGTGGAATGGTGTCTTGACATATGATATTGCTCGGAGATAAAATTTTATGATGAGAGTTTCATTGATGTGGACCATTAATGATTTCCCTGCTTATGGGATGTTGTCAAGATGGGGAACCCATGGTAAATTAGCTTGTCCTATTTGTATGGAAGATACAAAAGCATTTACTTTAAAATTTGGCGGGAAGACATCGTGGTTTGACTCGCATCGTAGGTTTTTACCTGGTGATCATGCATTTAGAAGGAACAAAGCTGCATTTATGAAGGGCTATGCAGAAAGTCTATGACCCCCGCTTAAATTGACATCAGAACAAGTTTGGAATAAAGTAAAAGATATGTCAAAGGTACATGTTGTTAATGGTGTGGCTTGTAAACCACAAGGTTACGGACAATGGCACAATTGAACAAAAAGATGTATTTCTTGGGATATACCATATTAGAAAGATAACCTTTTGAGACATAATCTCGATATTATGCATATTGAGAAAAATTTCTTTGACAACATATTTAATATTGTGATTAATGTGAAAGGGAAAACAAAAGATAATGACAAAGCTAGAAAAGACATAGGTATATATTGCAGACCACCAGATTTGTTGCTGGTGGAACAAAATGGCAAGACCCTAAAACCTCGTGCAAATTACACTTTATCTACTGATGAAGCCAAATCTGTTTATCGTTGGATCAAAGAGCTGAAGACGCCTGACGGTTATTGTTCTAATTTGGCAAGATGTACTGATGTGGAAAAGGGGAGCATGCATGGGATGAAAAGTCATGATTGTCATATATTTTTAGAGTGTTTACTTCATATTGCCTTTAGTGCTTTACCGACACATGTATTGAACCCACTTATTGAAGTGAGTCAATATTTCAAGAATTTGTGTTCTTCAACACTCATTGATAAAGATCTCATCAAGATGGAAAATGACATTCCGATCATTCTATGTAAGTTGGAGAAAGTATTTCCTCCGGAGTTATTTGATTCCATGGAGCATCTCTTAGTGCATCTTGCAAGTGAAGCTAGACTTGGTGGACTAGTTCAGTATAGATGGATGTATCCATTTGAAAGGTGATATATATATATATATATATATACTTGATTTTCAATATACTTCAACTTATATATACATGGAGCTTATTGTACATCTCTTTGTATATTATAGGTTCATGGGTTATTCAAAACGGTCGGTGAAAAACAAAGCTAGAGTTGAGGGCTCAATTTGTTCATCTTACCTACACTGTGAAACAATACACTTTTGTTCTCATTATTTCAACAACGAAACGTTGTCACCAGTTAATGGAAGAAACGTTACTGATAGTGTTATATGTCATCCACATGCTTTATCAGTTTTTTGCTTGTCTGGTAATCATGTTGGTAGGGATTTTCCGATTTTCTGGCCAAGCGACAAAGTATTTAATGCGGCACATGTTCACGTTTTGATTAACTGCACTGAAGTTAAACCATACATTGAGTACGTTTTAAATTCCTCTTCTTATTAATTATATTTAATTATATGATTAAATTGATATTCACCATATATATGGTCATCGATCAGGGAATTTTTAACTACAGGACAATCATCTGTTGATATACATTCAAATTTCCCATTATTGTTTCAACAACAAGTACATCTCAAAGAACAAACTCCTATCAACATCCACTTGAGGCACTTATCTATGGGCCCGAGTAGAAGTTTCAAAGAATGGCACACCTATTATGTCAATGGATACAAATTTCACACTGAATCTTGGACCGAAGGAAAAGAAACAATTAATAGTGGAGTTTGTAGGAAAAGTGTCTCTAATAGTGGTGTAGTAGAAGATTTCTATGGCATAATTGAGCATATTTATGAAATTGACTATACGTTCCTAGATTATGTGAAAAAAGTGGTGTTGTTTTACTGTAAGTGGTTTGATCTATCTAGCAGAGGAACTAAAATCAATTTGATATCCAATACTGTAAACATTCGTATGAGCAAAAAATATCCACGGTTTGATCCATTTGCCCTAGCCCATAATGTAAGACAAGTGCATTATGTTCCTTATCCATTAACTATCAGAAGCAAACAAGGTTGGTGTGCTGCAATCGAAACAAGACCAACGAGTGAAATAGATGAAGTTGAAGCAGGTCAAAATGAAGAAGTTGCATATCAAATGGATGAAATGTCAAATTTGGATCATGTGATTGGAGATGAGACTATTAGTCAACTTTGTCATGAGTCAAACATTGGAGAAGAAGTTGATGAACAAGAAATAGATGAATTAGAGAATGATGAAGGCAGTGACTTAATTCACTCATCAATTGACGACGACGATGATGACGATGACGAAGACAATTAATTAATTATGCATTATATGTGTGTATATATATAATATTATATATTGTAATGTGAAATATGAATGACATTAATTAATTATATATATACATATATATTTATAATTTATATATATTTAATTATTTATGTGAGTGTTATAATTTATTTATGTATATTTCATTATTAATTTATGTTAATTGTACATACACACATATATTATATTATATATATGTATGGATATGGATATGGATATATATATATATATATATATATATATATATATATATATATATATATATATATATATATATATATATATAATTAATGTCATTCACATTTTAGTGTCGGGAGTAGGAGGATCAGGAGGAACGAGAACGGTGGGAATACGAGGAATATTCAAAACATCATGTGGTAAGAAAAAAGTTGCTAAACCACGTGTTGTTAATGACCCATCTCTCATGCTGATGCCGACGATTGGTACTAGTGGTGGAGTTATTCCTCTATATCCTAAGGTCCCAGTAGAGCCTTATACTATAGACGAAATAATGGAACCCGGATGTGTTGATTGCTACAACCACATTGTCATCATTCCAGAAGGAGATGGGTATGTAAACTATGATTGTTAAATTAATTATGATTGTTAAATATTTCATTATTGCATGTTACATTATTTTATTAATTTATTTTTATATTTAATTTGCATGTAAACTTTGAAGATATCTTCCTTTTAAATCATCTGCAAAGGCAATTGCTGAAGTCATACAAGAGAAATATAAAAAACCATGGTTGTCTTGGGGTGAGATAAAAGAGGATAAGACACCTCAATTTAGCAAAGTTGGTCAATTTTTACATTGTTTCAAAGTAAGTGATTAGATTAATTTATTTAATTACTAATTATATATACATTTGATCGCTTAATTGAATTATATTTTTAATATTTTTTAAATTTAAACAAACAACAAACTAAATGTACTTGGAAAAGAGAGCATGATGCCGCAATTTTGGCTTCTTTTGACCATCACTTTTCCAAGCGTCTCTCATCTATGTTGGCTTACGCACGTAATAAGGGCGAGGAAAAACGACCTAATTGGATTGGTGAAAATGTTTGGAGTGCGTTGTGGAGGAAATGGAACACATATGCTTACAAACAGAAGAGAGAAAAAACAAAGATTAATTGAGCATCTGAGAGGGGTACCAGTATTCATAAGGGAGGTTCCATGTCTGCTGGAGAAATTAAATATTATATGGTAATTACTTACTATTTATAATTTATATTAATTTATATTCAATTAATCATCACATTTCACCATAAACTTGACATTAATTTAATATTTAGGAAAAGCAACTTGGAAGGGAGGTCACTTAGGCAAAGATACATCTCTATCTTCATGTTAATCCTGAAACAAATGAGTATACTGATGAATTATCAAAAATGATTCAGGTATACATATGGATATATATATATATATTAGACCTCTAAATTATTATATATTAATTATTAACTATTTAAATTTTTAATTTTTTAATTTTTTATATAGGAACAACTTCAACAAGTTATGAAAGAATGGGATGATCATCAAGCTACTCTTCCTCCTGCTCAGCGAGCTGGTCCAGTGCAGCGGAAACAATATGAGACCACAAGTTTTATGAACATTAGTGGTGGCAAGTACAAAGGGCGTGTGTTGGGTGCCGGTAGTTTATCATCAACCTTTGTGAAAGGTCCAACCGGCTATATTCAGACTGAGACGTCTTCTTCTTATGCTAGTACGGATCGATCTCATCGTCCGTCGATAGATAATCTTGACCAGTTAAAGGAGCAATGGGCAAGTGAGCAAGAAGAAAAGACACAGCAGCTGATACAAGCTGCAATTGATAAATTGAATGAGGAATGGAAACAAAAGTTTCAAGAGCAGCAACAGCAGTTTCAGCAGCAACAACAATTTCAACAACAACAATTTTCATTTCCTCCTGTGTTTCATCAGCAGTTCCCGCCTCGGCCTCAATACTTGCATCAACAACCACTATTCCAGCAGCAACAAAATTACTCTCAATACTCCCAGCAGCAGCAACCGCCTCCAAAATTCCAACAACAACACTAGGATCCTCCGAATTCTGCCTTCCAGCAACAACAGCAGCCAATGTTTCAGCAACAACAATATTTTCATAATTATCAGTATGTTCCGTCATCTTCATATCAACTTCCTCACCTCAACCAGATCATCAAACTGCATACCGACCAACTATGCCAACAGTTGGCTTGATCAGACCAGATTTAAATCAACCTCAACCAGCTAGGACTCCTCCTTCGACTGGTGGTGGTGCAATTGAAGATGAAATCCAATTTCAAACCATGATGTCTCCTCCAACACAAATTAATAATACTTTTGAGGGACTTCTTTCGTCGGGTAACATTGCAGGAAATAATGATGGTAGGAGTGGAGTTATCAGAGGAATTATTATGAGGATTGATGTAGTTTGAATAATTTCATAATTTTATTTTTGGGTTGTAATGAACACATATTTATCTTGTCCTAGTTAACTATTGTGTGTTTAATTTTGGGTTTGTAAGACATTATTTATTAATTTTGGAATGTTTTATTTGATTTGATAGTAATTAATTACTTTAATTATTATTAATATTATATTTTTATATATAATATTTATTTTAATTTTTAAATTTAATTTTAATTTTAATTTAATTTTAATTTAATTTATTTTTAATTTAAATTAATCTTTAATTATAATTATAATTTAAATATTATATTTTAAATATTATATTTTTAATTTAAATTTTTAATTTATATTTGGATTAGTTTATTATATATTAAATTTAATTTATATTGATATTATATTTTAAATTTTAATTTAATTGTAATTTTAATTTAAATTTTAAATTTATATTCTTATTAATTTATTATATATAATATTATAACAAAGCATGAATTTCGAATTTAAAAAATTAATTTTTTAATATACTTAATATTTTGTGGCGGCCTAAGCCCTCACAAAATATTTATTTTTTAATTTGGACAAACCTTTGTGGCGGTCTAAACCCTCACAAAGGGAAGCATTTGTGGCAGCCTGGACCCTCACAAATGCTTAACTTTTTAAAATCAGCATGTCCTTTGTGGCAGCCTATGTCCTCACAAAGTGAGACATTTGTGGCGGCCTATGCCCTCACAAAGGAATGCGTTTGTGACGGGTTTTGCCCTCACAAAAGACAACGTGCATTTCACCCTTTGTGGCCGTTTTGGCCGCCACAAACGTTTGTGACCAGCGCATTTGTGGCTGCCTAAGGCCGCCACAAATACCTCCTTTGTGGCTGCTTTCTACCATTTGTGATGGTTTTTGGCCCTCACAAAATCCTTGTTTTCTTGTAGTGACATTATTCCAAATTTGCACAAGGGTTCATAAATATTTGGAGAAATATAACCAAATGTCTCGTTATTCAAAATAAAGTTTATGAATGTTGAATGAAGGCCTGAAATCCATAATACAAGTCGTGCATATAATACAATCATAATTAATGAAGACCTTATCGGATACCACTTATTGGAATTAATTTAACAATTACATACAATAAATGTTCAATACTAAAATTAGATATATAATCATACTATATTGTGGGGAAAAAATAAACATATGAGCATGATAATAAGCAACATTGGATCTACAACATCTTAATTTGTCAATGATATTAAGAATATATGGATTCATTGTTTGTAGTTCTTGATGGTAATTACCAAAAGAGAAGTAGATGGGTAGCGGATACCCATTGACTCACATTCATTACTCAACCTAGACTCTTATGATTTACACACTCTTTAGATAAAGAGAATAGACAATATGCATTGTATATTGGAGACTATAGTTTATATGCAAGATGATTGGCCATGGAGTTCTAGTTATTTCAAAATGTGTTGTGAATGACATCCGCTTATATTTGAACTCATATTAATTTATTATCCTATTACTTATTTTGGTCACTAATCAATTAAGACTTATAATTGAAAATATTTAATATAATTAAGGGTTAGATATGTTTTTAGTTCTTATTAAATTTTAATTTTTCAATTTTAGTCCTTGTATAATATAAATACAGTTTTTAGTCCTTTTTGTTAAGTGAACATATATTTTTTAATAAATTTTTTAAGCATATTTACATCAACATCAAAAATTCCTCCATAAAGAAAATGAATTCAAAGTTTGATTTCTATGACTACATTTTCGTTACTTTTATCTTGAGTTTTTTTCATTTAAAAAATTCATATTTAATTCACCCAATCTTAAAAAATTCTAAATTTTTATGGAAGAACTTTTTATAATTTTATAAATATACTTGTAAAAAATCATTAAGGAATTTTAAAATTGTAAAGGTTAAAGACAACTAAACATATTTCATTTCAGCAAGAACTAAAATTGTTTATTAGATATATAATTTTGCAGGGATTAAAAGTTGTATTTTTATTTTACCAGAACTAAAATTAAAATATTAAAATTTTATGGAAACTAAAAACATTCCAATCAAATTGTGTGATGGACTCATTGATTGCATTTCGAGCATCAGAAATGGGCTATTTGGTCCCATTGTTAGAGATTATATTTTTGTAATAGGCTTTTTATTCCTGATTTTTTAAGTGAATGTTTATCTGTCTCCATGTTTTGTTTCTCCACCCTTAAATATACTATTGAAAATTAAAATTCAATAATATATTTTAGACTATCAAAAATTAAAATTCAAAAAATTTTGAAAAAAAAATGAAAGGCTGGATTAGCTTTCAGCATTTTTAAGTATATTGGCAGAATGGGTAAATATGGCAGCCCACTATTTTGTTAAGAATGCAATTAGCAATGTGGGTCAAGTTTGGATAAAGGACTATCCTACCTTCTTGGCCCATATCATTGTATCTGATTCTTCTTTTGTTGGTTAATTTCAGCTAATTAATGGTTATTCCATTATTTACACTCAAGGTTTTTAACGTCTTTACAATCACCTAAAAACAAAACTCTTTATGTCTCACAATTACAATTACATTTACAAAACGAATTTATTCTAATCGATTGTCATCTTCTGTATCTTCGGTTTTCAATGCTATTTTAATTTTCTTATTTCAATTACATTAATTATTCTAAACGAATTTATTTGACGAATTTATTCTAGTCTAAATTTATTATTATTTGAATTTGCATTTATATTAATTTGAATACACTGATAATAAATAAAAATAGTTTGATAAAATATTATTTTCTTTTATTTATTTATTTATTTATTATTTTTTAATATATATGATATAGTCAAATATAACAATTATTTTTGAGAAAAATAGCATATAAGAATTGTAACGTAATTATGACCGCAATATAAAACCGTAAAGAAATTGTGTGTGAAGCTCTACAAAGATGTATATACAATTCGGATAGAGTTTGACTTTATTTATTATTATTTTTCTTGCTCTCTCACTCACATCAACAATTATAAATGAAATATTTTTATTCATGATGGAATACCGTGTTGGCATTTTGATGTTCAAAACCCTTCCTAATTTCAATTTCTTACCAAAAAAAAAAAAAAAAAGAGAACAAAAAATTAAGAGAATATGATTGAAGTAAAACAATACAAGGCATGCTGAGAGTCATTCTGGTAGGTATTGAATATTTGAATGAAAGTTTTATATATCTAAGTTGAAAAAACTTGTACTCTTTTTTTAATTAGTGCGCATGATAAGAATTGTGCAACGTATCTCGTGTAATTTTTTTTTGTTTTTTTTTTAGGGAAATATCTCGTGTAATATGTTAGTAGCTCTCTCCTCAAATATAGAACTCCATTTATTAAATTACTGAAATTAAAAAAAATTAATTTATCAAATTACAAAAATTAATAGTAATATTAAATTTTTTTATAATTAAATTTTTTTTACAATTATATCTTTTTAAGAGATAAAATTAGTTAATGTTGTTATTTTAATATTTATTATTGATTGTAGAAAAATATATAAATTAATTAGAGTTATGTTAGTTAAAAATAATTAATACAATTAAAAATTTAAAGAAAGTCTCATATTCAAGAGAGTCTTGTATTCAAAGATAATAACTTATTTGTGTTGTCCTTTTTGAAGATGCTGTTGTTAGCGTGAAGTAATTGGTTTGGTTGACATTATTTGCAGTTTTAGTTATTTGGAGGACAATGACATAATCTCGTTTTAATTAAATGAGAAACTATGTAAATTTTTCAATAGCCAAACAAAAATACTTGTGAGCATAAGTATATTCATTAGAAATTCTAAATCAAAGTTTTTTAAAATGTCAAATTTCAATGCAAGATTCGGGTTGTTGAAGACTTGCTATAGGTGAACGTGCCTCAACAATAAAAACAAGTTGAGCCATATATTGTGCAATCACTAATTCATTAGTAGGTATGACACATCGACAGAACCATAATCAATAAAAACAAATGAAAACAGACGTTTTAAATCAAACTCAAGAGAAGGAAGAAAAATAAATCTAGAAGTCACATAGTTGTAAAATATTAAGTTTCATATTGAATGTGATATAGTCTAAGGCTATATTTGGAAGTTTAAAAGGGAAAGGAAAGAAAAGGCTTTAAAAAAATGGAAGGAAGAAATGAGAGTTTTAAAAGAGGAGGATTTTTTAAAAGTAAATAAAAATATATTTTAGTATATAATTGTATAAAACAAATTCAATATTTTCAAATAGCATACAAATTTTTCTCTAAATACATATCAATGATGGTATAATAAGAAGAAATAGAAAAAGAGATAATAAACAATATAAATTGAATTTAAAGAACCTTATACATCAATAATGAATTTTAACATAATCCTAAATTATATTCTTCTATTTGGTTTAAATATTAATGTTAGTTATATAATGTGGTATAAAATTGTATATTAAAAATGGAATATAATTACTTTTAAAGTATAACTTTAACATATATTTTATATATCTTAATAAAAATGTGAGATATGTCTATCTCGTAGACATAAAATATTTATTATTCTTCATTTGAGTAAACTTAGAGAGTTATATTCTACACTCTTTGACTTCAAATATCTAAAGATGAGGTGAGAAAGATGATATAGTCGTCATCATATAACACTACATAACTTATTCATTATACCACAAAAATTTAAGAGGGGTATTGGTATTAGACACTTGTTTCAACATATATTTGATAAATATATTGGATGACACATATTATACTCTATAATGAAATCTAACCAAAATTTGGTCAAAAATATTTATGTATTTGGACTAAATGTCAACACACAATAATTTGCCACAAATATATCAAAGAATATAAAGAGAATTAAAATTCAAAAATGTAAATTCAACAAATGTAAAAATTCGTGCACTCTTTGCTTATCTGAAAGGAAAAAAAGTTTGAGTGCTTGTAAAATGAGCATACAAAGAAACACAAATTAGATGCAAGTAGGTACAAAATTTGTTGGGAAAAACAACATAAGTTCAATAGAATCAAGACACAATCACAACACAAGTGCTGCCTAAATCGGCAACCAGAGAATTAACACTATGTGAAAATTGTTACAACACATAGACTTCTCTCAGAGAATTAACACTATGTGAAAATTGTTACAACACATAGACTTCTCTCACCCACACCCAACACCCCAGTACAACCACACTCTTACAAAGCAAATATTTAAACTAAGTCAGATACAAGCTTAAAGTGCTACATGCTGACTGGTGCTGGTGCATTTGAAAACAAAGAACCAAAACCTAATATATAGCCTTGGTCTTCTCCTTATTCTCCCACACTAAACGATGTGGGACTTGCAATCAACCCCAACAATCTCCACCTTGATTGTAAGAGTTACGACTTCCGCTTCCATTGTCTTACCGACAATCATACTCCACCATAAAAAGTACACTTCACTTGGAACTAAACCATCCCAAGAATTTTCTCTCCACTTGGAACTAAACAATTCCAAGAATTTTCTCATGTCGAAACCTAGCTGAAATTTATGGTGCAACTCCCATGTTGGCTTCCAGGAAGTTCTTCAGCCATCGACACATCACCACACACCTTGCATCAATGCCAACCAATATTGCTCGTGTGCTGTTCTGAATCCGCTAGCAATAACTTGTCCTTTTTCATGGTATAGCGGAAATACCATAAGGACACCATCATCTCCCAAAACAAGGGAGACCTTGCCAGCACTTGTCTCAAAGTCTTTTTCAACGCCTTGTGTAATCCTGATTGTATAAGCACATCATTGACTTGTACTTTCCACAAGCCAAAGTTGATTCTTCCATCAAACTTCTCTATGTCAAACTTCATAACGCTTGAATGAGACATAGCAGCTGCACGCAGACTGTAAACTGTGCACCAGGTAAGTTCCCAGGAAAGAGAGGTGAGTCACAACAGACATGCTTAAATACCAAGTCTTTCCTTAGCCATAACCTCCCTAAACAGCACTTTCACAGTATCACCTTTCCCCTAACAATACCAAGGATAATTCTTTTCTGATGTGGAAGATCAGACAAAGCTGCAACCACAGAGCATACTAAGAAAAATTATCCCACCGAACCTCCGAACCTGGCTCTGATACCAGTTGTTGGGAAAAACAACATAAGTTCAATAGAATCAAGACACAATCACAACACAAGCGCTGCCTAAACCGGCAACCAGAGAATTAACACTATGTGAAAATTGTTACAACACATAGACTTATCTCAGAGAATTAACACTATGTGAAAATTGTTACAACACATAGACTTCTCTCACCCACACCCAACACCCCAGTACAACCACACTCTTACAAAGCAAATATTTAAACTAAGTCAGATACAAGCTTAAAGTGCTACATGTTGACTGGTGCTGGTGCATTTGAAAACAAAGAACCAAAACCCAATATATAGCCTTGGTCTTCTCCTTATTCTCCCACACTAAACGATGTGGGACTTGCAATCAACCCCAACAAAATTATCGACAATCCATCTAACTCGGATTTCAATAGAAAGAGTTGTATAAAGACTTAAGCATATTTGTCATTGGCTTCCAACTTCCAAACGGATATTAGTAATATATGATAAATATAATTTTCACTAATTGTTGTCATGTATATATTTCTTGATAAGCCTTTAAAAAGACCCAATATATTAATTGGAGAGTTCAAACCATAGAAAGAATGTTTACCAACAATGATGGAGGAGAAATTAATTTTGAATAACTAATATTGATTGTATTGTAATTTGTAACTCATGACACATAAATAGTTCTATATAATATTAGAGGATATAATAACAATTATAAAATACTTGTTAAAGAAAATTGCAAGTGAAATAATGAGGATGGAAGAAGGCCTCTTAGATGTACCACATCAAATTTATTTTGATGTAACAATATTTTATTATGTGCCGTAATAATATTTGAAAGTATATTTTAATTTAATATAATAATATTTTTCTCTCTTCTCCTGCTCTCAAAGTGCTCAATTACCGCTCTCCAAAGTTCCAAACGGAGTCAAAAGTTTTTATAAGCTGTAGGCATCTCTAATTTTACAAATCGATTCGATTTTATAAGGTTGAATTAAATCTAATTTCAAATCTAATATGGTATCAAGGAGCTGATTCTAGCATGCTTTAAAGCAAAATGAACACATGAATGAACTGAAATACGTTGGAATGTGAGGGGTCATGAGCCTATATAAGTATGGGACTTGAATGAGGGCTTATAAGAATTTATTAGTACCACTTAGTTACACCAATCAAATGCATCTTTTTTTAAGAGCCCAAAGCATAAATAGCCAATAGTTAAACATGTTTAACTTGAAATATTCTACAAATAAATGACTTTTTGAAAGAAAAAAAATTAGACAGAAAGTACGTGAATAAAGACAAAATATACTCAAAATACTCATGTTTTTTTATGCATACAATTAAAAATCCTTAAATTAAATATAGTTTGAGATATTACAAATAAACTAGTTTTATAGTGTAGAAATAAATTCAAACGATAAGACAAACCATAAAGAATCAATGTTTGTTTGATTTGAAGGAAAAAAAAAATAATAATATATATATATATATATATATATATATATATATATTATCTTTAATGTCTAGAATCACACTCATCTTGTTTGTTTTCATAGTACATCTAATCTATCTAATCTAAATTCAAGCACAAGAAATGTGTATTGAGAGTTTCATTTAAAAAAAGTATTTTTAATTATATACATCTCTTACTTTTCAAGTTGATTTTGTAGAGTAAAATTAAACACTACCTAGCTAAATAATAAGACAAACCATAGAGAATCCACGTTTGGTTGATTAAAAAAATATCTCATGAAGTGTATAAAAACACAATTATCTTTTTTGTGCAAAGAAAGAATCTCAACCAAACAGTCTATAAACAAAAAAATAATGGCTATGTTATTAAAATTTAATTAATAAAACATAGAGCGACAAACCAAGATATATAAGAAAAATGACCAAATGGATATCATGGGATATATAATAATTTTAGCACAAGAACAATTCAAGCTTCTCTGCATATTTAAGAAACATTTTGAATCAGCTGGTCCTAAAAACTGCCAATTCAAATGGAACATGGAACTGACACAGGGCTTAGGTTTGATGTCATTGCTTTATTCTACTTTTTATTTTATTTTCCATTTTATCCTTAACAAATATATATGATGGGTCATGTTAGGTAGAACCTTGAAAGGTTGCAATAAAATAGAAACACTGTCTAAAACAGATCAATTTTTATGCTTCTATCACTTTCAGCTGACTATTTCACCTGTCATCATTAATTACATTAAGAGTAAAAGCAATGTCAAAAGAAAATACAAAATTTGTCCTGCAAGTTTAAATTATTTAACAAGTTAATAGGTTATATTATATTATTTAGAGATTAATTATTATATTTTTTTTTAGAGATTTAATGATTAATTTTTATTTACTATTGAAGTAAAAAAAGTTACACTTCAAATATTTCAATTATCTAAATCGTGATTAATATTGTTTGATATAATTAAAGTTAAATATTTTAATTATCTAAATCGTGATTAATAGATAAAGTTAAAAAGATTATCCTGTATATAAATTAAATTAAATTATCTAAAGCATGTAACTCGTGATGAGAGGTTTAAGGCCTACCCTTTTGAAAATGTTGTATCTTAATAGTTGCCAAGTGGTCCAGAAATATTGGAGACAAAGGGGAGTAATATGAGGCATATGAATGGTGGGGATAGTGGTGTTTATGGCTTATCCCTATTAACATATAGAACATAACTTTGTACTTTAGCTAATTCCATTTGTGACCATCAACATCAATTTGATCACTACAAACAATCAAACACTTAGTTTATTATTTTTAATGTTAGATTTATGTAGCTATCAATGCTATTGAATTGCCCCTTTGTCTAGTTCATATCAGCAATGCTAGATGTTAGGAAAACATTAGGCATAAATCTTTCCTTTGTTTAAATCTTTGAACAGGATAATAAAAAATATTGTTGCTACTAATACTTTTAGACCAATGCTGATAATAACAAAGAAAATTTATAATGTGCTGATGAAATGGTGGTACAATGACATGTATACAAATACTAATAAAAATGTTTTGGTTGGCAAAGAAGAAAATTCAAAGAATAAATTATAATATTTAAGTTACTATGTGGAACCAATACAATGTAGTGATGAAACATGGCACCACATTAAATGTCTTAAAATAAAATAAAATGTTACACTCTACAGTTTCTCCCAGAATATTCTACAATAATAATAATAACTTAAGCAAAGTATGCAACACTCGATTGTGATTGGTCAAAATAACAACGATAAAAATAAAAAGAAATCACTTCGAAACCCAAAAACTAATTAATTATTTTATGTCATCTATATATATGATGATTAAATTAATGCCTACATCATTTATTTAAGAGAGAAATGTTTCATGCGTTGACATAGTTTAATGTGCTTGGTTCCACAAAAAACGTAGCATACTGGAAGTTGGTTCAGGTTTAAGGGTGCCCTTCTCTGCACTTCAATAAAATAATCGTTTTTTTTCTCCAATAATTGCACCATGTCAGAATAATATTACTATTGTTATTGAAAAAAACATTTATAAGGTCCCTGAGGAATATTGTCCATTTGATTGGAATATACTCTTCTGTTCCATATTATAAATTGTTTGAAATTTTAATACGAATAAAAAGTCATAAAATAATTTAAAAACTTGTTAACATTAGTTTTTCAACAAAAAGTATCATGTATATATACTTTTTTGTATACACTTTACTATCTCTTATATTAATTCCGAATTTAAACAAAATAAATAAATTGATTCAAAAGATTTTAAGTATAATTTTAATTTATTCAAGGATTTATATAATACTAATTTAATTTACAAAGAACACATAATGTGTTAAACCGAATACTCCTCTATTTATTGTTTATCATCAAAGAAATGAGATGTATTTTACATAATATTTTTTCTCAAAACAAAAGGAGAAAGAAAGGCCCCTTATATACTAAGGTTTGGAGACTTAACGAACTCTCCTCTAAACTCACTAAATAATAACTAACGGTTAAAACAGAAAGTTCATAAAGTTAAGAAGGTCTAGTAATCTTAGTAAATAAATATGCAATCTGATTAGCCGTAGGAATAGGAAGCAAATGAATGACACCAACTTGTAACTTATCTCTGATGATGTGACAGTTCATCTCAATATGCTTGGTGCGTTCGTGAAAAATAGGGTTGAAAGCAATGTGCATAGCAAACTGGTTGTCACAAAAAATATAGACAAGAGTGGAATGATCAATTCGAAAGTCATGAAGGAGATATAATAACCATTGTGCTTCACAAGTAGCATGTGCAAGGGCACAATATTCTACTTTAGAGGATGAACAAGATACAATGGGTATTTTTCTTGCTCTTCCATGAAATTAAAGAGGACCCAATGTAAAAAAGGAACCTCGAAGTGGATCTTTTAGTATCCAAACATGCCCCCCGATTGGAATCGCAAAACCCTTTCAGACTTAAAAAGGAGGAACTATTGTAAAATAAGTTGCGACCAGGACTAGTCTTTATATAACGTATGATCTTGTAAGTTGTTTGCAAGTGTAGAGTAGTAGGAGATGAGAGAAGTTGGCTCAACCTGCAAACAAGAAAAGAGATATCAAGGCACGTATGAGTTAAATAAAGCAATTTTCAAATTAAAATATGAAAAAGAGTAGGACATAAAGAGGATCGCTAGAAGTTGTGTGTAATTTGAGAGTAGAATCTATGGGTGTGGATGAAGGCTTGCAAGCCAACAGACATGTGTCTTCCAAAAAATCCAAAGAGTATTTGTGTTGGCAAAGTGAGATGCCTTTGGAGTTCCTTGCAATCTTAAAGCCTAGAAAATATTTAAGAACACAAAATCTTTAATACAAAATTTGTAATGTAGGACAAATTTGAGGCATATGATTTCATTCATATCATCACCTGTAAGTAGGAGATCATCCACTTAAATTAATACAATAGTAAAAACCAATATATGTATGCTTTGTAAACAAGGAATAATCAGCTTTGGATTGAATAGAGCCAAGCTCAATCAAAGTGTTGCAAAGTTTAGAATTCCATTGACGACTTGCTTGTTTCAACTCATAAAGTGATCATTTTAGTTTACAAGCCTAATTTCTAATCGTAACATGAAGATCAAGAGGTAGTTTCATGTAAACATTCTCTACCAAATCTCCATGGAGAAAAGCAGTATTAATATCTAATTGATATAAAAACTAGTTGTTGTAAGCAGCAACAGATAACAATAAACGTAAAATATTCATTTTAGCACACGAGTAAAAGTTTTTAAATAATCTTGGCCACAAATTGAACTTTATCACCCTCGATGGACCCATCAGCGTGAATATTTAACTTAAAAATCCATTTACAACCAATGTCAAGGCTTATTAGGAGACAATGTAGTTCATTCCCAAGTGTCATTGGAATTGAGAGCATCAAGCTTAGATTGTATAGTCAACCTCCAACTTTTGTCTTTAATAGAAGTAAAGTAATAAGAAGGCTCTTTAATTGTGGAAAGTGTTATAGAAAAAAATCTATGAGGTGAGGATAAATGATCATAAGAAATGTAATTAGAAACAGAATAGATAGTACTTGATTGTTGCATGGAAGAATCAACAAATTTAGGGGTTGTACTTATTAGTAACTCACAATGATAGTCTGGGAGATATGGAGGTGAGTTAATTTTTCTGCCAGATTTACTAGTTGGTATCATAGATGGGGAAGGTTGGTTGGGGATAGGAGTAATAGGGCTCGTAGAAACACCAAAACTGAGCAAAATGGCAGAGTTAGATGATGGTACGATATTGTTCGAATGAGGCCATATGGTGGGTGAATCAGTTGAAGTAGAAAGAGGAGATTGAGCAAGCATATCATTATTGTCAAATGTGTGAAATCAAAGGTGAAGTCATGTGATGTAGGATTAGTTGTAGGAAAAACAATGTCTGGTTGGTTTTGTTTGACAATAAGAAAAGGAAATATATTTTCAAACAATATAAAATCACGTGAAACAAAAATCTCCTTACTATGTAAGCAAAAAAAGAACATGACCTTTTGCACTAGGTTTATGTCTTAAATTAATGCATTTGCGAGAATGAAAGTCAAATTTCTATCTATTAGGTAAACAATTATACAAAACATGATATGGACAATGAAACTTAAGAAATTAAGATGTCAACCTGTTGATTAAAAAAACTTAATCAATGATAGATTGGGTCCAAAATTTAATAGGAAAATGTGATTGAAACATGATGGCACGTGCAATATTTAAGATGTGTTGACACATGCGCTCAACAATGCCATTTTGTTGACGCATTTCTAAACACGAAGTTTGATGGATAATCCTGTGAGAATGATAAAAGTCCTTCAGAGGAAATTTGTTTCCATTGTTAGAATATATGCATTTAAAAGTTTTACCAAACTGAGTTTTGGCCATGGAAACAAAGGATTTAACTAAATAAGAAGTTTTATACTTCAATTTAATGAGATAAATCCAATTGAAACAAGACTTGTCATCAACAACCGTTAAAAAAATACTTGAAACCAAAAATAAATGGGACAAAAAAAGCACCCTAGATATCCATAGGAATCAGATCAAAACAAAAATCAACAATAATATGACTACAGGAAAAAAGATAACCTATTATCCTTAGCATTGAACCAAACATCACAAGGAGAATGACGCTTAGGGAGTTTAACAAAAAGGAAACTTTTATCAATTTGAGTCAAAGTGTCAATAGATGGGTGACCAAACAGTGGTGCTAAATATTACAAACAGAACCTATGAAATTTGCTAGACAATTACCGAAATTACAAGTATTGGGAGAGGAATTAGCAATAGAAAAACCGGGTCAGAGAACAAGTATAATCCATGAATAAGATTAGTTGTACTAATTCTCTTTTGAGTGAGATTATCCTATATCCAAAACTTATGAGCATAAAAAACTAAGTTACAGTTAAGAGAAGTTGTCAAGCAAGGAATAGAGATAAGATTACAAGAAAATTTAGGAATAAAGAAAACATCACACAAATAAAAATCAGCAATAAAATAGACAGTTCCAGCAAGTTCAATGATTATGGTACATCCATTAGGATATTTAATTTGGACAAAATTAATACGTTTAAAGGATTGAAATAAAGAAGCAGTAAAACAAACATGAGTTATGGATCTAATGTCTAATATCCAAGAAGTAGCATTATTAATATCGAAGACATATAGAAAAGAAGAAGAAAAAAACCTGATTGTGCAAAATTTTCTAAATGGTTGACTCTTCAAAAAGGGTGAAATAAGGCAATAAGTGCCTTTTGTTGTTCTTGTGTGAAACCAAAATGAAAATCACTAGAAGGTTCATCCTGAGATTTTGACTTTTGATCATCATCAATGTTAAAAGAATCAACAACAAAACATTAGCAGAGTTGAAACCATTCTTGTGAAAATGAGGGGGGAAAACCATGTTTTTATAAAACAGACATCCATAGTGTGTTCATGAAAATTACAGTGAGTACAATAGCGAGAACCAAGACTACAACTACCAGAAGAACAAGCACCATTTTCCCCATGACCCTTGGACAAACCACCTCTAGAATTAGAAATGGCAATAATGGTAAGAGACTCCTCATGATTAGGAAATACATATCTTTTTTTGTTGTACTAACATCGAAAATATCTTGTTTATACTCGAGAGAGGATTCATTAACATCACTTGAGACCGATCTCAAAGTATTGTTCATTAAGGCCTTTGAGAAAACGAATTATATAATCCTCATCATGATATTCATGAATATCGGGAATTAGGGAACACAAATTTCACATTACAAGAATAAGAAGGTAAAGGACGAATATTTTCTAGCTCTTACCATAATTTTTTTTTTAATTTGGTATAGTAATAAGTGATTGAAGAATCACCTTGACAAAGACTATAAATTTCTTCTTGTAGATCGAAAATCCTAAAAACATCACCTTGATGATACCTTTCATGAAATTTAGCCCATATTTCAGAAACAGACTCCACCCACATGAAGCTTTGGGAAATTTCACGTTCTAATGAATTGGTGGTCCAAGACATGAGCATAGTGTTGCAACGATCTCACGCGATTGAAAGACGATCAACATCTGTTGGACGAGGAAGAACACCATTCTCAAACCCTAACTTATTTTTCGATCTAAGAGTGACGAGCATGGAGCGCAACTAAGAAGGGAAGTTGGTGGCGGATAGCAACGGAGGAATAAGGGCAACACTTGAATTGTCACTAGAATGCATCAAATAAGGATCTAACATATTATGTTGATAGTTGCAATTCTGAATCAGATTGGGTTTAGGAGGTGAAGGTTATTGATGCTTTGAGGCATCCATGGAGGACGAAGAAGATTGTTAATAGTCGAATGCCATATAGAAGAAAAACGAAGAAAAGAAACATCAACAACGAAGTTTCACGAAATTAGCAGCGAAACTGAAGAAGGATCCAACCTCAATTTGGAATGTGACGATAATTTAGAACAAGATCCTAATTACGACATACTTGAAGAAAACCATCGTAGTTGCTCCAATCTCTCACCCAGAGTTGTTTCTATGATAACATGTTAAACTGAATACTCCTTTGCTTATTGATGATCATCAAAGAGATGAAATGTATTTTACGTAGCGATTATTCTCTCAAAACAAAAGGAGAAAGAAATGCACCTTATATACCAAGTTTTGGAGACCTAACAAACTCTCCTCTAATCTCACTAACTGAAATGCTTAATTACTAAATAATAACTAATTGTTAAAACATAAAGTTCATAAAGTTAGGAAGGTCTAACATAATGTAAGAGTTTCATGGACATACATTGTAAATTTAAATTAGGCTTAAATATAATTTTGGTTTTCTATTTTTTACTTAAAATTCATTTTGGTTATTTATCTTTATTTTGATTCATTTTAGTCTTTTTATCTTTTATAAGTGGTGTATTTTAGTCATTGCCACAATCACAATAAAAGTTATAACAACATCGGATCATTGAAATCCCTTCGAATTATTGTCAACATATATTCAGTATAAAAAATTTCAAAATAATATTAATTTAACTCAATAATAGGTTTGCACTTAAAAAAAGTCTCATTGTATACTTTAAAACATATATAAACTATTTGAAAAGAATGTCATTTATCAAAGTTTAATGTACTTTCTTTCATACTTATTAAGATTGCATACTTAACTTTATAAATGATCCAAGATTTGAGATCTCAAAAATTCATGACAATAATGTTACAATTGTTTGAAAGAGTTATGATGAAAAGTACTAAAACACACTACTTAAAAGAGATAAATAAATAAAATGCATAAAAACTATAAAAGAGGAAAATAAATATTAGATAGAAGATAAATTAAAAAAATTATATTTAAATCCTTAAATTGGTATTAAAGTGCCATGTAATAATGAGATTCATCAGTTTTCTCTATCATACTATAGCTTATTTTTAGAAAATAATCAACTTTTTAAAAATAAAATAATCACTTTTAAAAATTTCATCGATTTATTAAAGTATTTTTCAAAACGAAAATTGAAAAAAATAAACTATTTTAAATGAAAATTATTTTTGTAAGACCCATAATTTTAAATTATACTTTATGTATTTTAGTGGATTTTAGTATTGAACTCAGAGGCTTTTTGGCCAAAGTTATTAATATTTTGGGAGTTTAAATGACCAAAAAGATATTTTGATGCCCGATTAAAATTACTCATCGATGAGTAAACTAAATTAACTGCGGTGAATCTTTTAAGAAAAATTTAATTCTGGGGAACTTTGTTAAAAATATCTCGAGTCGCGACGATAGTAGATATTTTTGACAAAAAGTGGTTTTGAGAGGTTATGGGTGAAATGGTAATTTTAATAAATATCTAGATATTTTGAGATATTTGTTAAGTTATAATTAATATATATATATATATATATATATATATATATATATATATGTTTGTTTGGAAAGAAAAAGAAAGGAGATAGAAAAGAAAGAAAAGGAAATAGAAAGAAAGGAAATTAGAAGGAATGAAAAGCAAAAGAAAAAAAAAGAGTCCGTCTTCTTCTTTCTCTGCCTCGCGTGAAATTCCCTCCCTTCTTCTTTCATTTTTGTTTTCTTGGCTTCCTTTTAGTTCAAGAAAAGAAACCTAAGGCTTAGTGGGTGAGAAAGATCAAATTCCCAGCTTCTTCCTTCTTCCCAGATTCGAAAACGAAGTTAGGGATTTCAAAACCGTCAAACACAAACCTCCACGTTTCATCTAGATCTAAGATTCGTTTCGCGAAGAGATAGAAGAGAAAGTTGCTCACCACCACGCTACGGTGCTAGTGAACCAACTTTGGAAGCGACGTCGCGAGCGGAGATTTTACCGGATTTACTCGCGGTACCGTAATCACACGTTAAAGCTAACGTTAAGGTAAGGGCTCCTTCCAAACTTTTAGTTTGCATTTAGGGACTTATCTGTAGTTGTGTGGAAAAGAATTTGGTTAGGATTGAAGTATTGATTTGGGGGAAAATGAATTTAACTCATTATTGTATGATTTTGAGGAAATGATTTTGATATGTTTGAGTATGTTTTGTGTGGAATTTGAAAATTATTAGAGTTAAACGAGTATTAAGAATGGGGAATCTCTCAATATCTACGTTTACTTAATGTTGTCGTGAAAATCATTAGAGTTAAACGAGTATTAAAAATGGGGAATCTTTTAATATCTCTGTTTACTTAATGTTTGTCGTGAAAATCATTAGA
The DNA here is from genome assembly GCA_037974775.1 of Cicer pinnatifidum. Classification (NCBI taxonomy): domain Eukaryota; kingdom Viridiplantae; phylum Streptophyta; class Magnoliopsida; order Fabales; family Fabaceae; genus Cicer; species Cicer pinnatifidum. Next base: position 25,456,393 of record JBBPBR010000007.1, on the reverse strand, counting down.
GTCAAACGAGTATTAAAAATGGGGAATCTTTTAATATCTCTATTTACTTAATGTTTGTAGTGAAAATCGTTAGAGTAAATGAGTATTAAGAATGGGGAATCTCTTAATATCTTTGTTTACTTAATGATTGTCGTGAAAATTGTTAGAGTTAAATGAGTATTAAAAATGGGGAATCTTTTAATATCTGCATTTACTTAACGATTGTCGTGGATAGAGTCAGAGTACGCTCATGCATTTCATAGTACATGGCGACCGGATGGGCCATGGTGATAGTGGTGACTGGATGGGTCATGAGATGATTCCATGTGATTTGTTGGTTCATCTTATCCATGGGCCACGAGATGATTCCATGTGATTTGTTGGTTCATCTTGTCCATGGGCCACGAGATGATTCCATGTGATTTGTTGGTTCATCTTATTCTTTCGGGGATTGTTGCGTCATGTAAGGTCTGCGATAGACTGCACATTTTTGGTAAATCGTGCTGACCCGTGATAGGTGGCACCTCAGTAAATAGTACTTCGGCCTGTGATAGGAGGTACATTTACGATTTACGTTTTTAGTAAATCGTGCTGACCCGTGATAGGTGGCACCTCGGTAATTAGTACTTCGGCCTGTGATAGGCGGTCCAATTATGATTTACGGCCCTTCGAGGAAGGTTTTGGTTTGGAATTCCGAGTCCATGCATTTTGGCATATACGCATTGCATTAGGGTGCTTGGCACACAGGTCGTGTTTGATTCAAGATTATGATTGAGTGTTTGAACTTGAGATGTTGTGGTAATTGCGTTGTAACTGTTAAGTGTTATGTTTTGAAATTGTGTGTAAGTGTGGTTGATTGCAAAACTATTTCGAAACTCAAGTTGACCTGGTGATTATGTTTTAATTGTCAAGTATGGATGTTTTGGAAATGTGTGATAGTATGTTTGATTGCAAAACTATTTCGAAGCTCATGATGTCGTAGTGATTGTGTTATAAGTGCTAAGTGTTATGTTTTGGAATTGTGTGTAATGGTGATCAATTCAGTTATGTAGTTTTAGAAAAAACTCAGAAACAATCGATTTCCCAATCGATTCTGTGAGAAGATAATACCAGCTTAATCGATTTTCCAATCGATTACTACGTTTCCTGTTTGCTTGAAATCTTGAAAATATATTGAACAAATCGATTTGCCAATCGATTTGATAAGTTACAGGGGTTCAACTATTTAAGAAATCGATTTTCCAATCGATTTGGCAAGTTACAAGGGCTCAACTATTTAAGAAATCGATTTCCCAATCGATTTGCTTAGTAAAAACTTTTATTCTGAGTCAGACAATCGATTGCTCAGTTGATTCGTCCATTGGTTGATCAGTTGATTTATTACTTGATTGTTTTAAAACCTTATTTGATTTCACTTTACTTGGAAAGTATTATATGAACGTTTAGCATATGGAAAACCCTTTTAAGGTGCATGCTAAGTTGAAAGGTTATTTTGTGCATTTAAAAAACTTAAATGTTATGTGTTAATTGTTAATTTCGGTTGGTGACCATTTACAACTATTGTGGAAATCTGGGCTTTGCCCTCAGATGAGAGCCAGGATAATCCTACCGGTTCGTACCCTGTGGATGGGGATGTAGATGAAAACACCTGACTGGAGCTATGTTAGGAGGATCTTACGGGGTGCGTGAAGATCACTCAGGGTGTATAGTTTTTGTAGAATGATCATATTAGATTGACGTATAGGGACTAGATGTCTTTCTTTTGGATTGTGTTTATTTTAAATTGGAAGACTGTACCTATACTAATATTGTCAGCACGACTTTGTATTTTCAATGGGTTCCATGTACCACTTTTTGATGTGTAAATACTTTGGATTCATATTTCAAAAACTATTTCGCTGTTTGTAAATTGTGTTATGACTTAAATATTTATCCAAAGGTATTTTTTTATTTATTTCTTTGTTTTATGATTTTGTTTTGAAAAAAAAAATATACTATCGCTTTGAAAATCGGGGTGTTACAATTTTAAATAGCATTTCATAAAAATAATTGTATATTTTTTTTATAAAAATAGATGATTTTTATAATCTTAAACAAATAATAAATAGATTATTTTTTTAAAATCTAAAAAATTTAATCTTAAATAATTAATTTCAAATTTTCCTTTTTTTTTAGTAAACAAACCGACCATAAAACTGTAGTATATAATATCCTTTAAATTTGTAGTATAAATATATATTACTAGAATAAAGAATGGGAAACAAAGTTAATGCAGCTGTTGAGTTGTAAGGTTATGGGCCATTGAATGGGCCAGAGAAGCCTGTTGAGTGGGCCCGATATGGGAAACAAGAAAAATGCTCACGTGTGGTGTTGGTGGGGACTTTAAAATAAGAATTAATTTATTTTTAAAGGCACAGTGGTCAATGGTTGCCACACGTGTATGTGTCGAGGGACGTGTTGTCGAGTGAATGGTAAGCACGTGTGAGGGCGACACCTGAATATGTGGCTCCGCAACCACCCAACCACCGTCGTCTTCGCTGCACCGATTGTAAGCATTTCCACGTGAACTTTGTTGTGCTGCACAGTTACTTACTTCTGCAACTGCTACCACTACCTTCCCCTATCTACTAATCCTCGCTTGTTTTGGTACTTTTTGTCTTTTGATTTTCATTAATTCATGAATATTGGTGCTTTATTTTAAAAATAATTTTTTTTTTTACTCAAATTTTATAGATAAAAAAGGATGATGTTATATATTTTAAATAATGTACATATTATAATTTTATGATATAGAATTATTTAGATATATTAATTATTAAATAAAAAAATTTAAAAATAAAAGATAAGTTTTTATAGGTGTTTATTATTTTACATAATCATATAAAATATGACACATTTTTCAAAATATATCACATCATCATTTTTTAGTTAAAAAATCATAACGAATGATCAAAATTGTCATGTTTTAAAATACAATGATCGATTTCGTAAATTAGTAAAAATTAATCAGAAAACAAAAACTGCAATTAAATCTTTAATCAATGTATCCAACATAGTTTATTTATTTTAATTTTGTTTGATTATAATTTCAGTCTTCTATTTTCATCAATTTATGAAACTAGTCCTCCATTTTAAAAATATGATAGTTTTGTTCATCATCTGTATTGTTGAGCTAAAAAACTATGGTTCGACATATTTTAAATGATGCGAAATAAGATCTCATTTTATCGAACCATATAGATAAATCAATTATTCATTTAATTAATAGAAAATTAACAATTTTTAAACTAGGCAACAAAATTATAGGTTTTATTGCAATTGTACGAGTGTCAATTATTCGACATAATCATATAATGTCATGTCATTTAAAATATAACACATTGTCATTTTATAGACAAAAAAATTGAATGTAGAATAAAAACTGTCAGATTTTAAAATATAATAACCAATTTCACGAGTTAATGAAAATAGATTATTAAAACTACAATATAACCTTTAATTTTCACACAAATAAACAATTAGTCTTAAGAAAATATCATTGGACTATTTATCTTGTCTTACTATACTAAATTCAACTCAAATAATAAAATACTACAAATAGATTTGATAAATTGAAATATGGGATGAAACTCAAATTATCCCTAACAAAACAAAAAATTAAGAAAAAAATAGACTAGATGGAATATTTAAGATAGAGAGGACAAACATTAACTCAAAATAAGTGTTTGGATTGGACTCAACAGAGTCTAGGAGGACACAACCAAACACATAGAATGATGTGACATTCCACTCATCTCTATATCAGTGACAGAATGGCATGGGTGCATCCAGTCACCCGAACCAGATCGTCCATCCGTGCATCCAATCCCTCGGATCAGGTGGTGTGACTGTGCACTCGTATAAGGGATAAGTGGCACATTAGTGCACCTAGTCATTCCTAAAAACCACTAAGATACCACAATGACTTGGGGTAGAGTAAATAAGTCTAGATCGGGGATCCTCATGTCCCAAGGAAGATTCGTCTATAAAAAGTAAGGAGACAAATAGGGTTAGGGATCTTTTTGGCATATTTATAAATAGTGTGTTATTCTCTTATTGGATTTGGTACCACTATATTTCTTATTTACACACGTGAACAATGGCACCAACCAAGGGAACATGGTAAAACCCTCTATGGACCTAGATCCATCACTACATGAGCGCTATGTCACTACTATGGCAATACCTCAGATAGAGAAATATTTCAGACCAAACATACGTGAATGAAGGGTTGACTCCCCTCCTCACGTAGCTCATGAACGTTGTAAGCGAGCTACAAGAATGAAATGTTGTGCAACATCGCTAGGACGAAGAACAACTCCAACAAAGTTAGGAAGCAGTTATGAACGAAGCCAAACTTAAGCAACAACTTGAAACCTGCAAGTTGCGAGAGTAGATGGAAGCTCGAGAGAGGGAGCTCATCTAACCGTTAGAGCTCTTGCACAAAAGTTCCATACGGACAAACTGTTTTATCCGACGACACTTCAGGGAATCGACCATCGACTATTGTGATGGTATGGGAGACTCTCACAATCACATTTTAGATTTTCAGACTCAAATTTTCATCAACGGAGCAAACAATTGATTAATCAACAAGATTTTTGCAGGAACCATGAAGGATGTGGCGATTAAGTGGGTTGTTGGGCTTTCTCGTTAGTAAATTGTCAATTGTGATAATATGGATACTAAGTTTGTAGCTTAGTTTGTCGTGAATAGTGAGAAGCTTTTCTTGGTGGTTGATTTTGTTGAGATAAAATCGCAAATTAATGTTTTGATGATAATCAAACAAAGTTAATTAAACTTCTAATTATGATTCTAAAAATTGTTTTGTTCTTTAACATGTTTTTTTTTTAGTGTATTAATTGAAGATAGGTATTAAACATATCAACACAAGATCATGATGGAAGAAGCAAGATCATTATAATAATCAAAGAATATTATAGTTAATAAAACATCATTCTAAACAAATGAAGATCATTCTTCACAGCCTTCAGTTTTATCAAACCAAAAACGTTCCCGTTCGTAAAAGGGAAATAAGACAAGATCGATTTAGATTTGCTAATAAACCATCTTTCATTACAAAATTACCAAATGTATGTACAAGCACATACAAAAAATATCCATTCCAAAAATTTTTAAAGGAAAAAACTATGCATCACAATCAGTCTATTAGCAAATTGCACCTCTAAGCAGTCTGCACACAAAACAGAGAAAAGCATGACATCTAACAGCTGTCAAATGTTCTCAAGTTCAGCACTTTTCATAATAGAAACGAATATCGTTCTGGTTTTTAAAGCAAGAACATTATGAATGTTTAAACAACACTTATCAATTAAAGATACAATTGGACAACTGGATTTCCAAAACGACTAGATGAACTGTCATCAGCCTTCATGAAGCCTATAAAAGGAATTTCAATATCAAGGATAAGGCAAGAGTTTTAACGACAAACAATCTATCACTTGTACAATTATACTTGAAAATCCTTAAGCTCTTCAATTAAAGAAAAGCCTCCAGTTTCGTTTCCCTAGATTTAAGAATCTATCTTGATAAGTATTTTTCTAAGAATCCAAACTCAAACAAGGGTTGAGTATATTCAGATCCATGAATCTCTTTAAATCATCTCATTTGTAACTCAAGGCTATTGTGTTGGAAATAGTTTAAGTGAATTATAAAAAATTCTTTAATGATTAACAGGTGATCTGTAAAAACCCTTTTCTAAGATTGAAAATTAACTGCTAGATATCCTTTCAAGATATAAAGGTGACATAATGTAACTGATCAAGATTGATTTGGAAAATTAATGTGAAAAGCATGAACGATCTTGTTTGAACACTTTAGTGAAAAAGCTCACAAATTGTTAGGGCTAGACGTAACCCACCTTAGGTGAACCATGATATATTTAAGTGTGATTCTCTTTCCCTTATCTCTATTTATTTATGATTAACTAACCATAGATCACGTAGGGAAATTAATTTTGTGATTTCACTAACCAAGAATATTCTGCTTTTGTTCACTATTAAAAACTAAGATTGATATTGAATTAACTTATTTTAAATTAAGCATGAATTATTACAAAAAAAAAAGGAAAATACAATTCAAACCCCACTTTATTGTATTTGACATTGTCATTTTAGATCTATTCAATGTTCGACCAAGAACCATTGATTCAGTGAATAGTTATCTTGCCAAATTTAATAATACTATGTTAAAATTGGGCGTGCCCAATGAAGGTTGGTTGATCAAGCAAGAAAGTAGTCGGTTGAATGAAACAGTGGCCAGAAAATTCAAATTAAAATTTGTAACCGAACCTAATAAAGCAAATATCAGCGAAAATCAATCTAATGAATGGCTAACTAGAAAGACTAACCCGAGCCAAATGATGGTTAGCAAGACAAATATGGTGCGTTATCATCTTCTCCTCCAGGTCCCGAAGTTTTGTAGTAATAACCTCTTGGACAATACAACATTTATAACTATAAAAAAATTTGAATGTATATACATAACACAAGAAAAAAGAGGAAAAGAAAAAGATGGCCACAAAGAAAAGGGAAAAACGTTTGGCCTTGATATTCGATAAGGATGACCGAAAAAGTCATAGCTTCAAGATTACATTATAAGGAAACTCCCATTGAGAGTACTTTCTTGATGTCTAATAAGGATTGTTGGAACCAAGTTGGTTTTATACTTAGAGTTTTGATGATAACAAAATTATTTTATGAGAACAATATATTTGACTTCAAAGAGTATGAAAAAGTATTCGTATAAATTGAAGAAAATCTAAAATAAGATTTGATTCAGATTTACAATTTAAGAAAATCTAAAATAAGATTTGATTCAAATTTATAATTGGAGAAAATCTAAAATAAGATTTAATTCAAATTTATAATTGAAGAAAATATAAAATAAGATTTTATTCAAATTTATAATCGAAGAAAATCTAAAATAAGATTTGATTCAGATTTATATTTAAAGAAAATCTAAAATAAGAATTTATTCAGATTTATAAATTGAATAAAATATTTGACTAAATTGAAAAGAAGATATAGTCAAGATCTGAAAAAGATTTGACAAAAATTTTGTACAACAAAGTATGAACAATATCAACATGAAAAATTTACAAACTCAATATGAACAAAATCAATATAGAAAAACTGCTCAGATTGGACTCATAAATAAAAAATTGGCTAAAAAACATATTATCTAAAAGTGTCTTGTTCTGAATTATTTTTGAAGAAGATCATTGTCAACCAATCTAGGAATGAAGATACAATTCATAATTAAACAAAGATTAAATTAAAGCCTTAATTTTAACTATAAATAGATACTCAAGACTGAAGAAGAAGATCATCGAAAATAGAAAATAGTTGAAGAACTCAAGCTCAAAATTCCAAATTCATCTTAAATTTCAAAGAGAGAAATACTTTTTTGAATAAGAAATATTTTCTTAGTGTTTTTTCTTAGTTATTATTAATATCAGTTTTTATTAATATCAGTTTTGTTAGAAGCAAACCCTTAAAGTTCCAATATTTTGTATCCAACCCGATAATGGTTTAGTTCATTCTTCGATCTAGGGTTGTTAGGGGAAGATTTGGCTTGTAGGGTCAAGATGGTTAGTTCGTCAAAAGTATGAGGTTGCCAGACTATTTGGGAAGACTGGTTTGGAGGGTCAGGTGCTTTGCAATTCAAGGTATTTGAATTAGTGGATTAAAATCATTCGGATAAGGAGACTATAAGTAGCCAAGTTGGTGGTGAACTAGGATAAATCTATGTGTAAAATTATTTATGTTTTCATTATTTGTTGCTTAGGAATCCGATTACTTTTTATCTAAGTAATTCATAAAAATCAATCAGCCTTCGTCAAATTAGAAAAACATTATCAACTTTGCCAAATACAATTCAACCTTCTTTTTCGTGTTTGCAATTTCAATTGGCACGGACTTGGGTCTCAAGGCTGATCACTTTACAGTGTTTGAGGAAAGATCTAAGGGTTCAACGTGTCTAGATTTAGTGAATCAACAAATGATAACAGATCAATGAGAGTTGGAGGGGAAAATTTTCCTGTTATTATAGATTACATAGGGAAAGCAACATACTATGTGCATGTTGCCGTTGCAAGAGGTGAGCAATGCATAAAAACAAAGTATAAGTGAAAATGAAAATTAAGAGGATGATTGTAAAAAGTGGACGATGGAGAAAATATTTATGAGGTAATGATGAAAATGTTGAAAACACAAGTTGGGGCGCAGAATCAAGAAAAAGTGGGGAGAAAAAAAGGGAAAGGAAAAGTAAAATTTTGTGAAGTGAAAAAAGTAAAACAAAATAGAAAAATAATTCATATCGTCATTGCGCATAATAATGTTAGTATCAAGACACGATCAAAATTATGAAATGACAATGCGCTGAAATATTATATAAATACTTCTTCGCCCCAAAAAAAAAGTGACCAATCAATGTCCTAGGTACACCCGATTTCACTCTAGATATAGGAAGTTCCATGCATATTCACTCGTTAGTGTAAGGCTAGACGAATAAGACAAATTAAAGAAGTACACGTGGAATTAAGGGTGACAAGATTGATGTGCAATCATGTTAAAGGTTAATTAAGACTTCCAATTATAATTCTAAATGTTTTGGTATTTAACATATGTATTTGAGTGTGTTAATCAAAATAGGTACCAAGCATTACTAAGCAAATCATATTAAAATAAAGAAAGCTAATTCAGAGAAACATTGAACATTCTTGACAGATTTCAGGAAAACGAAGAACGTTATCCATATTTGTAAATTAAAATGAATGATCAGATTCTTAAAGAAAATATTAGATCCAGGAATTGCAATCCATTCCAGAATTTCATCAGAAATGTACTAGGATCAATCCAATGCAAGAATCACTCCAATATTCAAAGTAAAAGACTATGTTTCACTGTTCATAAAGCAAGATTATTCTCCAAGTTAAGCAAGTTGAAGTACAAAGCTAACATGGTGGAAATCAAACTTCTGTCGTACTTTCAAAACAGTCTGCATAGATGATTCAAGGCATGGAATCACTTCCAATAACTATCAATATTAGATTTAAAGTCGACTCATCTTAAGGCAGAATCGAAGATCGTTATTGGTTTACCAGAACATTCCTGCTTTCAGGAAGAATATTCTTGCCTTATGGCTGATCTTTTCTGTAAGACCCTTAATTTTAAATTATAATTTATGTATTTTTGGGAAATTTTGTGCTGAATTTCTGAGGCTTTTTAGCCAATTTTATGGCATTTTGAGTTAAATGCCAAAAATATCTTTTTAGAGACCCAATTAAAATTATTCGTCGATGAATAATTTTGTTTAATTACGGTAAATCTTTTGTCGAAGAAAAAAATTTCAGAGATGCAGCATTTTTCAGAAAAATTCATCTGCCCATTGAATTGCGGCGAGAGTAGATATTTTTCTAAAAAAAATGGTTTGTGACATGATGTGAGGTGACAGACGTAATGATGATTTTTATAAAAAAATATCTAGATATTTGTTTAGATATTTATTATTATTATTATTATTATTATTATTATTATTATTATTATTATTATATATATATATATATATATATATGAGAGGAAGGCAAGAAGGAGAGAGAAAGAAAAATCCATTTTCCCAGGAAGCGAGTTTCTTCTCCATCTTTCTTATGTTTCCATAAACAAAACCAACACCATAAAACATAAATCCTCATTTATCTACTAGATCTAAGCTTCCATTCGAGAAGTGACAGAAGAGAAAGTTGCTCATTGCCACGCTGCGGTACTAGTGAGCTAGTTTACGAAGCGACGTCACGAACTTAAATTTTACCGGAATTAATCGCGGTGCCGTATTCGCTAGTTAAAGCTACAACGGAGGTAAGAACTCCTTCCAAACTTTTATTTTGCATTTAGAACATTATTTGTGATTTTATGGAAAAGAAATTTGATGTATTTGAGGTGTGATTTTGTAAAAAATTAATTTAATATGATTATGTGTAATTTAGTGATATTTAAATTTGAGGTGTGGTTTGTGGTGGTTCAAGTTTGGTGTGATTTATATGTTCATAATTATTATTATGAATTTTTGAGATGTGATTTATTTGTGGATTTTGTAGAAAATGAATTGATGAAATTTGGTGGTTTACGTGTAAAAATGTGGAATTTTGAAATTGGGTGAGTTATGTTTGAATTGTTGAAATTTAATTGATGTGCTATATGTGTGTTGTGAAATTGAATTGATTGAATTTGGTGTGAATTGGAGTTAATTAAATTTGATGTGTTTGAGTTACGTAATAAGTTATTTTCAAATAAATGAGTTTGAACTGAAGTTGAAATTTTACGAAAAATTTAGAGTTGTTAAAGTTGTGAAAAAGTTCAAATTTTAACTAAGTTAAAGAGTTTGAGCAAAAAGACAGATTGAAATTAAAAATGGTTAGAGTTTAAAATGTTACTCTTTTAATTACTCTTTGATTGAGTTTAAAAAGAAAAAAAAGTTTATAGTATTTTATTAACTCAAATATTTCGGTACTTTAATAGTCGAGTATGTGAATGTTAAATTTGGACAATATTTATTTTAAGTAAAAAATATAGATGATTTAATTTTAAGAGTTTGGTGTGTGAGAAAGATTTAATTTTAGGAATTTTGTTGCGTGTGGATTAGTTTTATTGTGAACAAATTGTTATAAATATTCATGTTTATGCAGTTAGCTCCTTGAGTCTCGAAAAGGAATCGAGACCGTTGGCACCGAGTTAGCGGTGGGGAGAACTCTGATATATTAATATTGTTGTGGTGATTTATAGTTGAAAATTTTGGAGATTGAATATGGGGGATTAATGTTTGAAAATTATAGTGACTCATGTTTGGTGAAATTGATGTGTTCATAATTAATATTATGAATTTTTAAGAAAAATTTATATGTTGATTGGTGGAAAGAGAATTTAATTCAATTTATGTGTGGATTGGTGGAAAATGAATTTAATTTAATTTGTGTGGATTGAATTTGGAAATGTGATTTATGTGCGTTTGTGGAAATTGAAATTGGTGTGAATAAATATGTTTGAGTATGCTCTGCGTTGTATATGAAAAATCATTAGTGTTAAATGAGTATTAAAAATGGAGAATCTTTTAATAGCTGCATTTACTTAATGATTATGGTGAAAAGAGTCAGAGTATGCTCATGCATTTCATAGTACATAGTGACTGCGATGGGGCCATGGTGATAGTGGTGAGCATGATGGGCCACGGGATGATGCCATGTGAATTGTTGCTTCATCTTATCCTTGCAGGGATTGTCGCGTCGTGCTGATATGTGAGAGATTGCACTCTAGAATGTGTTGATCTGTGAGCGATTGCACTCTAGAAAATTGTGCTGGTCTGTGAGCGACTGCACTCTTGTATGTCGTGCTGGTCTGTGAGAGACTGCACGCTAGTAAATCGTGCTGATCCATGAGAGATTGCACCTCGGTAATTAGTACTGGTCTGTGAGAGGCTGTACAATTATTATTTATGCCCCTCGAGGAGGGTTTTGGTTTGGAATTCCGGAATCATGCATTTTGGCATATACGCATTGCATAAGGGTGCTTGGCACGCGAGTCATGTTTGTTATACTTTGATGATTGTATATACATATTCGGTTGTTGTTGTGATTTGTCGTAATTGCTTTGAGGTGTGAAGTTGGGTTGATTAAGTTTTGATGTATTTATGTGTTCATAATTGAGTTAATGAATATTCGATGTGTGATTGAGGTGTGAATTTGTGGAGATTAATTTGGTGTTAATTATGTGTTCATAATTGATAATATTAATGTTTGAAGTGTTGATTGATTCAGAGCCATTTTAGAATTGAAAATCTACATTTTCTCAATTGTATTCGGCTACGACAATGCAGTTTGTCAAAACTTCACTTTTCAACATTGTTTATGCATTTTTGGACATATGAAAACCCTTTCGAGGAGTATGCTAAGACGAAAGGTTCTTTTGAGCATTTGAAAATATAAGAATTTTGTTATGTGATATTTGTTAATTTCAGTTGGTGACCTTTACAATTATTGTGGAAATATGGGATTTGCCCTCAGATAAGAAACAGGATCTTCCCATCGGTTAGTACCCTGTGAATGGGAATGTAGTTGGACACACTCGACTGGAGCTGTGTTAGGAGGGTCTTGCGGGGCGCGTGAAGATCACTCGGGATGATAGTTTTGTGGAATGATCATATTAGGTTGACGTATAGGGACTAGAAGTCTTTCTTTTGGGATGTGTTTATTTTAATTTGGAAGACTGTACCTATACCAATATTGTCAGCTTGACATTTTATTTTCGATGGGTTCCATGTACCACTTTTGATGTGTAAATACTTTGGATTCGTATTTCAAAAACTATTCTGCTGCTTGTAAATTATGTTGACTTATTTATCGTTGTGTTATTACTTAAATATTCATCCAAAAGTATTTTCTTTGTTTTATTTCTTTGTTTAAAAAAAAAAAATACACTCGCGCTGTTAAAAATAGGGGTGTTACATTGTGGTATCAGAGCTTTTGGTTTGGATTTCTTTGGGGCTGTGGAGCCTTTGGTTTAGGTTGTAGGTCAACATGTAGGTTGGGAGTCGTTATCTGATCATGCGTCGGGGTAATTGGTCTGAGTTGTCAGATCAGGGATAGTTATTATGTGTTGATATAGTCGAAAATTAGTTTTGGAATTATTCGAAGTGGTGTTAACACTTCTTCTTGATGTTTTTTGGGAAACACTACCTCCAAGAAGGAACGACGTTGCAAGAATGAACGTCAATTGGAATGATCAAATGATTGAAGCAATGAATAATGCTTCTGTTGATCCACAAACAGCTGTCAGGACTTTGCGAGATCTAGAGAAGAGGGAAAGAGAGATTTGTGCTGCTGTGTCAAGGGGATTGGAATATTTTCGTCGTTACCATCCTCCAAAGTTCAAGGCTGATGAGAACTCAGAAAATGTTGATCAATAGATTCAATAAGTGGAAAAGATCTTCGAAAAGACAAATTGTCAGGCAGGGTTGAAGCGAATCATGATGTCATGGGATTTATGAAGTTGTTCCAAGGACATAGAGGCTATGTTGTTGATGGTAACTAGAAGATGATGGGTATGGATGGATTAAAGTTAGATAAATAGGCGATTTCATGTAAAGATCTAAGTGAAGAGCTTTTTAAGAAGAGTATTAGATGTTCGCCTAGTAGGTTTCATGATGAGACTGGATGAAGTTTGATAATTGCCAAAGAGGTGTGAACACCATGGAATTATTGAGAAGACAGGGATTCGATTTGAAATAGCATTTGGTGCTTAGGTGTCAATGAAACAGACTTGAATTGAAGTTAAGGGGCGCTGCACATTAGAAGTAAATACTCATTTGGTTAGATAAAATACGCTTTGAGGAATAATCGATACCTTGAGGGATAAAGTCAAGCATTCGAGTTAAACTAGATTCGCAACTTGAATTATTAAGTATGATTCTCATGACGAGTATAGGAGTGAGACTATATATTTTGTTGATAAGTGACAAATCTCTTTGTGGTTTAGGAGATAGTAAGTATGGATAGTGATTTTTGGATGAAACTATAGATGCGTAAGTGTGAATTTTGAGTGATGTTCGGAAAAACATAAGGAGTTAAGCCTTGATGTATTCAACCCTATGTTACCATTAAGTGGAATTTGAAGTATCGAGTACGAGAATACTTCAAGATTATAGTGATGTAAGTTTTGAGAGTCTATTAAAGGATGGAAATTACTAGGAGAATGTTAATATTTTGATAGGATAGAGAGATTCATCAAGATCTGATTTGGGACCCTAAGACAGTTGATCTTCAAGTCGATGGTTTAAAATCCATAAGGTTATGGATGAGAGTGTTTGAAGATTTCCTAAAAATGTTGTGTTATGAATAGAAGAGTTTTAATTAGTGAGATTACTAATACAGTTAGAGTCAATGATGAATACGACCTCGTATTGTATCTTGAGATGAAATGGATGGAATTAGACGGTGTGATGATAATTTGGAGATTTCGAGGATCAAATTTTAGAATTTTATTTAATGATAGAAAATGAAAAAGAAGAAATGTAACAAATGATTTATGGTTTAGATGTTGATCTTGAGAAGTCAAGCGTTAAAATTTAAAATGAGTGTTTCAATAACTAGATGACGATGAAATGTATATGGGTCTTTGAGATATTTTACTGCAAATTTATGAGGATGAGGTTTATAGATAATTATTCCTTAGGAGATGCTTATTGGGAACAAATAAGAACAAAAAAGGTGAACCAAATTTTGGAAAATGTGCCAAGAAAACGTGTCAGAACAACACATGGAGATGTAGCTTATGACAATTAAGTATTCATGAAAGGAATTATCTCACTCGTGATTTAGATATTGTTATTATAAGGGTATGCGAAGGATTCAAAGACACTAATTGAGTGCATGTCATGGGGGTTGTTATTGTGTTCGCCAATCAACAGAGTTTAATGTTTGGTTGATAGGGAAGAATTGAGCACAAAATGGAAAAGTTTGGTGGGAACTAATAAGGCTTGATTTATTGAAATCACTATAATGAAGATGTATCAAGGTTTAAGGTAGAAATTTAAGGTTTGTATAAATGGAAAAGTAATGGAGTGAATACAATATGTTTTACCCGTCATGATGAAAAGATAATCATCAAGCTGCAAACAAAAGACATGACGAAATTGAGAAGTATCAGAATGAATGTTGGTAGTAGATGTAAGAAAATTATTTTCGGGTTTGTCCAGAATTGCGAAGTATGTAGGAGATGGATTAGTGAAGTGTGAATTTGAGGTGTTAAGGCATGAGACAAATGTAGGTCTTAATCATGAATGAAATTCAAGTTGGATTTTGTTGGAGACGTGACTCTTGAAACGAAGCACTAAACCTGAAGGAAGTTTGTATGTTGTAGGTGGTATAGTTCTGGAATGTTGTCAAAAAATTTTGAGGAAGCTTAGATCACCAAGCAAATGTGGGGGTGAAATTATTAGAGTTATAATTAGAACAACATACGAATATGAACAAAGTGGTTTGACGTAATTGTGCGACTAAAGAGAAATCAAGGGATGTATATGAGGCTATGTGACATAGCTATGGGCGATAGGATCAAAGTTATAGGAAAATAAGGAAAAACTCAGTGGAGCTTGAGAAGATTGTTTGACCGCTTGTGCATTAGAATAACCTTAAGTGCAAGTCGCAAAGAGCGTTATTACAGTTCGGTTAAGATAGTTTAAGCCACCATCATGGTTGTTGGCTACTTATTGACAAATTAAGGAACTGATCATCCTTAATCTCTTGTTGATAGTAACAAAATCATGTTGAATGGAACGAACGAGTCTTACCGGTTATGGTAATGTATAGAGTTATTAAGCACCTTATGAAAAGGGGTACGCAACACTTTCTACCAGTGGGCCGGGCGAAACAAGTTGTGACTTGTAAGTTGAATTTGAGTACAAACCTAGTGTGGATTGTTACTCATACTTTATGTTTCGAGGACGAAACTTCTTTTTGGAGGGTAGTAATGTAAGACCCTTAATTTTAAATTATAATTTATGTATTTTGGGGAAATTTTGTGCTGAATTTCTGAGGCTTTTTAGCCAATTTTATGGCATTTTGTGAGTTAAATGCCAAAAATATCTTTTTAGAGACCCGATTCATCTGCAAAATCTGTGTGATCAAGATTGATCTGCAAAAGCTGTGTGAAAACTAAGATTGATCTTGCTTTGAGCACTTAGTGAAAGTCTCACAATTGTGAGGACTAGACGTAACCCGTGTTGGGTGAAATATGATATATCTCTGTGTGGTAAGTCTTCCCTTATCTCTATTTACTTTTTATCTTCTAATCATTTTTTATATAGATAAGTTAAAATTGTGTTTTCACTAACCAATAACGGTCTTCGTTTGTAACCATGATCAATCTTGAGTTAAATATTTTCAATCTTAACAAGAATTTTAAAAAGGGGCAATTATAATTCAAACCCCATTCCTTATAATTGACATTGTTACTTAAATTGGCATCATAGCCATTCTCTAAGTATTAACACTTAACAAGTGCTACAACTAAAGATTCAAGAAGAAAATGTCAATAGTCAAGTACATTGCTGAAGGAGGGTCATCAAATAAACCACCTTACTTTGATGGCTCGGATTACTATTTATGGAAAAGAAAAATTCATATGTTTCTAAAATCACAAGACACATGTATGTGGCATATCATTACAGATGGAGATTTCATACTAAGAGTAGATAAAACCGATTCGACATCTACTGAAAAGAAAGAAGCAGATTGGATAGCAAAAGAAAAATATAAGGTACTTATAAACATAAAAGGTCAATTATTTTTATCATATGCTTTAAGCAGGGAAGAATGTGAAAGAGTAGATGAATGTGATACATGAAAGAAAGTATGAGACACATTGCAAACTCATCATGAAAGAACAAACCATGTTAAGGAGATAAGAATAGACAATAGCATACTTATGTTCGAATTATTTGAAATGCATGAAGTATAGACAATTGATGAACTGTACTCAAGATTCACAACCATAGTGAACGAAATGTGTTCCCATGGCAAAGCATATTCTATACAAGACATGGTACGAAAGATCATAAGATGTCTTCCAATCATGGGGAGACCAATGGTAATAGCTATAAGCCAAGCCAAGAATCTTGAGGTATTAAGCTTAGAATAACTTATTGGAACTCTAAGGGCACATAAAGTGTTGCTACAGAAGGATAAACCAGTCAAGAAAGACAAAGTAATAGCCTTGAAAGCATCTCAGAATTCACAAATGACGTCACCACAATCAAATGAGAAAAGGGAATCAAAAGATACTCAAGAAGATGTTGATGAAGAGATTATTCTCCTTACAAGAAAGATACAGAGAATGATGAGGAGAAAGGATCAGATCAAAAAGGGATTTTCAGATAAAAAGGAAAACTACAAAATTGAAGTAGACAAGAGTCAAATAACTTGTTTTCGATGCAAGAAATAAGGACATTATAAAATTGAATGTCCCTTGAACAAAATAGCACCAAAGAAATTCCTTTTCAAGCAAAAACTCAATGATGGTGACCTGGGATGATTATGATGAATTAGAAACAAAAGAACTTGAAGAAGCCAACTTATGTTTGATGGCAAACTCTAAAGATAAAGAGTTAATAAATTTTGAAACACGTCTCTTATGTGAACAAGTTGAAAAAGATTTTGATAGTTTACTTAATGATTCAAACATGATAGTTCAAAAATGTAACTCTTTAAAAGATCAAGTTTTAAAAGAAAAAAGAGAAAGCTTAAGTTATGATTGATGAACTAAAAAAAAATCATTCAAGAACATTCAGGAATCTCATTTTAAAGAAATTGATGAAGCTGAAAACCAAGAATGTTCTATGATTCAAAAGGAGAACATTCTGCTTAATATAGAAAATGAAATTCTATAAAATGACTTAGAAAACTTTATCAAGTCCGCTGAAACATTTCAAAAAATCATGGATCCTAAGTAAGGATGTTTGACAAAACTGGATTTGATTTTGACAAAACTCAAAAATTAAAAATGTATGAAAGTTTTTTCGTTCCTGAAAGAAAGGATGAAAAGTACAAAACAAGATGTTCATATTGTAAAAAAATGGACATCCATAATATGTCTGCTCTTTCATAAAAAGAGATGAAAAATTGAAAGCAAAAGGGTCATTTAAACCCCCAAGAACGTTCTACAAACAGACAAGAACGTTATTCCCAAAGTGTCAAAAAATGAGAACATTCTGGACACGGACTAGAACAATCTGCAATAAAGAAATGTTCTTTCTGTTTAAAGATTGGACATGATGAATCACAATGTTATTTTAAAAAAATCAAATATAATAAAAAGAACTAACCCTCAAGGTCCCAAGATCAAATGAGTACCTAAAAATTATGTAGCATCAAATGTAGGACGGTTCTCGAAGCATCAAGTAAAAGGAATGATATTTGGACAATGGTTGTTCAAGATATAAGAAAGGAGATAAACAAAGCTTTTTGTCCTTCATTGAAAAGGATGGAGGATCAGTAACATTTAGGAACAATGATCAAGCAAAAAAAAAGGTAAAGGTACCATAGGTAAGGTAAATTCTGCTAAAATCAATGATGTTCAATGTGTTGAAGGATTGAAACATAATCTTCTAAGTATTAGTCAACTTTGTGATGATGGATTTGAAGTTATTTTTAAACCAAACATATGTGAGGTCAAGATGGCAAACACTGGTGATAATTTTTTTCATGAAGAATTACCAGTTGAATCATGCTTTGTGTCCATTAACAAACACAAATGGATATGACATAAGAGTAATAGACATGTGAGTATGAAAACAATTTCAAATTTATCAAATTTAGATATTATTAGAGGACATACCAAAATAAACATTGATAAAGATAAAATATGTGAAGCTTGTGCAAAGGGAAAATAAGTTAAGAGTAGTTTTCATTCAAAAGGTTTTATATCACCTAAAAAACCTCTTGAACTACTCCACATTGATCTTTTTGGTCCTATCAAAACCACTAGCCTGGGAGGTTTGAAATATGGGTTTGTCATTGTTGATGATTTTTCTAGATACACACGGATAATATTTTTAAAACAAAAGGATGATGCATTTGATGCTTTCAAAATGTTCGGTAAGAAAGTTCAAAATGACAAATGATCCAATATAGTCATTGTAAGAGGTTATCATGGAGGGAAATTCATAAATTCATCTTTTAAAACAATTTTTTTATGAACTTGGCATATCTCATACTCTATCTTGTGCAGGAACTCCTCAACAAAATGGAGTTGTTGAAAGAAAGAAAAGAAAAGAACATTACAAGAAATGGCAAGAACAATCTTGGAGGAATCAAATGCTGAAAAATAGTTTTGGGCTTAAGCTATAAATACTTCATGATACATTTTGAATCGTGTCTCTATTAAGAAAATATCATAAACAAAACACCCTATGAAATATGGAAAAAATAAAAAGGCAAACATTTCATCTTTTCACATCTTTGGATGCTACTACTATATCTTAAACAACAAAGAAGAAAAATTTGATGCAAAATCAGACAAAGCTATATTTTTAGGATATTCAGTAGAATCAAAAGGATATTGCATCTTTAATTTGAAAAATAAAATGTTTGAAATCCGTATGCATATATTATTTGATGAGTTTGATTTAAAAAAGAAAGATGACGAGGAGGAAGAACAATATGGAAAGCCACATCATATTGTTCCCCACGAAATGAGATTGATAAACAATCTCCGTTTCAAACTCCTCCTAGAAGTTGGAAACTAAGAGGTGATCATCTTCAAAATCAAATCATTGGAGATACAGTTGATGGGATTATAACAAGAAAATCATTTAAAGATGATGTAAACAAAAACATGGCAATAATATCCCAAATGGAACCAAAATCCATCAAAGAAGCTATGATTGATCAATCTTGGATTGATATAATGAAGGATGAACATCTTCAATTTGAGAAGAATGAAGTCTGGACTCTTGTTCTAGGTCCACTAGATCACGATGGGTATTAAAAAACAAGCTAAATGAAGAAGGTAAGGTTATAATAAACAAAGCAAGGTTAGTTGCTCAAGGTTATAATCAACAAGAAGGAATAGACTATTATGAAACCTTTGCTTTAGTTGCAAGGTTAGAAGCCATACGAATCCTTCTTGCATATACATCTCATAAACACATCAAACTTTTTCAAATGGATGTGAAAAGGGCATTCTTACATGGCTTTTAAAACGAACAAGTTTATGTTTGTCAACCCCCTGGTTTTGAAGATCAAAAAAAGCAAATCATCTTTTTAAACTCATTGAAGCATTATATGTATTAAAACAAGCTCCTAGAGCATGGTATGAAAGATTAAGTTCCGTTTTGATCAAAATGGATTTTCTCGAGGATATATTGACACAACATTTTTAAAGAAAACAAATAAAAATAATATACTTATTGTTTAAATGTATGTTGACGATATTATCTTTGGATCAACTAATAAAAAATGTGTGAGGATTTTTCAAATCTCATGCAAAGTGAATTTGAAATGAGTATGATGGGAGAATTAAGGTATTTTCTTAGATTGCAAATAAAGCAACATAAAGATGGAATTTTCATATGTCAAAAAAAATATATAAAGGATCTTTTAATAAAATATAAAATTAATGAAGCCAAAATTATGACTACTCCTGTGCATTCATCCTCTTCATTAGACAAATATGAAAATGGAAACTCAATTTATGAAGCAGAACACAGGGGTATGATAGGTTATTTGTTATATTTAACTACAAGTAGGCCTGATATTGTTTTTGCAGTAAGATTATGTGCTAGGTTTCAATCTTCACCTAAAGAATCTCATTTAACTATTGTGAAAAGAATTTTGTTATCTTGTTGCTACTATTGATCTTGGCCTTTGGCATAGCAAAGGTTCTCATTTTGATTTTGTAGCTTACTATGATACTTTTTATGCCAGCGATAAGATCGAAGAAAAAGCACAAGTGGTGCATGTCAGTTCCTAGGAAGAGCATTAATAAGTTGGTCATGTAGAAAGCCAAACACGATTGATCTATCAACCACTGAAGCTGAATATGTCTCAATAGAAAGTTGTTGCTCCCATGCCTATTATTGCCATATCATCCTCACTTTCCTCCTTCCCAATAAACATATGCCCAATCAATCATCTCACACGCGTGACACTCTCTCCACTCAAAGACAAAATGAAAAAGCTCAAAATCATTCATCTTTCTACACTAAACAACAACTTCACATTTTTTTTTTCTTCTTAAAATGTTAATCTCTTTGTCTCCTTCATCCTCAACTCTCATTTTCTGCCAACACTGGCTCGTACCAAAGTAGCAGCACGCAAAAACTCTAGCTCACAAACACAATCACCATCTCCTTCAACATCACCAACACGTTCACCATCACCTCCACATTCGTCTTCTAAGAGAACATTATGTGACTATATGTCTTCGTCACCGAAGTCAAGCCCTCAACCTATCACACTTGCTCCGCTCTCCACCATTCTTCGTCCATAATATCAATGCGTTACTCCCGCGATCAGTCAAGCTCCGCCTCATCTTTGTAAAACTCTCAACCCTAGTTCAAGAACTTCATCTTCTAAAAGAAGATCAATGCGAGTCTTGGCATGTATTGACACCTCTAAAACCAAAAACATAGACAACAATTTATACAATTTTTGATGATCAGTCAAAAACTTCACCATCACCACAGATTTCCAAACAAAAATCTGTTACTTCATCATAACCCTCTGTACCCCAAAAATCCTAAAATCCCTTTCAAGGTAAGTTCATCAAAATCCACTCCCTCTAAAACTAAAGTAACAATTCCTAGATCCAACTCTTCTTCCATACTTTCTCAGTTTATAGCTTCTAATAAATTGAAAAACCCTAAAAAACAAAATAAGAAAACTTCAAATCCAAAACGTTCTCCGTCCAAATCCTCGACCAAACCATCATCTTCCAAAATACTCATTCCTCCCTTAATTCCTTCCAAACTTCAAAAACTCTACACTGAAAAATGGGCTCAGAGACTTATTAGCATTGGTCAGGTTTTCATTTTTGAAACCCAACAGTACGAAGGAGCCTCCACTAAACATCAAACTAATGCTCTTGGTTGGACTAACTTTCTTTAGATAACTGACTACTATTACCATGATGCATTCCCATTGTGGCAGTCACGAATTTGGGTCTAATAATGACGTTTTATTCATTTATCATCTTCTTCACTGCAACAAGTTGAATCTTCATGTTAGTACAAAGGCGCACCTAAGAGGGGGTGAATTAGGTGTATATAAAGCTTCTGGTTTTTAGAGACTTAGTGGATTATTTTTCTATTTAGGACTAGTGTATGGAAAAATGTAAATGGCGGAAAGATAAAGAACACAACAATTTATCTTGGTTTCCCTTACACCCAAGGGTACATTCAGTCCTCTTGCACACCACAAGAGATTTTCCATTATTTGTTAGAATAAGTATAACTCTAACTCTAATAATTTTGTTATAAACTTCTAACAAACACCTTAAGATAGCAAACCACTATCATAGTTTAAAACACTTGAAGAAAGTACGCCACTTTCCATAATTTACACAATAAATTGAATGACTTTGTAACAATGACTTTGATTGAAATCACGATTGTATAACAATTGAGTACAGCGATAACAGTCTAATATAATTTCAAGTATAATAGGGAATCTTTCTCAAAGATATGACAATGTAAAATATGTACTTGAAATATGAAAATAAGACTTTGAATAAATAAAAACATTTCAGAAAGTTTGTTCAAAGTTGTTCTAAGATTGATGTCAAAGTTGTTGAAAAGATTGATTTTTTAAATCTGAATCTAAGAAGTATTTATACTCTATAGACATCACTTCAGCTAAGTGGCAATCGTTCCTAGAGGTTTGATGAACATATGCAATGGTGCAAGTTGAATCTGAACTAAAAAAATTGAATTGCTTTGAAATTGTATTCGGCTACAGCAGGAGTGTATTTGAATTCACCTATGTAACTTTCAATTTTATTTAAAAACTTTAATCTTGTATTCGAATACAATACCTTGTAGTCGAATACAGATGATTGAATTTTGCCACTGAATTGGTTTTGTAATTGGCTACACCATGTTGTAGTCGAATACAAAAG
The DNA here is from genome assembly GCA_037974775.1 of Cicer pinnatifidum. NCBI lineage: Eukaryota > Viridiplantae > Streptophyta > Magnoliopsida > Fabales > Fabaceae > Cicer > Cicer pinnatifidum. The sequence goes on along the minus strand of JBBPBR010000007.1, from coordinate 25,433,690 downwards.
TGCAGTTTTAACTACTGACTTAGTATTTGTATTCGGCTCACCATCTCGAAGTCGAATACAAAAGTGTAGTTTTAGCTACTGACTTAGTATTTGTATTCGGCTACACCATCTTGTAGCGAATACAGATATTCAGTTTTTACTACTGACTTGAGTCTGTATTCGACCACAACATGTTGTAGTCAACTACAACTTTGATTTTTGTCAAAGACTTCATTTTCAAACAATGTTCATGTATTTTGACACTTTGAAAATTCTTTTGTTGCATACGCTAAAATAGAAGGTCCTCATGTGCATTTAAAATATAATAATATTAGATTGCAGCATGTACCTTACATTATAATACTTCTAGCATATTGACCATAATCGAGTTGATTGTTGACTTCTTTTTTAGCTTACAACTTAATCACTTTCCTTGATCTTTGTCTTCACCAAAAACATAAGTATTTTACATTATCCCCCTTTTTGACGATGACAAAACCTTGTTGTTGTTGAGTACTCAAAACATTTGATCGTTTTAATTTTTATCTCGTGTAATACATGCTTACTCCCATTTGAGCTTGAGTTCATGCCATCATGTTTTTGAAGACCTACAAATTCTTTAACAACAACAACATACAATTTTCTCCCCCTTTTAACATGATCAAAAAGAAGGAAAACAATAGAAAAACATTCCAACCATACAAAAAAAATATGTTGGGAAAAACACAAAACTTTCCTCTCATTCACACTGATTGTAATCGAATACATGATTTTCTGGAAACGTGTATTCGAATACAGATAATGTGTATTCGGCTATGATAACATAGTATTAGTTTTTAAGTTGTGCTTTCACTAAAAAGATAATAGTTAGAGCATATTTTCATATTTAGAAAGCAAATATACATCAAAGAATCAATTTTATCAACATATCAAGTGAATATTTTAGATTTTGAAGAGAAATGACTTACAAAGTTCAAATACCTTGCATTAGAGATCATTTTCATTTAAAATGTCACGTTATTTTCATATCTTATATAATGAATCTTTAGGTAATGACTTTGTGAAGATATCTGCTAATTGTTTATATGTATCCACAAATGTTACTTCAACATTGCCCTTGAGCATATAATCTCGCAGAAAGTGATGTTGTATGTCAATACGTTTTTTTTATAGAGTGCGTGATTGGATTTCTTTGATATATTGATAGCACTGGTATTGTCACATCATAGTGGGATGTATCCAAGATCAAGTCCATAGTCACATAATTGTTGTTTAAGCGAAATAACATGTGTACAGCAACTGCCTGCTGCTGTGTATTCTGCTTCAGCATTGCTTAGGGCCACACAAGCTTGCTTTTTATAGGACCATGACACTAATGAATTACCTATAATATGGAAAGTGCCACTAGTGATTTTTTGATTTGTTTTATATCCTGCATATTCAGAATCAGAATAACCAACTAGATTGTATATACTGCATTTTGGCTACCATAAGCCAACATTGGTTGTTCCTTTTAAATATTTCATTATTCACTTCACTGCTACAAGATGTGATTCCTTAGGATCTGCTTGAAATCTTGCACATAAATAGAAATTGAACATAATATCTGGCCAGATGGCCATTAGATATAAAAGTGACCCAATCATACCTCGATACTTTGATATGTCTATTGAATCATCGGATTCATCTTTGTCTCAATATGTTTCGGATCCCATAGGAGTTGAACTTTCTTTGTTGTTGTCCATCTCAAATCTCTCTAACAATTCCTTATAGTACTTTGCTTGATTTATAAAAATGCCATTTTTGAGTTGCTTGATGTGGAGTCTAAGAAAATAATTTAACTTACCCATCATAGGCATTTCATATTCTCCATGCATCATTAATGAGAATTCTTCACATATTTCATTATTGGTTGATCCAAATATAATGCCATCAACGTAGATTTTAACAAGTAAAGTGTGATCATTAGTTATTTTAATGAATAATGTCTTATCAACATTACCCTTTTCAAATTCTCTTTCACATAAGAAGCTACTTAGCCTATCATGTCAAGCTCTTGGAGCTTGTTTCAAACAATAAAGGGCTTTCTTTAATTTGAAAACATGTGAAAAATTCTTGAAGTCTTCAAAGTCGGGTGGTTGTTTGACATATACTTCTTCATTAATGTAGCCATTGAGAAAAGCACTCTTGACATCCATCTGAAATAATTCAAAACCCATAGACCAAGTATAAGCAAGTAATAATTTGTTTGCTTTTAACCTTGTTACCAGAGCAAATGTTTCATCAAAGTCGATTAATTTTTCTTGATTGTATCCTTGAGCAACCAACCTTGCCTTGTATCGAACAACTATACCATTTCATCTAGTTTATTCTTAAACACCCATTTACCAATGATGTGTTTATTTCTAGGATTAGGAACAAGGTCTCATGCTTTGTTTCTTTCAAACTGGTTTAGTTCTTCTTGCATGGCAAATATCTATTGATCGTCCTTAAGTGTTTCACCTACCTTTGAAGGTTCTATTTGAGAAACAAATGTCATATTTAAACAAGCATCTTGAAGTTTAAGCCTTGTAGTAACTTCTTTGTTGATATCACCTATAATGTTGTCAATGAGGTGATCTCTATGGGTTCTCTAATCCTTAGGGAGATCATTATGCTGATATTGCTACTCAATACTAACTTCATTCTCTTGAATTAACTTGATTGTCTTTGCTTATATCATCACTTATAAAATCATCATCATCACAAGAGACAATTTTATCCTCTTTCAAGGGGTTAAATACATCAAATGATACATGCATAGATTATTCAACTAACAAAGTTCTCTTATTAAAAATTCTAAAAGCTTTAACAGATAATGAGTAATCAATAAAGATACCTTCGTCGGCTTTCTCATCGAATTTTCTAAGATTTTCCTTATCATTATTCAGCACAAAACATTTAAATCCAAATATGTGAAAGTGAGAGATATTGGGCTTTCTACCTTTGTAGAGTTCATATGGAGTCTTCTTTAGGATTGTCGAATTACTACTCGGTTGGATACATAACAAGTTGTACTTACAACATCTGCCCAAAAGTATTTTGGTAAACTCGAGTTGCTTAGCATGGTCCTTGCAAGTTCTACCAATGATTTATTCTTTCTCTCAACAACTCCATTTTGTTGAGGTGTTCTTGGTGCATAAAAGTTATGGAAGATTCCATTTTCATCATAATATTCTACATAAGAAGCATTTTGAAATTCTCCTCCATGATCACTTCTTATTGATACAATTTTGGTTGCTTGTTCATTTTGGCCTAGTTTGGCATAATTTAAAAGCTTCATTTTATTTGCCAAAAATAAGGTTCAAGTGAACCTTGAGTAATCATCAACAATTACTAGTCCATATGAATTTCCACCAAGAGTAGTAGTTCTTAATTGACCAAACAAGTCCATATGTATCAATTGAAGTGGTCTTGAAGTTGATACAATATGTTGGGTTTGAAGGAAACCTTAGTTTGTTTACCCTTTTAACAAGCAACACATAATTTGTCTTTAATGAATTTCATATTTGTTAAGCCTACAACAAGTTCATGTTTGACTAACTTGTTTAAATTATCCATATGGATATGTGCAAATTTTCTATGCCATAGCCATGCGTCATGGTTGTCACTTACCATAAGACATTTTATTTTCAAAAATAAATCACCAAGATTAATTATTAAAATATTCTTAAAGCGCCTACCAACAAACTATATTTCATTTGATACCTCATTTCGGATAATACATTCATCTTTGTTGAAAGCTATTTTGTAACCCTTGTCACAAAGCTGGCTAATGCTAGTAAGATTATGCTTTAATCCTTCAACATATAGAACATTTTCAATTGAACGAGATTGGGCTGCACCAACTTTTCCAATGCCCAGAATTTTAACCTTGTTGTTATCTCCATAGATCACATAGCCTTTTGATTCAAGAGTTAGAGCTGAAAATTTTGTTTTGTCACTGGTTATGTGTTCTGAACATCCATTATCCAAGTACCACATATTAGAGGTACTATGTATGCATACTTACAAAACAAGGTCATAATTTCTTAGGTACCCAAAGTACTTTGGGTCCTTGAAGATTAGTACCTTTCTTGACCCACACATAATGCCATTTGGAACACCAAAGTTCCTAAATTGACAAGTATTAGGTGTGTGGCCATTTAGACCACAATAAAAGTATGTGGAAGTAGATTTACTTCTATATGTAGGTATGAGATTTCTTTTGAACAAAATTTTTTTTATAGGAATGATGATATTTTTACATAATTTTAACTTTCTATTTGTTGGATTAATCACTTGCCTTAACAAAAATGGTTTTGTTAATGCTTGGTTTATCAAATTTTGAGTAACCAAAACCACTCTTGTCATTGGAATATCTTTGCATATTAAGAATATTTTCCAATCCAACTTGTCCCTTTTCATATATTTCAATGACTCTATTTAGTTGGATAATTTTAAAGGAAAAAGAATAACATTTATTGCATGTGAAATTCTATTTTAATATTTCAAAATCTTTTTCCATAGTATCAATTTTCTCTTTAAGAGATGAAATTTGTTTCTTTTGAGCTAATACTTTTTTGTACAGAATTTGGCATTCCATAAGTAATTCTTCATTGCATTTTGAGCATCATTACACTCAATAATCAATTCACTACTAGCATCAATATTATAAGAATAACCTTTGTTAATAACCTCTTCTTATTCGTGGGATTGGTGTGATGCCATCAAAGCAACATTTGCACACTCGCCACTTTCCAAATCTGAGGATGACCTGACTTCATTGTCCTCCTATGCTATATAGGCATTTTTTAATTCTTTCTTCTTGGGAGCATTTTTCTTGACAATATTTAGACACCCCACTTTTATGTGTCCTTTCTTTCCACACTCAAAACAAGTGAAATTTTGACTTGTAGTGGAAACATCCTTCTTCATGAGAGTTTTTCTTTTAAAAGTTTTATCATTTTGAAGGAACTTGTCAAATTTATTTACTAGGAAGCTCATGTTTTCATCTCCATCTGAATTCTCATCATTGAATTGCTCTTTCGACTCTACTTTTAAGGAAATGTTATTTGGCTTTTTTTTCTTGACTTTCATTATTTTCTAGCTTTCCAAGTTCAATGTCATGTTCTTGAAGTTTTCCGAAATGTGCATAAAGAGACATATTTGATAAACTTTTCTTTTCAGAAATTGTTGTTACTTTAGGTTGTCAATCTCTTGTTAATGATATTAGAACTTTAAGATTCAATTCATCATTAGTTAAGATTTTGCAAAGCACCATCAAACGGTTGGTCATATGAGAAAATCTTTTATGTAAGTCCAGAATAGATTCTCCAGGCTGCATTCGAAACATTTCATATTCTTAAGATAATGTATTGAGTTTAGAATGTTTTACCTCAATGGTTCCGTCATGAGTTACTTCAAGAGTATCATAGATTTCTTTGGCAGCTTTGCAATGAGACACGCGGAATAATTCATCTATTCCAAGCTTTCTTTTTGTCAAACAACACCCTCTTTTTGTCATCATTTGTCCATGAGGCTTTTAACTTTATTTCCTCTATATTGTCAATGACTGTTTTTGGGACATAGGGACCATTTTCTACTTCATCCCAAATGGCATCTCCTTGTGCCTCATGATATGTATGTACGCGTATCTTCCAAAAGTCATAATGTTCTCCAACGAAACAAGGTCATTTATTGCTACTACCACCATTTCTAAAAACTGGTTGTGTGGAAGTCATGAACAAGGATTGAGGAGAAAATTGTAAGACATAGGCCTCCTTGATCATGATTTTGATATAAAGTCCAAACATACAATGAACATGCATTATTTGATTGATCTAATGGTTTGAATTGAGAAACATTTCAGGAACACATTCACACACTAAACAATTGGACAAAAACTTGGAACTCAAGCAATCAAGCACAAATGGATGATATACTACAAGGCTTGAAGAATTATGTATAAATGTGTCTAGTGTTAATAGTGTTCATTAGGTAGACTTAATCATAATGATTTCTCACATGATATGTGCCAATGAAATCATAAAATGAGTTTTAATCAATCAAGTAATAAATCAATTGATAAATCAATTGAGCAATCTATTGTTCGACTCACAAAATAAAGGTTTTATTAAGTAAATCGATTGGGAAATCGATTACTTAAAGGGTTTTATTAAAACCTATGTTCTGTGATTAAACCAATCAATTGGGCGATCGATTTGCACATCAATTGACTAATCGATTTTGTAAATCACAGAACCAAGCTCTTACTGAGTTAATCGATTGGCAAATCGATTACGAAAATATTGTTTCATCAGACATGTGTTCTGTGATCAACACAATCGATTGGACAATCAATTGAAATAATTTTCTTAAGTTGCAAGTTTTGTACCAATCGATTAAGCAATCGATTGAATGAATGAACTGGTTAATCATTTATCAGAAACATATTACATAATCGATTGGCACATCGATTTTTATTAAATAGCTAAGTCTCTGTAAGAAGCCAAATCGATTGGCAAATTGATTGGAGGAAAACATCTGAGTCCCTATGACCAGTGAAATCGATTGGTAAATCGATTGGAGTAAATGTTTAAGTTACAGGGAGAATTTATCTCATTGCAAAATCGATTATGTAAGTCGACTGGATAATTGATTGTTTTGATCTCGTTGTTGGAACAAAACACCTATAATCGATTATTCAATCGATTCTGATATGAACTGAGTATCAGATTCTGAAAAGTGCATTAAAAGAATCGATTAGCAAATCGATTAGTTCATATAGTTTCAAGATTCAAGAAAAACAAGATACGCGATAATCGATTGGGAAATCGATTAAGCTGGCTTTACACTTTAATAAAATTGATTGGGAAATCGATTTATCTGTTGTTTTTCAGAAACTATATAAACGATTTTAATCACAATTTTTAAAAACTAACAAAACGAATCATAACATTTTTCATAATCACAGAGAGCTGAAAAATACACCTTGAGAGAAAAATAGTTACATCTCACAAACACTTATTGGCAAAATATCCTGTGTGAGATTCTACATTGTGATTGAGTCACTTTTCTTAGTTTTTCTTTTGTTTCTTTTTAAAGAACAATCTCTGTAACTGAAAGTCTGAAAATCCAGTGGTGTAAACTGGTGGCTATCTTTGTTGGTGCTTGTGTTCATCAAGAAGAAGTCTCAACTTGATCTCGTGAGGGTTTGGCGAGTAGCTCTTAGGGATAAGTTGGTGTTGTAATAGAAGTGACGTTGAGTTGGATGGATAGGCTGTGATTAAGCTGGAAAGTCTGTAAAAAGTACTCAAGTCAATTCTAGTGAAAGGCTGAAATCATTGTTAATTTCAGGACTGGATGTAGGCTATCAAACTGATAGCCGAACCAATATAAATTCCTGGTGCACGATTTCCCTTATCTCTTCTCTTTATATTGATATTGCATGAATGTTTGTTCTTGAATGTTTGTATTTGTGAATCTTCGTTTCTGAATAATTTCTTGGGACTGTAATTATTAACTTGGTTAATAATCTAATAAAATTAGTGAAGTCATTTCATATAATTTTTTATTAACAGAGGCCATAATTTCTAACACAAATTACTAGAACCTTCTCTTATACCAATTGTTAGTACAAAAGTGCACCTAAGAGGGGGGGTGTGAATTAGGTGTATGTAAGTTTTCTTGTTTTTAGAGACTTGGTGATTATTTTTCTATTTAAGATTAGTGTATGGAAAAATGTAAATGGCAGAAAAATAAAAAACACATCAATTTATCTTAGTTCCCCTTACAACCAAGGGTACATTCAGTCCTCTTGCACACCACAAGAGATTTTTCATTATTTGTTAAAATAAGTACAAGTTTAACTCTAAGAATTACGATACAAAGTTCTAACAATCGCCCTAAGATAGCACACCGAGATCTTAGTTTACAACACTTTATGAAAGTACACCATTTTCCTTAATTTACACAATAACTTGTATGGTTTTATAACAATGACTTTGATTGAAATCAAGAGTGTATAACAATTGAGTATAATGATAAAAGTCTAATATAATTTCAAGTTCCATAGAAAACCTTTCTCAATGATATGAAAATGTAAAATCTATACTTGAAATATGAAAGTAAGACTTTGAATAAATCAAAGTATTTCAGAAAGTTTGTTCAAAGTTGTTCTAAGATTGATGTCAAAGTTGTTGAAAAGATTGATTTTTTAAATCCGAATCTAAGAAGTATTTATACTCCTTAGACATCACTTCAGATCAGTGACAATTGTTCCTGGAAGTTTGATGAACATATACAATGATCCAAGTTGACTCTAAATTGAAAAATTGCATTGCTTCGCAGTTTATTTGACTACATCATGAGTGTAGTTGAATACACCTCTGTAACATTCAATTTTATTTGAAAATTTTAACCATGTTTCGAATACAATACCTTGTAGTCGAATATAGATGATTGAATTTTGCAACTGACATGGTTTTATATTCAACTACACCATGTTGTAGTCGAATACAAAAGTGCAGTTTTAGCTACTGACATAGTATTTGTATTCGGCTACACCATCTCATAGCCGAATACAAAAGTGCAGTTTTAGCTACTAACTTAGTATTTATATTCGGCTACACCATCTCGTAGTCGAATACAAATATTCAGTTTTCGCTACTGATTTTAGTCTATATTCGGCTACAACATGTTGTAGTCGAATACAATTTTTATTTTTTGTAAAAACTTGGTTTTTAAACATTGTTCATGAATTTTGACACTTTGAAATTTTTTTGATGCATATGCTAAAATGGAAGGTTCTCATGTGCATTTGAAATATAATAATATTATATTGCATCATGTATCTTACATTATAAGACTTCTAGCATATTGGCCATAGTTGACTTGATTATTGGCTTCTTTTTGAGCTTGCAACTTGATCACTTTTCTTGGTCTTTGTCTTCATAAAAAACATAAGTATTTTACACTGCCCTACTTGATAATCGATCACATGATTGCTGCAATCAACAAGGATTACAAGAGAAACACCGTCCAATATGGTATGTTTTTCTCCAAAATCTTCAGATATTTTAATGTCCTTTTGATGACAGAATCCTCTCACATTAAGATATCAAAATTTTCCTCAAAGAACATTTCACACATGAAACAAATTCCCTCCATCCCACCCTCACCCAAAGCTACATTTACTCCACCTACCACTAAAAGAAAAAGGATTGCATGCACGTATGCAATCAAAATTAATATTGAACAACCCTTACATCAAGAACGTTCTCCACTTCCTACTATTCCCCAAAAGTTGAATCCACTCCTTGATCAGGTTTCCCTTGTAGTTCCTACCTCTCAAACTCTCACTACTCCTATGTTACAAAGTGATCTATGTCCTCCACTTCAAATACAACACAACTCTTTGGTGTCTCCTGCTTTCGTGTCACCACAAAAAACAAATTCCTCCAATTTTGGAATAAGGAAATATTTGGTTTCTCCATATTCAAATATTGCTACTCCATCAATGCCTCACAATTCCGCTCATACAAACTTTCTTCCTCATATTAACACATCATTTTCCACTTTGTCGTCATTATGTACCACTGCAGCATCATCTTAGACTACCCCTTTATCAACTCTCATTGAAGATGATCATCGCCCATTTAAAAGAACAAAAATAGACAAGGAAACGACCAATACCTACAAAGGAATCCCCAAAATATTTGTTACTCTTTAGACTATATTTGCTAGAGATGCATATCAGGACAAAGAGCAAGCCATTTTGAGGGACTAGATGGCTAACCATCTTGCTCCAAAGCTCGGTCTTGACCCTTCTATGTCTAATCCTCCTCCAACTTTTCCAGAAATGCCACAATCGTCCTTACCTTCATCATTTGAGGGATCTTCCCCCATCACGGTCATTCTGAATTAGTTGCTTTATATTCTCCTATTCCATTTTCCCATGACAAAGGGGGATAATTAATTCTTAGATTTTAAATAGATCAGAAGTCTTTTTGTATAATTAATTACTTCTGTATTTTTTTTGTTTTTAAACCATATTGTAAAATTAAAACATTATTGTTATATTAATGAAAATTATAAGATTGGTTCAAATGATTAGCACATATTGAAAGGGAGTTTTTAAATAAAAGCTCTCTATGATTATTATTAGAATCAAAATCAAAATATGAATTAACATGTTTGTCATCATCAAAAAGGGAGAATTTGTTGAGATAAAATCCCAAATTAATATTTTGATGATAATTAAACAAAGGTTAATTAAGATACTAAGTGTTTTGATATTTAACAAGTGTATTTGAGTGTGTTAACCAAAGATAGGTACCAAGCATTACAAAGTAGATCATATTAAAATAAAGAAAACTAATTCAGAGAAACAAATAATGTTCTTGACGGATTTCTGAAAATCGAAGAATGTTTTCCACCTCTATAAATTAACAATAATGATCAAATTCTTAAAGAAAATATTAGATCCAAGAATTGCAATCCATTCCATAATTTCACCATAAATATACTAAGATCAATCTAATGCAAGAACCACTCCAAGATTCAAAGGCAAAAGACTATGCTTCACAATTCATAAAGCAAGATCATATAAACTCTTTCACTTGGTCGCACCTGAAGATGTGAAGAAGCCAAGAGTAGAAGACTTACAAACTCCTCCAATCATTCGCACTCGAAGATGCAAAGAATCAAGGAGTAGAAGACTTGTGGACTCCTTCACTCATTCACACTTGAAGATTTGACAAATCCAAGTGGATAAGACATGTGCACTCCGCCACTCAGTCGGACCTGAAGATGTGTAGAATCCAAGAGCAGAAGACTTGTCGACTTCTTCACTCGGTCGCACATGAAGATGTGAAGAATCCAAGAACAAAGGACTTGTGGACTCCATAACTCAATCATACTTAAAGTTTTGAAGATCCAAGACTAGGGGACTAGAGACTAGTGAACTCTTCCACTCAGATATGTTGTAGATGTGAAGAATTAGGAGGGGAGGTTCGAGCAGCAAGGAAAATGCCTATGCCTTAAAGGGTTTCCGCTTTGTGGACTGTGAACTATCGAAGACAAAAAGGACAAACATTGGCTCAAAATGAGAGTGTTTGGATTGAGCTCACTAGACTTTAGGAGGACACATCCCAACACATAGAATGGTGTGACACTCTGCTCATACAACTCATACAAAGTGGCGTCCGTGCAGCCGTGCATCCGTGCATCCTGTCCCTCGAACCAAATGGTGCGACCATGCACCCGTACAAAGGACAGGTGGCACGTTCGTGCACCTAGTCAATCCTATACACGATTAAGGCATCACAAAGACTTGGGGTGAAGTGAATGGGCCTGGATCGGGTAGGCTCATTTCCCAAAGAAGATTTGCCTATAAAAGTTGAAGAGATAACTAGGATTAGAGATCTTTTTGACATATTGATAAATAATGTATTATTCTTTCATAGAATTTGATACCATCATATTTCTTATTTAACACGTGAACAAAAATATTAATAATTATCATGAGAGCATTAATTAAAATAATAATATACCAAAACTATAATCAAACTATTTAATTCACTCGTGCAGAACCACGGGTCACTTGCTAGTTATGTTAAAAAGTGGTGTATTCTTTAAGAAAAAATAGTATAAGAAAAAATAGTATTCTCTGCTTTTTAAAACTTTAAAAATTATTGTTCTCAAAACATACAAAACTTTAATTTTTTACTTTTTTTATCTCGCGCCTTAAAATATTTGTTGTATAATTCAATAAAAAAATATTAACAATTATTTTATAAAATATGAGTTTTTTTTATCTTAAAGTATAACAGTTTTATTTAAAGAATATATTAATAGCTTGATATGTTCCACTAATTTTTTTTAGCAAAGTAAGCACTATTTGCAACAACAAAAAATTAGCATATTAATTATTTTTTTCTTCTATTTGAACTTCAATTCTTTGACTCTTTCAACTTTAAAAAATAAAATATTAACTTTGTAATGGAATCAATTCTAGATGTCAAGTTCTACACCTTTACGATCCAT
>JBBPBR010000007.1:25392583-25404728 GCA_037974775.1 Cicer pinnatifidum | reverse complement strand
ATATTAAAAAAAAACTAATAATCTGTATGGCCATATAGAGTGTGAATTATGATTTTTATTTATAATTAAGCTAACACACTTGTTTTCACATAAGTTTTTTTTTTGTTGGAGGTGACTTTGTTGAAAAGATTGCATTGAAAAGAAACTCAAGTTCCACATTAAAAATATATATAGAACTTTAAAAGAGTCTATAAATAGTGACTCACTTTATAAATAGTTTTGTGAGCATGAATTAGATCCAATTTAAAATTCTAAGATCCTATCAGAATTTATCGATCGAACCAGCTACCATTTATATACATGTACCATGTTCAATAGTGTTGGACGTGAGGGTGTATTGGAAAAAAAATCCAAGTTTCACATTGGAAATAAATAGAGACATTTCTCTCAGCAAATGTTTTGAATTGTGGTTCAACACATTGTGAGGGACTAGTCCCTAGTTCTGAGTCTATGTTCCCAAAATCTTTTATCATATTTTTTTATGTCATCTACGAAATTGACGAAGAGGAAATTAGTGTTTATGGTGTAGGATATTCCCCTATTTGAGATATGAAAGAGTCTTTTATCATATGAGTTGCACTTATAGTATGTAAACTGAACACTTTTATAAAAAGATTTTAACGACTATAATACAACAACAAAAAACACTTTTAGTGCAATATAAATAGCCACTAAAACATTAACCGACAATTAATATATAGTTGGTGTATCAAGTGCCATCAAAAGTTTTAATGTCAATCAACATCGAGTGCAAGAACATACTCTAGGGATGCAAAACATTAAATTTAAATTATTAATTATAATCATGTCCACAAAAGTAAGATACTCAAAAAATTACAATGTACTCAATTTACGTTGTACTACAAAAATTACCTACATGCTTTATAATTGTCTTATACACAATTACATGTTCTAAAATCGTTGAAAAATAATCAATTGTCTTATACACAATTACATGTTTTAAAATCGTTGAAAAATAATCAATGTCACTAAACACATCATTCTCAATATAAGTCATCAGATAATCATTCATCTATTCATCCATCATTCGATTACGTAATCTAGTTTTTCAAATCTTCATAGCAAAAAAAAAGATTGTTCAATGTTTTGTTGTGGCAGAGGGAAAAATCATTGTTAAGTTCAAAAGCTGATAAATTAATGGATAAACAATATTCTTCTAGTGACAACCAAGTTTTTTTTGAAAGATTATCAATTCCTTTCAAAGATGCAAATCCAAAATTGTTGCGCATATTAATGATATAAGTCTCAAGTTAATTATCAAGCATCACCAAACTATTTGGACAAAATTTCTCGTGGATAAAAACTTACAAGTTCAACCAGTTTTGCCTTGTCAAAAGTAGAGAACAAGTTACTTGGACTTAAACAAGCCATACAAATGAGCAACCGACTATTTTTTTTGTTAAAATGATTGATAAGTTTCTGAAGTTGCATGTCCACAATAATATAGAACAATTCAATGATGTTTTGTGATGTTAACCAAGTTCATAACATTCACAATATCTTGATATTTTCTTTGTAATGTCTGTGACAATTCATTTGAAATATCCAATATATTTTTCATCAAATGCAATATTAGTGCAAAATCAGAATTATTCATCAAAAGTGTGCAACCATTTGCTTCATTTTTGTTCTCTTTCAATGTTGAATCTTCTTTGAAAATTTCAAGAACTTCAATTACAAAATCATAAATCAATATCAAATTAGAGAAAGTTGCAAAATGAGAACTCCAACAAGTATCAGTTGTTAGTTTTAGACTAGATTCCTAATTCAGACCTTGTCCAATAGCACTTTCTCCTTTTCCCAATGCTTCCCATATATTTTTTGTTTGTCTTTCACGAACCCCCACCAACATTCATTAAAGTAGACACTAAGTTAGAAACACCGCAAACTTCAAAATAATGTTTAGCAACTAATGTAAGTTATAGTTGATGAGCAAAACATTGTACATAAAATGTAGATGAATTTTCACTTATGATCAAACTTAAGAGAAAAATATTTGAAAGGAAGAAGAAATTTTGTTGCTTAAGATTACTATCATTGTGAAAGTTAGATTTGGGTGCAACAACAAGAAAGGAAGGGAAATGAAATAATAAGAGTACTTGAGCAGGGAAAATTCATAATGATAATTGTAAAATAACTTAAAACCGACAAGTACTTATTGGTCATAAAAGATTTAATCTAGACAAGGCATTACAAATGTTTAGTTTATGGTCACTAAATAATTGTTGGCAAAAGTGGGTTTTTGTTGTAGTACTGGTAATAGCTAGCATAAGATACCATGCTAGAACAAAACAATGTGTCCAAATGAAAAAAATAACAAAACTCTTCATAAAAAGTAAGATGGTAAAAAAAAATTAAATTAAAGCCTGTTAGACATAAGTCCTCTTGATCATGATTTTGACATAGTTAACAAACATACAATGTACATGCATCATTTGATAAATCTAACAAGTTGAACTGAGTAACATTTCAGGAAACACAACCACACACTACACACTTGGACAATAGCTTGGAACTCAAGGAATCAACCAAAATTGGAGGATTTCCTTGACAAAGATGCAAATACGTATATAGTGTGATTAGTGGTTATAGTATTTAATTAGTAGACTCACCAATATGGTTTCATGCTTAAGTATTTGCCAAAGTAAAATTGAAATCATAAAATAAGGAAACAAATCAATCAATTGACAAATCAATTGACAAATCCATTGGGCAATCGATTGATTGACTCAGAATTAGAGTTTTCACTAAGTACATCGATTGGGAAATCGATTACGTAAAGGATTTTAGTGAAACTTGTATTCTGGGTTTAAACCAATCCATTGAGCAATCGATTAGCACATCAATTGAGAAATCGATTTCGTGATTCACAAAGCCAAGCTAGTACTCAGTTAATCGATTGGCAAATCGATTACGAAAACTCTTTTTCATCAGACTTGGCCTCTATGATCAACCAATCGATTAGACAATCGATTGGGACATCAATTGAGTAATCAAGTTTGTAAGTCACAAAGCCAACCACTTATTGAATCAATCGATTGGCAAATCGATTGTGCAAATTTTTTGTATCATACTTGGCCTCTGTGATAAATCAAATCGATTGGAAAATCAATTGAATTAAGTTTCTTAAACTACAAGTTTTGTGGCAATCGATTAGGTAATCGATTGAAAGAATGAATTAGTTAATCACTCATCAGAAACATATTGAGTAATCGATTGGTAAATCAATTTTGACAAAATAGCTGAGCTACTGTAACAAGCCAAATCGATTGGCAAATCGATTGGAATAAAACATCTGAGTCACTATGATCAGACTAATCGATTGACAAATCGATTGGAGTAAAATTTCTCAGTTACTGTGACCAACACAATCGATTGGCAAATCGATTGGGAAAAATGTTTGTGTTACAGCCCATTACCAAATCGATTATGTCAATGTATGTGAGTCGACTAAGTAATCGATTGTTTTGATCTTGTTGTTTGAACAAAACACTTATAATCGATTACCCAATCGATTCTGATATGAACTTGCTTCAGTTTTTGATTTGTGCATTAAAAGAATCGATTGACAAATCGATTCATTCTTATATGTTCATGATTCAAGAAAAACAAGAAACGCGATAATCGATTGGGCAATCGATTACGCTGGTTTTAAACTGTTATAAAATCGATTGTGCAATCGATTTTACTGATGTTTTTCTGAACATATATAAGTTGATTCAATCACATTTTCTTAGAACAGAGACATAACACTTGAAACAATTATTCAAAACACCTTGAGAGAAATACTTGTATACACACACAAAATACTCATTTGGCAAATTACTTTTTGTGTGAGATTCATATTGTGATTGAGTCAACATCTCTAGATATCTTTTATCTTTTTTGTAACAAACAATTTGTAAAGAAAGTACTGAAAAATCCAGTGGTGAAACTGGTGACTATCTTTGTTGGTGAGGGTGTTTATCAAGAAGAAGTTTCATCGTTATCTCGTTGAGTTTGGCGATTAACTCTAGGGATAAGGTGGCAGTGTAATAGAAGCGAGTGAGTTGGATAGATAGGCCTTGTGTGAGCTGGACAATCTGTAAAACGTACTCAAGTCGATTCTATTGGAAAAAGGCTGAAATCTGTTTGATTTCAGGACTGGATGTAGACTGTCACACTGATAGCCGAACCAATATAAATCTTGGTGCACGATTTTCTAACCCTTTCTCTTTATTTTAATATTGCATGAATGCTTATTCTTGTATGTTTGTATTGATGAATATATGTCTTGATTAATCTTTTGAATAAGCTTTGTATCTGTACTATTACATTGATAATACATGCAATTGTGAACCTTTGATTCTGAATAAATTCTGTAAACGGTCATTGTTAATCTGATTGATAATCTTGTAAAACTTAGGAAAGACATTTCATATAAGTTTTAATAAATAAAGGCCATTAAATACCATCAAAGCCAACAAAAGATACAAAATGGCAAATCCACAAACTCCTTATCTGAAATTGATTAAAAAAAAAAAAGACGAATGCACCATAATTGTTTAGTAAAGGTTTTCTATCGATGCAACATATGATTTTTAACCTACATATCATTATGATTGCTCAATTAAGAAATACAACATAGAAACTAGTGTGTGTATATATATATATAGAAAAATAGTACAATTAACAACACAGTTGGTAAAATAGAAGTTACTTAGGAAATGTACAATTAACAAATACTATGTACATATATGCTCTAATGTTCCCACATCAAGTTTAAGGTAGCTGCAACAATAATGGGAGATATGATATGCTTGTACATTAGTAGAAATGGGTCACATTTTCTAGCAATAACACCATAAAAAAGTAAGGTAGTAATGAAAGTCTCAAACCAATTCGTTAGGGCTTGTTAGAGTCCATAGAGTGACTTATAGGTAATTTATTTATTTTAGGAATCAAATCCTTGATGTTGAAGCATGTATACATCTTAATGAAGAATGACATTTAGAAAAACATTGTTGATATATATTTGCTGAATGTCCCAATTGTTGGTGAGTGCCAAGGTAAGAACAATTCTTATTGTGATAGACTTGACAATAGGTGAGTAGTTCTAGTTGAAATCAATGCCTTGACTTTGAAGAAATCCCTGGGCAACAAGTATGACTTTGTGTTGTTCAGATTGCCATTTGTATTATCTTTTATTCTGAAAATCAACTTGCGCCCAATAGTTTTTGTGTGTGTGTGTGTGTGTTTTTTTTTTTTTTTTTGTGGTGGTAATGGGGCAAGATACAAAGTTTATTGTGGATTAGTGCTCGAAACTCTATTTTCATTGCACTAAACCAATCTAGATTTGAAATAGTTTGCTTAACACTTGCTAGTTAAATATGATGGAGGAACATTTTTGGTTTTAATTTGCTTGCTTTTGTATGGGTGATCATAGAATGAGAAGTTTGAATATTCTTTTGTTTGGTTCTTGGTTTGGGAACATGAACAATTGTATCCAAAGTTTGAATTTTCTAGTTTGGTTGGAATGTGTATATGGTTTTATAATGTCAATGTAGTATAGTAGGTGATAAAGATGTAATATCGATAATTTCATGAAACAAATTGTTTAAGTGAGAGTTGGTGATACAAGTAACATCAAATGGAGTATTACATTGCAAAGATGAAGAAGGCCTGAAAAGTTATAGATATTTAGATTGAGATTGTTTGAAAATAATTTAGGTATTATGGTTGTAAAACTATGATATGCACATTAAACATGTTTAATAGTAGGGGAGAAAATAAATACATAAAGAAATTTAACTTTGCTAAACACCACATCTTTAAATTAAATATTATGTCTTTAAGAGAAAAAAAATTATGACATTTATTCATAGAAATGCCTAAGTAGACACACTCATTAGATCTAAATTGAAACTTGTATTAGTTATAAGGTCTTAAATGTGGGTAGCAAGCATAAGTAAACACTTTTAAAGATTTATAATAAGGCTAAGTATGAAAAAGAACATAAAAATATATGTTTGAAGGAAATGTAAATGAAGGAGGTATACTAATGAGATGAACAACAATTGTAAAACTATGATCTCAAACTTTAGAGAAATAGATTTATGAGATAAAAGAGTTGCCCCATTTAAACAATTGTAAAGTATTAATTTAACTAATACAATGTACTTATACACTCTAATATTGCTAAACTAGTTATGCATTAACTTAAGAATTCAATTTAATTAACATATCTAGCTAATACTTTGTAGGTAGGAACCAATATCGATACTCTAAAATTTACAACACTCACAAACACACACTGGACACCAACCACTTGAATTTAACATGATGATAATGCATCTACCAAGTTAATTATTTTGCTTGTGATGTGAAAATGAGATCGATGGTGACTGGAGGCCAATCAAAGAATAAGAAAAATGTAGAGAAGAAAGTATTGATTTGAATGTACCTCATTATCATTGCAAGTGAATATTGAATATCTCAAGTACAAAAGGAGAGCTTTAACACTACAAAAATATCAATATATATTAAGGGTCACTCTTAAGGCTTTTTAGCCCTCAAAAAATAGTTAGGGCTTTTTAGCCTCGAAATGTCATTAAGAGATCCAATGATGTTTTAGTGGGCCTAAACCCTACAAACAAACCCAAGTGAATTTTTGAGTGCTAAAGCCATAGGAATACATACACGTGT
Organism: Cicer pinnatifidum; assembly: GCA_037974775.1. Taxonomy (NCBI): domain Eukaryota; kingdom Viridiplantae; phylum Streptophyta; class Magnoliopsida; order Fabales; family Fabaceae; genus Cicer; species Cicer pinnatifidum. Next base: position 25,398,023 of record JBBPBR010000007.1, on the reverse strand, counting down.
GGCATGTGCGAGGGTCATAATCCTTTGTAATGTCGCATCTGCATTACTAAGGGTTGTAGCAGTTAGTCCAAAATTTGAAGGGGGATTTCTTAAAATTTAACATTTGGTAGGGCTAAAGCCCTCGACATTGACACTCTCATTGGACAAGTGTCCTAACCCTCGCTATTAGTAAAGTTCTGTTAACATTTCCGAGAGCTGAAACTCTCGCCCATTTTTCTACCTTCTTCTTCTTAATAATAGTTTTTTAATATTAAGGATTTTTTTGACTTTTCGAGCAAATAAGTTATGCACACGTTTTTGCTCTTATACATTCAAATTTTTCATAATGGTTTCAACGATGAGTTTATTTCCCGCCTCCAATTCCTTTTACCAACACTTGATGAACTTATCTAATGACTTTGAATCATCAGTCAAACTATGGAACACTTACTATGTCTATCGATACATATTTCATACACAATCTTGGATTGAAGGGAAGGAAACAGTAAAAAAATGGAGTGTGCATGAATGGTGTCATTGAAAATGGTGAAGGTGAATTCTACGACATAATTCAACACATTTAAGAAATTTGTTACGCTACTTTAGATTATAGTAAAAACGTAGTGTAGTTTTACTATAATCGATTTGATTCATCGAATAAAGGTATATAGGTTAACTCTATGTCTAACATTGTGGACATATTAATGACAATAATGTATCAAATGTTTTGTAATACCCTTTATCATGTATCTAAAAAATGATAATAAAGACATACATCTTAGTGTTTCAAAGGCAATCTTATAGGTTCCAATAAGATACATGCATTAAATTTCATTGTAACTACACACAATATAGTTTACAAAACATCATCTGAAGTACCTTTATAAAAAATATAATACACTTAAATAACATAACATCATCATATATTCACTCCGAGTTTGTGCTCAAGTCTTTTTATTTGCTATAATACATATAAATGGGGGATGAGATAATAATCTCAATGAGTTATATAAAAGATGAAGGACATTTTGAAATATTTATGTTTAGATGAAATTTTTAGCATAAGAGGTTTGATTAAATTCTTAAAATTCAATCATTTTCCATAATTATGGACAGTCTATCCCAATTATCTCAATGTGGACCCCAAAGATAACTGTGATTGTTTTCTTTTGTAAGGTAGGTCTTCTCTATGATCACAATCGGTATACCAGTTGCTCTTCCCTTATTGATGTTTCATTATTGAAACATCCTCGTATCCCATTATAACAATTTCAATCATAACAATGTATATCATGATATTATGATCATGAAACATTCCTTATTAATAATCTAATTTCAATTTAATTGACCATCTTTAACAAAATTACTTTAAAATCAGTAAAATAAAGTTAGTTCCATGTTAGAGGAAAGTCTCCGTCAGAGGAAAGTCTATGTCAGATAGAAGTATCGGTCAAAGGAAAATCCCCATAAGAGGGAAGTCACGATCAGAGAAAGTTCCATAAAGAGGGAAGTCTCAGTTATAACAAGTCCATTCAGTTTTTTTTTTAATAATTTTAATTTAATTTAAAATTTAATTTTTATTTTATTTTAAAGAAATTCTAATCAATTATATAAATTTTAAATATTCTAATATGATAAAATTCATTAATATAAATGATTTATTATAATATGATTATTTATTTAAATATAAATTAAATTAAATAATTTTTAAAAAATAAATTAAATACTAAATTATTATTTGTTATATTATCTATATATGAAAAATTAAATAATTCAATATTTTTAATCAAAATGTAAAATAGTTTTTTATTTTATTTCGAGGGCTATTATTACCTTAGAAAAATATTTTTTAATTTTTTTAATTATATTGAATTTTGAGAGCCAAAATCCTAGGTACAACATTTCTTATTTTTTTATGTTTGTTCATTTTTTAAGCCTTGTAAACCTTTAGCACTCGGTAGTCTGACCAATGAAATAGCAAGGGGTTGACCAGTGAAATAACAAAGGTTTGATCTTTCAGATTGTCTCATTTCTTAGGAATTTTGTCTTTCTTAGAGATTTTGACCTTCTATATTTTCATAGTTTCTTGTAGTGTAAAAATATTTATATTGATTAAAGCCTCGTAATAGAAAAACTAAAAACAAACTAAATGACTCTAATTCACTTCTCTTAGAGATGAAGAATAAGAAAAATGTTGTACTTTTCTTAGAAGTGGAGGCAACTATATTCTTTTTTTTATTACACTATAAATATTTGTATTTCACAATTTTCTTCTATATATCCAAAATCTATTATATTAACTAATAATAAAACAACTTTTGATTTTTGTTTCTAAAAAATATAATTCAATTTGTAGAAAAACGAGTAGAAAATTTAGTACATGACTTGAGTTCGATCAAAGTTAATGTCATACTTTATTTTGTGAGACTTAAAAAAATACTTTTTGTCAAAATCATAATAGATAATTGATTCTATTAATTTCGATGTCTATCTAAATATGTACTTATATACTAAACATTATGAAAATAAGATAAATTTAAGCGCAATCGAAAATTTATGATGACGTGGTGCTCTATCAATCTATTTATAGTATATTCTGTACAGTTTGCTTTTGAAAGGAAAATAAAATTAAAAGAAGAGTAAAGTTTGTTTGTTTGTTTTTGACTTAGAAATTGTTTTCGTGCAATAGTATGACATAATTACCTATAAAGTGCCGACAATTAGTTGAGCTTTACTTAAATGTGCATTCTTCTTTCCATAACATATCAAAACAAGTAAAAAATGTTATTCATACGAAACATCATACAATACTTGTATTCTGTCTGTATATGTATTTTTTTGTAATTTTACGTTAAGAAGCAACAAGTAATGTAATTGGCAGCCACTAAAACCATAAAAGGAGATCATCTTAAATTCGACAACTACGATTTCTTGTTGCGGCTTCATGATTTTTGCAAATCCAACATCCCCACAAAAAGAAAAAGCATTTAAAAATAAAAGATATTCAAATACATCATAACTAAGTTATTTCCTCATTGATTCTACTTGGTGAACGAATTCATTGACTCGAGTTGAAGATATATACGGAGATTTTATTCATAGAGATATACATGTGATTATGTGTTTGAGATATCATTCTCACTATTTGCATATTTAGATTATCTAAAATATATAAAGTTCAATTGGAGTCAAGCATTTGAGTGATGTCTTAGGCTTCAAATTGGTAAGGTACCGTTGGTGCGCAAAATAAAAGACACAATACGATAATTTTATTATATTTTATCTCAATTATGTATTTAATGAGATAATATGATATAATAACTTCATCTTAAAATTGACATGTTTCTCTATAGAAATTAGAAGGATATAATAAAAAATAATAATTTATTGATTTACCACTATAAAATATAGTTTAAAATATAAAATATTAAAATCTAATAAAATATAAATAAATAATAGAATTTAATATTAAATTAGGTTTGACCATTGTAAACAAATAAGTAGAATGGCATATAATTGTGGTGCCATTTTTAAGATATTATATCATAAAGTATGCTATGTATGAATATTATTAAGTTTTAGGGGATGTCTAATAGTTAGTGTTCTACATTCTTATAACTTCCAATAGTTAGTGGATTAATTATCAGCGGACCGTAATGTGATTATTCACTTACCTTTTGAGTCCTATGAATAGATGTTACATTGTATTGTAAAGGCACACTTAAAAAGATAATAATACAAAGTTCTCATATATTATTCTAGATTTGACTCTTTTATTTTATTCTTAACATATTATCAACACGAAGTTCCAATAACTTAAGGTAACATTGGTTCTTGCTTGTAAGTTATCAGCAATTTTTTATGTGTATTACGTTGATGATTTGATAATGTAATTGATATTTTCGTTTTGCTATTAGACTGTTTTCATGTAAGAACTAACTAACTTATTTTATCGGCAACGAGTAATTTTTACAATCAATAATGGTACACCAACTCTTTATTACCACTTTACTTTGTCAAGTTGATGGCATGCCTATATTAATATTTGTTATCAAGTTAATGTAACTGGATATTGTTTGTTATCTTGATTGAAACCCCTTCGAATAAAAAATATTCTTGATTAAAACCCCTATCCTTTTGATTCCTATATTAATTGAGCCTCCTTGTATGATCTTATATCTTTTGTTACAAACAATAATCACAAGTTACAATTTCTACACTTTTTCATTTTTAAGTAATACTCCTTCTAGTCATTTTTATAAGAGACATTTGAGTTAATTTTTTGTCAACAAATTGCATAAGTAATAGGAATATGAATTGCATATTCATTGAGAGAATTTGAGAAAGAGATACATTAATACAATGGTATTTATAGTAATGTGGAAATAAGGTATTCTAGTTAACTAACTGCAACTTAAGTTATTCTCCAATACCTCTCGCAAGATGGAACGTGGTAAATGTCAATCATGTTCGACTTGGAAGCAAATGTAGTAATGGGCTTAGGAAGGAGGGACTTAGTGAAGAAATCGGCAAACTGCTAATACAAGCAACAAACAAAGCACACCACCTTGAACCTTATTACAAACAATTTGGCAATCAATCTCTAGATGTTTTGTCTATTCGTGAAAATATGATTGATTGTAATATGCAAAGGACTTTGATTTTTACAATACAAAACAAGTATCTTGGTACAAATCACATGAAGATCACACAAGAGGTAAAGAAGTCACTGAATTTCACAAGTTGCAACTGTTAAAGCACGATACTTAGTCTCGTTAGAAGAATTGAACGCAATGTTATGTTTTTTGGTGCACCATGAAATCAAAGATGTACCAAGGAAAAAAGACATGTCTAAAACGGAACAACAAGAGTTACGGTAACACAAACAGTCTACATAAAATAAAAAATAAAAAAAATAAAAAAAACCGATAAGCTGTCGAGTAGAAGAATGAGGAAAAAAGGAGTTATAATAATTTGTGATTTGAAGATGAAGAAATTAGGGTTGAAGATGAAAGTTTTTGAGTTTTTATTAAAAAAAAAATAGGGTTGAAGATGAATATTATTGAGTTTTTATTATTTAATTGATTTATTAATTAATTAGTTTTAAGTTTTTAATAAAATGAATAAATGAGTTAATAAAATGAATTTTAATTTTAAATATTAAATATTGTCTACTCAACAACAATTACACGGTCAGTATGTGTCACTTCATCTAAAATTAGTCATGTCACTATTTTTTTACTAAAATAGATCTATAAAGAACTTTTTAAAAACTTGTTAGAATTTGCAAGGGTATAAATCAAAAAAATAAAATTAGAAGGATTAAAATCAAAGCGAAACATATTTGCAACGACCAAAAATATATTTAAAAATAATAATAATAATACGGTCACTATGTGTTACTTCATCCAAAATTAGTCATGTCACTATTTTTTTACTAAAAAAGATCTATAAAGAACTT
>JBBPBR010000007.1:25328482-25360871 GCA_037974775.1 Cicer pinnatifidum | reverse complement strand
TTGTCGATGATCTTTTTTAAAAGTATTAATTTATGACCTTTTTTATCTTTATAGATAAGATAGTGACTTAATTCACGTCAATTCAATTAAATACATATTTATTTTCTTTTATTTTCATCGAACTATTATCATTTAAATCACTATCTTAATTAATAATCATAGAAATAAAAAATGACTCACTATTAACATCTACTACTAAGATACGACGTCCATAGTGGTTAGAATTTTTAATATTTTTTGAGTACTAATCTATAGTGGATTGTAGTTTATATTAAAATTTACCACATATTATATAGTATCTTGTTAAGAACAAAATTTAAATATAAAACAAACAGAAGATATTACATCCTAAATATTTATCTACACAGCATGTAGTCAATCAATAAAAAAATTTAAATTATTGATCTTTTCTTTGACTTAAAAAAAAGAATAAAAAAAGAGAGAAGCTAACATAGCCAACTAAAAGCATTCATTCAAAGAGTTAACAAGAAAGTGAAGTTCTTGCAAGTTGTATCAAAATTCACTATAAACATGATCAATGAGAGTGAGACCAACCTCTGTTAAAAGTTAAATAAAATACTAAAAAAAATTACTAAAAGAAAAGATTTGGCAGGAAGAATCTAATTGAGCTACTTTATATCCTAGCTGGATTCATCTTTTCTAGAATTTGGTGTCAACCAATGGCATCAATGAAACATAATCCCTCCAAGATTTTCACTAACATGGAGGTTGGATTATAATCATTTTTGTCAGGTCATAATACTCCATGACATAGTAATAATAATAATAATATACCAATAAAACATAGTAACATGTAAGTAAGAGGTTGATTAGTGAGTAGTGACCTTATTAGGCATCCTTGCTAATTAGGAAATTTTAGAGCAAGGGGAATTTAATAAAAAATATCATGATTGGTTGTTTATGTTATTCAAAATTCTTTGGCCCTTTGGGTTACCAATAAAGAAGACCAACCAAATGGGTGACTCTGACTTGGTTGAGGCCACAAATCACATGGCAGAACCAATAAAATGAGTTTGTCGGCTACTTTTTAGTGCAAAGATTGGAAAGCTAGTGAGCTAGGCACAAACATTTTGATTATGGTCTAGTATGTAGCAGAGGATAAACATTAATCCATATGTTGAAAGCATACATGTCATGACAAGATGAATCAAAAAGAAAGAGATAATGAAATTAGCAAAAGTGTATTTAGTGATAATAGATTAGCTATAGTAGGTGGTTTTCTGATTCCAAAACAACAATGTTTGGTGCAAAGCACAAACTTTTTACACACTAATAATGTTTACTTTTTTTACGCACCTTAATTAAATACAAACATAATAATAATTATAATTTTAAATGATAATTAATCACTGCAAACAACTGCCTTACAATAATTTAAGAATGATAATTATGATTTTAAACGACAATTTGTCACTGCAATTGTAACTGCATTACAACAATTTAAGAGATCTCTGCAATAATATATTATAATTGTAATTGCAGTTATATTTACCTACATTTGATTATATTATAAATGTTTGAAGTGAAACCAGCATTGTAACTACAATTTAAAACTATAATTTAAAACCATAATCATAGTGATTTAGAACATGAAGATCATGTCAAATCCTAGGGTTCAACTGCAAACAACTGCCTTACAATAATTTAAGAATGATAATTATGATTTTAAACGACAATTTGTCACTGCAATTGTAACTGCATTACAACAATTTAAGAGATCTCTGCAATAATATATTATAATTGTAATTGCAGTTATATTTATCTACATTTGATTATATTATAAATGTTTGAAGTGAAACCAGCATTGTAACTACAATTTAAAACTATAATTTAAAACCATAATCATAGTGATTTAGAACATGAAGATCATGTCAAATCCTAGGGTTCAACTGGCTTAATATAAGCTTAGAAAACCTTTCATCGCATCCTTTCATGTCACCCCATAGGCTAGGTTGTGGGACCTTGAATTGCCAATTCATTCTTGACCTCAAGTACACTACAAAAGTATCTCTCTTTTAGATGATGATTGCAGTCATATGGACTATTGAACAGGGGCATGCTTTGATTTGATTTCATCACTCTCTTACTTCCTTCTTCCCTTTTTGCCTTTTAAGTTTGTTTTTTGGGAAAAGGTTAGTGGGGCAAACAGATAAATAAATAGGGATAAGAAAGAGAGAGGTTAAGACCATGCATGGTGGGGAACATATTCATATAGATGTTGAAAATAAAATTATGTTCATAGGTTGGTAGGTTTCATAGGGGTGTTCTATGCTTTAAATGGGATTACAAATTACAAAACTTTCCAATATAAACAGTATCAAGAGAGGGCTAGCTAGCTGTGACTTGTGGACCATCAGTGGTTGAAAGTTATGCTGGTTTTTTTCTAGATAGTGCTGTGTGATGTGCAGCATATATCAATGTTTTGCACAACTGAAATTTGACTTGTATTCTTTTATTTGTGAGATTGTGTTTTAAATTAAGGGGATTAGAGAAACTGGTCCCATTAAAAAATGCATCTAAAAAGACTGAAGTGTGGTGTGTCTTGTCCCCTTCCAATTGACCCCCCATGAAGAGTGGAAAAGGAATTACATCATTATGTCTTGTTTAACAGTTTGTTTGTTTGTTTGGTTTGGCCCCCCCTTCTATCTATCACTCTTATGGGAAGAAGTGGATGAACATAACTATAACGGAGTTTGCCCCCACAATTTTCTCTTCAATGAAGTCGTATTTAATGTTCCTTCCATGATGGTTGGTAATGGTTACAAGTACCTAGACATCGTCCTGAATTTGAGTGTAAGGACATGCAAATACATGTAAGCATTTCCAGTTTCAAAGATTTGTTTTATCTGTCCTAGATGGCATATCTTTTCTTCTGGCTGAAAAGAATAATCCACTTTGTTGTGTGTGAATTGAGGAGATTTGGCCTTCAGCCCTGAATATTTGAGGGGGAATCTTGCAACTTGCAAGGAGATATTTGTTTGCTACAGAATTATATTTTATTATATAGATCCTTTGACAATAATTAAATCTTTTTGTAAAGTTATAAGGTTTTGAGAATCTCTATATTCATGAACCCTATATTTATGTTGCTTTCTATCCCATAGTGGGTGTGGAAGCAAGTTCATTATCAGCCAATTTAGATGCTAATGGCAAACACAAATCCCTGTTCGGCTTTACAAATTGTAATACCATTGTACACTATCAGAAACAATTAAGAAACACTTTAATTTTCATCCATCGTTAGTAACTTTCTACACTATTCAGAAACAAGAAGCTGTCACATCATTATAATTACTTAGATATCTCACTGTTAATAAATACTTTAAAATGTTTTATACAAAAGAAAAGAAAAGAATACCAATATTCACTACAATTATAAACTTCAATTGAGTCAACATTAAATCTTTCAGTAAAACAGTTAAAGGCACACGTTTAGGAAACAATCACAACAGCAAACAATTTCCTTGTATGAAATTGGGATGAGAAAAAGAAACTTTACTCAAATACCAAAATACTTCCATCCCATGAGCATGAAGCAATAACATTAGGCATAACTGGGTGGAAGGCAATGTCCATACATGCTTGGTCAAAGGCCTTGATTTTCTTCAAAACTTTGGATGATTGATAATCATAAAGGTAAATAGATCCATCTGAAGAGCCAGATGCAAGCTTTTTCCCATCTAAGCTGAAATTGCATTTAATTGGGAACCCAGAAACCCCATGGTTCTCATATCTCTTATATTTGTTGAGTCTGTATGGTGGGGTGGTACTAAAGATTGCAACATAATTTCCATTTGATTGGGCAACAAAAACTGGATCAAAGGGGTGGCACCTAACGCAGGGACAAGTATAAGCTTCCACATACACCTGATTCAGAAGCATAAAATGTTAATTAAAATTTAAACTTTAAAGTCTTAACTCTTAACAAAGTTTACTCATACATATAGGGTCAAACTGATATTGAGAGAATAACAGCACACTCCAAAATGCATATAGCACTAGTAGCGCTTGTGGGTTGGGTTTTATCTCAACACTAATATTAAATATTGATACGAACTAGAAATCACAGAAGAGTAGTAATGGAAATATGAAACTACTGAAAAGGGTGGATATCCCTAATGCCCACAAAGCCAAGCTCCTACAAAGAACAATGTTCTCTGCCCATAACTAACAATGAATTTTGAAAAGATATCCCTTCTCTCTCTATTCAGTCCCTATATATATCCGAATTCTCTTACATGGATAATACCACTAACTTCCCATTTTGAGCTCACAAAAAAGCATTTTACCTCAATGGAAGCAATTGGTGGGAAATGCTTTGGAGAAGACAAGACAGATTGGCATGCAGGCAGACATTGGGAGACAAGATCCAACTTGAGGAATCACAAAAGGATATAAGGTTGGCTTGGTAGTTGAGGTGGGGAGTGGAGTGATAAAGAGGTCGTGGGTTTGTTCCTTACCCTCAGCGAATACTAACAATATTAACAATATTAATTACTAGTCATTGCAAAAAAATAAGTGGTTGCAGAAAAGTGGAGGGAGCATGTTAGAATTTTTAAATTTATTTTTTCCCCAACATGCTCTCAAGCAATGGGCACTGGGGGAATCAATTTTGCTTCAACTGTTCAACTCGAAGAAATTCTAGTAGATTGCAACCATGAAGACAAGGTTGCTTTCGAGGTGGCGTTGGATTGTAAACTTGATTTGGTCCATTGGACTAATCAGGTGTTAAGCCATTTTATTTTACTAAGTGTTTTAGTCCAAAAGAATTTTAGGGACTGGTAGATAAGGTTAGAAGATGTAGCATTTAATTAGTAGTTGAGAAAAGTGCGTAGAAGTCTCTCTTGAAGTATGTAAAAAAGGGAGAGGATGTCATTTGTAAACCAAGCCAAGCAATAGAAATTATTCTTCTCTCAAACATTCTCTCCTCAACTCCTCCCAAAAGCCCACGATAATCTCCTTTTTCAATGAAGTGACATTTGAGCAAGTTCAAATAAGAAATCCTTCTATAGTCATGGCAAGCAATGGAGCGACATCCTTCCAAGTTCCACTTCTAAAACGAAGCACCTATGAATCTATGATAATTGAGGTATCGATATGATGGCTCTTCTTGGAGCATATGATGTTTGGGAGATTGTTGAAAAAGGCAATGAGGAATCACAAGATGAGGATTCCCTAACTCATGCACATAGAGATATTTTGAAGGATTCAATAAAGAGAGACAAAAAAGCTTTTTTTCCTCATCTACCAAGCATTGGATGAAGATGAGTTTGAGAAAATTTCAAATGCATCATCCACTAAGGAGGCATGGGAGAAGCTTCAAAACTCTTGCAAAGAAAAAGATAAAGTAAAGAAGGTGCTTCTCCAAACTCTAAGAGGAGAGTTCGAATCCTTCCAAATGAACGAGTCAAAGTCGATTTCAGAATATTTTTCAAGAGTTATCGCCATTTCAAATCAATTCAAAAGAAATGGGGAAAAGTTTGAAGATGTGAGGATTACTGAAAAGATATCCACTCATTGGATCCCAAATTTGAGTATATTGTTGTGATAGTTGAGGAAACCAAAGATTTGGAGACAATGAAGATAGAACAACTTCAACGATCATTGCAAACGTGTGGGGAGAAGCAAAAGATCAACAAGAACCTCTTCAAGATACAACTTAAGAGAAGGAAGAAAGTCATAGAAATGAGAGAAGTCAACAAAGTCGAGGTAGAGTTCAAGGACAAAGTCGCGACCGAGAACAATTTGGACGTGGCAATAGTGGACGAAGTTCAAATTTCACAAAAAGCAGCCATGAGAAAGGAGAAAGCTCATCAAGAAGACGTGAATGAGGATACTCAAACACAAGGTATGGTAAATCTCAAATTAAATTATACAATTGTTAGAAGTTTGTCCACTACGCTTTGTAGATTTTCCAAGAACAAAGTCGAGGAGGAGACCAACTATGCTAAAGAAAATGATGAAAAGTTTGAAACAGTGTTTGCAACCATATGTGTTGAAAAAGGACCATGTTCGTAGAGCTTGATGAATCAATAAGTAGAAATGTCTCGTTCAGCGATGACTCTAAGATACTAGTAAAAGGCAAAGGTAATATCTTAATTTGCCAGAAAGATTGAAGACATGAGTTTATTTCAAATGTCTACTATGTCCCAAATATAAAGATTAACATTTTGAGTTTGGGACAACTCTAAGAAAAAGGTTATGATATTCACATTAATGATTTGAGTCTCTCGATCAAAGATGGGAGAAATAATCTCATCGCCAAGGTTCCAATGTCAAAGAATAGGATGTTCTTGTTGAATATCCAAAACGACGTTGCAAAATGTCTCAAAGCTTACTACGATGATGCTTTATGGCTATGGAATTTTCAATTTGGACACTTAAACTTTGGATGTTTAAGTTTGATGTCGAAACACAACATGGTGAGAGGACTACCATCTATCAATCATCCCGATCAACTATGTGAAGGGTATTTACTTGGAAAGAAATTCAGGGCAAGTTTTCCAAAGGAGTCAAGCTCAAGAGCCAAGAAATTGCTCGAGTTAATACATGTTGGCATCTGTGGACCAATCAAGCCAAGCTCACCAGGTAAAAAAAATTATTTCCACTTTCTCATTGATAATTTTTCAAGAAAAACATTGATTTATTTCTTGAAGCAAAATCAAAAGTCTTTACCACCTTCAAGAAGTTCAAAATTGTAGTGGAGAAAGAAAGAAGTTGGGAGATTAAAGCAATGAGAATATATGGAGGAAGTGAATTCCCTTCCAAAGAGATCCAAGAATTATGTGAAATTAATGGAATTAAACGTCTGCATACTATTCCAATAACTCCTTAGTAGAATGGCATGGCAGAAAGAAAAAATAGAACAATATTTAATATGGCACGAGATATGATCAGAAGCAAGAATCTGCCAAAAGAGTTTTGGGCTGAATGTGGAGCAGTCTATTTATCACATCAATCGCCAACAAGAAGTTTATGGTGAAAGACACCACAAGAAGCATGAAGTGGAAGAAAGCTAGGCTTCTCGCACTTGAGAGTTTTCGAAAATGTAGCCTGTTAAAATATTATATTAGAATGTAAATAATTAGATTAGATGGGTTGTAAGTATTCCGACCCGTTAGTATTACTGTAAATTAGGGTTGTTTAATACTCTTTGTCTATATAAAGAAGTTCCGTTGTGGAGTTGAAACACAAGGGTTATTCAATATGTCTCTCAATACCCTTGTATTCAACATGGTATCTACAGCCTATTGAGAGACAACCTTAATCGTCAACTATCCGGTGGACCCACTGTCCACGGTGAATATTTTTTCTTTCTTTTTCGGCAAACTGTGTTCCTAACTCCGGTTTCCCCCTCCCTGCCTTTGATACGCTGATTCCTCAATTTGTGTCCATCCGTTCACACTGTGCCATCACTGTCTCCAACGAATTTTTTTTGACGAACGACCACTCCAGCAGCGTCGTACACCCCAGGTCGGCCAAACCCTTCAGTCACATCATCAGAAATGTCCCCACAAGCCCACACGCGTCGCCTGCCTTCACGTGTGTGAGATCCACGCGCCGCCTACAACCACTGCGCGTGACAGCGCGTCCGGCGGCCGTTCACGGTGCCGCTTCTTCCATAGCACTCGCCTCGGCCTCCTGCTTCCATATCTACCCTCAATTTTCAGTTTCGAGTTACGGATATACGAGCTCCAGTTCAAACAGCCCCTGTTTTCCCGGTTCCGATGCGTTTTCTGACACTCTTTACTGACCATGACGTCAAAGAGCATATTCACCAACTATATCACTTCTCACTCTATTGAAAAATGGAATGGATCAAATTATGATAGTTGGGCTGACGACATCAAACTATGGCTACGTGGTTAAGGATACGAGGACCATCTCACTCAAAACCCTGAAAAGGTGAGTATGACTGAAACATCCAAATGGAAACAGATTGATGCTCAATTGTGTAGTGTCATTAAGTTACATTTCATCCAGATGTTAAACCGATTTTCCGTCTGCATCTCACGTGTGAATCGGTTTGAAGTCAAGTAAAGACACTCTATACTAACGACACACAACGTCTCCATAGAATTTGTCACCGCTTGTTGAATATCATTACTCCGAAGACACTCGATGGCTCTGTTTCGTCATATTTTGACACCGTTCATAGTGTACTTCATGATTTTAATGAGTTTCTCCCTCCTGCTGCAAGTAATCCAGTTGAACAAAAGAAGGAGTTGGATCAACGTAGCACCTTCTTCATGCTCCTTGCACTCTATGGTCTACCCTAGGAGTACTCTGCAACTCATGATCAAATTTTGGGTCAATTACTATTCCAAATATGTCTACTACCTCAGCGATCCTCCTTCGAGTACCAACAAAACATCCAGTTGAGCATCCTATTACTCCAGTTCCGGGTGACACTGCTGCCCTTGCCTCTCAGGGACATAATCAAAATCGTTCTCGTGGAGGACCATCCAACTCTAAGCCTCGTCCCAAATGTGAGTATTGTAATCGGCTTAGACACACTATTGATCGCTGTTGGAAGTTGCATGGTAAGCCCTCGCCTTCGGTAAATGCAACTCAGCTTGATCCTTCTGCCACTATTCAGACTACACCATCTCCACAAGGCTCCCCGACAAATTATGAAGATTTTCTCTGATGGGTTTAGAGTCATCCGAACTCTAGTTCTCCTACTTCAGCTGCACGCACTGGTAACTCATTCGTTTACCTCTCTCACTCATCTTTTCTTGTCCCATGGGTTCTTGATTCTAGTGCGTCTGATCATGTTACTGGTAATAAAGGTCTCTTCACTCTCTACATCTGGTTGTTTACCTACTATAACTTCTGCCAATGGCACCAAAATCCGGTCTCAAGGAGTTGGTATTGTCCAAATTCTCCCTTCCATCTCAATTGCATTTGTTCTCTATGTACCTGGATGCCCCTTTAATTTACTTTCAGTTAATCGATTGACTCGGTCTCATGATTGTATTATTACTTTCACTAATGATAATGTTACCTTGCAGGACCGGAGTTCGGGACGGACGATTGGCGTCGAATGTGAGTCGCAAGGCCTCAATTACCTTTGTACATCTTCCAATACGTGTTCTGCCACACAGTCCCCTCATACTATCCATGCTCAACTAGGACAACCAAGTCTTACCAAACTACAAAAATTAGTGCCTAGTTTGTCTAAGTTGTCTACTTTACATTGTGAGTCGTGTCAGTTAGAGAAACACACCCGTAGTAATTTTTCTGATCGAATCAATAATAGAGTATCCTCTCCCTTTGCTTTAGTTCACTCTGATGTTTGGGGTCCCTCTCGTACTATGTCTACTTTAGAGTCTAAGTATTTCGTTACCTTTATTGATGATTACTCTCGTTGTACGCAGTTATTTTTAATGAAAAATAGAATTGAACTGTTTTCTATTTTTGAGCAATTTTATCAAGAAATTAAAACTCAATTTGGAGTTTCTATTCGTACCTTAAGAAGTGATAATGCTCGAGAATATTTGTCGCATCAATTTCAAAATTTTATGGCTTCCAACGGTATTCTACACCAAACATCATGTCCTCATACACCCCAACAAAACGGGGCAGCCAAACGCAAAAATCGGCATCTCATTGAAACCACACGAACCTTACTTATCCATAGCAATGTTCCATCCCATTTTTGGGGGGATGCAGTCTTAACAGCGTGCTACCTTATCAATCATATGTCATCTTTTGTCCTTGATGGCAATATCCCCCATTCGGTCCTCTTTTCCCATACCCCTCTTCACCCACTACCACCTCGTGTCTTTGGGTCTACGTGTTTTGTCCACAATTTATCTCCTGGTCTGGACAAATTGTCAGCTCAATCACTCAAGTGTGCCTTTCTCGGTTATCATTGGTCCCAGAAGGTCTATCATTGTTATTCTCCCACACTACACTGCTACGTTACATCAGCCGATGTTACCTTTTTCGAATTTGTACAATATTTTAAACCTACCCATATAGCCACTAAGCCCCCTCAGGACCTTAATCCCAAACCTCCTCAGGTAGTTATCCCTATCCCACCCACTCTATCAAACCTGTCGAGCCTGCCCCCAACCTCCACGACCACTGCAAACATATCAGCGTCGTCGCCTATCCTCTATTGTGCCTGTTCCTGTTTCCATTACACAGTCTCCTCCGACGCCACCTCCGGATCCGGCCCTACCACCTGAGCATGACCTTCTCATTGCTCTTCGTAAGGATATCAACACCACCCGTAATCCATCTCCTCATTATATTGATATATGTAATCATCGTCTTTCTCCTTTACATTACACTTGCTTGTCCTCCTTGTCTTCTGTTTCTATTCCTAAAACTACATGTGAAGCATTATCCCACCCTGAGTGGAGGCAAGCAATGCTTGATGAGATGTGAGCTCTACAAAGTAGTAGTACTTGGGAATTGGTTCCTTTACCTCATGGGAAGTCTTTAGTCGGGTGTCGTTGGCTCTATACAATGAAGGTTGGTCCTGATGGTAAAATTGATCGATTTAAGGCTCGTTTGGTAGCCAAGGGATATACTCAGATGTTAGACTTTGGGATTATTGGCGTGCATTGGCCTCTAGTTCCATCTCAGTGGTCAGAGACATTTCTTGTCTTGTTTATCTTCGGGTACCTTGAAACACTAGAGGAGAGTTCTTTTAAGTTATCTATTAAACGTGTTGTGCTGCTGTTTTTCCTTATTTTTGTGGTTGGAACCTATGCAATACAGACAAAAACACAAGACCATGGACATGAGACAAATATAGACAATGTCGAAAATATACGACATCAGAAATCACGTGTGGAGCACATAGCACAAGAGGATCCTAAGTATAGTTATATGATCAAAGATTATCTCATTTGGGTTAATTGGAGATCTGAAAATGGAAGAGCCTAACTGAAGAGGCCTTCAGACCTTTCCCATTATCAATGAAGATTTAAAGTGGGCCCTCAAATGAAGTTGTCTGATGAATATTCTCCAAATTTCCAACCACAAAGCACTACAATCTGGATAACACTTCTAGTTTAGTGAGTGGTCGGCATTGGCAACCAGAGCTGGTAGTTGTTGTGACTACTGCTGGGATTGAGGAGCTTGCAGAGGTAATATCTCTGAGCTGGATACCGCAAAGGTGGCTGATAGTGGTGTCTGAGCTATGTGTGATAGAGACTGAAACAAGTTCATCCTTGGAGCTTTGCAAAGGCATGGAAGCCTAGTAATTCTGATTGAATCTGATAGCAGATTAATGTAGTGTGCCCAAACTTCAAACAGTCCTAACATTGTACTGAGTAGTGTCAACCATGGTCTCTATCACAGCTGAACCGCTCACCACAACCTTGATAGATAGATGCACTTGTGGTTTACACTAAGAGGAGGTTTGCCTAAGATTGTTGAAAGAGATTTCAGCAAGAGTATGCTTCTCATACTTCAACATGTGAGGGTGGCGTCGGAAAATGGCAGATCACAGCCGAAAAGTCTTTGTACTAATTATAAGCGAAACCGAAATGTCTATTCCGCTGCAAATTTTTCCGCTATTTGCAGTCGTGAACACCACAACTATTTAATGCGAATAGCAAACAAAAAGCATTGCACTAGAGATAGTTTCCCACTTTGCAATTTCACGTTTACGGTGCTATTAACATAGGTGTAGCTCTTTAGCTAGGATAAGACCTTCTGCTTCTATTATGGTCATTGGATCAGCTGTACCTTCGATTAAGAAATTACCAAAAAGTAATCCTGAGGAAGACCTTCAATCTGTGCCTTTACACGCAATAGGAATTCCTTCACCTTGCGGTTATCAAGAGAAGCATTGCTCAATTTTTCTAATCAAAACTATTTGGATCTTGCACACATCACATGATGAAAATATACATGGGTTTTCTCCAAAATTTCGTACACATGGATTTTCTACCAACACTATAGAGAATTGCATGGGAAAGTGTGGATAGAAACGAAGAAAGCAACACCTATTATTACTTCTCCAAAGCAAGAAATGTCAAATTAATGCAATTAGAAACTCAATCTTGTTCAGACACTAATTGTTGAGGGATTGTTGGTGTGCAACAAAAGAGTGATGAAGTCTGTGAGCCATGATTATAGACTCGATTAAGTGGCCACAAAGGAGGTATTGTTCATTGAGCGTTTCTGTGACTTGATGATAGACCTATGATATAAAAAAGGCCAATGGATAGGGAAATGTTGAGTTGGCAAGTTAGTTAGAGTTTAAGGTAAAATACACACAAGAGGGGGTATATCAAGTGTGTGATAGGGAAAAAGTAAGTTACTCATTATTTTGGGTTACTTTCGGCTTTGAGCTTAGGCAGAGGGAATTCTAAATTCCTCTAATGAGCATTGCTCTAGAGTTATAGGAGAGATCCTCTTTTAGTATTTTTTTTTATTGTTTTTCAATTAATAATACAATTTGTCGCTTTCTTTAATCTGGGTTTCTAACAATTTATTCTTCTTGTTGAATATAAAGAGTATTGAGAGCATATAGAATAACCCGTGTGTTTCAACTACACAGCGGAATCTCTTTATATAGACACAGGGTGTTAAATAATCCTAATTTACAGCAATGCTAACGGGCCAGAATACTTATTTACAGCCCATATATATATATTATTTACATTCTAATCTATAATATTTAACACTCCCCCTCAAGCTGGAGCATATAAATCAAATGCACCTAGCTTGTTACATATATAACTAATTCTAGGACCTCGCAATGACTTTGTAAACACATCTGCTAACTGATCATTGGATTTGACAAAGCTGGTGATGATGTCACCTGATTCAATCTTTTCTCTAACAAAATGGCAGTCAATCTCAATATGCTTGGTCCTTTCATGAAAAACAGGATTCGAGGCAATGTGCAATGCAGCTTGATTATCACATATTAGTGTCATTGTGCTGGTCTCTTCAAATTGAAGTTCTTTCAGTAACTGTTTCAACCATATGAGTTCACATGTTACTAGTGCCATGGCCCTGTATTCTGCCTCAGCGCTGGATCTTGCAACAACATTTTGTTTCTTACTCTTCCAGGATATTAAATTTCCTCCTATGAGTACACAATACCCGGAAGTTGATCGTCTATCTATGGGTGAGCCTGCCCAATCAGCATCTGAGTAACCAATTATCTGAGTATGTCCTCTATCTTCATAAATGAGACCTTTTCCAGGTGCATTTTTTATGTATTTAAGAATCCGGATTACAGCATCCATATGTTCTTGGCAAGGAGAATTTAAGAATTGACTTACCACACTGACAGCAAAGGAAATGTCAGGACGAGTGACTGTGAGATAGTTTAATTTTCCAACCAATCTCCTATATCTTCCTGAATCTGATAGAGGCTCCCCCTGATTGGGTAGGAGTTTGACATTTGGATCCATAGGAGTATCAACTGACTTGGCATTTAGTAGGTCAGTTTCTTCAAGAATATCCATAGCATATTTTCTTTGTGAAATTACAAGGCCATCCTTGGATTGAGCGACTTCAATACCCAGAAAATAACGAAGTTTACCAAGGTCTTTAGTCTGAAATTTATTTGAGAGATGTTGTTTTAACTGGAGTATTCCTTGCTGATCACTACCAGTTATAACAATGTCGTCCACATAAACAATAAGATAGATGCACCCTTGAGCTGAGTGATTATAAAATACAGAGTGATCGGCTTCACTGCGGATCATACCAAATTCTTGTACCACCGAGCTGAATCTGCCAAACCAAGCTCTAGGAGACTGTTTAAGACCATAAAGGGACCTGTGTAGCCGACAAACCATGTTGGAAGACTCCCCCTGAGCAACAAATCCAGGTGGTTGCTCCATATACACCTCCTCTGCAAAATCACCGTGCAAGAAGGCATTTTTAATGTCAAGCTGATGTAGGGGCCAGTGTCTAATTGCTGCAATGGAGAAAAATAGTCTGACAGATGCCTTTTGGCAACCGGTGAGAATGTATCACTGTAATCCAACCCAAAAATCTGAGTATATCCCTTGGCTACCAAACGAGCCTTAAATCGATCAATCTTACCATCAGGACCAACCTTCACTGTATAAATCCAACGACACCCAACTACCGACTTCCCATGAGGTAGGGGTACCAATTCCCAAGTACCACTGCTTTGTAGAGCACACATCTCATCAAGCATTGCTTGCCTCCACTCAGGGTGGGATAATGCTTCACCTGTAGTTTTAGGAATAGAAACAGAAGACAAAGAGGACAAGCAAGTGTAATGTAATGGTGAAAGACGATGATAACACAAATCAATATAATGAGGAGATGGATTACGGGTGGTGCGAGTATCCTTACGAAGAGCAATGGGAAGGTCAGGCTCAGGTGGCAGGGCCGGATCCGGAGGTGGCGTCGGAGGAGAGTCTGTAATGGGAGCAGGAATAGGCACAACCGAGGATAAACGACGACGCTGATATGTTTGTAGTGGTCGTGGAGGTTGGGGGGTAGACTCGGCAGGTTCTATAGGAATCTGAGTGGGTGGGAGAGGGATAACTACTTGAGAAGGTTCAAGATTAATGTCCTGATAGGGCTCAGTAACTACTTGAGGAGGTTCGGGAGTAATGTCCTGATAGGGCTCAGTAGCTATATGGGTAGGTTTAAAATATTGTACAGACTCGAAAAAGGTAACATCAGCTGATGTAACATAGCGGTGTAGTGTGGGAGAATAACAACGGTAGCCTTTTTGGGACCGATGATAACCAAGAAAGACACACTTAAGCGACCGAGCTGACAATTTGTCCAAACCGGGGGATAAATTGTGAACAAAACACGTGGACCCAAAGACACGAGGTGGTAATGGGTGAAGAGGAGTATGGGGAAAAAGGACCGAATGGGGGATATTGCCATCAAGGACAGAAGATGGCATACGGTTAATAAGGTAGCATGCCGTTAAGACTGCATCCCCCCAAAATCGGAATGGAACATTGCCATGGAGAAGTAAGGTTCGTGTGGTTTCAATGAGATGCCGATTTTTGCGTTCGGCTACCCCATTTTCCTGAGGTGTATGAGGACATGACGTTTGGTGTAAAATACCGTTGGAAGCCATAAAATTTTGAAATTGATGAGACAAATATTCTCGTGCGTTATCACTTCTTAAAGTACGAATGGAAACTCCAAATTGGGTTTTAATTTCTTTATAAAATTGCTCAAAGATGGAAAACAATTCAGTTCTATTTTTCATTAAAAATAACCACGTACAACGAGAATAATCATCAATAAAAGTAACAAAATACTTAGACTCTAAAGTAGACACAGTACGAGAGGGACCCCAAACATCAGAGTGAACTAAAGCAAAGGGAGAGGAGACTCTTTTATTGACTCGATCGGGAAAATTACTACGGGTGTGTTTCCCTAACTGACACGACTCACAATGTAAAGTAGATAACTTAGACAAACTAGGCACCAGTTTTTGTAGTTTGGTAAGACTTGGGTGTCCTAGCTGAGCATGGATAGTATGTGGGGATTCTGTGGCAGAACTCGTCTTGGATGTTGTAGAAAGGTAATAGAGGCCTTGTGACTCACATCCGACGCCAATCGTCCTTCCCGAATTCCGGTCCTGCAAGGTAACATTATCATTAGTGAAAGTAATAATACAGTTATGAGATCGAGTCAATCGACTAACTGAAAGTAAATTAAAGGGGCATCCAGGTACATAGAGGACAGATGCAACTGAGATAGAAGGGAGAATGTGGACAGTACCAACTCCTTGAGACCGAGTTTGAGTACCATTGGCAGAAGTTATAGTAGGTAAAAAACCAGATGTAGAAAGTGACGAAAAGAGACCTTTATTACCAGTAACATGATCAGACGCACCAGAATCAAGAACCCAAGGACCGAGAGAAGATGAATGAGAGAGGTAAACAGATGAGTTACCAGTGTGTGCAACCGAAGTAGGAGAACTAGAGTTTGGATGACTCTGAACCCATCGGAGAAAATCTTCATAGTTTGCCGAGGAGCCTTGTGGAGATGGTGTAGTCTGAATAGTGGCAGGAGGATCAAGCTGAGTTGCATTTATCGAAGGCGAAGGCTTGCCATGCAACTTCCAACAGCGATCAATAGTGTGTCCAAGCCGATGACAATGCTCACATTTGGGACGAGGCTTAGAGCTGGATGGTCCTCCACGAGAACGTTGCTGATTATGTCCCTGAGAAGCAAGGGCAGCAGTGTCACCCGGAACTGAAGTAATAGACTGCTCAACTGTATGTTTTGCTGGTACTCGAAGGAGGATCGATGAAGTGGTAGACATATCTGGAACAGTAACAGACCCTAATATTTGATCACGAGTTGCAGAGTACTCCTGGGGTAGGCCATAGAGTGCAAGAAGCATGAAGAAGGTGCTGCGTTGATCCAACTCCTTCTTATGTTCAACTGGATTACTTGCAGCAGGAGGGAGTAGCTCATTAAAGTCATGAAGTGCACTATGGACAGTGCCAAGATATGCAGAAATAGAGCCATCGAGTGACTTCGGAGTAATGATGTTCAACAAGCGGTGACAGACTCCATAAAGACGTTGTGTGTCGTTAGTATAGAGTACCTTTGCTTGACTCCAAACTGATTCACACGTGATATGCGGACGGAAAATCGGTTTAACATCTGGATGAAGTGTAGACTTAATGACACTACACAACTGAGCATCAATCTGGCGCCATTTAGATGATTCAGTCACACTCACCTTTTCAGGATTTTGGGTGAGGTGATCCTCGTAACCTTGACCACGTAGCCAAAGTTTGATGTCGGCAGCCCAACTATCATAATTTGATCCATTCAGTTTTTCAACTGAGAGAGGAGAACTGATGTAGTTGGTGAAGATACTTCTGGTTTCAGACTGAGATGTCATGGTCAGCAAAGGTTGTCAGAAAAACTCGTCGGAACCGGGAAAACAGGGGCTGTTTGAACTGGAAGTCGTATATCCGTAACTCGAAACTGAAAACTGATGGCAGATATGGAAGCAGGAGGCCGAGGCGAGTGCCGTGAAAGAAGAACCACCGTGAACGGCTGTCGGACGCGCCGTCACGCGCGGTGGCAGTGGGCGGCGCGTGAGATCCACGCGCGCGACGTGCAGCGGCGCGTGGGGCGCGTGAGGGCGCGTGAGGGCGAGTATGAAGGCGCGGCGGAAGGGTTTGGCCGATCTGGGGTGTTCGGCGCTGATGGAGTGGTCGTTCGTCGAAAAAACTCGTCAGAAACAGTGACGGCAGCAACGGCAGCGGCGGTAAAGCGTGAACGGCTGAACAAAAATTGAGGAATCAGCGTTTCAACGGCAGAGGGGGGAAACCGGAGTTGAGAACACGGTTTGCCGGAAAAAAAAAATATTCGCCGGAGACAGTGGGTCGACCGGGTAGTTGACAATTAGGATTAGGGTTTGTCTCTCAGTTGGCTCTAGATACCATGTTGAATATAAAGAGTATTGAGAGACATATAGAATAACCCGTGTGTTTCAACTACACAGCGGAATCTCTTTATATAGACACAGGGTGTTAAATAATCCTAATTTACAGTAATGCTAACGGGCCAGAATACTTATTTACAGCCCATATATATATATTATTTACATTCTAATCTATAATATTTAACACTTCTCTTTAATGTGTGTCACCCTTGATACGACGACTTCTGTTGCACACGTCGTCGTCTTGGCAAACTCTGATTGTGAGGCCCTTGAAGAAGCTTAAGTCGACAACAAAGGATCCCATCAATAGGGATGTAAGTCTTGAGGATGAGCACAAACGGTGCTTAGAGTTGTTAAGTTTGCCTCCAGAGAGAATGAAACAGGTAAGAATGTACCAAAAAGTGGTTTTACTTTCTGCATGTTCCTTTCTTTTGTGCATTGCGTTCAGCTGCATGTTAAGGATCTTTGTGTGAAATTTGAAGCAAATTCTCGTGATAGGGAGGTGATTGAAATTATTAACACATTTATATTCTGGGTGTGATAATTATGGTCTTGCTGTTGAGGTTTTCAGTAGGTCGAGAGTGAAGAGATGTCACAAGATTCAGCAATTTGAAACTCCTTGATCAATGGGTTTGTACAACAAGTGATGAGTGTGAAAGTTTTCAAATACATCATTGGTATCAAGTTGGTGAGGCTGAGTTTGAGAAACCTCATTAGCTTGTTCTCAGCATGTGTTAACCCACCAGAGTTTTCAAATGGTATGCGGTAGGATCTTTTGTTGATAGGAATTATTTGTTAGCAACTGTTTCGATTAGGAAGTTTATGAAATTTGGGCATGTTTCTTGGACACATGAGTTTTTTGTTCAGCTTTTTCTAAAACCAAATGACTTTGCATTTTGGAATGCTGTCACGAGGAGTGTTGTAAGTATAATTATTTGTACATATTTTATGGTACTCGTTAATCAAGCCAAGGTATATCATAATTTATTTAAATAGTTTAATAATTGTACTGAGATTACTTTTGAAATAATATTCAGATGCATTTTCTATATGGTATCACGAGCTCCTGAATTGAGGTATTGCTTCCCCAAGAACCCTAGACACCGCGGTTTTCTTTGTTTTTTCTTTCCGCCTTCATTGCGGTATTTTTGGTCTATTCAACCCTTTTTGCAGCCACTTGGAATTTGTTTTTGTGCCTATTCATTGTGTTCCTGTCTGTTACATGTTTTGTTCAGTGGTGGGAAGTTATTGTTCATGCGACGCAGTTCACCACCACCCGCTGTCTATCCCAAAACCAGTCGAACCTTGAGTTTTTACGACAAACGAATGTTGGATGCACCGTCACGTGCCGCCTTCCTGGTCTCCTTTCTAGCGTGACTTTGTCAGTTTCTTAGATGGCCCTTCCTTGTTTCGTTTTGGAGGTCAAAATCACGATTTGAGATACTTCTGTTGGTGGGTATTCTTGCTGTTGCTCGTTCTATACCATGACAGTATGTTTTTGTTTGTTGCTTATGGATTAAGTGCACTTTTTTGGTCTCTGTTGTTGGTTATTACGGTAGTTGTTTAGCCTCTTTACTGTTGTCTGTAGGCTATTTTTTGTTCTCTTGATTTGTAGGATATAAACCAATATGTCAGAAAGATAGTTCTACGTGGTTTCAGCCTTGAATTCTCTAAATGGTGGTAACGACTTTAGGATTCTTGACACTGGTATAACTCATCAAAGGACCTTTGATTCCAACCTTTTTTTATTTAGACTTTTCCTTCCATCATTCATTATATTACTGTTCCAGATGGTTTTGCGTTGATGGTTGTAGAGACATTGACCTTCAATATTTTAAATCAAAAGATGTGTTTCATGTTCCTGGTCTTTCAAAGAAGGGTTGTACTATTTGTAAGATGTACGAACTGGTCAAAAGGTATTGTCTTTGGCACTTAAACTCTCAATCAGAGTCTCACTCTTCTACCGAACAATTATGGCTCCAGCAGAGCATCTTGGTCATACTCTTTCTTCCTAAATGAGGTCTATGTTACCTTCTTTGGCTTTAAATCAATCTATTTAGTGTTTTAAGTGCGACATTTGACAATTTTCAAAGCACAATTGAACTACTTTTCTTTCTAGTCCTACGAAAACTGTTGAATTTGAATTATTTGATCTTATTCATTCTTGTATGGAGACTTAGAGGAGGAGATCTATATTGAGATTCCCCATGTTTTGATATCACATTCACAGGTGGGGAAAACAAGAAAACAATTGATTAAGGAAATTCTTTTAAAAACTAAAGCAGTCCCCTCATACGTGGTTTGAGAAATTTACAAAGGTAATGTTGTGCTTGGGCTATAAGCAAAGCCAAGGAGATCACCATTGATTCTTCAAATATTCAAAAGGAGGAAAACTGATTGAACTGCTTGTTTATGGGGATGACATTATTGATATAAGAGATGATTTGATTGAGAGACAACTTCTCAAGCAGAAAATATTAGCATAATTTGAGATGAAAAACATTGGGAATCTCAAGTATTTTTTGAAAATTGAAGTGACATGCTCAGAGCAAGGCATTTTTATCTCCTAGTGGAAGTATGCGCTTGATCTTTTGCAGGAAACAGACAAGTTTGGATGCAAACGTGCGAGTGTTCCCATTGAACAAAATCATAAGATGAGTTATGAGGAGTAAAGTGCCAAAGATGAGAAGTCACAATATCAGGTATTAGTGGAAAAGTTGATTTACTTAGCACACATAGGTCGGATTTGGCTTATGCAATTAGTGTGGTTGAGGCAATTCATGCATGATATGAGGATAAGACATTTTGTAGACCATGTTTTACAATATTTGTAGTTATCAATCCCGATGTCATCACGCGAACCCAGAATCCCATTGTGGTGGAGGGACTGGTTGGGATGCCACCAGCCAGTAAAATGCATTCGAATGAGGCAATGCTCGCGCCCGAATCGCGACCCGCTATCCCAGCCCGACCCACTATCAGACCTGATCTAGGTTATTTTTTAAAAAACACGGTTTTTTATTTTTCTTCATTAAGAATATTTGGGTCTTTTTGCACTCACTTAAGCAATAATATTTTATTACTATAAACGCACGATTCCATAAAGGCAATTGTTTCAATATCGTTCTTCTTGTTTACGTGTTTCTTCTTGCTATGTTATGTGATTTTGCTATATGTATTTGTTGATTAAGTATGATTATCCCTTTAACTTTGTGTATTTTGCTTTTTTTTTAGTATTTTTGCATACTGTTTGTACTTTATGTTTAGTTCATATACTTTTTTTTGCCTTTGCAATAGCGGTCATCTCACTATCCCATTTTTACGGTTCGGCATTGCTATCAAAGACTGACAACATATACAATATCTCAAGGCCACTTCGGGGGATGCAGAACCTACAAGAAAAACTAGGTGTCACCTAAGAAAAAGGAGGGTTACAATTGCCAAAACACTAAGAAACGTAAAGCATAGGCTTCAACCTCTAAAGCAAAACAAAAGGTTGTTGATGGTGAAGATGAAGTAGAAGAAGAAATTGAGAAGTTGGTTAATGGGGTGGAATCAAAAGAAGAGGGAGATTCCCCGTTTGATAATGACTTTGAATGATTATGTTGATGTTGGAGAAGAGGATTAGATATTTTTATTATGTGTTTGCATCGTTGTATAATTTTGTTGTCATTTTAAACTCTTGAATTTGATGAGAAGTGGTTGTTAGTTGTTTATGGCATTGTGATTGAGCCAAATGATATTTTCTATCAATTAGGTCTATGTTTTTTCCCTTATATGGCATTTATTTATATTCTTTTGGTGTTTTATTATTTTAGTGTGTGTATATATATAATAGGTTTCTTATTGTCCACCATAACTTCTACCATTTGTCGTTACGCCATTTGCATATGTTTATCGCAGATATTTGGCTCACCGTAGTAAACTGTCATCCGCCATCGACAAAGCTCCTTGAGTTCTTCAAAAGGATTATCCAAACGACCTACACCAAACCGCGCCATGAGAGCTTCCTTAAGATTTTCCCACGTCATTGAAAATGTCGAATCTTTCCATAGATTAAACCAATGAAGTTGAGTTATTTCCATACTCAACTTCACGAGTTGAATACGTATCTCCTCATAGGTTTATTGAAGCTCAAAATAGTTTCAGCGTGTGTGATCCAAGCAACGGGATCCTCGCCATTGAAGGAAAAAAGCTCCACCTTCTTTGTGAAGAGACAGAATTTGTGCAACGGCGACGGCACAGCTGCATCACTAGTATGAGGTTGCTCCTTCAAAGGTTTGCTTATTCTTGGTACCATCCTAGATTTTAGAACTTGAAAGAAAATGAAGACAGGCTTTGAGACAAAAATGAAGACAAGCTTCGAGACAAAAATGATTTCTGTGGCTAATAAAAATATTAATATTAACATTATTTAATATTAAAAACAAGGATTTCATATATTAAACATTCATTCCGATCCAAGCACAATCCAGTCATGCTTGGACCACTAAATCTTGAATGGGTCAATTTACTTGTTCAGTTATTAAGTCCAGTTATTAAATCCATGACTACAACTTGCAAACTATGATGCCTTTTACAAGGCTATTTGCATTATTCAATTCCCTCTAGAACGATTTATTGTTCTAAAATAGCTGTAATCAATATCAGCAATACAGCCTGAACTAATGATAAGCAACCTTCATAACAATTTTGCAGAAAATAGGTGACCTATAAAACAAAATATAAAACAATAATCGAAAGTAATCTCACCTGATTAGATAACGGTACTTGTCTTGACACATCCCAAACAATAATAGAATTCTCACTGATATTGCTCCCAGAAACATCACTAGAAGAAATGAACTGTTTCCCATTTGTTGTAAACTCAACATCTAGAACAGAACCTAAATTCCGATGGTAGTTATGCACAACTTTGCCAGTTCTGATATCCCATAATTTGATATAGCCCTTTGATCCTCCAGAAAGAAAGAGACTTGAATTGTCTGGGTGGAACTTTATAACTCCAACCATTTGATCTTCTCTGAAAACCTGAGTTTCCATCCCCTTTTCAACATCAACCAACCTTGATGTGCAATCATATCCACAAGAAAGCAAGAAGAGTCCTTGTTGGGACCATTTCACATCTTTCACTGCTGCATTGTGGAAATTTAGCGCACATGCTTTCTTCTTATCTCTGCTCCATACATTCCAAATGCAAACCATATTGTCCATCCCAGCAGATGCAAGGAGGTGAGCTGCAAGGTAACTACAATGAACAGATCATTACTAATAACATATACAGCAAGTATATCTCTGTTGCTCTGTTCTGTCCTCTCTTCCTTGTGTGTGGGTGCGTGATACTTTTTTAAATATTTTGATTTTATATTTATTCTACATGTGAATAAAAATAGCTTCAATGAATTTGGTTTTATGTCCCCCTATGTTTTGTTTTCGTTTTACTTATTGAATAAATTTGTTGCCAGTGATAATTTGGGGTGTGATACCAACCTAGTTGGGATGACAATCACTTTTTTGTCATAGTGTGCTAATTTATTTAAACAATGCAATATATAAATACAATACATTCAATATTAAGAAAACAGTATAAAATTATCACAAACAAGGGCAATATTTTCTCAACGAAGAGAATTTACCATGAGTTGATGACCAATGAATAGCATTGACAGCTCTTGTATGGCCAGATAGAGTTGCAGATAGTTTCTCAGATACAGAGTTTAGGTTATGATGACCCTTTGCATTACTTTTCAACAATGCTAAAATGTTGTGGGGTGTATCAGCCTCCGAGATACTTCCTATGTTTATGAGCAAGAAAAAGGTCAGAGAAGTTGTCTTTAACACTAGGTAGTTAATCCCCGATAGCGATGTGTCGTGGGCAACCCCAAAAGTGGGATAGCAGGACAGTGTTTTCCAAGATAGGCGGGATAATTACTATTTTTTGAACAAGCTACATGAATAATACTATATAAATCTATATTTGATGCAAAATTAACAAATGACTTAAACTCTAAAACATTCATAAATAGCAAAAAAAATCCACAAGTCTTACTCTTAGTCAAAACATACATTGAAATACCAACAAAATTTATGGAAATAAAGATGCATATTGAAGTCAACACATAGAGTAATAAAATAACTAGATATTAAAACTCAAATGCATGTTCTAGCATAGGAATCAAAGATGAGCATCATTTTCATTAGCATCTTCTTATTCCTCTTCTTCCTGGGTGAAAGTAAAAACAACAAAATAGAGAAGGAAGAAATACTAGCATACAAAGGAAGTATGTACTCGTATGGGATTAGGTATCCTATCCAAACATTCCTACATTGTTACTCCCTCCTGAGTCCTGACTCTGGACAATTTGGCACACTCTTACCTAAATAATTGGCTAGGACAAAGGCACTCTTGACCAGGCCCCAAGATGGCTGTCATCTAATCAGGTTGCCCACTTGAACTAGACTGTCTAAACCCAAAGGAGCTGCTCCAATGGGATCCATCTAGGAGACAAAAGCCTTCACCTGTGTTATGCCAAAGACATGTCGTCTGTGCCAAAAGCAGAAACTCTTGGAGGATCTGAAAAGCACAGAGATCCTCATCCATGCCTTTGGCAAGATTTACGGCCTTCCTAATTTTGTTAAGGTCATGCATCAACACTTTGCATTAGACTCAGTAGCCAATTTCCCGATCATAAAATACCCCAAGAGATATTCCGCTGTAATTTTGGACGCCTAGGGTTTTCCCTTTAACAAATTGAGAAAAGTAAAATTCTCTTTCCAACTATTTTCCTTTCACAAAGGGTTCCCCTTTTAGAACTATGGTTTTCCCTCCAAGACTAACAATCCAGAACTAATGCTCCACTCCTTCCTACTGTATAAGTTAACAACCTAACTAATTTCATAACTAACTACTCTTAGCTGCTTGTGCTATGGGTTGCATCAAAGACAGTAAATTATGGGTCCAGTACATATAATTATAATACAATAACGTAACAATCAAGCTAACAAATTATATTCTTCTGATATCATTTATACAACAATACTCGTTGAATACAGCAGTTGTAACCATAGGAAGGCAACTTTAAAACACCATAATTGTTTTTTTTCTTATACTTAAGGAACAACAGATATATAAAATTAGAATCAAAATTGAAAGTGTCATTGAAACAACTTGAACAATTGGCAAAACAGAGATAAATTGGAGTAGAGAAAATGTAAACGAAAAGAAAAAGGGGGAGAAAACAAGTGAGGGAGTGAAAGGAGAGTACCGGATAATGTGAATGAAGATGAATGAGGAACATTCGGTGTAGTGGAGATAGAACTCATATATGCGCGTTGTCGTTTGGAAACATAACTACCGGGAATGAGAGGTTGTGTATGAAGATTGGAAATAGGAGAAGGGAAATAGGGTTTTGGTGGATTAGTGGAAGTGTGAGATGATTTATGTCGTTTGGGTTGTTCTTCTTCGTCGTTGTCTGAGACATTCAAATACGCATCCAACAAAAGATCCATCTCTCCTCTTCCCTCGCCGACTCCTTCAGCCTTTTTAGTTGTGGTTCTTTCGATCGAAGCTAGGGGAGGATTTTAACAAGGGGACGGAGAAATTAAAAAATGTTTGGTTGAATGAAGGAGAATTTTTTTCTGAAATTAATTAAATTTATATTTGCCTACAGAGGAGTTGATGTATTTTATATGATTTGTACTATCAATTTTTTTTATTGATAATAATATTAAATTTATTTATAATTATAGATGAAAAAAAGTTATTGATAATTAATATTTATAATTTATAATTTATAATTATAGATGAAAAAAGTTATTAAAAATTATTAAAGTTATTGAAATCGCTCAAAAACCATTCAAACTTCTCAAAAAGCAGTTAGTCGGTGAAACTTGGAGTTTCTACAAGTTAAACTAATTCATAAAATAAAATATTATCATCTTCATAAACGAGCAACATCTATGCACATAATAAAGAGAGGAAGAAGAAGATATATTGTGATCAACATTCTGACACAACGAAAAAGGAAAAGAAACTTAGGACGTTTGTTTACTGAAAACATTTTTTTTCTTCTAATTCTAATTTCATTTTCTAAAAACTATTCTCATTTTCAAAATTTCGAGATTTAAAAATTACGTTTGTTTTAACACTTTATTTTCATTTTCAAAATATTAAATAAAATATTAAAATACAATTGTTTTGATCAATTTATATTTGTTATATCATTACGTATTTTGTGAATATTATTTAAAAGTAATTTTTTTTATTAAAAATGAATTTATGTTAACTAAAACGAAAAATTGAAAATGACAACTTTTAGCATCATACATCAAAAAAAGAATCTAACAAAGAAAACATAGGTACATTGTTTTAAAAAAAAAAAAATTAACATTGTGGTTGGGCTAAGCTAATAAATAGATACATCTATTTGCTTATCTTGGAGAATAAGTAATGGAGTAAGTCCAATCTGATACAATATAAAGATAATCTCTTTACGGAGGATAAACAAAGGAGTAATTGAGTATAACATTTCTTGATCATGAAGAATGAGCCAAATAGTCAGTTTTAAAAATAACATTACAAATATCTTAATCACACCAATAAAACACCATTGCTAAAAAGCCTACATTTCACAAAATAACGAGCTACTAGATGTCACTTTGCAATAGAAACCTCATATGAACTCACCATTATGGTCGCGAAGGATTCTTCCACAAGTTGATGAACCATCAATATGGGCATACGCACCATCAACGTTCATCTTCATAACTTCCACAGGGGTTTTAATTTATGCTTTTTTATTAGGGTTATGAATAAAGTCAACTTGGCATAAGGACAATGTTGAAATCCCCATCATTACACCAAGGGTCAGTTATAGTTGAGGAAAAGTCACGAATATCTTGCCAAACTTCCAACCTAAAACTAGGGTTAGGGCTAGCATAAAAAAGGAGAAATACCATAATTAGGTGGTTGTAGCATTAACCATTATATGTACACAATATTTAGATGAACTGATAATTTGAAGGTCTTCGGTAAAAGGATCCCCACAAACACCAAAACCAACTAGAGAAGGCATTAATGTCAACTTTAAAGCTATTGGAGAACTCAATTTTATGAATGGCGTCATTGGTCCTAGTTCCATTAATACAAGGTTCTAAGAGCATAATAAAGTCAAAATTGTGCATCTTCACATAATCTTTAACAAGGTTGAGGAAATTACGACCACCAGCACCACAACAATTCCACGTTAGAAAATTCAGTGTTGTGACAAATTTTGAGCTCGTGGGATCTTTATTAGTTTGACTTGACTCTACATGGTCAAATTTATCCTTTTTGAGATAGTCGAACCTATTATTGTTTTATCTCTTAGATTTTTAGAAATGATTTCCTCTTTTTAGTGACTTGACTCTGCATAATCAAAGTTATCTATTTTTGAGAGAGTCAAACCTATTATGGTTTTTATCTCCTAGATTTTTGGAAAGGATTTCCTCTTTTTTAGTAACGGTTTTCTTTCCTTGAATTGTGCGATGAGGTGGACGTTTGACCAACATCCAAGGACCAAAACATGTTTCCTCATTGCTATCTTTTATAACTGCATTTGATATCTCATCATAAGATTTTGCAGTCTCTTTCAAGGAAATAGTAACCACTTTCGGGTTGGATAGGGTTTGGAGTGTTGGGTCTTCTTTGGCCTAGAGTATGCAGTATCGACGTCGTAGTTGTTTCTTCATGCTTCGTACCACATTCAATTTTATGTCCATATTTACCACAATTGAAGCATATAGAATGGACTCTCTCATACTCCAATGAAATTTTGTATGCTTTATCAAGTAAAATAGAAATAATGGTTTTTCCAAATCAATCTCCACACATATACATGCAAATTTTCCTCTCAAATGAATATATGTAGTTTTGTGAATTTTTAGCATAGTGCCTATTGATGCTCTAATGTGACAGGGAAATTATGCATTGTATAACTCTAGAGGAAGCCTTGATATACGAATTTAAACCGCCACATGTTTGGAAACCTCAACTTTATGAAGAAACACGGGTGACCATCTTTGGACAATAAGGTAGTGACCTGCCACTAACGATGGCCCTTCGTAAAAAGGATGAGTATAGTCTTCTTCATCCTTGAAGTATACAAGAAAATAAGCATCGATCATATGAATAATATGGATGATACCATTCTTTGTCCACTTTCATTTAAGGTTGTTTTCCAACACTTTAAAACTAATTTTCTTTTCCATAAGTTTGGCCACCAATATTTTCTTCCAATGGGTAGCCCATCTATCCCATTCTTCATCAGCAAAAAGAATAAATTTGTCCACTGTGCAAGGAGAAGAAAAATGTTCTTGATCAAAGAAAGCGTTTGGGATAACTTTACGTTGAACTTCATCTCCAAAGATATTTAGTTGTTTTTCCTTGTAAGTGGTGATACACATAGCATCATTCTTTGTATAATCCACTTTTATGTTACTACGATTGAGATGATCGTCTTCCTCTTGAGAATGTGCAATTTCAATGTTTTCCATAAAGTAAACCCTTGCAGAGTTCACCTTATTCTATGTTGCTTTTTTATTTTTTTTTTTATAAGGGACACACTTTATTGGTTAAAAGTACTATTTTAATAATTACAATAATAATGTATTAATATTTTGACTTGATTGCAGTTTTAGTCTCTTTTTTTACTCATTCACAAAATTAGTTCCCCTATTTTAAAAGTCGACAATTTCGGTCCCTCTATGATTTGTTAACTAAAAAATAATGATGTGTGATGCTTTAAATAACGTGACATATAATACAATTATGTATAATGATTAACATCAATGAAAATTGGAATAAAACATCATAAAAACATAGATTTCAACTTCAATTTTTTTCTATATTTTTAATATAATTAATGCATCTTGATGTTTCTATATCATAGAATTATATGTCACATCAGTAAAAATATATCAAATTATCATTTTTTAAGTTCAAAAATCTGAAAAATGGATCAAAATTATCGACTTTTAAAATAGGCAGACCAATTACGTGAATAAGTAATAATAGAGGAACTGAAACTTCAATTAAACCTAATACTTTTTATTTGTATAGTGTAACACTCCAATTTTTAACAACGCGAGTGTACTTTTTTTTATAAAAAAACTACTTAGTAAAATAGTACATCGTAACACAAAACGACAAGAGTCGTAGATAAATACATCATATATACAAACAAGCTAAAATAGTTATTGGAACAATAATCCAAAATATACAAATAGAAAATACACTAGGGTTGTGAGACCTATCAGACATCGCTTATATCCCTGGGGTATTCTTAGCAGAGACCTGCACAGAAGTACTGCTCCAAGAATGCTACCCCCCAATGGTCACGTCAAAAAAATGAAACATGGACCCACCGAAAAGTCAATTGTCAAGTTATGCTATAAATACAGTCATCCCAAAACAAAATAAATACAACCACCAAAAGAACAATACTAAACCCTATACAACCAAAAACTAATCTGATCATCCACTAATTACTGTAGTAACAAGGATGACCTCCACAATATGCGCAAGTCCCATCTGACATAATATCTCTCTTCGAAGTAACTTCCTCCTCCTCCTCCTCCTCATCAGCCATAAAAAGATCAGTTTCCTCATAAGTCAGATCCACCCACGAGATAGGTGGCTTCGGTGGCGCTGAAATCTCAAATCAGTCCACTACTCCAGTGACAGTCGGTAGGGGATCATTCACCGGAAGTGGAAACTTTGGCTCGACCTGCCTAAACGGTCATGCAATATCTCTTCCTACTGGTATCGACCCCTTATCCTTCCCGCTAGTCCCCGACCCAACCACAATATTCTTAGCTCCTACGATGGCCTCCGCCTTAACTCTAACTGAGGCATCCTCTGAATCTTCTCATGCTCTACTCATCTCGAGCACTAATCATAAGGGTACCGGATAGTCGATCCTCTCGTGAGTGAGCTCCACGAGATATATTGCCCCATCTCTCCTACTTGTCATCACCACCTTCCTCGTATAAGTAGCCCTGCTTGAGATGGGATCGTATACCCAAGCATTCGACGGGTGTTAGTTAGGGAAGTCTAACAATATTTTCGTCGTCAAGGTAACAATCAGTGAACGAACTCGGGTATCATTTTAAGGCAAAGCCTAATTTCAACAATAATATAAATGGTCACCAACATAAATTAACAAATAACATTTAACAATTATGTCATAAAGACAAACAATAACACTTACCAACTACGACATGATAAAGAAACGATAACAGAGTATGTATATACAAATATCATATTATAACAAACATGACTCACGTGCCAAACACCCTAATGCAATGCTTATATGCCAATGCACATGATTATGAAATTTCCAAATCCTCATCGAGGGGCGTAAATCATAAATGTATCGCCTCTCACAGACCAGTACTAATTACCGAGGTGCCACCTATCACATATCTGCACGATTTACTATAGTGTAGTCTATCACAGACCTACACGACAAATAAATCCTCATAAGGATAAGATGGACCAATCAACTCATGGAACCATCCCGTGTCCCATCACGATCACCACTAACATTGTGACCCATCACGATCACCACTAACACTATGGCCCATCACGGTCACCACTAATTATGAAATGCATGAGCATACTCTGACTCTTTCACAACAATAATTATGTAAATGTAGCTATTAAAAGACTCCCCTTTTAATACTCATTACACACTAATAGTTTTTCATACTTTTCACAGAGCATACTCAAGACATATTATCCTCAATAAAACTCATAACATATAGCAACACATATTATCACTCAAGAATGCATCATCACATCAATTTTAATCATCACATATTCACACATCAATCATACATAAATCACACATATAAGGTCCCTATGTGCAAACTAAAAATTTGGAAGGAGCCATTACTTTAGTTATAGCTTTTTCAACAATTATCACTACCACAATCAAACACAACGAAAAAATATAGCTTGTGCCGACAACTCAAATAAACTAGCTCACAAGCACCACCTTGTAGATGGGAGTAACTTTTCTTCCTAACACTTCTTGAATGGAGGAGGCTTTGATCTAGTAAAAAATGAAAATTTTTGTTTTTGTTTTTTTAAACCACCAACATTTTATTTTTAAACAGAGAAAGAAGAAGGGAGGGGGCCAGGAACTGTATATATATAACTTACAACAAATCAAACAAATATATATATTAAGAAATAATTAAGTATATCCTAAAATCATCATTATAACATCTAAACACGCTTCCACATATCACATCACTCACTTCTCAGTCTAATTTAATAAAAATATCTACTCTCGTCGCAACTCAATTGACATATGAATTTATCAGCAATGAGTGACATTTTAAAATTGTATCGATAATAAATTCTCTGTAACTTAATTAAATTACTCTCTGATAAATAATTTTAATTGGATCTCCAAATATATATATATATATATATTAAACATATTAATAACTTTAACAAAATATATTTTGGTACTTAATTCACAAAATAAAAATTGGACTAAAACCTAAACAATTCGACACAAAAAATAATAAAATTGCAGAAATTAGAGTTTAAAAAATTCTGAATCTTATATATAGAATATAAATAACAACTTTATCACATATGCTTAATATTAATTTTATGTATTATTTATAAATAAATTTAAACATAATATACAATTGAATAGTTAATGTTTTCATGTGGTCGTATTTTTATCACAAGAATAGTATCATTGCCTTCAAAAAGAAGCAAGATAATTAGACTTACTAGAAAATATGAAATCGATTGGTAAAATCAATAACATTACTATTTAAAAACTCAAATATTCAAAATTGAAATGACGATGTCATTTCCAAGCCAATTGGACTAAAGTGACCCTAACGTATACTATGACATCTTATATGTCACTAAGGATGACATAGTCACCGGAGTCACCTACTTCTAATTAGTCGACTCCATATCCACATTCTTTATTTTAGAAAACATCGCCTTTTATAGGGGTGGACAAGAGGGGCCCCCCCGAAACCTACCGATCCGAGGCCTAAAGAATTCATTCGCGCGGGTTAAATCGGGTGAACCGGATTGGCGGGTGTGGAAAACGGATTGAAATGGTTTGGTGTGGGCAGGTTCGAATTGTGAAAATTGGATCGGTACTAACCGAATCCAACCGTGTGTATATATATATATATATATATATATATATATATATATATATATATATATATATATATATATATATATATATATATATATATATATATCTAAATGGAGTTTGGGCCACCGGAAATGAGACCTAGTAGCACAACCCATTATATAAATGTCATTGTAACAAATCTAAACCTAATTCTCCTTTCTCTCATCTCGCCGCCACTAACCCTAATTCCATTTCTCTCACCCCGCCGTGGCGCCGCCTACTACCACTCATTCCCTCACGAGTTCCATCCTTTTCACTCTCACAAGAGAACCAAGCTTTCAGGTAGATTCTCCTTCTCTTCTCGACATGTCTCTTTTTTTTCCTCTTATCTTAGTTTCTCTCATTTTCACATCTTTAAACTTACTACTTGTTATGTTTTTTTTTTGTTTTTTTGTTTTAATCTTTTTTCTCTTTTCAAAACTTGATGTAGTGAAAGAAGAGTTACATTCACACATCAACACGGTATTGTTAAGTCTTTTATGTTTATTGATGGTTATTTTTAGGGTTAAACGTCTTATTACGTAGGGCATATGAGTTTTGGTTTAAGTTTTACTGTTTTTATGTGTTTTATGTTAAAATTTAGGGTTATTTTTATGTGTTTTTTGTTTTAAGATTTAGGGTTATTTTTAGGGTTATGGTGTCTTATTACTTAGGACATATGGCCTTTGGTTTGGTTTATGAGTTTTTGTTTAAGATTTAGGGTTTTTAGGTTTTGGTTTTCTACTTCTATCATTAAGATGTTCTTGTTTTT
>JBBPBR010000007.1:25310051-25323175 GCA_037974775.1 Cicer pinnatifidum | reverse complement strand
TCCCTTTTTTTTTTTTTAATTTGTTTGATACAAATATGATATGAGGGTGGTTGATGTTTATTTTTCTATTTGGGTCTTTTACTAGTTGTTCGAAACTTACCCGTAACAACCATATGCGTAAATCTGTCAACCACGAGATCGTGACCCGTCTTACCCGTATGCAAAAATGGATGTAAGTGGACCTACAAATTTCACCCGTGATTTAGATCAAATTGACATCTTGGACCAAAACCCGCTCATTGTCCACCCCTAATTTATGAATTAAATAAAAGATCACACACGCAATGCACGAAACTCAAAAAAATGTTAAAGTTGGTGTATTCAGCTACCGATAAAGAAAGGCTATCGTATGTACCAAAAAAAAAAGTTACCGTGACTAGTGAAGATAATTTGTTTTGAATAATAATATTTTTTTAAAAAAAACTAAAACAAATCAAGTACAAATCTTATACTATCAATTTACAATTTTGCTTCCCACACCCCTCAAATTTTTTTAAAACCCAAAATACCCTTCCCTCTTTATTCACTTAACCACTCATTTTCTATCTTCATCATCTTCATTAGCTACCAACTTCAATATTCTTCAATATTCTTCAATCATTTTAATACATTTCATGTTCAATAATCTTGAAACATTTTGAACATCTTCATCATTTTCATCATCATCATTATAGTGACTTAAATCAATTAGGTATGTATTTTGTAGCTGATATTTTTTTTCCAAATTTGGGTTTCGTTCGTGAACTCAGTTCACGTACGTTTACGTGAACTGAGTTCACGTAGTTGATGAAATTAAGAAAATTCAGATTCAACGTGAATTAGGTTTACGTACACATACGTCAATTAAGGTTGCCACAACAATGGAGGTTTGAAATTCATATTACCTACGTGAACTTAGACCAGGTAGGTGTACGTGAACTCAATTCACGTAGCATACAGGTGAATTGAATTCACGTATACATACATGAACTGAGTTCATGTATAAAATGCAAATTTGTGAAATCTTAGTCATAATTGAACTGAGTTAACGTAAGTTCACTTGAATTCAATTCACGTATGTGATACGTGAACTCAGTTCACGTATACATACGTATTCTCACTTCACGTAAAGGTGATAAAAATTGGATTTTTTTTTTTGTTTATTGTGTTTAGGAGTTAAGAATATGTTATATTTATGTAATTTATTGGATGCAGTTAAATGAATGAAGGGGGAGACAATAGTGACAAAATGTATGAAGGTTTGGAACCTGATTTTGAAGAAATGTATGATGATTTGGATACTGATTTTTGTGGAACCTAAATTTGATGCTATGAATGACGGAGTTGAACCTGTTATGATTGATTTGACTGGTGTGTTTACCACCGGCATGATGTTTGATACACAAGATGAATTATTGAAATGGGCTAGAAATGTTGGAAGGGAAAATGAAATTGTTGTTGTGATTTTTAGATCTGAAACTGTGACAACACGACCAATAACAAAGACAAAATTAATTCTTGGTTGTGAAAGAAGTGGTAAATATAGACCTTGGAAGAATCCTAATCTTACAAGGAGTACTTGGACTAGAAAATGTGATTGTCCATTTAAATTGAGAGGAATACGATCAAGTGTGTGTGATGGGTGGTATTTGGATGTAATATGTGGTCTCCATAACCACAAATTGGTCAAAAAACTGACCGGTCACTCTTTCTTAGGCCGATTGTCTCAAGATGAGAAAAATGTACTTGGTGATATGAAAAAGAACTTTGTAAAACCAAAAAACATTTTAATGACATTGAGGGATCATAACGTTGAAAGTTTGACGACAATAAAGCAAGTTTACGATGCACGTCAAGCATATCGTTCATCACTTAGAGGTAATAGAACATAAATGCAACATCTTTTGACATTGATGGAACGCGATAAATACGTCTATCGATATAGAAAGGTAGAGAGTTCAGATGAGTTGAGGGACATATTTTGGGTCCATCTAGACGTTATCACTCTTGTAAATAATTTTCACATAATATTGATTATGGATAGCACTTATAAGACCTGTAGGTATCAAATGCCATTACTTGATATTATTGGTGTTACATCTACTGAAATGACATTTTGTGTGGGATTTGCATATCTACAGTCTGAGCGTGTTGATAACTTCACATGGGCACTACAAATGGTGAAAGAACAAATTACAAGTGGTGAAGTTGAAGTCATTATTACTAATAGAGACCTTGCTTTGATGAACGCGATTGAAAATGTTTTTCCAAAAGCAGTGAATTTATTATGCTTGTTTCATATATACAAGAATGTCGAAGCCAAGTGCAAGATGATTGTGTTTCCAAAAAAGAAGCAAGTGCAAATAATGGAGGCATGGGAAGCTTTTATTTACAGTTATGATGAGGCTTAGTACTACATGAAGTTGGCTATCTTTGAAGGAATTTGTAGTAGCTGTTCTATTTTTTGTGATTATGTATACGAGCAGTGGTTAATTCCTCACAAGGAAAGTTTGTTGAGGCGTGGACAAATAGAGTTATGCACTTTGGGAACACCATAACACAAAGGGTTGAGTCGGCGCATTGGAGTTTGAAAAGGATATTACAAGATAGTATTGGTGATATATGCAGTGTTTGGGAAACCATCAATAGCATAATTGTATTAAAATACAATGAGATAATAGCATCATTTGAAAAGAGCATCATTCAAAAGGTGCATCAATATAGTAACAAATTATACGTGAATTTGCGTGGTGTTGTGCCAAAAAATGCAATTGATCACATTACGGTAGAGTATGACCGCATGAAATATGTAGGTATTGATCAGACTGAGTGTCGTTGCACAATTAGGACAACTCATGATCTACCTTGTGCATGTGAAATAGCTAGGTTTAGTATTATCCCACGTTCCATTCCATTAAACACTATTCATGTTTGGTGGAGTAAACTAACTTTCCATGTTGATGCATTGAGTAAACCTTCAGAGTTATCTGTGAAATATGAAATAGATGTCATAGTGAAAAAGTTTGAAGAACTTGATATACCTGGCAAAATTTCACTTAAAGGTAAATTACGAGAGATCACATATCCATCGAATACGTCGATGTTTC
Source organism: Cicer pinnatifidum (assembly GCA_037974775.1). Lineage (NCBI taxonomy): Eukaryota > Viridiplantae > Streptophyta > Magnoliopsida > Fabales > Fabaceae > Cicer > Cicer pinnatifidum. The sequence goes on along the minus strand of JBBPBR010000007.1, from coordinate 25,320,089 downwards.
CACCGGTTGACAAGGTTAAAACAAAAGGTGCACCAAAAAAAGGCAAAAGCAAGGTATCAAAAAGAGATAAATCAACCAAGCGTGATCCATCTTGGTGGGAGTATGTGGATGCAAGTGTTCGATGTAGTGGTACAAATGCATGTAGCACTATAAATACCATTAAAGTAGAAAAGCTCGCACCTCGACCATCAGTCCAAAAGCTCACACCTCGACCATCAGTCCAAAAGCTGACACCTTGACCATCAGTTAGCAAAGTTCAACAACCAAGAGTTATCGTCTTCAAAGATTGGTTGCCAGTTGAAGTTCATAATTTCATAGATGACATTATTGATGTCGGTGATGATGGAAATTGTGGATATCGTGCAGTTGCATCTTTACTTGGAATAGGTGAGAACTAGTGGGCATTCATCCGTCAACAGTGTGTGATAGAGCTTCAAGAGTTCATGTCTCATTACGAGATACTATTTGGTGGAAAAAATTATGTTCGACAACTTATACACAATGTTTATGTTGAGCAAGTTGCATCAAAGGATAATTGGATGACACTTCCAGAAATGGGATATGTGATTGCTTCAAATTTTAACGTGGTTATCGTCACATTATCACTTAACCAATCGAAAACATATTTTCCACTTCGAAGTGCACCAACAACATCTATGTCAGATCATCGTGTGATTGTTATTGCATTTGTTAATAATTGTCATTTCGTACAGGTATTAATTGATAATTGATAATTGATTTATAATTTTATCTAATTTAACATGTTTACTTAAAGTCAGATTCCCCTATACCACCAACAAGTAATTTGTGGAAAAGACATTGCAATGAAGAAGCACGACAATGGAAGGATATTTACAGGGATTGCATGCAACATTGGTTGCAGATATTTCCAGAAACTATAAATGAAGTTATTTTAAACTGAATTGTTGACATTTGATGAAGTTGTTTAATTAATGAATTTGTTTAATTCAACGAAATGGTTGCAAATATAATGAAATTGTTTAATTAATATTATCAAAATCCAAAATGATATCTAAAATATATATCCAAAATAGATATCCAAAATATATATCTAAAATAGATATCCAAAATCCATTTCCAAAATAAATATTCAAAAAACAAATACAAATCCTAAGTTTGTCTATGTCTCCTACGGTATGGCAATACATGAGTCCAATCTCTACCACCACCCCTCTAAGATCACAATACCAAAATTAATTCATTGACGAGTGCGATGCCATCAGGTAATACCAACTGTCGACCAAGAAGCTTCTCTGCAATTTGTATTGCTCGACGCTGCATTAAAAAAATACATTAATTAATTACATGATTAATAATTTTAATAAAGTTATAAATTAAAGTTAAATGAATTTACCGTTGTGACATATGGAGCATGATCATCATCGGCAGGTTCTACAACCGAAGGAGCTACATAGACTGGTTCTCTACGAATGATATATGGATGAGAAATCCGACGAAATCAATCCATGTACTCATTTGCGTAGTCTGCAGGTCTGTGTACAACTGCCCCAATGTCAACTACATGAACAACGTATTGCGTAAATATGATGTGCATTTCCTCTGGTGTGGTCGTCTGACCTACTATCTCCAAAGGTGAACCAGGGATGGTTTGGACATGTCCATATTGACGCAATACCCTATATGGTAAGTGAGCATACATCTTGAGATCCCAGCGTATCCACCCTCTAAATAATGAAACAACCTCAAATGGTCGCTTCGGTCTATGCTCTCTATAGGGTGTCCAACATATGTCATCAGCATCAATCTCGTCCAATATTTTCCTAAATGGAATAACCAAACCTTTATCACGTTTTGGCTTCCATCTAAGTGCTCTCGAGTAGTCCTCATCATAAATCTGAGATAGTCGACAACAATTCGCACATAATGCTGGAAAATGCTCATACACCCACGCCTGCACATATATAATAACATATTCATAAATCAGTAAAGCAACAAACCACAAAATTAGGAAATAAATCAAACCAGGAAAGCAAGCGCAAATACCTGTAATAGTGTCAGATACCCAGATACCGTCTTAGTCTGATGCATGCTCGCTTCTCGAAGATTGTCGTATAGGTAAGCAAGCGCACCAGCACCCCATGCATATCCCACGCATGAGTTGAGGTCTCTGAAGCATTCAAGGTAGGCAACACTCACTGCGAAGGCACTTTTGTCGCTGAACAAGGTGCAACCCACCAAAAATAAAAGAAATGCCTTCGCAGTCATCTGCTAATGCTGATCAGCACATCGTTGATGGTATACGTCAAACAACCAACTATACCGATCAGTGGTTGTCCGCCTCAAGTTAAATTCAGCATATGCAGCAGGCAGACTAACCCCAAGGAGCTCACCCAATAATTTTGCAGCGTCATCCTTATTAAATATATTAACGCTAAAGAGTGCACCGGTGATGGGTATATGCAGCAGCAAAGAGACATCGTCCAAAGTAATGGTCATCTCCCCAATTGGAAGATGAAAGTTGTTGGTGTCGCGATGCCATCTCTCGACAAAGGTAGAAATTAGACCTTTGTCGATCATCTCGTAGCTGCATTTTAGCAATGTATATAAACCAAAACTTTTAACAAGTTTCTCAACCTCTTAATTTTCAATGACAGTTTCTTTTAATTTTTTTCTATTGCTAAAAACCCTTAACTCTCCGCGATCCTAAAATAAATTAACCGAAAAATATAAGTTCAAACACATTAACCAATATTAAATATTTAATTTGATTCAGATATTTACCATGCCGTCCCATAGTCGTGTCGCAACATGATCCCCATATGTCCTTAAGACAGACCTGTCAACCTGACCATCAGGATATCTGTCATTTGCTTTAGGTTGCCCTTGTTCTGCTTGCCCCTGTTTTGCTTGCGTCTGTTCTGCTTGTTGCTTCCGTAATTTTTGTTGTTCACCCTAATCAAGCTGAGCACGGTGAGCCCATGAAGAAGTGGTTGGTCTAACACGACGAACATCACTCCCTTCGTCGAGTATAACACGACCCTCTCTATCAATAAACATTGTCCGCACCATTTCTGCATAAACAAATCATAATCATTATGAAAACAACATAACAATATAACATTTATGCAAGTCCAACAACATAAAAACACCATCAACCTACGTGAACTCCACAAAAACCACCAACTTACGTGAACTTCATCAGTCTACGTGAACTGAGTTCGCGTACGTGAATTCCATTAGTGTACGTGAACTCCATCAGTTTATGTGAACTAAGTTCACGTACGTGAACTCTATCAACCCATGTGAACTGAGTTCACGTCAACCTACGTGATCTGAGTTCACGTATTTGATTTCAGTTCACGTAGCTGAACTCCATCATTGTACGTGATCTAAGTTCACGTTCATCACCTAAAAATACCATCAAACCAAGAAAACCCAGAAAACACCCCTAAACCCAGAAACATCTTCATTCAAAAACAACCATTCATTCAAAAATGTAGAGAGTTAAACCCAGAATTCTAAAATGCAGAGAGTTAACCCAAAAACGAAAAACAACAATTGCTTACTTGATTGGTTGAAGATGCTTGAAGTGATTGAAGATGGTGTTGAAGGTGTTGAAGATGGTGTTCAAGATGATTGAAGATTGCTTACTTGATTGAATATTATATTGGGTTTAGGGTTGAAAATGATTGAAGAAATTGAAGAATGTAGATGATTGAAGATGAAGGAGATGAAGGTGTAGGTTAATGAAGATGAAGATGATGAAGTTAGAAATGTTGAGTTAATTGAATAAAGAGGGAAGGGTATTTTGGATTTTAAAAAAATTTGAGGGGTGTTGGAAGTAAAATGAGGGGTGTGGAAAGCAAAATTGTCAATTTAAGAACACCAAAGTAGTTCTCATGTTTAACTACTTAAAACTGCATTTATTTGTCTAACCGCATTAATAGGACAAAAATGTCATAACACAAATATTTACAGATTCACTTAAGAAAATACATAACGGCATTCACCATGTTTCAAAGCAATTAAGAAAATCAAATACACCCCTCCTTATTAGATACACCATTTGTGTTGGTTACAAAACAATTATATTATACTTAAAATTTTTAAATTCAATTTAATTAAGAATAATATTGCCAAAATCTAAAATCATAAATTGTGTTTAAAAGCATAAAAATGTTATTCTAACACAATCTTTTTACAAATATCTTGACAGCATATGCAACTATTCACACATAACACTTTTACTTTTGACTTTTTTCTCTTTGACACAAGCTCTTCCATCTCTCTTCTTTCATATTTTTCGTTTTCTTTCTTTCTTGTTACTTTATTCTTTCTGAAAACACAAGCATATTACCTTCTCCACTCATCGTAATCTTACATCGTCATCTCTCTCACTTTGGTAGGTTAGCATACAACAACTTGTCAAGCAAAACTTGCAGCATTTGACGTAAGTGTTCCTCATGTTCTTCTCGATTCCTTGAGTAAATAAGAATGTCATCAATAAACACTATGATTAACCTATCTAAAAAATGAATGGAAAATCATATTCATATCATCAATAAAAATTGTTGGTGCGTTAGTCACTCAAAAGGCATGACAAGATACCCGTAGTGTCCTTAACGAGTTCTAAACACGGTCTTTTGAATATCTTATTGTCCTACTCTAATATGAAAAATCACATTCATATAATCAATAAAAATTGTTGGTGCGTTAGTCACTCAAAAGGCATGACAAGATACCTGTAGTTTCCTTAACGAGTTCTAAACACGGTCTTTTGAATATCTTATTGTCCTACTCTAATATGATGATATCCAAATTTTAAATCAATCTTAGAAAAAATGATTGCTCCTCCCAACTGGTCCATCAAATCTTCGATGTGTGGTAGAGGATACTATTTCTTAATAGTTACCTTACTAAGTTGTCTATAATCCACACACAAACGTGAACGTCCATCCTTATTCCTTACCAAGAATATCGACACTCCCCACGATAAAACACTTGACCTAATGAACTTTTGATAAATACATTCAAATACACTTTTTATAGGTTGTGCTTTGTGGTTTTCAATGTTTATTTTGTCTAATAGTTACTTTTTACTATGTTTACCATCTTTGTGTCATTATTGGGATTTAGTGATTACCTTAAGTAATTTTCGGTTTATACTAGTCTCTTGACACTTTCTCATTCGGTAGACCATAACTTGAATTGTGGTTGTCTGATTAAGGTGATCTAGGATGTGTTGGAAAACTAATAAGGCGAGCTACAATTTCTATGTTGGACACAAAGCCTGTTTTAGACATCTTGAGGGCCAAAAAGGACGATTACAGAAGCTGATGATTTGATTTTGGTGATTTTGGATCACTTTGTCATGTGATTAGTTTCAATTGAGTTGTTAAACATCATTAGAATCCACTTTGGTACAAATTTTAGGGTAAGATCTTTAGGCTAATTTAGGTTATTATAAATAATTATATGAGAGCTTTTGGAGGCTCATTTTGTCATATTTTGCAAACCTTAAAATTTTGTTTGTGCAATAACCTTGCATGGAAGGCTAAAACATTTAATCAATCAATTGGTTAAGGATACTTTGTTACACTCTTGAGGTTCGATTCTAAATACAATTACGTTTAATGTTTTTATATCTTTTCTATCAATTTCTCATCTCTGCATATCCATTATCTATGAATTCAAATTATGTTTTAGTGCTTAATTGTACCGATTTCTATTTATACCTTTGATTGAGATTATTTGAAATAGATGGAACGCTTGTTTTGGTTTAGTTCAAATAGAAATGTATTGAATCTTTAAAGCTTAGTTATGAATTTGGCTGTATTTGGTTATGGCATTAATCGTGTTTTTGTGACGCTTTTTTGCTACCACAATCAATCAAATGTTGTCATGTTTAATTTGGTAAGAATTCAGGTAAAATTAAATAATGCTTGCATGTTTAGTTTTATGACCAAACAAAATAGAAACATAGAACTGATGTATATTTATTACATGTGATAGAGTCCTAACGAAGAACTTCTAAAATCAATGGATTGATTATTTCTATCAATTGATAATTCTTTATAATTACTCAATCTATTTTCAAACTAAATAAACCACTTTTCTATTTAATTCGTTACAAGTTTTTAATTTTGGTTGTCGTTATATTTGAGATCCTTGTGAGATGTCAATGTTTAACTACCTTGTTTACTACATTTACCATTTTCTTAACTTATTTTGACCGCATACGATGATGAATCAACTTCATTGTCAACAAATCCTCTATTTGGTTCTTAAATTCACTCAACTATAATGGTGACATCCGATACAATGCAATCAAGATAGGTTGAGTCCCTGAGTGAAGACTGATAAAGAACTCTACTTCTCCTATTGGAATACACCTTAACCACTAAAGGATATAACTAGAGGAAATGACCAAAAGAAGTCACTAGAAGAAGCAAACTGATTAGAGGAAAGGAACAACGTGTGCCTTTCACTGTATTGAACTATAAATGAGAGGAAACAAGCGGATTGAAAGGAAATAAAATAAAAGGATGATTCAGAGGAAAAGAACAACACACTTCATTCACAATCTCCTAAATAGATGTCTCTAAGGATCTGCCTCTATCTCTAAGTATCTAAGTCTAAGGATTTGACTATGATAATTTGCCTCCAAAGTTTTACCTCTAAAGATAAGACTCTAAAGTCAAGTGCAACATGCTCCAATAAGCTGCCTCCAACAAAACAACTTAGAGGCAAGCATCTGACTCTGATTTACAATGTCGACTTTGTCTCTACTAAGTTGCCTCTGACCAATAATTCAACACCAAAAGATGATTAGGTCTGACTCAAAACTTCACATCACTTCTGACTTGGATTTTTAGACTCTACCTCCAACAAAAGCAAGTGTTTGACTCTTAGGAAAGTCAATGCCTCTGATGAAAAAGTAAAACGCAAAATGAAAAAGCCAATACAACATAAAAAAGTCAATGTAACATGAAAAATCAACGCTATGAAAAAGTCAACGACTCTAACTCTAATAAAAGTCATATGGAAGTTGACTTTGAAGACGCGTTCTACATATGACTTAGAAACAGAATCCGATGAAGGCTCACTGCCTCTTGAGGATTTACAGCCACTATCGGGCTAGGTTACACGAGTGTTCGGTTTCTATTTCTGGATTTACTCTCAGTAGAGGTTGTTTACAATATTGCTCACATACTTAGCACAACTAGAATGATATTACCATTGAGTGCTAAATAAAATCTAAGTATTTGATGATTGATGATTGATTGATATTCAACTCGTATAATTTTTGATCTTGTTGCTTCGTATATGGTTGTGTAAGATTCCTCAACTGATGAGAACCATCTATAAATGCCAACTATTTGAGCTTTTCAAATTGCTTCTTCTTCTTCTTCTAATTCCAACGTTCAGATTATTTAATTTTGGTTACTTAAATTTTCTAATATTCCTGTTGCATTCAAGTTCTAATAATTTTTGCTTTGATTTATGTCCAGATGCTTAGTCGGCCTTTGCGTTGAATTTATTTTTTGTTCCTCAGCTTTGAATTTTCTGATCGTTATTTGACAGTTGTTGCAATGCATTTCTTGTCGGTTACTGAAATTCAATTCTTGATTATTGTTTGTCAGTTACTAAAATTCAATTCTTGATAATTGTTTTGATTTCAGTATGCTTTATCTTCTATTGCATAGATCAATTGTCGTGAATTTGAGTTGACCATTTCTATTTGATGAGATATTCAATTTGGTCCAAATAAGAATGTAACTAATTGGGCACTTTAATCCATTCAAGTGTGAACAAAAATAACTGCTTGGTCATTTTGGTTTTCAAGTTGGATGTTGAGAAGACTTAACTAGTGAAAGTTAAGTGGTTGTAATATGTTTTGAATTACTAGAATATATCCTTTGGGGGGAAGAACTAGACGTAGCTACCAAGATGATAGTGAACCAAGATAAATTATTGTGTTATCCCTCTTCCCTCTATTTACTGCCTCCGATTTTTTGTTTTGTTTTATTTTCACCATTTGTTAGCTCATAAATTTCTTAAAAATCGAATACACAATTCAAACCCCCTTTCTTGTATATTTTCCATCTACAATATTCACAATCAACACTTTGGTGGGAGTAGAAACTACTAAATCAAAAGGCAATGAGAATACTAGCATCTTCAAATAGTTCACACAATTCATAGCAATAAATAAATAGGTTTCCCCATAGTCAAAAAGTGTAGTTAGAATCTCAAAATTATGATTCATTGGTCGATTTGGTCCATGATTTTTGTTCGGGGGATAGTTATATGGGTTAGTTGCTAGAGTGACTCAGTCCCTCTAAGTTATAATTACTTTCACGATTCACCTTCTAGTTCTTTCATATTTTCTACTTCCATGCATTTTTCAACCAATGCTTGAAAACGTAGAATTCCCAAAAGTAATTTTGAATCTTGAATTTCGTACTTCAACTCATCATGGAAACAGTTTGACACATGTAAATTTCATCCATTTCTTGTTCGAAAAATCTAAAATACCTTGAGAAAGATTCAAACTTAATAGCATATTCATCAACGGTCATGTTTCCCCGTTGAAGTCTTAGAAAATCATCTTCCAACTTTGTTCTAGTGTGGAGGGGAAATACTTATCCAAAAATTTCTACTTAAAGATATCCTAATTCCCTTCTTCATTAGTTCCTTCCATCATAAGATTGGTGCTCCTCCACTAATACTCTACATCTCTGAGTAGAAGGAATGTAGCGTAGTTCACTTTCTCTTCCTCTAGTCAATTAATTATCCTAATTATCTTCTCCACTTCTTGGAGCCATCATTTAGCCTTTTCCAAATTCATATCTCCTCTAAACTTGGGAGGATTTTAATGACAAAGTCTTCCTGTCTTTTTGAATCAGTAATAAAATATCATTTTCCCTTTTTTCTATTTTTCATATATTCTTTGTAGTCGTTTTAGCTCCAAGAGAGGTTGTTGCGTTATTCATAGCTGTAGCTATCTACTTAACTTTACGATCATCCGGTTCCAGCATAGCAACAAGATTATGTCTTGGAGCATTGGTCCCTACAACACTTGAACAAATCAAATATCTCATGAACAAAGTATAGAGAATTTCTAATAAGTCAAATTCTTGATATGCACAACTAAACACACCAAACAATTAACCAAAACATAGACTAAACAAGACTCCAATACTCTACTCGACACATTAACAATTGAGGACACCTAACTCGCAGTTCGATATAAGATCAACCGTTGCTATGATACCACAAAATGTAACTCCAAATTTTGATCACGAGAATGTATTTTGAAAAATAAATTAAATTAAAATTTATAATTTTAAAACTATCTAAAAATAATTAGTAATTTTTTTTAAAAAAAACAACTTTAAAATAAGTCATGTGCAGCAGCGTATACGGTAAAATTTAATATCAACTTTTACGATGGAAATAACAATATATATATATATATATATATATATATATATATATATATATATATATATATATATTTGACAATGTGACTCTTTAAATAAAAATATTTTAATACTAATATTTTTAAAATATTTTTCAAAAACTATTTTCAAATTTAAGTGAAAAACACAATAACAATTTAAGGTATCAAATTTACACAAACACACATCACTACTCAAAATAATATTAGATATACTTTTTATGACAATAAAATAGAGTAAACTGTTTTTTTTGAAAAGTACAATGTTAACATCATGGTCAAATATCATAATTAAATACAAAAGTCTTAAAATCCAATCTAGTGTCACTATCAGAGTAGAGCTTCTCCCAAACTTAAACTTTAAGACTCACTAACCTGTAATTGTAGAACGAGAAACACAAGAAAGACATGGTTTGAATTGTATTTCATTCTAAAAAAAACATTTTAGCAATATTAAAACCAAGTGACAAAAATAGAAACACAAAACAACACAACCAATATATATATATATATATATATATATATATATATATATATATATATATATATATATATATATATATATATATATATATATATATATATATATATAT
>JBBPBR010000007.1:25282836-25309867 GCA_037974775.1 Cicer pinnatifidum | reverse complement strand
TATATATGAAGCTTTGAAATAAAAATACTTTAATACTATTTTCAAATTTAAGTGAAAAATCACAATAACAATTTAAGGTATCAAATTTACACAAACACACATCACTACTCAAAATAATATTAGATTCACTTTTTATGAAAATAAAATTCAGTAAACTATTCTTTTTGAAAGTACAATGTTAATATCATAGTCAAATGACATAATTAAATACAAAAGTCTTGTGTCACTATCAGAGCAGAGCTTGTCCCAACTAACTTGTAATTGTAGAACGAGAAACACAAGAAATACATGGTTTGAATTGTATTTTATTTAGAAAAAACAATTTAGCAATATTAAAACCAAGTGACGAAAAATAGAGCGGATAAAATAGAAACACAGAACAACACAACCAATTTATCCTAGTTCACCATCAACACGGTAGTTATTTCTAGTCCCTTCAAACTAAAAGATTTAATCCACTAATTCACCAACTGAATCACACTTCAATTGAACACTTGCTAATCAAACTGATTGTGTTCAAGTCATCTCAATCTTCTAGTTTAGTATAGTCAAGCTATTGAAGAATGCAACTATTGTTGTGATCAGTTACAAAGGAGTAAGTTTAAGGGTTTTCCGAATATTCTCACAATAGGGCGTTTACAATATTGTATTCTCAGAAACTGTTTCTTAGCACTTAGACAAACAAGTGCACATAAAATAATGAAATGAAGTACAAGATACCCAACGATGATAGACGAGGGTAATTTAGCAAAATTTTCCTTTCACTTATCTTACAAGAGTTTGTTGGACTTTTATATTAGATGATCTTTTAACTAGCGGAAGAGTTATCTTGGATTTGATCTTTCTTCTAAATTAGTAGATGCAATCATTTGTTCTAGTGCTTTGATTTCATATATATGAGTCTCAAATGATGAGTTAAGCACACAATACATTAGAGGAAAACACCTTCTCCTTAAACATATAGATAAATGACTTCAGACCTTGTTGTTAGAGGATTTCCAAAGTGACTCCTTCTAGGTTTTGTGATGACTATGAGTTTGACTAGATGATGAGATAATCAACCTCATTTGTAGCACAAACTTCTCTAGTGGTGAGATCAGATAGTGGTCTTCCATAAGATAGTGTTTGTCATTTACTTGCAATTCCGTATTCTTTGAGGATAATCTTGTTTCATAATTATTTCAAAATCATCATCTTTATTCCAATGAGAATCTTCAACTTGTTGCCATTCAACGTTCCAAAAAAAAAAATGGTGTTGAGTGAGAGGTTGCATTACTCACCATTTCTTCTGAAGGGATACATGTACATTTGAACATATATCCTAGATCATTTAAGTTTTTAGAAAACTTCTTCTTGACTAGTTAGATTTATTGTTTAAATGTCTTACAATGTTTCCATTACTTTGTACTAACAATTTTACTGTATTCACTAATACTTCTTTCTATCAGAGGATAATTATTAGTATTAGTAAGTAGATTTTTCTCACTTATTAACTCAATATATTGTATAGAAGCATACAAGTTTTGTCTAGTTTGTCATTGAAGATTTTCAAAAGACACAACCAGAAGACAAAATAGAATGGAAAGTTTTTTTTAGAACATATAAAAAAAATTTAAAAGAGAAAATACACAAGGAGTTTCATTCTATTTTCAAAAAGGAAGTAATCACTCCTTAGATAATTTTAATCAAACAAAGTATCTCTCATATATATATTTATTGTGAGATGTTTACTTTGTGTCAATGAATACATTAAAAATCATTTTTCAAGTATATTCTTCTCTTTGAGTATTCACTTGTTCCATACAAATATTTTATTTTACTACTCAAAATATCATTGAAGAGTGATTTGCATAAGAGCAACTTTAACACGGATACTCTTGTCCTAAAGGAGATAAAATACCCTTTTAAAAAACTTCGGAAAGGAGATCAAATTGACATTTTAGAAATGAATGTTCTGCTAAATCATTTTAACTATATTTCAGATAACAATTACAGTCCTTACGAGCAGTCTTTGTCAATCCAGGTTTTGAAAGAAATTAAAAAAAAAAATTAAACTAGAGAAAAACAACATTGATTCAAAAGCATACACTATTTGAGATCATTTCCCCAGTATTTCCATTACTAAGGGATCTTTACTCTTACATGTTAAAGTGCTCAATCAAGAGGTGGAGTAGTGATACCAATTGAGGGTGTTGGAAAACACAAGAAATGGGGGTTTAAATTGTGTTTTTCGGATTCTGAAATATACTTTGAATGCTTTACATAAAATTGTTCTTTATCAAAACATTGAACTCAATTTTATAAAACTCATTTAGATAGAGTGAGATTGTATCATAAAGAATTAAGATGAGAGAAAAAGAAAGATATATAGGAAACACAAATATTTTTATACTAGTTCACCACAGACTATTGCTTCATCTAATATTTTCCTTACAACGAGATTTTTCCTCAAGATAGTTGAGGACTCTTCCATTATTTCAATTAATAGCATACAAGTATTCTTTACTCCGCCTCTTCAGGCTTTGAGTACATTTCTCTACCATTTTCAGGTTGTTGTCATTAGAACCTTCTTAAACTTTCTGATCGCATGCCATTTAGATTCACAAGAGTTGTTCTACCTTTTCAAGTAAATTTTAGGAGTGAGAGAGTTATTGCCACAATCAAGCTGATTTATATTAGTTCTAATTTGTGTTTGAACTGACATAAAATTTGTTTCTAGAATTCTAACTCTCATTGAAAACATGTTACAGATCGTATCCTATATTAGTACAAGTGTGTCAGAACACTTTGACTAATTTACATCAATTCTAATAATTCTCTATTAAGAGGATTTTCCATTCATGCTTTTCGTTTTATGCGTTCTTGGCTTTTTTTTGAATTTCTTTTTAACATATTGCCTTTTTCATTATCTCTCACTCGCTTAATTGACTTGAACGAGTTATTCTTAAGTAGAGAGAAAAAGTATCCATTGAGAGTATTAACATTAGAGATCTACAATAAACATTTAGGGCATATTAGTCTTCAATTGTATCCATATATATCTTCATGGATAATTCTGCGTTTCTTGTTATAAGACATGGAAGTAGAGGATACGAAGATCAGAACATATCTTAACGACCTTCATACAAGTAGAAAATTTAGGATGTTCATCAAATGATGCAAAACTGTTTTGTCTTCTTCTGATATTTGACTCTCGTTAGAGTGTTGACTTCTTTCAGAGCATACAACAGAAATCGGAGTCATACGATCATATGCTTGATCTGATGATGTGATTATCAGAGTGACACAATCACTTTCTTGTAAAGCTTATCAGAGGTAGACAAATATAACATAATGATGGTGCAAACACGAGAAGCGGGGTTGAATTGTGTTTGTCTAAGTTGGATTCTTTTTTATTATTTGATTAAAACTGGTACGAGTTTAATGACTTAGAATAGAAGCAGTAACAAAATTAAGGAATATAGGAGTAAAGTCACATAAACAATTTATCCTTTTTCACCACCAACTTGGTAGCTACGTCTAGTCCCCTCACTTAGAAGGATTTAATCCATTAACTCAACTCCTTGAATTACACATCACATGACCCTACAAGTCAATTTTCTCAAACCAGCCTAACAACCCCAAACTTTTTGAGGAACACAAACACGTTGAATCTATAGGCCAAGTATTCTGAATAACTTTGGCTTTTAGGATTTATGAGTTTGTTTTTAATTGTGGTTGTAAGTCCTTCTTCAGCCTTGATCCACTATTTATAAATGAAATTAGGGTTCATTAATTTTGTCCATCAAGAATTCTGAATTGTATCTTCATTCCAACTTGGTCAACAAATATTTCTTGTAAATATGATTCTGAAAGATATGCTTTGATAATATGACTATTAGCCAATTCTTGATTTTCGAATCTGATATGAGCAATTCTTATAGAAAGATATTGTGCGTATTTGTTCAAATTGCGTTGCAAATTGATTCATTTGAGTCTTATTTCATAAGCTTGATTTGATTTGAGCGGGAATGAATCTAGGCTTATTCTTGGACCTTTAGAAGTAAGAATACGACATATCTAATTCAGTATTTTTATCAATGTATTAGAGCCATTGACCTTCCATCAGAGTCGTTGAATTTTCTCCATCAGAATCATTGACTTGATTGTTGAAGTCAAATGTTGTGTTGCTTGAATAATCAGAGTCAGAGGCGTGACTTAGAATTAGTGGCATGGATAACTTCACCTTTGTTGTATTATTATATTCACTACAACTTTAGAGTGTGCTACGTATCATAGGCAACACTTTGGAATGAGCTGTAGTCTTTAGAGTATTTGCAAGTTAAGAGTGTGCTACGTAATAGGGGCAACACTTTGGAACGAGTTGCAGTCTTCAGAGTCAACATAATATATGCTTCAAATGCAAACTTGATGAGTGGCTTTAGACTACAGAGGCATGTTGAATCTTAAGAAGCATATAATTCTTCAGAGGCATGTTGAATCCTCATAGGTAAATAATTCTTCAAAGGAACCTTGAATCTTCAGAGGCACCAAATTCTTCAGAGGCATACTAAACCCTCAGAGTCACAACATTCTTCAAAGGAACGTTGAATATTTAGAGGCATAAAATTCTTTAGAGGGAGACGCAGAAACACACTGAACTACTTGAATCACGCTATTAGAGGACAATTTGTGAACTTTTCCAACACGTGAATTTGATTTATTTGATTTCATTTCCTCTAACCTTTTTCAATTCCTCTGGTGGTATCAGCTGGTTGTATCCTTTGGTCGTTTCCTCTGATTTTCCTATTCTAATTTCTGCATACTTAATGAAATCATTAGTGTAATAAATTACTCTCACAAAGTACTTTTTTAATCATCAAATTTATAAGTGGAAAACCAACTTGGTTCAAAGACATAGTTGCGCTCAGTAGAGGCAATTGAAACAAAACATATCATATATTTCCAAAAATACTAGAGTTTGAGCATTGCTTGCATTCTCAGAGTCAATCGAGACAGAGCATCAATTGCATTACTAGCGGCGTGGTTTAGAGCACTTTTACTAGAGTCAGATACAACTTTAACATCTTTAGAGTCACTAGTAACTTTGTTCACTAGCTTCTCTTTTTTCTTGTTCATAAGAGGATATTACTTATATTAGAACACATTCTTGTAACATTGACTTGAACTACATAATGCAATATCTCTTATTGCTATCACTAGCAAAAAATTGAGTTTTTAATACAGTGAGTTAAGTGGTTTATGTGCCACCAGACTGAACAAGTGAGACGGATATATGTTTAACTCGATTGCCGTAAACGAGTTAACAAAAAAGGCAGTGTCAATTTTATAAATAGATGAAATACTTCTCACACGGTTATATTAGCAACCGATTTAAGAAAGGCGGTAAAAATAAAAAAATTAATATATTTCTTTTCTTCCATGTTTAACTCGATTACTTGGTTAAAAGACTTAATAAAATGAGGTAGTGACATTTTTGTAAATATTTAAAATGTGTTTAACACGGTTATATTGATAATCGACTTAAGTCAAATTTAAACAATATAAATTTATCGGTTTATCTTCCATTGTATTAACTACGTGTGTTTTATATTCCACTGTATTAACCACTACACTCTAGACGTTCTTTATTCTTTAACTTTGTGAACACTTGTAATTGCACTTCCTGGCTTCCCTCTAACATCCAACTTCACAAGCATCGCCACTGTTTTATTGCCACCATTTTGGGTTTGGTTCTCAAATTCTTGTTTATTGAATAATAAACTTTGTTGACATAGAGATATTATTGTGAGTAATTTTCAATAATTTTCTACTATTATAATTGTTGATATATAACAATAATTTTGACCTCTTACCTTACTAAAATGATTAGTATATATAGTCATAAGTTCATTTTCAGATAATAACATTTTATTTGAGAGATAGCTGTATATTATATATTATGGGAAATAAGGTATATATATATATATATATATATATATATATATATGACATATCAAACTCATGTTTTTTTAACTACTCTTTATCATTTTTTTTCTTTTGTTTAAAGACTAGAGATGAACTCGTTATTTGTATTTTCATTTTTTCTTTCCTTTTGTCGCTATACTTTGTCTTATTTAGGTATATGTTATAATAATTCTCTCCATCTTTCTAATTTTCAAAAAAATAATAATATGCTTTATAAAGTTTTTTATAAGTCTTTTCGATAGATGTAAGAGATTTTGTCGGTTGTATTAGCAAGTTAAATTACATATTTTATCTGTTCCATTTTATATAATAGGGAGCAAAATAATAAATAAAATAATAACTATAAAGAAGAAAATAATAGTATACTATTATTAGATTACTCTTAGTTAATATGAATATGACACTATGTGTCAATAAGTACAAAAGTAAAGGACAATAAAATTATTTTAGTTTTATTTTACCTTAATTTTTAAGGTTATTTATTTTTAATAAAAGTAGTTATGGATCATAGTTGGATGAATGCTAATCGTTTGAGTGAAGTGTATATGTGTGAAGAAATTTTTACAATTTTCTTTAAAAAAACTTTCTAAAAATGAAGAAAAGTTTTATTGGCCCTCTTTGTTTAAATGGAAACCGATTACATTTTGAGGAAATAAAAAATCATCTTATTTGTTATAGGATTTGTTAAACATGGAAAATATATGAGTGTGACTATTATGTCATGTTACATATGTTGAACATTGTAACAGAGTTGATTCATGAATGTAAGTATGTAATTTTTTACAAGTTGTTATTGATTGTGTTTTTTTTATATTTGTATGATAAAAAATTATAAGTTGTTATTGATTGTACTTTTTAATGTTCGTATGATAAAAAATTAGGATTCAGCAGATATTCATTTTTTTTTTGTTCAAATATTTGATGACTCGAGATCATTTCATCCCGATCAAATTAAATAAGTCCGAAAACGTTGTGTGGATTTTATTTTGGAATTAATTGAAGAAAATGACAATGCTAATATATGACTATTGAATAATGCTACATTGTGATTTTGTAATTTTGTTAATAGACATCTATTTTTTTTTTTTGTCTTGTCAAGATTAGTAAAAAATAAGTGACATCTTACTCTATATTTTTTGTATGAACATCTGATATTGTATATTTTAGTTATTAAATGGTTATAAAAAATTGTGATTGCAAGTACAAAACTCTAATTTGAAATTTAATACGAAATATTGAATATATGTAAGGATTAGAAGCATAAAAATAAAATGAGAAATTTATTAAAAAAAAATAATAATTTTAACTCTTTCTATTAAACTGACTTAAAAAGATGATTTGTTAAACTGAATTTATGATATTTAAGTCAGTTAAGCTGAATCAACTTAATGGGACGAAGCTCTGTTAAGTCGGTTCGTGAAATGTGTTAAAAAAACATGTTTTTTAAGTCGTTTGCAGTTAACTCGGACACATAACCGACTTAAAATGTACATTTTAACTGACTTAGAAAGGTAAAATTCTACTAGTTTATATTACGACTTTCTTTATTAGTAGACATCGTTAGTTGTTTATTAGGGGATAATATTCTTTGTGTTTAGAAACACTTAGATTAATATTTCTAATTGACTTGTAAATTATGCTACATTAAATTAGATAATCATTAATACAACTTTTTGCCTTCTAACTTTATCTGCACACTTATCAAATATAGTCAGGAGATAAATACTCTTTATTTGTTTCTTTGTTTTTATTATCATCAAAACATTAACCATAAGATTGTAGCTAAATTCATTTTTCCACTAACTGATGCTTCATTAGAGAATTGTTTTTCAAACAGAGTTAGAGGTTCAAATGCTTGACATGATTATGAGAGGCAGAAAAATACTTGTTTGTCACTCTTATGAGATGCAGACAATCGGAGGTTTGTTGTAGTCATTAGAGCTAGACTAGATAGAGCATTGCTTGCATTAACATAATCACCAAAAGTACGTTTCAGAGTGCGTTCAATAGACTTGAAATACGAAAATTAGAGTGGATTCTTGGCGTTTCTTTAACTTTGTCCAATCACTAGAGGATGCAATATAAAGTCATATAGAATAAACATGATATAGGAACTACACACTTAAAAATAACATTGGTGTATTAAATTGTTCTCACAGAATAATTTTATTATCCTCAAAACAAGTAAGGGTCATTGTTCTTCAAGCCAACTTGGTTTTAACAATCTTCCTTTTTTGATGATAACAAACATATATTTCTGCAAATCCCGAAGTTGCAGCGGTAGGAGCGTCCAAGAAGGGTACCTCAATTTGTTGAATGAGCACATGGAACTAGTAATGGGAGATGATTCGTCCCTTTATGGGACTTTTGATGTGGATGTTAGTAGCTTTCTAAACCAGTTTCTTTAGGCTTTCTAAAGCTCAAGATCCACAAATAGAGGATCTCCGTTATTTGTCTGAAAGCTACAAAATTCTGGGAGTCCAATTACATTCCATGATCCATGTTGTTCTTTATCAAGGTTGTGAGAAACGAGAGGACCTTGTTCTCTGGGGTGAAATGTCATTAGGGTCCAAACTTTGAGCATTCTTATTGCACACTAAAGTGATTTTTGTAATAAGAGAAGTAATGATTGAGTCGAGGTTTGGAAAGCCAGAAGGAATGTCATGTGTGAAAGGAATGAGGTATAGAAGGGTGGTGGAGGTGGCAGGTTCAAAGTGAAAATAGGCTGAGGGAGGAACAAATGAGTCTTCTGAAGAGGTATTAGAGACTAAGCCAATGACGACTTGATCTGGTGTCTTAGCTACTTGCCGAAAGGGGTTCACAAGTCTTGGTGAGGTAGGGTTAGATGCAGGGGTGGAGAAGGCAGGTGTTTAAAGAAGATTAGTGTAAATAGCTGATGGTGTTGGGTTTGGAGTGTAGGTCTTGAGTAAGGGAGAATGTGTTTTATGTCTAAGAGTTGCAAAGTGTTATACTAAGGTTATCTTAAACATTTCATTTAAGGTGTCAGAGTTAGTGTTAGAGAGGGTATAAAGTGAAAGGTTAGAGAAAAGGCTAGAGAAGACAAAAAAAAAATCCGACTTAAAAAGATGATTAGAGAAGACAAAAAAAAAAAGACTCTCATCTTTTATAATATCTAGGCATGGCATTTGAACCCGAACCCACCCGAACCGCCCCGCATCTGCCCCGCATTTAATGGGGAAAAACCTTTTTTAATGGGTGCGGGTGCGGATTTTCCCCGTTTTTCAAAGTTACGGGCGGGTGCGGGGGCGGGTTTCATCAAATTCGCCCCGCACCCGCACCCGCACCCACCCGACATAAATACAATTACTTAAATACCCTTGTTGATCAAAATATTATGACTTGTAGCAAACTTAAACAAATTTGAAGATATTGTGATTTTATTATTTTCATTATTGTAATTTTAGAAGTTATGTTGAATGTTATTATTTAGTCAAATTATTGATTTTTTTATGCTATGAATAAAAAAATTCATTGTTGATGAACACATCACCCCCGACGGGTGCGGGGCGGGGAAACCCGTCCCCGTTGGGTGCGGGGGTGGATGTTAAAAAATCACCCCCGACGGGTGCGGGTGCGGGGGCGGTATTGGAGTTGCGGGTGCGGGGTTGGTAATGCTTAAAACCGTCCCCGCCCCGCCCCGTTGTCATCCCTAATTATATCTAACGCCTCCTCTCTCATAAATCAATATTATAATTTTATGTTAATTCTCTACAAAAAGAATTCTATGTCATTTTTGGTGTCATAACTATTAGCCAAAAAAAAATTTAAAAGGTAGGCTACACACCTTCCTATTCTATTCCCATACATATTTTTGTTTTCTCCTAAATTTCCAAATTTTCAATCACAAATCAAAAAGAGAAAAGAGAGAAACATAGTCTCCTTCCTTTTCTCACACCATCATTATCATCAAGTCAAATTACAATTTTCTTTCTTCTTTTAATACCATCTCAAGTAAAGTTTGGACTTTTGTCTTGTTCTTTCATTCGTGGGGCTTATAACGTGTTGCTAGGAAGTGGAGCACCTAAGGTAAGGGTTTTTCCCCATGCAAGGTTAGGCTAAATATTAAATTAATAGTTTGTAAGATATTAATATGATGTCTTGATGTCTTAAAAGAAAAATGTTGATTTTATGTTTGCCTTAAAGAATTTAACTATAATATTTTTTTTTATGAGTAATATGTTTGCCTTGATAAACTTAATTATAAAATTTGGATTTTTATTAATATAATACAAGTAATATGTTTATTGTCATATATTTGACTTAAAGTTGCGATTTTTGTGTTGTCTAGGTATACTTAATTATAAATTTGTGATTTTTATTATGATCTCATGAGTAATATGTCTGTTAGGATGTTTTTAATTAAAAGCTTCGACTTTTGTGCTATTTCATTTCAAAGTTTTGATTTTTGTGAATACTATATGAGTCTTGTGGAGAATTGATGAAAAGTTTTAATTTTTAATTGTGATAACATGATTAAGTTGATTTTTGTGATGTGTTTAATCGTAAACCTTGATTTGTATGCCTAAATGACTAATGATAGAAGAAATTTTATAGTAGAAGAAATAAAGTTTATATTTGTATGTGTTATTTGTTATTTGAGTTTTGATGTCTATCAATAACACGTCGTCAATCCAATTTTATAATTATAAAATGAAGGTTGTGATTTTGAGACATTTATTCATGTGTATATGTGTTCTATATTTGGGATAGAAAAATGACTTTCTCTTTATTTGGAGAATCTATGAGAATATAAATTTGATGTCATATATGCTTAAAATTTAATCTTGAATATTTTATCTTTGTGGTTGCCTAAGTGGCTAATGATTTGTGATTTGAACATTATTCTCTTTGTGGTTCCCTAAGTGGCTGGTGATTTGTGTGTTGAACATTTTTCTCTTTGTGGTTGCCTAAGTGGCTAGTGATTTGTGTTTTGAACATTTTATATTTTTAGTTGCCTATGTGGATTGTGATATGTACCTTTTGAGCATCATTATCATTTCATGAGATATCATATGCATCTTTATGGACGCTTGTGTGACCTAATTTAATTTTCTCCACTCGTATCGGTGACTTCTGTGTGGATGCCTGTGTGGCTGATTTAATTTTCTCCATTGATATGGGTGGCTGGTTATATCTAGATCATATACTTTTAGGAGCATGCATAACTTGCATATATTTTATTGTTATTTTTATTTTGATCTAATTATTTGTTCTAAGGTAAGTTTCTACATGATTTATTTAGATGTATTTTATGACCTTTGATACATCTTTGTGAATTGTTAAAGAATCAATTTCTTTAAATCTTTTATTAAGAAAATATTTTATATTCATATTTTGTGACTGTTAACTTACTATTTGGTTTAATTTTTTCGTGGAATGAACTGACTCCTTACACCATTATTTAGGTCCTAATAACATCGTAGAGTTGAATGAATGATGTTTATATTGGTACACGCGTGTGAGAAAAAAAAGGAATTTTGACTTAAAAATAATGTTTGTATTGATAAAACCGAAGTGCTACATTTCTAAAGTTTATTTACTTTTCATCGTTAATTCTAAATATAAATGTGGTGTTGAGGTTCCTTCCACTAGGAAAAATTTGACTCAGTCAACCCTATTTTTTTATTTCACTTAAAGGGAATTTACTATATTTTTAGACATAAGTGAATATTTTTCTAAAAATTAGCAAATCGCATTGTTTCCTTTACAAAAATGATATTAAGTTATTTTCTAGTGAAATTATTCCTTATTACATGATGTACTACTCCTAGGAAAAAAAATATTGTCGTTTTTAAAAGAAAGCAAATATCTTTAAGTAATGTCTTGCATCAAAATATGGGGTGTTATAAAAAAACATGAATGGAAAATCTTCTTAGTAGAGTGTTACTAGATTTGATGTAAATCCGTCAAAGTGTTTTCATACACTTGAACTGATATATGATTAAATATGTAACATTCTCTCAATAAGAGTTAAAATCCTTGAAAGATACTTTAAATCAAATCAGACACAAACTAGAACTGATGTGAATTATTCCGATAGTGGCACAATCCTTTCATCGTCAAAGAGGTAAATAAAAAGGTACAATGACCCTCACGAACCTCAACGACAAGATGCTAGTATGTTGAAGAATGGTTCTGGGAACGAAAGTCTGGAGAGGCTATAAAAATATACTGAAAGAGTGAAAAGGTAGAGTGATCATAGCATTTAGGCACATGTTTCTAGCTTTTTAGTTCAGTATTTTAAAAATTATTTATAGCTTAGAATAATCTTTTTAGCTTGTTTCTGAACTTTGAGTCGAAATTGAATTATAATTTTTTTTATTTGCATTTTGACCCTTACTCGCTTTGTAGGCCATAACTTGAGCTCTAAATACTGGATTGTCGCATACGAGCAAACATTGGAAAGCTAAAAATCATAGCTACAATTTTTGTGTTGGAATAAAAGCCCAATGTCGAGCTTTATTGGGTCTAAATTGCAGATTTCGTAATATGGACTTTTGTAATAATTTTAAATAGCAGGCGACTTGTTTTTAAACCCTAAACCCTAAAGCCCAAAATCGAGTACTATATATTGGGAGTTTTCTTTCTTTTCGAGAGAATGAAATTTTAGGATTTAGATTGATAAAAGAAATAAACACTTTTTATTTTAATTTCATGGAAGGCTAATTTTATAAGATTAATCTACGAGTTTAGAGTTTCATCAAAACCTTGAGATTTAGGTTACACTGTCAATTTCGCTTCATGATTCTAATCTTGTTTATTTGATTTTATTGATATTCTGATTGCTTAAATTGAATTTCAATAGTATCAATTAAATTAATTTGACAGAATTTGGTTTCAGTTTCTAATTTAATTGAATTATAATTTTACGATGCTTGATCGTTAATTGTAATATTTCGATGATTGTGATGCTTAATCTAGTCAAAGAAACCAAATTCACATATGATTGATTATGCTTGTGTGATCAATTTTATAGTCAAATAAGAATAAAGTCACAAATTAGAAATTAAACTCATTGATAGAATCTGTGATAGGTCTCAAACTCGAATTAGTGGATTAATCGTTTTGCCCATCTGTTAAAACAAAAATATAAAAAATCAACTATTTAATTTCAACTTTTAATTTGGTTAATATTATTACATTAAAAGTCCTCGTGAAACGACTAGAGTTATTACCTCTATTTACATTTGATCAATTGTATTTGACATTGGTGCGACAACGGATCAATGAGTAAAGAATACATGTACATCTATTTAATGGATATAATGGATTAAGCCCTCAACTGTACTGACGCAAAATCTTTAGTAAGGGGAAGACTAGAGGTAGCAACAATTTGTTATGAACTAGTACAAAAATATCTGCATCTCTTTAGTCTCTTTTAGTTATCATATTTTAGTTCTTTATGATTGTACCTTACTCTCGCTAAACCTCTTTCAATTGTAAGTTGAATATTTTGATAAAGAACGCTTTTTGTAAGAAAAAACAAATAATTTTTTAAATTGTAAACACAATTCACACCCCCCGTTTCTTGTGTTTCCAGCATCTTCAAGAATAACCACACAATTTTTTTAATAACACAATTCAAACCCGATTTCTGGTGTTACTTTGATTCTACGATTGGAATTAAAGCACGATCTCAAAGCTGATCACTTAACCGTGTTTGAGTAAAGATTTCTATTCTAGATGACTATTCTAGATGGACATGGGTAAAGTTCCTAAAGCATAAAGTTGAGTCACATAAAGTATTCACTATTGTTTGCATACAAGTGCAAAATCAAAAAGATTTTTGTATAACAAAAATTCATAGTGATCATGGAGGTAAATTTGAAAAGAAACTTTTTGAAAATTTCTGTAAAGAGAATGACATTTTACATAACTTTTCTTCTCTTAGAACACCTCAACAAAATGGTTATGTAAAAAGGAAAACATATCTCTTTAGGAAATGGCATGCACCATGATTCACGAAATGAACGTTGCCAAGCATTTTTGGTAAGAAGTTGTGAACACTACGTGTTACATTCAAAATAGAATCTATATTAGACCTATTCTCTATAAAACTCCTCATGAATTGTGGAATGGAATAAACGCCAACATTTCATATTTTCATCAGTTATGATGTATTTGCTATATTTTGAACACCAAAGGAAATCTTGGCAAATTTAGCTCACGATCTCAAACGTGCATCTCTTTGGGATACTTTGAAAGGTCTAAAGCCTATGAAGTATACAATAAAGAAACAGTGATTGTTGATGAATCAATCCATGTCAAATTTGATGACAAAATTATAAAAGTTCAAAGCCAGATGTAGACTTTGCAGATCTATAGGTTTCATAGGAACCAGATAAAACTGAAGAAATGTCATGCTCACTTTCAAATTCAATCAGAAGATCCACCTAATAGCTTATATGAAAAACATCAATAATCCAAAACTAAATGGAAATACAAGTCCTCTAATCCAGACTATCTAATAAAAGTAAACACAAATGATCCCTTGAAAACCAAATCTTCTGTTAAGGAGACATTTCGTTTTGGACTGCTATTTGAATTTGAACCTACATCCAAATACAAAGCACTATAAGATGATTGATGGATACTAGTTATGCAAGAAGAGATGAGCCAATTAAAAATGAATGACATATGGGATTCAGTCCCCAAACCCATAGAAAAGAAGACAATCAAAACCAACTTGGATTTGAGAAACAAAATCAATAAGAAAAGTGAAATGGTTAGAAACAAAGCTATACTTGTAGTCGTGAGATACTGTTAGCAGTAAGGTATTGACTACACTAAAACTTTTGCCCTGGTGTTAAGGTTAGAGGCTATCATAATTTTACTTTTGTTTGTAGTATTTAATAAAATCACTTTATATCAAATGGATGTTAAAATTGATTTCGTAAATAGTTACATAAATGAAGAAGTATATGTCCAACAACGTCCTGGATTTGAAGACAATGAATTTCCAGACCATGTCTTCAAACTAAAGAAATCTATATACAATTTAAAACAAGCTCCGAGAACTTGGTATGATAGACTAATCAACTTCCTTTTAGAAAGTAATTTTGACAGAGGTCAAAATGACACTAGTTTTTTATTATGTTGTCTAGATATATGTTGGTGATATAATTTTTGATCAGTATGATGGGAGAATTGAAATTCTTTATGGAAATTCAAATTCATCAAAATGTAGTGGGTGTATTCATTCACCAGACCAAATACACCCGAGAACTGCTTAAAAAGTTAAAAATGGATGACTGTAAACAAATGTCCAAACCTATGCATCCAACTCGCTCTCTTGACAAGGATGAGTCAGGTAAAAAGGTAGATCGAAATGTATACAGAGGAATGATAGATTCCCTACTTTATTTATCTACCGATAGACTTGATATTTTGTTTAGTGTGTATTTTGCCAAATATTAGTTTGAACCTAAGGAATCCCACTTGACATATGTTAAGAGGATCTTTAGATATATGAAGGGCATTACTAACCTTGGTATGTGTTATAAGCAATTCTTTTTAGTATAGGTTAATAGGTTTTATGTGGCGGTGACTATGCAAGAGATAGGCTAGAAAGGCAGAGCACCAGTGGAAACTGTACATTCCTTGGTGACACTATGAACTCCTAGTCAAGCAAAAGACAACATTATTGCTTTGTCTACAACAGAAGCATAGTATTTCTTAACAGCTAATTGCATCACTCAACTGTTGTGGATGAAATATCAACTAGAATATTTCAAAATTTATAAGAGTAACATTCTTATCTTTTGTGATAACACTTTTACCATATGTTTAACCAAAAAAATAAACTCTACATTTTAGGGCAAAACATATAGAGATTAAACATCACTTTATTATTGATCATGTCTTGAAGAATATTTTAGACATTAAATTTGTTGACACTGATCATCAATGGGTTGATATTTTCACAAAACCCCTTATAATGACATATTCAATCATATAAAGGATCGTATAAGGATATTGTCTAACAAAGGATGTTGTTTAAATCCTCTACATGTCTTGCCTCTAGTAAAACAGAGTAACTGGTTAAAAATATGATTTATCTGCCTATGATGACGTTGACTTTATTTGTGCCTTTAATTTATTTAAATTCAATTAATCATGGATATGCAACATTTTATTTTTGTAAGATGTGATATTATGACAGGTGTCTACCACATGTATTTTTTTCTTTCATAAAACTCAATTGTTCTAGCTCTTAAACATTTTTGTACTCGCAATCACTCACGATTCTCACAACTCTCGCTCTACCTTAAACTCTCCTATTTCAATGGCGTCTGCCTCTTCATCAATTCTGTCAACAACCAATGCTTCCTACTAATTACTCTTCATCATATACATATTTGTTCATTGTTTAAGTCTTATTTATCTTCAATCATTAGTTATATTAAGGAGTTATTTGATATATTTTGTTGATTTTTGTTCTTTGAGTTAATAAAATGTTTGTGTTTTTATTTCATTGATTAAGTAGGGATTTCTTTTGAAATTTTACATTGCGTTTTGTTTTAGTGCAGTGCTGAATTTTGGTGAGAAATCAACATGACATATGTGGAGTATTTCAGTAATATCCTGAGTTATAGATGTCCAATTGGAGTCAAACCAAGTGAAAATGAAAGATAAGATCCATAGCTACAACTTTCATGAGGACACCAGAATCAAATTCGGAATCGAAAGAGGAGAAAAAAACAGTATACGTCAAACAATAGATGTTGTGCACCTAAAGCACAACAGTCGCACCTGAAGCATATTTCTTGCCTTTCAGCACTGCCAGCGCACGCCTGAAGCGCGTTTTCTGCACCTGGGGCTCATGGACGCGACAACATTCATTAAAAACACAAATTTTCACTTTTTAACGATCTTTTTGACTATTGGGAAGTGGGGGAGACGAGTGCCCTAGCATAGAAAATCAAAGACGGCCGTTTCTAACGCCATTGGAGCAGTTTTATCAAGAATCATGCATGAATTATTCTTGTAATTCTTCTTTAATCCCTATCTTTTGTATCTATGTCATGAGTAACTAAACCCTATTTGTTAGGGATGAGTGCAACTAGATGAAACCCTTATTTTTTTAATTTGATTTCTAGTAATATGAATGAGTTTATTGAATTCTTTTTCTCATCTTTGTGCTTAATGCTTTTTATTGCTTGATCAACATTAAAATGTTCTACAATTTGTATTTTGAAACGGAAGTGGACTTTACGAATGTTTGAGATGAGAAATTCATGAATTTGTAGTCTAGGGATAGATATAGGTCATGAAACCAATTAAATTAGTTGCAAAGGCAATAGTTTAATAAGAGAATTCATGTACGGTAATGCTTAATTCTAATCTTAAATCTACTAAGGAATTATGGGTTATTTTGGAATTAAAGGTTCTTTCACTAAGACATTAGGACAAGAATAATAAAGAGAATTCGATAATAATTCAATAAAGGAATTCAGTAACTAGGATCAAATTAGGCACCAAGGTTGGATTCGAAGTGAAACTCATCCCTGACATTTTTCTCATTATAAAGGATCACTTTTATTACCATTGGTAATTTTAAATATTATTTCAATTAATTTGGGAACTTTTTGTGCAATTGTAGTAATTAAATATAATTCAATAGTAAAACACAATCCTTGAGTTCGACACTCGGTACTACCGTTTTATTATTACTTGCAACGATTCAGTTCACTTGCTGAAACACTATCAAGTTTTTGGCGCCGTTGACGAGGATTTCCATATCACTATTGAATTTAATTTATTTACTTAATTGAAATTTTTTGCTCTGCAATAAAATTTTTTATTTCATTTTTATTTTTTTGGAAAATAAAAATTCTTTTATTTTCTATTTTTATTTGTTGAACTTGCTAATGTCATGTCTAGTGGTTTGTCTCTTCTTTGTTTGAGATAACTATTCGCTGTAGAGCATGGAATATTATAATGATGATATTCTACTACAATTATATGAAGAGTGTGATACTTGTCTTATATTGGGTATATGTCGCATGATTGAGGGGCAAATCTTGAGAGATACATTTTTAAAATATCACCCTCAGATCCCTCCGATGCAACCTCGTAGGTGTGACTTTTGCGGAGAAGCGCATAAGAATGGTCATTGTTCTGATGACTTTGCCGAACTAGTAGAATATGAAGACTTTTTGTCAAAGATGCAGAAAACGACGAGTGTTACATTAAAAAGATCAATTGGGAACAAATTCTACCCCCTAAAATTCTATCCAAAGAATCAGATGACAAAGATTTTCACGTTACATACATTTTGTTTGAATTCATGAAGAATAATATGGTTTCAATTGAAAGATTTGAAAATCAATGTGAGAGGTTATTTGAGCAAGTGGTTAAGTTTGAGAAGATGGAGGAGAAGTTGAAGATTGAAGATAATTTTATTGTTGTGGTAGAAGAAGATAAGCAAGAGGAAAAGACGAACGAGGAAAAGAAAACATAAGAGATTGATAAAGTTCGAGATTCAATCTATGCCTTGTTCAACAATGTCCAAATGAGAAGGACATGGAAGCAACATCTTTTATTACTTAAGGTCATGAAATTTCTACCAAACAAAAAGAAAAAGAAGGATGATGTGTTCTTCTAGTCATATATGCCACCTTGGCAATAGTTGAGGTGTCAAACTAATGACTTTAAAGAAGCGCTTCGTGGGAGACAACCCACACGTAGAGCTAACTTTTATTTTTTGCAATCTTATTTTTGTTATTTGAATTTGTTTCTTTCTAACTGTGTGTAAACTTGCACTATGATAAAGAATTATTAACAACTTGCATTTGGTCTTAAGTTTTTTGTTTGGGATTTTGAAATTTAAACTCTATTTCTTTGCTCATACCATTGCTCAATTCAGTAAGTTTCACTAATGCATGCATTGTTGATTACTCCTTGGTTGTTGAAGTCTCACTTGACATTTTTTTTTAAAAAAAAAAGAAAAACTAAATAAATTTTGTTGTAGCATGTTTGACATAATTTAGATAGTTCATACTCTTTTTTATTATCCTAGCTGTGAACTTTTGGGCCTAAAAACTTTAATTCTTTGTTGTGTGATTATCCAAACATGTGTTATTGCTTAAGAACTTGCAGTAATTTTGACTTGCATCACTTGTCATTTATGCATCCATTGAGGCAATTTTATTTGGTCGTTTGAGCCTTTCTAACTACCCTATGAAAATGTTATCCTTTGCTAGCCCCTTTGAGCCTTGCCCTTTTCTTTCGGTCACTAGCCACATTACAAACCAAAGACCTGACTCTAATTAAATCACCTTACTTAGAGTTAGGTAGGAAATTTTTGTCTTGTCTTGGTAAAATTCTAAGTTTTGGGTTGCTCATGGGATAACAACCTTTTAAGTTTGGGGTGGTGATTCTCACAAGACAAAAAAAAAAAAAGAAGAAAAAAAAATCAGTTTGTGTACTTTGGTAAATAATATCTTCTTGGTTCTTTTGTCAATGTTTGAGAATCTCCAGAATGAAAAGGTGAATAAAAATAAAAAATGGTAGAATAATTTGGAAATGTATGCCTAACTCCAAGTAGTAAAGCCTACTATCCCAAAATGTCCTACCTTTACCTAAGCCCCTTTACAACCCGAAAGTCCTCCAAAAGTGTTTGTGTTTACTGCATTGTGATTGCTATCTAGAATATTTTCAAGCCTATGGTAGCGTGATGCATGTTCTAGGATTTGAGTGATAAACTCATAACCCTTTCTAAACACTTGAGAGAAATTTTGGTGAAATTGGGTGAATAGAGAGTTGAACTTGATGAATGAATGCTAAAGTGTACAAATTGTATTGTTTTTTTTTTGTAAGCAACCATAGAGCATGATGAATATTTTGTAGTAGTAGGAACTTTGAGAATTGAGTTTGATTTGATTTGAGAAATTGAGTTTAAGTTTGCTTTTAACTATACCAAAAAATTAATTGTTTCTTGGGGACAAGCAATAGATTAAGTTTGGAGTTGTGATAACTCTTCATCATATGCATATTTGTTCATTGTTTAAGTCTTATTTATCTTCAATTATTAGTTAAATTAAGGAGTTATTTGATATATTTTATCAATTTTTGTTCTTTGAGTTAATAAAATATTTGTGTTATTATTTCATTGATTAAGTAGGGATTTTTTTCCGTAATTTTACATTCCGTTTTGTTTTATTGCAGTGCTGAATTTTGGTGAGAAATCAACATGACCTATGTGGAGTATTTCAGCCGTATCTGGAGTTGTAGATGTCCTATTGAAGTCAAACCAAGTGCAAATGAAAGATAAGATCCATAGCTACAAATGTCATGAGGACACCAGAACAAAATTCAGACTCGAAAGAGTAGAAAAATGCAGTATAAGTCAGACATAAGATGATGTGCGCCTGAAGCGCAACAGCCGCGCCTGAGGCGCATTTCTTGCATTTAAACACCGCCAACGCACACCTGAAGCGCGTTTTCTGCGCCTGGGGTGCGTGGACGTGACAACATTCATTAAAAACACAATTTTTCACTTTTTAACGATCTTTTTGACTATTGGGAAGTGGAGAGACTTGTGCATAGCATAGAAACTGAAAGGCGGCCGTTTCTAACACCATTGGAGCAATTTTATCAAGAAGCATCCATGAATCATTCTTGTAAATCATCTTTAATCCCTATCTTTTATATCTATGTCATGAGTAACTAAATCCTTTTTGTTAGAGATGAGTGTAACCAGATGAAACCCTTATTTTTCTGATTTGATTTCTAGTTATATAAATGAGTTTATTGAATTATTTTTCTCATCTTTGTACTTAATGCATTTTATCGCTTGATTAACATTAAAATGTTCTACGATTTGTGTTTTGAAACGGAAGTGGACTTTACGAATTCTTGAGATGAGAAATTCATGAATTTGTAGACTAGGGATTAAAGTTTTTGTCACTAAGTCATTAAGGCAAGAATAATAAAGAGAATTTGATAATAATTCAATAAAGGAATTCAGTAACTAGGATCAAATTAGGCACCAAGGTTGGATTTGAAGTGAAACTTATCCATGACATTGTTCTCATTATAAAGGATCAATTTTATTACCATTGTTAATTTTAAATATTATTTCAATCAATTTGGGAACCTTTTGTTCAATTATAGCAATTAAATATAATTCAATAGTAAAACGCAATCCTTGAGTTCGACACTCGGTACTACCGTTTTATTATTACTTGCATTGATTCAGTACACTTGCTGAAACGCTATCACCTACGTTCCAGTGTTTCAATATAACCTCAACCAACTTGAGATTTTCCATGAATGGAAAGTCAATCTCACAATCCTAGTTGAGAACTATTTCAACTTCATTGATGACCTAGTAGCGGTAGGTTGGTTTTAGTACTTCAACCTATGACAAGACAAGTATAATGAAAATAACACAATAATGTTAGTTAATTTCTATTTTTAAAAACTTTTGTGCGAATATACTCAAAGTAAAGAAGATAATGCACGAGTACAAAAATAGAGCAGAACAACAAACAATTTATCCTAGTTCACCACCAACATCATAGCTAACTAAATCAGACTTACAACTACTAGTAACACTAATTGTGTTCAATCCACTCAACCTACTAACTTAGTACATTCAAGTTGTTGAGGAAGGCAACCACTAATGGACTAGGTTACAATAAAAAGGTATTCGAGATTATCTAAATAAGCTCTTATAGATAGAGTTTACAACTTTTTCTTCTAAAAATTCTCTTAATACTAAAAGGATGATAACAATAGTAAAAATGTGATTGTAGCTTGTTGCATGTATGTTGTGTATTGTTTAGTGTTGTTGTGTCTTTCTTCATTATGTGAGGCACATCCTTTATAGAGTACAATTAGGGTATTTGGTCATTGTACTAATTGCAAAAAATTAGGGTAATCTATGATGTTTCGTATCGTATCTTTGCAGAATGATTTGACAGAGAAATTTTCCAAAAAAGATCTTGTATAGATTTGGCGTGTCTGTTTGAAACAATTGGAAGCTAGAGAGAATGATGGTCATATCATTGACTTTTTCAGAGGATGGAACTATAGAGTCAGGTGATTAAACACATGATGTGATTGTCAGAGGCAGAAGAATTCTTGTTATGCTTGTCAAAGGCAAGGAAGAAAAATTCTTGTTACGCTTATCAGAGGTAGAGATAGAAAAATTGTTGCTATGCTTATCAGAGGCATTGTAACACAATGTTGATTCGCATATAAGACGTAGTGAGAGGAGGCCAATACATGTTGTATTTTTGTCTCCCACTATATATTAGAGGATATGCTGAGAGTCTGTTGACCAAGCATGTAAATTTGAACTTGCGCATTAAATTCAACGTTAGAGTGTCAAATTGTTACCACTAAAGATTTTGTTATCATCAAAAGACGTGATTGGCTTATTTCTTCAAATCAAATTGGTTTAAACAAGAAGTTGCTTTGGACGTCCTCATAAAAGAGTTTTGGAGGTTTGCTGATGTAAAGATCGATGACGAGGTTTCTAGTACAATGTTGGGTATTCCTATCAAGATCACTCAATAATCCCAAGCCACCATCATAAGATATTGGAAATTGGGTATCAATCAAGGGTAGGCATCTTCAGAGTCAAGAAATAACTCTTAGAAGACCCAAATGAGTTCCAAGTCTGTTCATCTTAAACCTAAGTGTTACGTTCTGTTCAAAATCCTTTTTGGGTGTGTGGATCCAAGGGTGGGTTGGTGGACCGTGCTATCAAGACAAGGTTTCCCATATCATCTTGGAGCACAAAGGTCTTGCATCATTAACTCTAGAATAGGAAAAATGAAGACTATTCCCTATCCCATACTCATAACTAATGTACTCATGCATACACCCCTGATTCAGGCTCTAAAGGAAGTTGGTGGTTTTGTTCAAGAGGAACATTAGGTATCATCCACTAATCCCACTTTCAACATCTCCAATCTTATCAAGATGAAACTTGTAACACCCAAAATTTTATAAATAAATGTATTTTATTAATGCAATATTATTTTAAATAATTAATTTGGTGTTAAAATTATTTTAGAATACATTTGGATAAATTATGTGATTAGTTTTCAATATATGGATGCTTTAGATGATGTGCTACTTTTTATACATATTGGACTAAATGAGTAATCTAAATGTTATAGTTTATACATATTAGACAAATATTATATTTTAAATGAGTAATCTAAATATTATAGTTTATATACTTTTTATGGCATTGTGATTTTATATGTATTTATTTTGAATAAGTAATTAATATAAAGTGTTGATGTTATATTTATTTATTTTATAATTTCAAATATTTTCTAACGATGGTAGTAATTTAATGTAAGTATCTGGAAAAATAAGTTTAATTATAGCGATTAATTTGAATATGAGAGTTTTGGTTATTAATGTATTTTAAAAGATCAATTATTTTATTTTAGAACTAACTAGTTTGGAAATATTAATAATGTTTTATTAATGAAATTGTGTTTTAAAAAAATAAAATAAAAATAGTAGTAGTGAAACATAAAAGGAGACTAATGGGCTTGACTCATGTGTGTAAAGGATTTAAATTTTTAATAAAATAAAATAAAAGAATAAGGAAGGGAGCTTACAGCCGGCCGCTGTAAAATGAAGAGGAAACCACAACCCTATCATTTGGCACCTATGATCGAAAACTGTACCAAAAAACTTTCTCCATTTTCAGCCAAATTTGAGTACGTTATTTTGTTCAATTAGTTAGTCAATTAAACACAATTTTTCAAATTTTTAACAACCCTGATTTCTCTCTAAAATACTCGACTTCTCTGTTTACAAAACTCATTATTTTGCACCGTTCTTCTTTAACGCAAGTCCAATTTGAATGAAACCAACGCCAAAACAATCGTGTGAAAAGTGGTTATATTATACACTAATTGATTTTCTGATTTATATTAAGATTCCTTGACTAAATTTCGAAATTAATTTTAGAGTGCCTTCTCAAAATTTATTTATAACGTTTACCGATAAATTGTCGAGTTAGATTGATTGGAGGACTAAGAGACAATGAACAAATATTGTTTGCTCGTGGAATCATATTCTTATGTGAAAGCATCGAAATAAGGCAAGGGGTGAGAGAACGTTTCAATTCATGAGTATAATATAATGTGAGATGAACGGGAAAATTATATTTCCCAACGATTCATCTGGGGCTCAGTACTACGACTGTAGCCCTTTGAGTGATAAATTGATTAATGTGAAAATATGAGAATTGTGATATTTAAATGTGGAATAGAAATATCTATAAGGTGTTGATTGATTTAACTTCATTAAAATGTGTGGTATTTGATATTATTGTTATGTTTGATTTATTTTCGTTAAATGTGTAATATTTGATATCATTGTGATATTAGATGTCGAATGAATTCTATGTATACGTTTGTTTAGACGGGTTTATGAGATGGGTTGATAAAAGGTGATTGCATTTTGATAAGTTTATGTGATTGATAATGTACAATAAATAATTGCGATGTTATAAATTTGTGATAAGTTTATGTGATGAGGTATGATTGATGATAGTGATGCTATATATTTATGATGAATTGATGTGATGATAAATGTGTGATTAGTGATAGTGATGTTATAAATTTGTGATGAGAATATTGAAGTAATCCCATAATTGATGAAAAATGATGATTTCAATTTGTGTTTGAGATGACAGTCTTAATAGAGTATCATAGGCCAACGATGGGAGAAAATAAATATTGAAAATTTGTAAAGTGAAGATTATTTTGTCATCATATAAGTAGCGCCTAACAAGCCTAGTGATTATCGAGAAGTACAACTGAATGAGCCTGATCGTGGCGGTCTATTGTTGAGCCTTAAGGAAAAATTGTTAGACCTTAGAGGTATTCGGGTGGGGAATTCCTAAGTGACTTGGAGGTAGCACTCCAAATTTCAGGAGCTACCATGCAACACATGTTTACCTCAACTGTTGCGTATATGTGTCTCGAGTTGAGTTGATGAGATCTATGAGAACAAGGCCAATTTGAATTGTCTCTCCACTGGGATGGTGACATAGTATCAAGCCTCTTAACCAAGTACTTCAGAGTTAGAATGGTACAACATGTTGAAGTAGAGTATAAGCTCATGCATAGCATTACCTTTTCTTGTGATTGTTTTGTTATGATTAATGTGTATCGCATGTGATTATAATTTCTCTTAGACGATTTGATGTTATAGGGAAAGGTATTGATTTTCCTTGAGTGATTTTGACTTTTAACGTGATATTTTTCTTGAGCAATGTTTGTGTAATGATACGATTCTATTATGATTTTTTTGCTTGATTTTCTTACTTGTATTATACTGTCAACATGATTTCAAAACTCACCTCCTTTGTTGTGTGCGTTTGACTAGTTTGGCCCTCCGTTTGTGAAATCGCAGTTGTTACTGGTTAATGAGTCTTGAAGTTCAAGTTATGGAGGAACTCTGCTCTAATAGGTGATACCGAGAATAATGGTGTTAATTTGCATTTTACTTATTTAATTTGCAACAAATTTTTGTATGAAAAACTTAGAAGTATTAGCATGTTTTTATAATTAAATTAAGTAATGATACTTAAATCAAGCTTATTGAGATTGCACTATTTTAATGGAGAAAATAAGTTTAAGGTGTTCCTTTTGATTTTTCAGAAATGTGATATCTTAAATTAACAATAATATTATTATAATGATTATAAATGATTATAATATTATTTTGGGGTTTAGGGTGTCACATTAGTGGTATCAGAGCAAGTCTGTCCAATCAAACTGAGTAGGTCAAATATCGATTTAGTGTTATTCAAATGTCAGTCGTGTCAATTGTATTTTCTTGTGTAATAATTATTTTCACTAACATGTTTTCCCCGTTATATTATTGTGTTAAGTGTTATATGCTTTTGTATAATTATACATATTTTTGAAGTTACTAATTAACTGTTTATTATTTGCTTACCTTGATTGTGTTATGGATTCTAAGTTCCTATCTAAGTGAGTAAATAAACTATGAAATTACTTATTAAGATATGAGTTAATTTTAATTGTTAACAAGATTACGTTAATTACTTGTTGAATGATCTTGTTGCTTGTCTACCGAACTATGATTTTTGCACTCTTATTTGATGTGAATAATAACAGTTTTGATTGACCAGCTGTATGTTTGAATTTATTAACCTCATTCACGTAATCTTAATTATCGAATGTCAGGCCTCACTTGTTAATTGTTTTAAAGTTCCATTTTCACCCGTAGTCAATTTAAAATATTTAGTCATGATATGAATCTGTGTAAAGTGTTTGATTTAATAACTAATTGATTGAAACATTGATTTCCATATGAACTATATGTTTAAATCTTCAAGTATTGACTTTTACTAGGTACAAATTATTATTATTTTGTTGAAACTCAGTTTCGAGAAAAACAGATGTTTCGTTCTAAACTTTAAGTTAGATAGGAAATATGCCTCTTAAGTTTGAAGTTTTAATTTTGACTAGAAAATTCTTATTTTGATTTTATGTTGGCTTGTTTGAAGAAAAAAATCGATTTTAAATTGTGAATGTTAACTTTAAATCACTTGAAAGTGTTGATGGTTATATCTAGATGATTAGAGTCTTGATATTTCTTTTGAAAACAATTTAGAATGTTTGTCGTAATTTTAAATAATATGAAATTCATATTATTAGCAATAGTAATTATTGAATAATCAAGGTTGATTGAATTTTAAAGTTAGACTTTTTAGAAAACAAATCGAGAATGAGTTAAAGTTGATTTATTTTATAAAAGAAAATATTTTATGTTTGAACCATTGTTGATTTATTTTAAAGAATTAAATTGAGTTGGATTTTTGTTGATTTATAAAATAAGAATAATTTTATTCTATTGATCTTATTTAATGTTTAAAATAGCTGAAAATTTACACCATATTTTACTAGATCTTATTTTTAATAAAAATAAAAGGGTTGTTGTAATGTTGGTTTAGAGTTGCTGGAGTGAATATTTAATCGTGAGGGTGTTGATATAATTATTTGAAATGATTGATTTACTGATTATGATA
>JBBPBR010000007.1:25251750-25273298 GCA_037974775.1 Cicer pinnatifidum | reverse complement strand
TACTTATTTATTTATTTATTATTTTATTATTTATTCATTTACTTATTTATTTATTTATTATTTATTTTATTATTTATTTATTCGTTTATTTATTTATTTATTATTTATGTTATTATTTATTTCTTCGTTTACTTATTTATTTATTATTTATTTTATTATTTATTTATTCATTTACTTATTTATTTATTATTTATTTATTATTTATTTATTATTTATTTATTCATTTATTTATTTATTTATTATTGATTTCATTATTTATTTATTCATTTACTTATATATTTAATTATTATTTACTTATTCATTTACTTACTTATTTATTATTTATTATTTATTTTGTTATTTATTCATTTATTTATAGTAAGTAATTTATTTGTATTTGGTGGTTGTGTGGCTATAGTTCTCTCGCGGACTATTCGAGACGACGACCGACAAAGAAACGACCCGTTAGCAGATCAGATTTATTGGACGGAATCTTCAGTTGAGGTAAGGGGTGAGATGAGGTTCGATTTTGAGTACTAAATAACGTGAGATGAACAAGAATGCTGAAATTCCCAGATGTTCATTCGGGGCTTACTACGTACAGTTGAGCCCTATTGAGTAATAATAATAATTAATTAACAAAATGTGAGTGGTAGTAGTGAGGACTAAAATATAATTTAGCAACCCATAGAATTGTCGTGAATTTATTTATATCAAGATTGCATGCCGTCTGATTTTATGAATATTATGTTGATTGTTACTGTGTGAGTGATATGTATTGGAGTGTTCTTGCTACTTGAATGAAATTGTGATATTACTTGAATGTGCCACCTGTTTGATCTCTTGTTTTGTGATTGATAAGACTGGATGATGCATTGTGAGTAGTGCAAACCAAAATATTGGAATTTTTTTGTGATTGACTGATAAACATATATAGTGATGAATGTTGTGAAGTCAAACTGAAATTTATTGAGTTGTGATTTTGGAGTTAGAACTATTTTGTCATTATATAGGGAGGGTCTGGCAAACCTAGTGATTCAGGGAAGTACAACTGAATGAGGCTGATCGTGGAGGGCTACAGTCAAACTGTAAGGTAAGACTGATAGACCTTGGAGGTATCTCTAGTGGAGAATTCCTAAGTGGATTAGTGGGCTATTCCATATGGTCCGGAGCTACCGTGCAACACAAGAGTACCCCGATCGTCGCGTATATGTGTCTCGGGTTGAGTTGAGGGAATCTATGAGGACTTGGCCATTTATGAATTGTCCGTCCACT
The DNA here is from genome assembly GCA_037974775.1 of Cicer pinnatifidum. Taxonomy (NCBI): domain Eukaryota; kingdom Viridiplantae; phylum Streptophyta; class Magnoliopsida; order Fabales; family Fabaceae; genus Cicer; species Cicer pinnatifidum. Next base: position 25,272,044 of record JBBPBR010000007.1, on the reverse strand, counting down.
CTTATAGTGGCATAGTATCAGGCCTCCTAACCAAGTACTTCAGAGTAGAATGGTACCAAATGATGAAGTATAGAGTATAGGACATGCATAGCATTTCATCCTTGTGATTATCTTATTGTCAATGAATTTGATAAACCGTTGATATTATACACTTGATTGTTTTTGTGGTTGTGATAATTTGATTGCTTGCGTGTTCTCCTCGTGTATTTTATACTGTTACATAATTTCGATACTCACCCCTCGTTGTTTGTGTTTGGCGTTTGCGATGGACGCAGACGAGTTGTAAGTTACAGGTGATGACTAGTACCATAAGGAGAGGCGAAAGCCATCATGTCTTGGAGACCCTTATTATTATGCATTGTGTTGATGTTATTTTGAGTATTTTTATTTTGGGAATTCTCGCTTTGATAGTGACATCGAGTTGAGACTACATTTGCACTTAATTTAACACATAAGTATGTGTACTTCAAAAAAGATTTTGTTGTCTAATATTGTGATTTCAAGTTGTTAAGTTTGATGGAACCTTTGAATTCATTCGACGTGTTCGTGATTATGTGATACTTTTTACCTTAGAAAAAAATGTTTGAAAGTTTATATTTATTTATTTGTTTCAAAATAATTTCATTGTTTACAAAATAAGGGAATTTTTGGTTTTTTTGGGGTTTAGGGTGTCACAACACGTGTCATAAAATTACACGACATACATATATTTCAATGGAATTGGTCATATAAAGAATAAATTGAATATAAATCAACTAGAGGTAGAGGATAAAATCAATTTATCGAAGGCAAAGCATACACATTGAACCAATAAGTCTGGTTTACCAAAGGCAGAGGCATACAAGAATTCCAACATCACTCTTTTATAAATTAAATATTTAAATTTTTCTTTATAAAATTAAATCTATTTACAGCAAGTGCTTTTGAAAAAATATTTTTCCATTGATGAATAGTGTCAATAAATTTAATGTCTAAAATGCCCTTATAGACATAATCTCTTCTAGTTGATGTGTCATCCACAACATTTGAGTGCTACTATTGGCTGTTGAAAAATATTTTGCTTTAGCATTGGATATAGCAATTGTTCCTTTTATTTTGCTTGAATACGAGATAAAATTATCACCAAAAAATGTACAGTTTATGCTGATCTCTTTCCTTTCTAATTTATCTCCATTGTAGTCAACATCATAAAAACCTACTAATCTGTACTCAGATAATGGCTTATAACACATACCAAGATTAGTGGGTCATTTAAGATATTTAAAGATCCTTTTAACAATAGTTAAATGAAATGCTTTAGGATAAGACTAAAATCTTGCACACACACACACATATTAAACAAAATGTCAGGTCTAGAAGCAGTTAAGTAGAAGAGAGAGAGCTAGTCATCCATCTGTATACCATTTAATCCACCTTTTTATCTGATTCATCGTTATTAAGAGAATATGTTGGATGAATAGGTGTGAGCATGGATTTGCATTTATCAATCTTAAATTTCTTAAGAAGTTCTCTTGTGTATTTGATTTAATGAATATTTACTTCTTCAAAGCTTTGATGAATTTGGATTCCAAGAAAACATTTAAGTTCTCCCATCATGCTCATCTCGAATTCATTCAGTATTAACTTAGTAAACTCTTGACAGAGCTTAACATTAGAAGAACCAAAAATTATATAATCAACATATACTTGGACAATGATAAAGTCATACTTAGATGATTTTCAAAATAAAGTAGTGTCATCCTGACCTCTTTCAAAATCGTTTTTCAATAGAAAACTACTTAGTTTATATGAAGCTCTTAGTGCCTATATCAAACCACAAAGATTTTATTTTTTTAATTTTAAAACATGACTTGGAAATGCATTATCTCCAATGCTAGGAGGATGTTTGATATGCACTTCTTCATTTATATAATCATTTGAGAATGTACTTTTCACAACCATTTGATATAAGATAATTTTTTTGAAAGCTGCAAATGAAAGTTAAATTTTGATTGCTTCTAATATTGCCATGTGGGCAAATGTTTGAGAGTAATCAATACCTTTCGGTTGACTACAACGTTTAGCTACAAGTATAGCTTACTGCTCCGCCTTTCTTACTTAAATTGTTTATGAAAACCCACTTGGTTCTTTTCTTTAGGTTTGGGGTACAAGATTCCATTCATCATTTGTGTTGAATTAGTTTACTTCTTCTTGCATGGCCACAATCCATCCATCATTTGATAGAGCTTCATATATTGTTGCAGGTTCAATATCAGACAATAGTGTAAACATCGATGTTTCTTTAAAAGCAAACCTGGTCTTTAGAAGGTCATTTTTATTTCCTATAATCAGAGAGTCTGGATGTGATGATTTGTGTTTTCATCCAAGCTTAGGTTCCTAATGACTTTTCTGATAGATGGTTCTTCATTACTTGTCCTTGTATCGTCTCATTCATTTTTTGGTTCTTCCAAGGGAGACTTAGCCGATTCCTTTGATCTTTATGGTTTCTCTAAAATTTGTAAATCTACAAAATCTTCATCTAGTTTTGAGTTTTTAAGGTCAAGCTATTTGTTATCAAACTTGACATGGATTAGTTCTTCAACAGTTCCACAATCAAAATATAACATATACAATAAAATTGATGAAAATACAAAATGTTAGGCTTTATTCCTTTCCACAGTTCATAAGCAGTCTTTCTGAGAATAGATGTTATGTTGATTCTATTATGAATGTAACATGCTTTGTTCACTACCTCTGCCTAAAAGTGTCTGGCAACATTTCATGAATCATGGTGCGTGCCATTTCATTAAGATATCTATTTTTCCGTGCTACAACACTATTTTGTTGGGGTGTACTAGGAAAAATTATATAGAATTATTTTCTATTCACAAAATATTTCAAAAAGTTTATTTTCCAATTTTCCACCATGATCACTATGAATTGTTGTAATACAAAAACCTTTTTCATTTTCACTTTTATGCAAAAAGTTGTGAAAACTTTATGTGACTCATTCTTGTGTTTAAGGAACTTTACCCATATCCATCTAGAATATTCATCAACAATAACGAGTCGATACTTTTTACTACTGACAAAGGCATCCCTTATTGGACCAAATAAATCAATGTGCAAAAGTCCATGTGGTCTAGAAGTAGAAAAAATTTTCTTTGATGGAAAAGATGACTTTGTTTGTTTCCCTTTCTAACATGCCTCACAAAGAACATCAAATTCATATTTCATATTTTGCAAACCTATAACTAGGTTATGTCTTTTTAACTTTTAGATTAATTACAATTTTGCATGTCCTAACCTTTTGTGCTAGATAAGTTGGTCTTCATTCACTGCCATTAGACACATTACTTCTTGCTTTTCTAAATCTAAAAATTTATTTGGTAAATATTGTTTCTCGTATGGCCTATAAATATTATAGATCCATCTATTTTTTTGAAGAAAACACCATAATCATTGTCACTTAATTGACTTATGCTCAACAAATTATGAATTAGTCCTTTTATAGGTAATTTTTTTTTAAAAGAGGGAATTGAACCATTACCTACTGTACCACAACTTATGATCTTATCCTTTTGATTTTCCCCAAATCCTACAAACCCTCTTCCCTTCAGGATCATGTTTTGGAGCATAGACTTTTCTCTTGTTATGTGTCGAGAGCATCCACTGTCCAAGTACCTTGATCGGTGTTTCAACTTTGTTGTTAAGGATATCAACAAGATAAATTCTTTAGTTCTTAAGTGCCCACATTTGATTATGTCCTTGTTTGTTAGTTCTGAATGGAGTCATGTCTTTCCACACTTTCAACATAGGATAAGTTCTTTTAGCATGACCTTTCTTTAAGAAATGTGAGCACATAGTTTCAGGTATGATAACTTGAGATGTTTTCTCAAATTCTTCAAAACCAATACATCATATGTTGTTTTTGCTAACACCATATATCATAGAAGCTTGTTTACTTTTGTCTATACCATTTGCAAGAAACTCTTGAAATGTTTTTTTATAATTAACAAAGTTACACACATTTTCCTCTAAGGTGGAATGAGATTTTATGAGATTCTTCAACTTTAAAGAAATTTTGTGATTTTTGTTCAAAAATGCATTTTACATAGTTATAAGTTTGTTACTAAATAGATCAGATAATATCTCAATTTTCTCATCAATAGAATAATTGTATTCGTTAGAGTTAGAGTCAGAGCAAATATTTACCATAAGACCGATGTTTTCTTGCTCTTCATATTTATCAGAGGATTTATCAAAATAATCCCAAGTAGCCATCAGACCTTTATTCACTCCACTATAGTATTTCCTTTGAGAGTTTTCCCTTTCAAGCTTAGGACACTCTGACTAAAAATGTCCTAGATCTTTGCATTTATAATAAATGATTTTCTTCTTTTCTAATATTTCTCTTCTTTCTCTGCTATTTGTTGATCATCTGAAGTCTTTTTTGTGAAATGATTTATTCCTGTTGTTCCACCTACACTTGATTTTCTTTTAAATGAAGGATAAATCTTCATCATATGAGGCTTCACTGTGATCATTTGATTCGTTTTCCTCACATTCCTCTTTGGCTTGTAGAGCCTAAGGAGTTTATTTCGTTCTTTTAGATTTGTGGGCCAAAGACTTTGACTACATCTTTGTTTCATCTTCAACTAGTTCAATCTCATGGGATCTAAGTGAACTCACCAATTCTTCCAGAGGTCGTTAAGGTCTTTTTCCAATTGAATTGTTATAACTTTTGGTCTTCACCTTATAGGTAGAGTTATTATGATCTTCTTGACATGAGCTAGTGAATAATACATATGGTAGAGTTGACACCAATAGAAAAAAGGAAACAAAACAAAGGTACACCAAAGTTTAGGATTGTTCCATCTAGTTAAGATCAGTCCTAAGGTATTTTTGATGGACTCCCGATTTTTGGTTATTTGTTCCATTAACTCCGCAGTTTTAGCTTCTAGTCTATCAAAGTCTTCCTTCATTATAAACTGAGTTGGATAAAAAATAGATGCATAAGGAATGGGAGGGGTAATGATTGAGTGAATGTTCAGGAAGCCAGAAGGGAAAATGGAATAAAAAGTTGTTAGGAGAAGATTTTACTTGTTAAGTTGTTAGGAGAAGATTTTACTTGTAGGGTCAAAGTGGTTAGTTCCTCAAAAGTTTAGGATTGTCATGCTGTGTTGGGAAGACTCCCTTGGAGGGTTAGGTTCTTTGTAATTCAAGGTATTTGAATTAATGGATTAAAGTTTTCTGCATAAGGGGACTGGATGTGGCCAAGTTAGTGGTGAACAATGATACATTATCTGATTGCTTCTACACCAAGTAAGTCACCATAATCGAACTTGTTTTTTATTTAAATATAAATTATCAAAAAGTTATCAACTTTTGCAAACACAATTCAACCCCTTTCTTGTGTTTGCACCTTCAATTGGCATAAAAGCTCGGTCTCAAGGCTGAGCAATTTACAGTGTTTGAGGAAAGATCCAAGGGTTCAATATATATGGATTTAGTTAAGAAGCTACTGGAGGAAACATAAATTGACCACCTTTGTTTGATGTATAACGTTTTGAGTATTGGAAGGACATGTTAAGAAGTTTTTATATTTCACAAGATCTTGAACTTTGGGACTTGGTAGAAGATGGTTATATTGCTTCGAAGAATACTGATGGTATTGAAATTCTAAGAAAAGAGATAAGTGTTGGTCATAAGAAGATGTACAAGATGCATCATGATTCCATAAAATTCATAATAAATGCAATCCACCTTCAAGGAGTTTGACAAGTGCACCAACAAGAAGACATCAAAAAGTATTTATGATAGTCTGATTCTGACCAATGAAGGAAGCAAACAAGTTCAAGAAGCAAAGGATCTGAATACTCATAAGTTGGAAGAATTAATTAGGTTTGTAATAGCTTGACCTTTATCGTTATTGACATTGTTGGTCACGACCTTTATCGTTATTGACTAAGGAAAGGAGATGTTGCATAACATAAAGAAGAAATTTCCCCAAAGATATTCTAGGCAATCCAACCAATGAAAAGATGATAAATATCATAAGAAAATCATCATCTATTATGGATGCAATGAACCTGGACATATCGGGTTACAATGTCCAAATAGGGAGAAAGGGAAACATTAGAGGAAAGATTCTAGACTCGAGAAGAAAAGTATGATGTCGACATAAGATGATTATGATGAATCATCTAATGATGAAGAGCATACAGAAAATTGAGGTATTTTCTGACTTTAGTCGATCTGATTTAGTTACTACTATAAATGAGTTTTTAAATAAGAATCACAAATTATCTTTAAAATTGAAAACACTTAGGTAAGTAAATACAAATCTAACTAAAAAAGTTAATGTTTTAAAGAATCAAAGTGCTTAATTTAAAACACAAAATGCAACTTTGAAAACTGATATTATTGAACTTAAGACATATAATGCCACTCTAAAAACTAATATTACTAAATTTAAAATAGAAAATGCAAATATGAAAACTGTTATTGTTGAACTTAAGGCTGCAAATCTAACTCTTAAAAGAAATTATAGTTCAACATCAATTGAAATTCAATATTTTCTTGATAATGGTATAGAAAGAAGCAAGTATGTATCTATGATTTATGGTGTTAGTAGGACTGGTGAAAGAGGAATAAGATTTCAAGAAAAAGTAACTGAACCTATGTTTGTTCCCTCTGATGATTTATGTACTATTTGCTATAAGAAAGGTCACACTAAAGTATTTGTCCTATGCTAACCACATGAAAAGACAAAAAAAAAACCTTTAAGAACTAGAAGAGAAAAAGGCCTATGTTCTAAGACTTAACAAAAAAAAGCAAAATGACTCTAGTTGAAAAAGGATCAGTCAGCAAATACTTGTCACAACGAGAACCATACGATGAACTAGAAATATAAAAAAAAATCTGGAGTATCAACATAAAAAAAAACAAAAAAACAAAAAAACAAAAAAACAAAAAAACAAAAAACTGGTAGAGAAATCACACATATCAATAGAATTGAAACTAAAAGAAGAATCGAAATCACCATCAGTTCCAAAATTACTAGAGGAACTTGATACATCAACATAAACAAAGTGTCAAATTAACAATCAGAATCAGGAGACTTCTTTGAACACTCCAATCCAATTCATCAAGACTACAAACCTGGATGGGAATTCAAATCCCTTCATCTAGACCATTTAATAAGAGAATATGCAAATTCAGAATTTGAAAACAAGAAAAGAAGAAATAAGAGGGTTTTTAGAGTGAAACTGAAGTTGTTGACATATTGGTTATATCCTTCTTTAAATTTAATTATTATCTAATTTGTATTATGTTATATTATAACAACTTGACCTTAAAAAGTAAAAGCAATTTGAGGATGCTACATGTTTACTGGAACCAAAGGAAGTAGATGCAGACAAACCAGAAGACGACAAATCTTCAAAGGATGAGTATGATCAAGTTAAAAAGTGTCAAGATAAGTTAGAAGGAAGATCTGGATGAAAGTACAAGTCATCTCATCTCATTGGAATTCCAAGTGATCCTTTGAGGATCAGATCATCAATAAAAGATACCACTTTATTTGGCTCACTCTCATCAATTAAGCATGCCTTTTTTGATGAAGCATTTGTAGATAATTGAGAGATTCTTGCAATGCAAGAAGAGTTAAATGAATTTAAGAGGATGATGTCTGGGATCTAGTACCTAGACTAAAGAAGAACATTATTGGAACCAAGTGGGTTTTTAAAAATAAGCTTAATGAAAAAGGTGAAGTGGTCATAAACAAGGAAAAACTTAGTGGTCATAAACAAGGCAAAACTTGTCGCATAACGCTACGGTCAACAAGAGGACATTGATTACACTAAGACATTTGCTCTAGTAGCTAGGTTAGAAGCTATTCATATCCTACTTTCTTTTGCTACAAATAATAACATTACATTATTTCATATGGATGTTAAAAGTGATTTTCTAAATGGTTATCTATGGGAAGAAGTCTATGTTAAATAACCCCCAGGATTTGAAAGTTCGGAATTTCCAAATCATGTTTCTGAACTTAGGAAATCTTTGTATGGTCTAAAACAAGCACCTTGACATGGTGTGATTGACTTAATAACTTCTTGCTTAAAAATAACTTTGAAAGAGGACAAGTAGATCATACACTTTTTTAAAAATCAATAGGAGATGACAATCTTATATTCAAATTTATGTTGATGTCATTATTTTTTCTAAATTGATGCAGCTTGAATTTCAAATTAGTATGATGGGAGAACTTAAGTTCTTCTTAGAGATACAAATTCAACAAAGTCAACAAGGTATATACATTCATCAAAATAAATATACAAAAGAGCTTATTAGGAAGTGTTAGATAAATGGTTGCAAACTTATGGCTACACCAATGCAGCCTACTTGTTTAGTTGAAAAAGATGATTCAGGCGAAAAAGTTGACCAAAAAACCTATAGATGATAGGATCCCTACTTTACGTTACCGCTTCCAGACCTGACATCATGTTTAGTGTATTTTAATGTGCAAGATTTCAAGCTGACTGATCATAACATTTGGGCACATGTTTCTAGCTTTTTAGTTTGGTATTTTAAAAGCTCTTTATAGCTTAGAATAACAATTGTTTCTAAACTTTGAGTCGAAATTGAATTATAATTATTTGTATTTTGACTCTTGCTCGCTCTGTAGGCCATAACTTGAGCTCTAGATATTGGATTGGCGCATACGAGTAGGCGTTGAAAAGCTAAAAATTAAAGCTACAACTTTTGCGTTGGAATTAAAGCCCAATGCTGAACTTTATTGGACCTAAATTGTAGATTTCGTAATCTGAACTTTTGTAATAATTTTAAATAGCGGGTCACATGTTTTTAAACCCTAAATCCCAAAATTGAGTACTATTTATTGGGAGTTTTATTTCTTTTCAAAGGGATGAAATTTTACGATTCATATCGATACAAGAAATAAACACTTTTTATTTTAATTTCATGGAAGACTAATTTTATAAGATTAATCCACGAGTTCAGAGTTTCATCAACACCTTGAGATTTAGGTTACACTGTCAATTTCGCTTCATGATTGTATCTCTCATTATGTGATTATATTGATATTCTGATTGCTTAAACTGAATTTCAATAGGATCGATTAAATTCATTTGGCATAATTTGGTTTCGTTTTCTAATTTAATTGAATTATAATTTTGCGATTTTTGATCGTTAATTGTAATATTTTGATTATTGTGATGCTTAATCCAGTCAAAGAAACTGAATTCACATAGGATTGATTATGCTTGTTTGATCAATTCTATAGTCAAATAAGAATAGAATCACGAATTAGAAATTAAACTCATTGATAGAATTTGTGATAGGTCTGAAACTCAAATAAGTGAATTAATCGTTTTGCTCATCTGTTAAAAAAAATATAAAAAAAACCCTTTCTAATTTCAACTTTCAATTTGGTTAATATTATTATATCAGAAGTCCTTGCGAAACGACCCAAGTTATTACCTCTATTTACATTTTATCAATTGTATTTGACTCGTGTGCGATAACGGATCAAATTGGCGACGTTGTCGAGGACTCTCTAATAACAATATTGACCAGATTTAGAGTATTACTAACAATCCTAACAATTGTTCCTTTGTGTTTTGTTGCTCTACAGGTCGGATAGGCTTGTTGCTAGCTCGTAGGCATGTTGCTTCTAACCTCGCCCCAAGGGAATTTTTTTTAGTTGTGGAAAATATCCTTGAGCTACAAGTCTAACGTTATTTCTTACCACTTCACTTTTCTCATTTAACTTGTTTATTAAAACACATTTGGTTCCAATCAACTTCTTTTCTTTGGGCTTAGGGTACAAGATCCAAGGCATCACTTAAAAATAATACAAATTTATTTACGGGTTGTTGTATATGACGACAATATGTTTCTCGGATATGTGCTTTTTATAGGGAAGATCACAAGTCCTTTATAGAGAAACTTTAGGGCCATTAGAGTTTCTGACTCTTGCTATGATTTCATGAAATTAACATGTAGCATAATGACTCATCAAATCTTGAGAGATCTTGAAACAAAATTAAAACTTATACAAATTTGTCTTGATAATTGATTAGCATATTTTGATAGAAATGACAAGAAGACTAGGGGATGACATATTCAAAGGATGTTATGCACTTCTCCAGACGAATGAAAAGTCCAAGTTAGGGAATAGAGGATGTTGAGATGTTTACTTTTTATCATAGCATTTTCTTTGTCAGAGTGTTGGCTTGACATTTTCACCAAATGATCAATTCTTTGCTAGTTTCATTAGACACCAAATTATTTGAGCAACTTTGTATTAACATATTTATAGAAGTGTAGTATGAGAGTCAATCACAACTTTAACAAATCTTTCATAATATTGTCGTATTGTTCTTGTTTATCTTCTCCATAAGATGCACCGTAAGATCTTTAAAGTTCATGACAAGGAAACTACACACTTAACTAAATTTATTAGTATTATAAATTATTCCCAAAAGATAATTTTTATTATCATTAAAATAATTGAAGGTCAATGTTCTTCAATCCAAATTGGTTCTGACATTCTCAAGTCTTCTATGGATGAAAATGAAAATTTCGTAAAAGCCTCATCTCCACAAAAATTAAACCCAATTTGTTCAATTATTTCCATAGGATTGAAATCTTGGGTCGCAAGTCATCCATTTTTAATGGTGTCGTTCCTTTTGGCCAGATTATTTAACCATGTAGGTTATGTTTGCATGTTTCGAGGCTCACAAGGTACTCGTCTTCTAGGATTGTAATGGCAATTCTATCACTTTTAACAAATGGTTGAGGTAATTGACTTAAGGGTATATCACAAACATTGCTATCTGCTTGTGCAAATGATTTTTGTTGTGAGTAGGATTTAAGGTTATTTATTGCAGGATTCGGTGAGTTTTTGGTCAATTCAAGAAACGACCATGGAATTAGGACATTTTGATCCATTTTTGAGCAAGAATCTACAAGAAACAGTGGTCAGAAAGTTTAGGCGGTCAGAAACAGTGGTTAATACTTTATATTCCTATAATAATATTGAAACATGAACATATATTTTGGTATCAAACATTACAATTTATTTTCCACTCATAGTTGTATGATCAAAAATTTACCCTCTCATAGTAAAACTCCACTCTTTTGATATGTTCTCATATATATATATATATAATCCCAGAAAATGCATTCTGGGATAGGTCGAATAACTGCTATTTTTTTGGACAAATTTCATGAATAATACTATATAAACCTATATTTAATGCAAAATTAACAAATGACTCAAATTCTAACACATTCATAATTACTAATAAAAAACCATACATTGAAATACCAACAAAAGTCAAGGAAATAAATATGATGCATATTGAAATCTTTAATACATAGTAATAAAATAACTAAATATTTAAACTCAAATTCAAACTTTAGCATATGAATCTAAGATAAGCATCAACTACATTCACATATTTTTCTTCCTAGATAAAAGTTGAAATAACAAAACAAAGAAGAAATAAATAATAGCGGGATCTCGCTGAGAAACTCTGAAATTAACTATGTCGGGATCTCGCCTAGATCTCACCATGATCTTGTTTCACACTGTCGCATATCACGCTGTCGCAGCAGCACCAGGACAATAGGATCTCACTAAAAAACGTTAATATTAACTACATAATATATATATATAATAGTAATTAAATATTATTTATAATTTTCAATTTTTTTATTATTAAGTAATGCAATAATAACAAAAACTACACAAAATATCTAGTTATAAATAAATTAAAAGTATAAACACCTAATTGATTCAAAAATTAAAAGGCCATAGTTTATTTAAATAACCATTAAAGGTAGCTAAAAACTACGATAACTAAATAAATAAATACTTAAAAAGAAATTAAAAGCATGTATACTATGAAGAGTTATCCGTAATTCATAATAAGTTTTTTAAAATATGTACCTTTTTTAATTTAAATTATTTTGAAATTTATCAAAAATTTATATTGTATTATTTTTTTGTTTAATATCTACTTATGAAGAGAATAAAAGTTTTTTAATATCTAAAACTATCTATTTACTGAGATGTAATAAACTAAAATTTAGTTTCGTATTTTCAATCCATAAAAATTGTTTCAATTTAATATAATTCCTCGTACAGATTATTTTTGAATTATTTATTTTTCATTTAGATTATTATAAAATATAACTAAGTTCTTAAATTCAAAAGTTTTTCTAATAAAATAAATTGTGATGTTTAAAAAATTGGAACTGATTTAAATATGAACACCGCTCCTATTGAAAATTTTGACATGAAAAAGTATTCATTTACAGGTAGGTACATAGGTATCTTAACACAATGGACTAGAAATAAAAATACATAAACAAATTAAAGAAGGGAATGAAACAAATCCTTAGACTAAGACTCTGAGTGTGATCATATATATGTCATGACTTTTCTTTACATTAAAGAGTTAAGGAGCATTTTGGATATGCTCTTCAATTCTTCAACATTAATACTTAAAAGCATCATCCTAACAGTAAAATGAGTTATAAAACTCATTAACATAGTATAATAAAATAGCTTTTAGATGTTCCCAATCATAATTGGTGTACTAAGTGTGGAAAAGTCTTATCATCAATAGTTCTTAAAGTTTAAGTATAATATAATAGAGTTAAGACTCATATTTTAGTTATTAAGATAAATCATATACTTAACCTTCTATATAATCTTTTGAAAACACTTATATACTAGATCGTTCAAGTGTGAGTCACTCCAATACTAGTCATTAATAAAGTGTATCAGACGTCATGACCACATGTTGTGAGACTGCCCCTAACTAATTCTCCATTTTCCTGAAAGTATTTAGTATAGTCACCATTATATATATATATATATATATATATATATAAAAAAAGAAATCTGTCAAAATCCTTTATTTATTAACTTATTTTTGTAACTTGAATAAGTAAGTCAAAAGCGTTTTATAACTATTTAAAATCTTGGAAGTTTATCTTGAAGAATAATAGTTTCTGGGTTGTAAGTCCCGTGTTTAATTAGCCGACGAAAAGGCGTTTAAGGGCAGTTAATCCTTGAAAGTTTCTTCAAAATAAAAAGAAAAAATTCTAAATATGAATAATCTCTTTTGAAGAAATCACTATTGAAGACTTTCAGAAATCCATAAACAACTGGCAAATCCCAAAAATAAAAAAGGATGAGGTCTACGTATCTAATCTCTTAAAAAATCTCTTAAAAACCGATTATATTATCAAAACCGAGGAACGTGATGTTACTCTTTCTAACCCTTTTGAAACAATAAATCTTCTTTCTTCAAAAACTCTCAAAAAACATGCTGACATGAACTATAACTTCATACACATAAGACTTGTTCAAGTAGGTATAAAACCTCTAACAAGGGAATGATTAAACACTTCAATCCTATGTGTCCTACGGGATGCAAGGTTCTTGAACTTTCAAGATTCAATAATAAGTACAGTTGAATCTAGTCTATGTCAAGGACCAATTTGGTTTAGATGTTATCCAAATTTCTCTTTATCTTTAAATGATCCTAACATCACAAAATCTCTCATATTACAAATCAAAACTCATAACTACAAAATGTTAGCAGGATCTATTCCAGTAGCTATTATTTATAGAGTCCATTACAAAGCAATGTTTTCATCCTTCACGACAACAAAAAATATTGAAAACAAAAAAGGCGAAACCCTATTTTTACAAACTAACCTAACAAAAGCCAACACGGTTATCCCAAAAACCATCCTTTGGAAAGATATTGATCTTCCTGAAGAATGGATTCTATAAGGAGCTGTTAGACCACAGCTTCTTGAACAATCTAAACCAAACAACAACCTTAAAGAAGTCATACAATACAATGATGGTAGGGTAAAACTAAGTTTTTCAAGAACTTCTAGTGCCAGATTTTCTGATGCTAGTTCCTCGAGGCCACCTCCAATCATACAATTGCCTCAAAAACTTGAAAACTTTACAAAACCACGTTTTTCATGTTCCAGCATACCAAGTGTTTCCTTTCAAAACGTTGACTACTCCATAAATATACCTCATCAAATTTACACAGCACCTCAAAACACTAATGAGGAGCAACAAAACATTTCTCCACCAACTTCGCCATCTTTTTCTGCTATAACTGAAAATGTTGTAAATGAACTCAATGTTATAGAAAAGGAATTTGAAGTTGATAAAACTATTCTCCATAACGATTTTTATGCTTCCAAAAATACAGAAAAAAGAACTTGGATCTTCAAAAACTTTCTAAAACAAAGACAAGATATTCAGAATGAATTTTACAAGTTCATTTTACAAAACAAGACTCGTATTCTATTTTTTGAATGGTTTGAAATTTATGCTAAACAAAACCAAATTTCTTATCCTTTCAAACAAAACCTAGGTTCTATTAATCCCATAACAACCAGAAACAAAACTCCAGAATGGGATTTAGCAACTGGACAAAAAATCCAGTCTGAAAACCCACCTCTGAGACAGATTATAATAACGCATCCAGAAAAACCAGTAGAAGCTGCCCCTTTCAAAATCCCAAGTGAAGATTCTGAAAAAGATATCCGAAATATCCTTCAACAAAATAATTTTACAAATGTCCATCTTAGCACAATAGCAAAACAATTAACTAAGATAGAAGAAAATCAACAAAATATCACTGTCTCTCCAATTGAGACAACTGATCCAAAACTAAAAAACCCAGTTTTTAAACCATTCCAAATCTCAAAAACAAGCCAAAAACTGTTTAGGGAAGGCAGATCAGAATTCACCCAAGCCTTACATGAACAACTCAGTAGGATAGAACATTCCTCTACCTCCACACCGTTGGTAGCCAAAGATACATTTGACAAAACGGTTACAACTTTACACCAAGTTTCTGAAGCCGAACAAGAACCACAAAACCTGTGTAAACTTCAGTGGCAAAATAGTCAACCTTTAGCCATGGTCACCGCACCAGACTTAGGTATTGAAAATAGACCCAATGTCCTCTCTCAATCCAAATTCAATGCTAGCACTGTCTATGAATGGAACATAGACGGTATGTCTGAATACAACATCTTAGGTCTCCTCCAGCAAATGAAAATGGCATCAAATGCTTACAAAACCCAAGCCAACACACCCGACAAAGCCATAGCTGAACTCCTAATAGCAGGATTCTCAGGCCAACTCAAAGGATGGTGGGATTACCATTTCATGGCCCTTCAACACTTAAGAAATTTTAAACGCAATCCAAACCACAGAGGAAGGAATTCCTATCCTCGACGAAATAGGAAACTCAATACCGGATGCAGTTGCAACACTAATACACACGATTAGCTTGCACTTCATAGGCGATCCATCACACTTAAAAGATAAAAATGCTGAACTCCTATCCAACCTTAGATGTAAAAAACTTTCTGAGTTCCAATATTACAAAAACACTTTCCTAACTAGAGTCATGTTAAGGGAAGACTCAAACCAACCTTTCTGGAAGGAGAAATTCCTTGCAGGACTCCCAACTCTTTTAGGAGAAAAGGTTAGAAACAAAATCAAAGAAGTCTATGGGGTAAACCAAATCCCATATAACCATTTAACCTATGGGGAATTAGTTAGCTTCACTCAAAATGAAGGTTTGAAAATCTGTCAAGATTTGAAACTCCAAAAACATCTAAAATGGGAAATGAAAAGAACTAGACAAGAATTAGGATCTTTTTGTAAACAGTTTGAAATACCCATGACCAATATTTCAAAAGATTGTGGAGGATCTTGTTCAAAACCATATAGAAAACCCCACACCTAACCAAGAAGACTAGAATTCTATAAAAAATCTAGACCTCAAAATTCATACAACCAAAGAAAACCTAATTTTTACAAGAAAAAACCTTTTCAAAAGAAAACCGAACCTCAAACGTCAAGACAAATAACTTGTTACAAGTGTGGCCAAACAGGACACATTTCAAGATATTGCAAGAGAAATAAAAAGCTCCATGAATTAAAAATCGATGAAGAAATAATTCAAAAAATAGAGGCAATACTTTTAGAAACCTCTGAGGAAGAAACTGCCATAGACTCTGAAATGGGTTCTTCAGAGAATAATAAACCTTTACAGTTTGACGAACTGGGGGCTTCCGACTCTCTTAGCGATTCAGAAGCAAGTACAAAATCCATTAATGTTTTAACAAGGGATCAAGAACTAATTCTTGATATTGTAAAACAGGTAGAAGATCCAAAACTTCAAAAGGAAATAATAGGAAAACTTTTAAATACTTTTGAATCAAAACAAGGCCAACCTCCTACATCCTCATCAAAATTACTTCCTAAGACCACTTATGACCTAACAAATATCTTAGGAAAAAGAGCAAAGTCACAAGCCCATGTCACAATTCAATCTCTTCAAGAAGAGATTAAAATCGTAAAACAAGAGTTAAAAACTCTTAAACAAAAACAAGAAATTGATTCAAACATTCTTCAAAATCTCCTTTCTCAGGTACAAAATCAAATCTCTGACCTTGAACAAGATGAAGAAGAAAGAGAAAATGAAGAATATTCTAACAAAATTGAAAACTTAGAAGAAATCCCAGAAGATTTCTTGTTCGTTTTAAGAACTATAACAACAAGAAAATATTTGATAAAAATCAATTTAGTTTTCTCTGAAGATTTCAAATTTGAAACAATTGCACTTTTTGATACTGGAGCAGATTTAAATTGTTTAAAAAGTAGCATTGTACCAAATAGATTTCTACAAAAATCTAATGAAAAACTTGTTGCGGCTAATAACTCCAACATGATTATAAAAAGTAAAACTTAAGCTACCATTAAAAATGGTAATGTTTCAATCAAAACTCCTTTTGTTTTGTTGGAAAATATTATTCATACTGTCATTTTAGGGACCCCTTTCATTAACATGATAACTCCCTACTCTATCAACTATGACAGCATTTCTTGCAAAACAAAAGAAGCCAAAATCATTTTTCCTTTTATTGAAAAACCCATAACAAAGAATTTAAATCTTTTAAAAGCTTGTTCTGTTTACAAATCTCAATTAAATTGTTTAATTCAGGGAAAAGAAAAACATTTATATTTCTTAAAACATGATGTTTCTTGTCTCAAAACCGAACAACAATTACCAAATAGTCTTATAAAACAAAAAATTTCAGATCTCCAAAAGATAATTGAAAACGAAATCTGTTCAGAGTTACCAAATGCTTTTTGGAATAGGAAACAACATGTGGTATGTGACACCCTAAACCCAAATTCAAATAAAAAGTAAAATGCATTAGTTTTTACAGAGATTCACAGCGGTAATAGAATATATATATATATATATATATATATATATATATATATATATTTTACTATAAGGTCCAAGATGTCACATTCACACTTACACAAAATGTTTGCATAAAAATTTTCAATAAAAAAAAATCCTTTAATATTGAATATAGTTGAGATTTATTAAATAAATATTTCTCTTATAGAAAAGTTCTAAACTTAGAGAAAATTAATTTCTACCTTCGAATAAAAGATAAAAATAACACAATTGATCGATTATATTTACAAAATTCGAAATTAGTTCAAAACTCAACAAAGTACAAATTTACTCCCACCAAGTATCACCTATTCAGAGCGTGGGTCACCAATCCATAACTTGAAATAACTGCGCTCTCGCAAGCGCCAAACACAAGCAACGAGGGGTGAGTTTCAAAATTATGTAATAGTATATGATAAACGAGGAGAACACGCAAGTAGTCAAAACAACACAAATAAAGAGAAACATTCAAGAACATAGTATCAAAGGTTAATCTAATTCAATCACAATCAAACAGTCACAAGGATGAAATGTTATGCGTGTCCTATACTCTATACTTCTTCATCATTTGGTACCATTCTACTCTGAAGTACTTGGTTAGGAGGTCTGATACTATGCCACTACAAGAGCGGACAGACAATTCATGAATGGCCAAGTCCTCATAGATCCCCTCAACTCAACCCGAGACACATATACGCGACAGTCGGGGTACTCTTGTGTTGCACGGTAGTTCCCGGCCTTAGGGAATAACCCACTAATCCACTTAGGAATTCCCCACTAGGTGTACCCCCAAGGTCTATCAGTCTTGCCTTACATTTCGACTGTAGCCCTCCACGATCAGGCTCATTCAGTTGTACTTCCCCGAATCACTAGGTTTGTCAAACCCTCCCTATATGATGACAAAATAATCCTATCTCCAAAATCTATAACACATATCTCAGACTTCCTCGATCATCACAATTCAATGGTCATCACAATTCAATATGTTTCAGTTTAACTTCACAATATTCATCAATATATATATATTTATATCAGTCAATCACAATAAAATCACAATATTTGGTTTAAATTACTCACAATACACCATCCAATTTCATCAATCATATAATAAGGAATTCAACAAGTGGCACATTCTAATAATATCACAAATTCAATCAATTAACAAAATATTCAAGTACATATCATTCACACATTAACAATCAGCATAAGATTCCATAAAATCAGACAACATGCAATCTTGATATAAATTCACGACAATTCTATAGGTTGCTAAATTATATTTTAGTCCTCACTATTACCATTCACATTTTATTAATTAATTATTATTACTCAATAGGGCTCAACTGTACGTAGTAAGCCCCGAATGAACATCTGGGAATTTCAGTATTCCCGTTCATCTCACGTTATTTTATACTCATAAAATCGAACCTCATCTCACCCCTTACCTTAGCTGAAGATTTTTCCCAACGAAGTCGATCCGCTGATTCAACGTGTCCCGTCTTCGTCAATCACCGTCTCTAACAGTCCACGAGCAAGAAAAAATCAACGCAACAACCAATTACAATTTAGTTACTTGCTCCAACGAATAAATACTTTACTTATTATTAATACATAAATTAATTATCTGCTATTTGTATTAAAATCTAAAGATATATTTAATATCATCGAAACATACATATTATTATACTAATCGAAAATAATTTCTAATTTTAATTAAAATATGACAGAGTCACACATTTAAATTATTATGACGTATATTTGTAGTTTCGGTGTTAAAAGCATAAATTAAAGGCACCCTAACAAAATTCTTGTCTAGAGTGAGATTAGTCTAATTACTCATGACTGAATTGTATATTATTATAATGACAGTACCATTTTTCCAATGCCTCTAATTGCTTGCAGAACAACAAAATTTTGATATAGTCGATGGAATTAGGAAACATAATCCTTAAATTTATTCAGATCAAATAGTATTAATTGATTAAAATAATAAAGTACTAATTCGGTTAATAGGTATTTCACCAATATAAGCAAAAAAAATGAAAACTTAGTTTATAAGCAAAAGAATAAAGCATAATAGAAAAATAAAATGCAACGAAACAGTATGAAAGGCAACGATTTCAAAACAACTCTTATAGTTTCCATCAATTCTATAAGATCAGGACTTAGTTCAAAATCGTGCAATCGAAAATTACTAAAACATTGAGATGTGTTCATCCTAACACACCAATTAACTGTACTAATCCCCCCTCTTTTTATTCGGACTAAAGGATAACAATTTGATGGTAATAGGAGAAGTGTATCTGATTGTAGAGTATAGCTATATTGTTCTAGTATTAGAAAACATGGCCTGGTGGCAACAGAGCAAGCGGCTATCGATAAAGAGATAACTAATCCTTTTCTTTATGAGATTATCTATATATATATAAGTCTAGAAGCCTAACCACATTCATTAGTATTTTTGATTCATTCTAAATAGGAAAGGCTAGTACCATACCTGATTGTGGTTTGGAATTGGAATTGAAATTGGAAATTGGAAATTGGAAGCTAGCTTCGAATGCGCTAATCTCTCTATTCTTTTTCTTTTTCTTCCGGTGTTTCTTTTAGGTAGATTATGATTTATATAAGTATATATATATATATATATATATATATATATATATATATATATATATATATAGCTTGGTAAATTTTAGGTTTATTGTTAGACCTAATTGTGAAACACGAGCCTCTCAGGCTGATCGGCCAATACTCCAATCTCACTATTATTATTATTATTATTATTATTATTATTATTATTATTATTATTATTATTATTATTATTATTATTATTATTATTATTATTATTATTATTATTATTATTATTATTATTATTATTATTATTATTATTATTATTATTATTATTATTATTATTATTATTATTATTATTATTATTATTATTATTATTATTATTATTATTATTATTATTAT
>JBBPBR010000007.1:25233511-25251621 GCA_037974775.1 Cicer pinnatifidum | reverse complement strand
TATTATTATAACATTCTCAAACCAACTCAATTAGTGCTAAAGTTAGCAGCAACACCTCTTTAAATTCTTGTTTTATTCTATATACATATATTTAAAACAAATTCAATATTGTCAATATTAATAATTTAAGTAAATTACTAAGGCAAACACATAAGACAACCACATAGAAGTTATTACACCACACTAATAGTAATAATTTATCATAATATTAATAAATAAAATATTTTAATAAGAAATCTAGGGCGTTATAATATTATTAAAATATTTTAATACGAAATCTGGGGCGTTACATCTCCATCCCCCTAAAAAGAATTTCGTCCTCGAAAATTTTAATGAACAAATACCTAATTTAGCAGCCTCAAGGAACTCACCCATTATCTAAGCACTATACGTTAAGAATGAAGTGACTTAGTATGATAGGCTAACATGACAATGAATCATTAAAACACATGTCACATACAACATTTCAACCTGAAAGAAATACCACAGTTATTCATTATAAATTACAGAGGAATTAGAGCTCATAGAATTGGTCAATAACAACTTACTATGTAACTTGAATGAACGAAAAAAAAAACACATCATTAAGTTTAGTATTTAACTTCTCAAATAGTGCTTTACTAGTCTCACTCTCCTAAAAGAATGGTAAATCCAAATAACAATTACTCCACAAGTTTAACAAAAATTAGACATATAAAAGAACATTCAAAATATTACACACATTCAATAATTACAAACATAAATGCATATAACAACTCAAGGACACGTAATCACTTTGAAATCAAGAACCAATGTACAACACCACATTGGAAGGGATAAATTATTTTTCATGTATTTCAGGCTCACAAATATATATAATTTTTTTTAAACAATCAATATTCATAGTGTATGCCATTCACATTTAAATCATTTAAAAAAAAATTATAACCAAATAAGCAAAGTAAATAAAAGTCAATGACTACCTCATGACAAGATACACATATACATTGAAATAACTCAAATAACATAAGGGTGGACATTCCGTTTAATTAACCAAAATAAAGTCAACAAATATTTATAATAATAATGATGATTCATTCTCACCTAATTGTACTGACAGTGAGGCATCAGGTTGATCAATCCCTTCTACTCATGTCAATTACTCAAGGTAAGAATAAAATCAGTAGATTCAAATATATATGATTAAAAGACTTTTAACATGGTCATAGTGTGGGAAGACATCGTCACATCTCCCACCTCTCTCACGTTGTTAAACTCCTTTTAACTTAAATAATTTTTTTTTAAAGAAAAATTTTAGCAACTAGTACATGTACATAAATACATAATACGATAATTAAAATTTATTGTTGTTTAATCATAGTCATAAAACAAAGGAATAGTACGTTGTGCTTAACTCGACAAACTAAATTATAAGGCAATAGTTTAAAAATAACGTCAATCGGAACTCAGTCACACCTTTAGATAATTGTAATTATTTCTATGTCAAAAATAGCTAGCAACCTTGTTTATTTCACCTAGAAAACAAATTATGTATAATCTATAATTCAATTTTTTTTTCTCAGTTAAATAATCAAAATAATATTTCAAGTAAAAGATAGTCAAATCAACTAGTGATAATGAACTAAACTTACTTAATTGCCTAATACCATGAGTAACAACAACGAGAATTTTACTTACATTAAACTTAATCAACAATAAGAAAGAAGAAATATTGAATTATCCATTTTTAAACATTCATAACAACTCTAGACTCTATACATAAATTCCCTTCAAACCCATTTAGAACAACTAAACCACAAACAATTTTATATTAACAAAATCAAAATATGCTGATATAACTTATCTGATAAATTGGCACCCTGGTTCTAAGTTTAATTAACAACTCAACGATGATTCTAAACATGTTGCATATTCTCATAGAAGGTAATCTAATCTAAATTTAGTTGGTTCCTTTACAACTTACTTCAACTCATAGTGTCTATTTGGAAATGAATAATAAGTTTATTTAAATTAAAACCAAATAATTTTTTTTTTTTATTATTACAAATACTAAACCCTAAACCAAATAATCATCATATATCATGTCGGGTTATATATAATACCCATATTTCTAAAAAATTTAACAAAATTTATGTCTCACTATTTCTCACAAGTCTTAACTTATTATATAATTTATCCTCTCGGACATTTCACAACCATTCAATTCCAATCTCAACACAGGACACCTCACAAATTCCACTAGAACTAAAAGAGACTGAAGATTGTCCTTTATTATGAATAAAAATAAAAATAAAAATAAAAAAGAGATCAAAATCACACATAAGAATCTTCATGGCAAGTAATAGAAATAAATAGCGAACATGCATAACCATGGTATAATAAGAAAATATCTTTACGTAGTCTCATAATTGAATTAGTATTTAAAATCACTTAAAAATAGTGTATGAAACTTAATGACCCAAAATAGTAGCTAATGTTGTCTAATAAAGTAGATAGATATATAAATAAGCATTGGCGCGTCATCTTTAATCAAATCATTTTCAAAGAATTTACCATGTTTCTCAAAAATAAATGAAATCACATAAATTGTTCACATTCTAAGAGCGACTCATAGAAAACAAATACAAGAATTCAAATTATGCTTACTCATTTAAAATTAAAATTCAACATTTATTATTCTTGTAAAACAAGAAGTATTTTAACACATCCACCTCAAAATAAATATAATTCATGCTTAGCAAAACATAGCATACACAACCCAATGACCTATGCATGAAAACTAATGCAGTATCATAAACAACATGTTAACACATAAGTATCATATCGAATTCTTATATTAAAATAAAAACAATCAGTAGATATGTTGGTTTGTAAAATAAAACATAATACCAATTCTACAAGTACCAAATACCTGTATGATATATCATATCTAATCAGTATTTAAATCTAACACACTATGTAGTTCTATCCACATGATTGGTTCCTTGGAACTTTATACAACAACTTAAAGTCTTATTAAAATAATTCCGCCCGATACATCTATATAATACATTTATTTAGTTTAATCAATTAACTTACAAATTTACCACTATTAATAAAATACTTATGCCATTACAGGTGTACGTATCATGATATACATCTTACACATGAAACAAAAATTTGTTATTTTCTTTTATAGTAGAAAGTATATATATTTTTTTTTGTTTATCAAACAATTAGATCACTTAAATGTATCTTTGAGTGAGAAATATGCTTTAGACTAATCAAATTAAAATTAGAAACCGTTCATAAAAATGAGTTGTTATTGTTCTATCATCGACGATAATTCACTAGAATGATCAATCCCTTTTATTTATGTAGTCGGTTACTCAAAAGATAACAATTGTAATCATTAAATTTTATAGGAATTATTAAAAGACTTTTAACGCAATCAAAAGTGTGAAGGCGTCATCACGTCTTCCACTCCATCACACATTAGAATTCTTTTAGTTATTATTCATGTATAATAATTAATTGAGAAAGGCAATAATAGAAACCTATAAAATAAAAGACCATTGATAACAGATAACACGCCTTTGTCAAATAGAAGTCATTACTTGCGATTACTTTCATACAAATAAACAAAAATATTTTCTCATTCACGCACCCATATACAAAGTATTATTATTATTATAATATATATATATATATATATTTGCACAAATACAAAGGTACTTGTATATAAAAAAAAAATATCACCGAACAAAAGATGTATCCATACGTGATCAATACAATTGTAGAACATAATTAATCTTAACAAACTAAGATCCATAATGAAATAAAAACACAATAGCAAATTTAAAGATCAAAAGCAATAAACCATTCTTTCTAATTTTTCAAAACAAAAATGCTACTTATAGAACTTGGCATGTTGAAAATAGTTCCTAAATTATTATTATTATGATTATTTTTTTGTTTCACCTAATTGAAAAATCAAATGCCTTGAAATGTTGCTTTGACTTAAGACAATGCATCTCTCCAATTCAAAATTCGTAAATTTGAAGACTCGTTGTGAACTTTGTCTTAAAATTAGTTATACTTGTTGTTCTCAAGACCTACTCTAATGGTGGTAGTAGTATCCTCCCGACACTCACTAAAGTTTCTTAGCAACAATCAACAAAAACAATTATCTACACAACATTCGTTAAATTACTAGCCTACGAATTATTGGTTATATTCTCTTTTATAACAAGTAGACTCAAACTTAGAATCTATACGTTACCTTCAATTACTTCCTTAAACTCATGACTATGTTTTACTTCCTGAGAAGTTCTTATAAAATGCCAACTAGAAAGTCTAGCACCTAAAACATAAAAGTTAAGAGTCTGAGAAGATTCTTAAGTAGATAAAAAAAAATTAAGCATCATTAGGCATATATATTAACCACTATTTTTATGCAATTGTTTTAAACAACTTAGAATTATATGTAACTGAGTTTGTATAATTATCTTAACCATTTCAAGCTTGATTAAGTCCCACAAACACAAAATTTGAAAACGCATCAAATATTATATATTGTACAATGCAATGAAAGTCACAACACTCAACGTATCTTCACGTTAATTTCACAACATTTTCACATAGCACACAACAAAAGCCCCATAGACATCTAATCAATAATAGTAAAAAAAAATCACACCATTAATAAAGACACAAACCATCTCAATAGACACATCGCCCACACGGTCTGATTGGACAGACCAGCTCTGATACCACTAATGTGACACCCTAAACCCAAATTCAAATAAAAAGTAAAATATGCATTAGTAAAATATGCAAAAAAAAAATGAAAACTGAGTTTATAAGCAAAAGAATAAAGCATAATAGAAAAATAAAATGCAACGAAACAGTATGAAAGGCAACGATTTCAAAACAACTCTTATAGTTTCCATCAATTCTATAAGATCAGGACTTAGTTCAAAATCGTGCAATCGAAAATTACTAAAACATTGAGATGTGTTCATCCTAACACACCAATTAACTGTACTAATCCCCCCTCTTTTTATTCGGACTAAAGGATAACAATTTGATGGTAATAGGAGAAGTGTATCTGATTGTAGAGTATAGCTAAATTGTTCTAGTATTAGAAAACATGGCCTGGTGGCAACAGAGCAAGCGGCTATCGATAAAGAGATAACTAATCCTTTTCTTTATGAGATTATCTATATATATATATATATGTAAGTCTAGAAGCCTAACCACATTCATTAGTATTTTTGATTCATTCTAAATAGGAAAGGCTAGTACCATACCCTGATTGTGGTTTGGAATTGGAATTGAAATTGGAAATTGGAAATTGGAAGCTGGCTCCGAATGCGCTAATCTCTCTATTCTTTTTCTTTTTCTTCCGGTGTTTCTTTTAGGTAGATTGTGATTTATATAAGTATATATATATATATAGCTTGGTAAATTTTAGGTTTATTGTTAGGCCTAATTGTGAAACACGGGCCTCTCAGGCTGATCGGCCAATACTCCAATCTCACTATTATTATTATTATTATTATTATTATTATTATTATTATTATTATTATTATTATTATTATTATTATAACATTCTCAAACCAACTCAATTAGTGCTAAAGTTAGCAGCAACACCTATTTAAATTCTTGTTTTATTCTATATATATATATATATATATATATATATATATATATATATATATATATATATATATATATATATATATATTTAAAACAAATTCAATATTATTAATATTAATAATTTAAGTAAATTACTAAGGCAAAGACATAAGACAACCACATAGAAGTTATTACACCACACTAATAGTAATAATTTATCATAATATTAATAAATAAAATATTTTAATAAGAAATCTAGGGCGTTATAATATTATTAAAATATTTTAATACGAAATCTGGGGCGTTACATGGTAGACCTACCATCTGAGAATGGCTTTTCCGATAAACAAATCCCAACGAAAGCTAGACCTATTCAAATGAATTACGAACTTGAAACACATTGCAAAACAGAAATCCGAGACCTAGAACAAAAGGGTCTAATTACAAAATCTAGGTCACCTTGGAGTTGTGCAGCCTTCTATGTGAATAAAAATTCTGAAATAGAAAGAGGTACACCGAGGTTGGTCATAAACTACAAACCTTTAAACAAAGCTTTAAAATGGATTCGTTACCCGATTCCAAACAAAAAAGATATTTTACAAAAATTACACTCTTCATCTATATTTTCAAAATTTGACATGAAATCAGGATTTTGGCAAATTCAAATTGATCCAAAAGATCGTTATAAAACAGCTTTTACAGTCCCTTTTGGTCAATATGAATGGACGGTAATACCTTTTGGACTAAAGAATGCTCCTTCAAAATTCCAAAGAATTATGAATGAAATCTTTAATCCATTTTCAAAATTCTACATTGTCTATATTGATGATGTCTTAATATTCTCAGAAACTATTGAACAACATTTCAAACATCTTAGAACATTTTTAATGATCACTAAGAAAAATGGAATGGTTGTTTCAAAATCCAAAGTCTCACTTTTCCAAACAAAAATCCGTTTCCTAGGACATTACATCTCTCGGGGCACTATTACACCCATTGAGAGATCCTTATCCTTCGCAGACAAATTTCCTGACAAAATCCTTGACAAAACACAATTACAAAGATTTTTAGGGTCTTTGAACTATGTTTTAGATTTCTATCCTAACATCAATAGGATAGCAAAACCTCTTCACGATAGATTAAAGAAAAATCATGTCGCTTGGACTGAAGAACACACAAAAATAGTACAAATAATCAAAAAAACAAGTCAAAGAAATACCTTGTTTACATTTAGCTGACCCGTCAGCCCAACAAATTGTTGAAACAGATGCTTCAGACATAGGATATGGGGGTATCCTTAAACAAATAACAAATAACAAAGAATGCATTGTACAATTTACTTCTGCTCATTGGAATGATTGCCAAAAGAATTACTCTACTAATAAAAAAGAAATTCTTTCAATTGTCATGTGCATTACAAAATTTCAAAGTGATTTACTCAACCAAAAATTTTTACTTCGAATTGATTGCAAATCTGCAAAAGAAGTTTTACAAAAAGTTGTTCAAAACATTGCATCAAAACAAATTTTTGCCAGATGGCAAGCAATCCTTAGTATTTTTGATTTTGAAATTGAATTTATAAAAGGAGATCAAAACTCAATTCCAGATTTTCTAACTAGAGAATTTCTCCAAAACAGGACTTGAGTGATGCCCAGAAAATCTAAAAGAATCGAGGTCCAAAAGGACCAACCTCAAGAAACACCAAAACCTATCTCTTCTGCAAAACCAATTCGGTCTTGGAAAGAAGCTGTCGAAGAAAATTAAGAACAAAACCAAATCCAAAAATGGCTTGCCAGCCAAGCAATAGTTGGCCCTAACAACTTCAAGGAAATAAAGGACTCAATTGAAGAAAACCTCCAACTACAAAAAATTGCAAAAATCCACAAACTCCAACAGGAGATTGAATCCCTCCAAATTCAATTGCCTACGTTAACGGGGCAGGAAAAAGGAGAATCTTCAAAACCCCCTTCTCAAAAAATTATTTCAAAAACTTTACAGGAGGAACCATCCTGTAAAATAATTTCAAAACTCTCCCAAGGAGAAACCTTAAAAATTATTGTAAATGATTATGAAAATACTTTGTTCAGACAAAAATCCGAATATTTTATTAAAACTGATTATCAAAACATTTGGACAATTGAGGATCATTTCTATAATAGAAATCCTCAATCCGTCATCTCAAAAAAATTTCCAGAAGGCTGGTTTTTCAAACCATATGATTTATCAAAATCTCAGCCTTACTACAAATCTATTCTTGAATGTACATGATCTGTAACAATTCAAGACAACCCAAAAGAAGGCCCAGTAGCCTATTCAACTGCAAAAATCCACAAAATCATCCCACCATCAGAATGGGGATCAAACCTACACACACTTAAAACGCTTTGGTATCAGACTTGGGGGGAATAAGTAAGACAAAAGCGTTTTATAACTATTTAAAATCTTGGAAGTATATCTTGAAGAATAATAGTTTCTGGGTTGTTAGTCCCGTGTTTAAGCCGACGAAAAGGCGTTTAAGGGCAGTTAATCCTTGAAAGTTTTTTCAAAATAAAAAGAAAATTTTTTAAATATGAATAATCTCTTTTGTAGAACTTCTTCTTTCTCAACTCCTTCTACCCAAGACTTCCCAGAAAAAAGGGATCCCATCAATAGTGAAGAAATCACTATTGATGACTTTCAAAAATCCATAAACAACTAGCAAATCCCAAAAATAAAAAAGGATGAGGTCTACGTATCTAATTTTTTCAAAAATCTCTTAAAAACCGATTATGTTATCAAAACAGAGGAACGTGATGTTACTCTTTCTAACCCTTTTGAAACAATAAATCTTCTTTCTTCAAAAACTCTCAAAAAACACACTGACAGGAACTATAACTTCATACACATAGGACTTGTTCAAGTAGGTATAAAACCTCTAACAAGGGAAGGATTAAACACTTCAATCCTATGTGTCCTACGGGATGCAAGGTTCTTGAACTTTCAAGATTCAATAATAAGTACAGTTGAATCTAGTCTATGTCAAGGACCAATTTGGTTTGGATGTTATCCAAATTTCTCTTTATCTTTAAATGATCCTAACATCACAAAATCTCTCATATTACAAATCAAAACTCATAATTACAAAATGTTAGCAGGATCTATTCCAGTAGCTATTATTTACAGAGTCCATTACAAAGCAATGTTTTCAGCCTTCACGGCAACAAAAAATATTGAAAACAAAAAAGGCGAAACCCTATTTTTACAAACTGACCTAACAAAAGCCAACACGGTTATCCCAAAAACCATCCTTTGGAAAGATATTGATCTTCTTGAAGAATGGATTCTAGAAGGAGCTGTTAGACCACAGCCTCTTGAACAATCTAAACCAAACAACAACCTTAAAGAAGTCATACAATACAATGATGGTAGGGTAAAACTACGTTTTTCAAGAACTTCTAGTGCCAGATTTTCTGATGCTAGTTCCTCCAGGCCACGTCCAATCATACAATTGCCTCAAAAACTTGAAAACTTTACAAAACCACGTTTTTCATGTTCCAGCATACCAAGTGCTTCCTTTCAAAACGTTGACTACTCCATAAATATACCGCATCAAATTTACACAGCACCTCAAAACACTAATGAGGAGCAACAAAACATTTCTCCACCAACGTCGCCATCTTTTTCTGCTATAACTGAAAATGTTGTAAATGAACTCAATGTTATAGAAAAGGAATTTGAAGTTGATAAAACTATTCTCCATAAAGATTTTTATGCTACCAAAAATACAGAAAAAAGAACTTGGTTCTTCAAAAACTTTCTAAAACAAAGACAAGATATTCAGTATGAATTTTACAAGTTCATTTTACAAAACAAGACTCGTATTCCATTTTTTGAATGGTTTGAAATTTATGCTAAACAAAACCAAATTTCTTATCCTTTCAAACAAAACCTAGGTTCTATTAATCCCATAACAACCAGAAACAAAACTCCAGAATGGGATTTAGCAACTGGACAAAAAATCCAGTCTGAACACCCACCTCTGAGACAGATTATAATAACGCATCCAGAAAAACCAGTAGAAGCTGCCCCTTTCAAAATCACAAGTGAAAATTCTGAAAAAGATATCTGAAATATCCTTCAACAAAATAATTTTACAAATGTCCATCTTAGCACAATAGCAAAACAATTAACTAAGATAGAAGAAAATCAACAAAATACCACTGTCTCTCCAATTGAGACAACTGATCCAAAACTAAAAAACCCAGTTTTTAAACCATTCCAAATCTCAAAAAGAAGCCAAAAACTGTTCAGGGAAGGCAGATCAGAATTCACCCAAGCCTTACATGAACAACTCAGTAGGATAGAACATTCCTCTACCTCCACACCGTTGGTAGCCAAAGATACATTTGACAAAACGGTTACAACTTTACACCAAGTTTCTGAAGCCGAACAAGAACCACAAAACCTGTGTAAACTTCAGTGGCAAAACAGTCAACCTTTAGCCATGGTCACCGCACCAGACTTAGGTATTGAAAATAGACCCAATGTCCTCTCTCAATCCAAATTCAATGCTAGCACTGTCTATGAATGGAACATAGACGGTATATCTGAATACAACATCTTAGGTCTCCTCCAGCAAATGACAATGGCATCAAATGCTTACAAAACCCAAGCCAACACACCCGACAAAGCCATAGCTGAACTCCTAATAGCAGGATTCTCAGGCCAACTCAAAGGATGGTGGGATTACCATTTCACGGCCGTTCAACACTTAAGAAATTTTAAACGCAATCCAAACCACAGAGGAAGGAATTCCTATCCTCGACGAAATAGGAAACCCAATACCGGATGCAGTTGCAACACTAATACACACGATTAGCTTGCACTTCATAGGCGATCCATCACACTTAAAAGATAAAAATGCTGAACTCCTATCCAACCTTAGATGTAAAAAACTTTCTGAGTTCCAATATTACAAAAACACTTTCCTAACTAGAGTCATGTTAAGGGAAGACTCAAACCAACCTTTCTGGAAGGAGAAATTCCTTGCAGGACTCCCAACTCTTTTAGGAGAAAAGGTTAGAAACAAAATCAATGAAGTCTATGGGGTAAACCAAATCCCATATATCCATTTAACCTATGGGGAATTAGTTAGCTTCACTCAAAAGGAAGGTTTAAAAATCTGTCAAGATTTGAAACTCCAAAAACATCTAAAATGGGAAATGAAAAGAACTAGACAAGAATTAGGATCTTTTTGTAAACAGTTTGAAATACCCATGACCAATATTTCAAAAGACTGTGGAGGATCTTGTTCAAAACCATATAGAAAACCCCACACCAAACCAAGAAGACTAGAATTCTATAGAAAATCTAGACCCCGAAATTCTTACAACCAAAGAAAACCTAATTTTTACAAGAAAAAACCTTTTCAAAAGAAAACCGAACCTCAAACGTCACGACAAATAACTTGTTACAAGTGTGGCCAAACAGGACACATTTCAAGATATTGCAAGAGAAATAAAAAGCTCCATGAATTAAAAATTGATGAAGAAATAATTCAAAAAATAGAGGCAATACTTTTAGAAACCTCTGAGGAAGAAACTGCCACAGACACTGAAATGGGTTCTTCAGAGAATAATAAACCTTTACTGTTTGACGAACTGGGGGCTTCCGACTCTCTTAGCGATTCAGAAGCAAATACAAAATCCATTAATGTTTTAACAAGGGATCAAGAACTAATTCTTGATATTGTAAAACAGGTAGAAGATCCAAAACTTCAAAAGGAAATAATAGGAAAACTTTTAAATACTTTTGAATCAAAACAAGGCCAACCTCCTACATCCTCATCAAAATTACTTCCTAAGACCACTTATGACCTAACAAATATCTTAGGAAAAAGAGCAAAGTCACAAGCCCATGTCACAATTCAATCTCTTCAAGAAGAGATTAAAATTGTAAAACAAGAGTTAAAAACTCTTAAACAAAAACAAGAAATTGATTCAAACATTCTTCAAAATCTCCTTTCTCAGGTACAAAATCAAATCTCTGACCATGAACAAGATGAAGAAGAAAGAGAAAATGAAGAATATTCTAACAAAATTGAAAACTTAGAAGAAATCCCAGAAGATTTCTTGTTCGTTTTAAGAACTATAACAACAAGAAAATATTTGATAAAAATCAATTTAGTTTTTTTTTGAAGATTTCAAATTTGAAACAATTGCACTTTTTGATACTGGAGCAGATTTAAATTGTTTAAAAAGTAGCATTGTACCAAATAGATTTCTACAAAAATCTAATGAAAAACTTGTTGCGGCTAATAACTCCAACATGATTATAAAAAGTAAAACTGAAGCTACCATTAAAAATTGTAATGTTTCAATCAAAACTCCTTTTGTTTTGTTGGAAAATATTACTCATACTGTCATTTTAGGGACCCCTTTCATTAACATGATAACTCCCTACTCTGTCAACTATGACAACATTTCTTGCAAAACAAAAGAAGCCAAAATCATTTTTCCTTTTATTGAAAAACCCATAACAAAGAATTTAAATCTTTTAAAAGCTTGTTCTGTTTACAAATCTCAATTAAATTGTTTAATTCAGGGAAAAGAAAAACATTTATATTTCTTAAAACAAGATGTTTCTTGTCTCAAAACCGAACAACAATTACCAAATAGTCTTATAAAACAAAAAATTTCAGATCTCCAAAAGAGAATTGAAAACGAAATCTGTTCAGATTTACCAAATGCTTTTTGGAATAGGAAACAACATGTGGTAGACCTACCATCTGAGAATGGCTTTTCCGATAAACAAATCCCAACGAAAGCTAGACCTATTCAAATGAATTACGAACTTGAAACACATTGCAAAACAGAAATCCAAGACCTAGAACAAAAGGGTCTAATTACAAAATCTAGGTCACCTTGGAGTTGTGCAGCCTTCTATGTGAATAAAAATTCTGAAATAGAAAGAGGTACACCGAGGTTGGTCATAAACTACAAACCTTTAAACAAAGCTTTAAAATGGCTTTGTTACCCGATTCCAAACAAAAAAGATATTTTACAAAAATTACACTCTTCATCTATATTTTCAAAATTTGACATGAAATCAGGATTTTGGCAAATTCAAATTGATCCAAAAAATTTACATTTAGCTGACCCGTCAGCCCAAAAAATTGTTGAAACAGATGCTTCAGACATAGGATATGGGGGTATCCTTAAACAAATAACAAATAAAAAAGAATGCATTGTACAATTTACTTCTGCTCATTGGAATGATTGCCAAAAGAATTACTCTACTATTAAAAAAGAAATTCTTTCAATTGTCATGTGCATTACAAAATTTCAAAGTGATTTACTCAACCAAAAATTTTTACTTCGAATTGATTGCAAATCTGCAAAAGAAGCTTTACAAAAAGATGTTCAAAACATTGCATCAAAACAAATTTTTGCCAGATGGCAAGCAATCCTTAGTATTTTTGATTTTGAAATGGCTTGCCAGCCAAGCAAAAATGGCTTGCCAGCCAAGCAATAGTTGGTCCTGACAACTTCAAGGAAATAAAGGACTCAATTGAAGAAAACCTCCAACTACAAAAAATTGCAAAACTCCACAAACTCCAACAGGAGATTGAATCCCTCCAAATTCAATTGCCTACGTTAACGGGGCAGGAAAGAGGAGAATCTTCAAAACCCCCTTCTCAAAAAATTATTTCAAAAACTTTACAGGAGGAACCATCCTGTAAAATAATTACAAAACTCTCCCAAGGAGAAACCCCAAAAATTATTGTAAATGATTCTGAAAATACTTTGTTCAGACAAAAATCCGAATATTTTATTAAAACTGATTATCAAAACATTTGGACAATTGAGGATCATTTCTATAATAGAAATCCTCAATCCGTCATCTCAAAACATTTTCCAGAAGGCTGGTTTTTTAAACCATATGATTTATCAAAATCCCAGCCTTACTACAAATCTATTCTTGAATGTACAGGATCTGTAACAATTCAAGACAACCCAAAAGAAGGCCCAGTAGCCTATTCAACTGCAAAAATCCACAAAATCATCCCACCATCAGAATGGGGATCAAACCTACACACACCAAAACAGTTCCCACTCGATTTTAAAAATTCAATAAACCATTATAGGACTTTCAATTACTGAGATTATCAGCAAGCCTGGTACAACACTTTTCTCATCCAAAACCAAAAATTTAGCCATACATGGTTATTTTTCTTTAACCTTACTATGGAGCCTTCAAAAATTCCATAATGGTTTGCTCATTGGTGGAAATTCTTTGGCTGCATTCCAGAAATCTTAAAACCAGAAGTCCAAGAAAGCTTCCAGTTATACGAAACAAATTACAAACCGACAGACAGATAACACATTTTCCATCCTTTAATGCTATTCTCCACAAAATTCTTTCTACCATGGGTATTAGCCTGGTATTTTGATATTAACCAAAAAGAGACCCAAACAATCATCGTAAGAAAATTCAAAGTCAGATGGTGGACAAAATTTTCTATTCCACAAAGTCTAAAAAAAACAAGTTGTATCGACGTCGCTCCAAAAACAAGGAATGAAGAAACCAGACCAAATGGTAACTAAATTCTTGGCCCAAAAGTCATTTGCCCAAACACAGCTAGCAGCGGCGAAGTCTGAGGAAGAATATTTTGAAATCATGGCCCAACTCCTGAGAAGTAAGGCCCAATCATCAAAACATTCCTCACACAGTTCTTCAGAAGACACCGTTGATATGGAATATGAAAATGAGACGATTGTTTCGGCATCTTACAAATAAAATAAATCAAAAGGCCCAATAATGTTGGCCCCAAAAAAAAAAAATTATTGGGCATAGCCCAAATTTCATCTCGAATCAGTCTAATAATAGTCTAGAATATCATTAACGGGCATGGCCCAAAATTGATTCCAGACTTAAAAAAAAAAATGAATATTCTCTTTCTGAAAAGCAAAACGCAAAAGAAAGACAGTTGTCTGCCATGCACAAACGCAGCAGAGAAAGCAGGTCTGCATTCTGCACCAACAGACGCAAAAGAAAGAGTCGATTGACACTTGTCTGCCATGCACAAAAATGGCAGAGAAAGTGGGACTGCATTCTGCACCAACAGACAAACGTGGCACCAAAAGTGGGAAGACTCTCATTGTTTCCTCCGCCTAATAATGCAGCACAAGCGGACTCCTTGGCCTATATAAGGAAGGCTCCTCTACAAGCTCAAGGCAGAGTGAAATACAACAAGTGAATATCTGTTAGAAATTCTAAGAGTTTCTTGAGTGTCTCCTTTATTTTTAGTAATCTTGTATTTTCTTTTCCCGTTTTCCATTTTCCAAAACCAAGTTCTCATTGTAAGCATTTGTTTAGTATGTATTAATTATATTCCGCTTTTATTTGCATCAAATTCGTATTTATGTTGTACAAAATAAGTATGCTCTGCACTTGCAGCTAATTGCTGATCTTGTGCATCAGAAAGTGTTTTTAAATTCTAAACCTCTGCTTTTTCTTCGTTTTTGCATCTGCATTCCGTATTTATGTTGTGCGAAATAAGTATGCTCTACACTTGCAGCTAATTGCTGATCTTGTGCATCAGAAAGTTTTCTTATATATATATATATATATATATATATATATATATATATATATATATATATATATATATATATATATATAAACATAAATTTATACTTCTGTGTGTAATTACAAGCACACGATCTTTCATTTGATCAACATATATCACACCAAGTACATACGAAATGCAACAAAATATTCTAAAATTATTCATGAAAGGTTTTTGAGTAATCAATAATAGTTTCAAATTCCTATTTGAATTACTCGACATTAGGTTGTTGAAACCAAGCCAAAATAGTTTCGAAAACACATAAACCATAGTTCTAAACTAAATAAAAGTTGTTCCACGAATCTGAAACAGAAATGAAATTCTTCCCTGATAGAACAAATTCGCTCAACAAAATTTAATTTGCTTAGCTAATATGATAGGATGTAGGATTTTTCAGCAGTTGAATGTCAACTCTAATTGATTTTTATAAAATACAAAACAATGTCTTATTTGACCAATGACCCCTCTTAGAATGTCTTGTGTTCATCAAATTAATCATCTTTTAATATGGGAGCTGTAGAGAACGAGTTATGCCTAATATTGAATGATGACTCTTCATCACATGCATAATTTTTATTGATTTTAGTTTTATTTATCTTTAATCATTAGTTAATTTAATGAGTTATTTAATATATTTTGTTGATTTTAGTTATTTGATTTAATGAAATATTTTTGTTCTTATTTGCTTAATTAAGTAGAGATTTTTCGTAGTTTTGCGTTGTTACTTTGTTTTAGTGTAGTGCTGAATTTTGGTGAGAAATCAACATGACCTATATGGAGTATTTCAGCCATATCTGGAGTTCTAGATGTCCAATTAGAGTCAATCCAAGTGCTAATGAAAGTTAAGATCCATATCTACAACTTTCATGAGGACACCGGGACCAAATTCAGACTTGAAAGATGAGAAAAATGTAAAATACGTCAGACAGCAGATGTTGTGCGCCTGGAGCGCATCTCTCATGTTTCAGCTCTGCCAACGCGCGCCTGGAGCGCGCCCTGCGCACCTGGAGCGTGTGACGCGCATCAGCAATCATAAAAACTAATTTTTTTTACTGTTTTTTGGATCTTTTTGACTCTTGGGAAGTTGGGAGACTTGTGTCCTAGCATAGAAACTCAAAGACGGCCGTTTCTAACGCCATTGAAGCAGTTTTATCAAGAATCATCCATGAATCATTCTTGTAATTCTTCTTTAATCCTTATCTTTTGTATCTCTGCCATGAGTAACTAAACCCTATTTGTTAGGGATGAGTGTAACCAGATGAAACCCTTATTTTTATGATTTGATTTCTAGTTATATGAATGGGTTTATTGAATTGTTTTTCTCATCCCTGTGCTTAATGCTTTTTATTGCTTGATCAACATTAAAATGCTCTACGGTTTGTATTTTGAAACGGAAGTGGACTTTACGAATGCTTGAGATGAGAAATTCATGAATTTGTAGTCTAGGGATAGATGCAGGTCATGAAACCAATTAAATTAGTTGCAAAGCAATAATTTACAAGAGAATTTCTATACGGTAATGCTTAATTCTAATTTTAAATCTACTAAGGAATTAGGGGTTACTTTGGAATTAAAGGTTCTGTCACTAAGACATTAGGGCAAGAATAATGAAGATAATTCGGTAATAATTCAATAAAGGAATTCAGTAACTAGGATCAAATTAGACACCAAGGTTGGATTCGAAGTGAAACTCATCCCTGACATTTTTCTCATTATAAAAGATCAATTTTATTATTGTTGTTAATTTCAAACATTATTTCAATCAACTTGGGAACCTTTTTGTTCAATTTTAGTAATCAAATATAATTCAATAGTAAAACGCAATCCTTGAGTTCGACACTCGGTACTACCGTTTTATTATTACTTGCAACGATTCAGTACACTTGCTGAAACGCTATCATTGAACCAATATCAAGATGAGTTAGATTCATCAACAACATACAATAGACAATAAAACTTCTCATAATCTCAAAATTACTTTAACAATTAACACATTAACAACAACATGATAACAAAACAACATACAAATCAATATCAACAAAACTGCACAATAAAGAAAGAACATAAAAAAACCAGCCTTCAGCACTAATATCTCACAATTATCAACAAAATATCAATCCCAAATAGAACATGCAACCACAATGTCTCAATGTTCACATGCAAGTTTAAATTGGAATCAAATTAGAGAAGAATTTGTTTCAAGCAAAAACCTAAGCACACCCTATAGAGAAGTTTTATAGTTAGGGTTCTTGCTTAAAAGATTTGAGATTCATTACTCAATTTCCATCATCTTCTTACATGATTGAAACCCAAATCCTATGTACTCAAGAGTATAAAAACAACTAGATTGGTTTACATCAACTTTTAATAACTCTTAACAAAGAGAATTTTTCATTCATTCTTTTCTTCCGATGTGTTCGTGGCTTTTTTTCAGAAGTCTTCTTTAAACATTGTCTTTTTCTTTTGATACATTACTAGTTTTGAAATATTCTTTCTTTGTATCAAATTATTATCCTCAAGATATTCATGATTGAATAAATTTCATTTTGAATGATGAAGATCATTGAGAGTATCATGATCACCACGATGATCAACTTTGTTAATGATCGTTCTTCGTAATAAATTTCTCTCATAACTACTTTATCTTTAAATGAATACTAACACAAGGTCAATATTCAATATTGACTTGTTGAATAGAGTGTGTGACTTGTCTAGATAAACATAAAAAAGTTTGAGGCACACGAGTATTTATAATATTTGTTCTAGGGTTAGTTCTCATGATACTACTTATATAGCATTGTTGTTGATTTTCCTTTTTTCCCTTTATTTTTCTTTTTTCTTTTTTCTTTTTCTTGGATAAGGTCTACTCTCCCAAGTTTTT
>JBBPBR010000007.1:25181036-25230346 GCA_037974775.1 Cicer pinnatifidum | reverse complement strand
GAAATTTTAAAACATAAAAGATTAAATTGTCATTTAAAATTAAAATAAAGAAAAAAATTAGAAAAAAAAAACTAAAACGTTAATTAAAATTAAGTTAAAATACACTCAATTAAATAAATTTTTTAACTAACTATAATTAATAAAAATATTTAAATAAATAAAATTGGTTTTATCATAAAAATTGATAAAATTAATTATTTATAAAAACTTACAAAGAACTAAAATTAATAAAATAATAGAAGACATAATTTAATAATATCTACATACAAAATGTATTCATTAATTACATCAACTACTTTTATACTTTATATGAAAAACTCGGTTATAAAAAGGGATGGAGAGAGTATGATTTTGAGAAGTAAACGAGAGCATTATGAGTGATCTTGGGCGTGCGAAAAACAGTGCGTGTATAGTTAAACTTTTAATATCTACCCGTTAAATAATGTGGCTGACTTTACAAAAATTCAAAATAAAATCCTTAAAATATATAGGACATGAAAACAAGTCAAACACGTTGCCGGATTAATAAAAACATGTGTGGGCCATAGGGCATCGACCAATTGAAGCTAGCTTGTTGTCTTAATCTTCTTTTCCACTCTCATTTTCTTTCTCGTAATTTGTTTCTACTAGCTTTTTCAAAAAAAATAATTGTTTCTACTTGAGTGAAGAGTGTGTATATATCCTACAATATTTAATTTTGTAATCCGCATTTGTGTATTTTTCTATCTTATTCTTTACTCTCTCGTGTGGCTTTGTCCCCATTCCTTCTCTTCTCTCTTCTTCTGTCATATTCATGTGGGGGAGGTCATCACTCACTACTTTGTGTCTTCAGTCGGTTTGTCATACATGTCTAGCTCTACTTTTTTTAATCGGTTTGTCTGTTTGTACACCTCCAGCTTACTACATTGTGACCTCATATATATTGCTTTTTTTCTTTTCTAAATCATGGTATATTCATAAGTAAAAATTCGTTCATGGTCATGATCATTGAGGGAATAAGTACTCTTAGTGACATAATCAATTAATTGAAATAACTAAAATTTGTCTAGAAATATATAAAATTGAACAAACTTTATACTGATTAAATTGTTTTTGGATACCTAATTATTAGAATTTTTTTTATTATATAATGTTATATAAATAAATGAATTTTTAATACTTAATTAAAGACCTAAATTATAAACAAAAAAAAAAATATTTATAATACAGAAAAACGTATGACTCAGTATGATTATTTTTTGCATTTTACAATTATTAAATAATTTTGATGCGTGTGCTAATTAATCATGTGATTCCTGACTATATTCTTCATTTCCATTTATCAATTTCAATTCTAGTGCTATTTTCACTTGTTAATATACTGAAAATTATTTCATTGGCTAAAAACAACCTACATTAGCAATACTATACATTATTCAAAAATCTTTAAAGGAATGAGTATTTATATTGTTAATCATTCACTTTTCAACTATTGAGACATTTTAACTCCATCAATAATTTGTTTTTAAGTTAAGAGTTCATTTATTTATATGGGTATGAACATCCAAGAAGAAACTTTTTCATCCAATTTACACATATTTGCATCACCGTTGGCCGCACATAAACAACATATGTTGTATGTTAATACCTTTGATCAAAAGGACTTCTAATACAAGGTACCATTAAACCTCAGTCAACCACCGACTCTTATATCATTGTTAGATTATAAGGAGAAATTTAAAATCATCACATCAGGTTAACAACAATCATATTATTAGGTTGAACACCATATTATTTAAATCCTTAAGACAATAAGTATATTCCTATCAAATATATATTATTCAACGTTCTCTTTTTTAACTAATGTGAAACTTCTAATTAAGTGATACTGGACACCAATATAATATTTGCCATTTGTTCTTATTTTTTAATATAGTTTCGCATATGAAAGCTCAAATGCAAAAGATGAATCCAAATATCCTTAGTATGCTTATGCATGCAGGAAATTGGGGCTTAGGGATTAATTTATCTGTCTATACGAGATTGTTTTCCTGTCATCTTTTAGCATTATATATATTCGAGTCATCAATTGGAGCCATTCT
Organism: Cicer pinnatifidum; assembly: GCA_037974775.1. Taxonomy (NCBI): domain Eukaryota; kingdom Viridiplantae; phylum Streptophyta; class Magnoliopsida; order Fabales; family Fabaceae; genus Cicer; species Cicer pinnatifidum. The sequence continues at coordinate 25,228,265 of JBBPBR010000007.1, read as the reverse complement.
CATTTTCTAATCATATCTAATATACATAATCCCTAATTAGCACTTTGGTGAGTTCCATGTACGTTTCCGCACAAATCTAATTGGATTCAAATTAGCAAATGTTTATACTATTAATTTATATGCAATTGAAGTAAAATCTACTATCTTATACATCTTAGTAGTATAATGTAATTTTGTGTAAACTAGAGATAACGTTAATTAACAAGCAAGAAAGAAGATCGCCAATAGGTTCCAAGATTAACTTGAGGCCTCGATACAATCATATTAGAGTCAACATTTTCTTGCGACATGTTATCGAGAAGGTGTCGCAACACACCACTTTAAGGTTGAGACAGTACTGAAATGGTAAGGCCACACATAGTTGGAGAAGCCTGAAGTGTTCTTAGATTAGCAGAGTATTATAGAAGATTCATTGAAGGATTTTCAAGAATAGTGTGAGCGAGGAGTGTGAAGCAAGTTTTCAATAGCGATTGATGACATCACATGAAGAAAGAGGTAGTAGAATATGTACAATCATGTTTGACATGACAAAAGGCAAGGATTTAGCATCACTAACTAGAAGGATTACTCCAATCATTGGATATTTCCAAATGGAAGTAGGATAGGATGCTAATGAGTTTTGCAATATGTTTACTAAAAACTCATAATAAATTTGATTCACTTTAGGTAAGGATTGACATGTTGACAAAATCTTAATTCATACCTATATATCAAACATTTAACATAGAGAAGTTGACTCAAGTTTACATAATTGAATTGTAACGTGACATGGGATACGTACCAACATAGTCGGTGACAGGGATTCAAGGTTTACCTCAAAGTTTTAGAATCAATTTGATACATAAAAATGGTCAAACCAAAAAACCATTATGCCCTTAAAAGATCTCTTGAGAGCATGTGTCTTAGAACACAAAGGAAGTTTGGAGGATTTTCTATCTCTAATTGAATTCACATACAATAATAGTTTTTGCTCTAGCATGCAGATGGCACCCTATGAAGAATTGTGGACAAAAGTATCTCACACTTTTATGTTGGTTTGAAGTAGGGGAAACTCAAGTTATTGGATAAAAAACGTGCTACAGTAGAACAAAAAGCAAGTAAAGCTTATGATAAAATGAAAGTTTATCTTGATAGGTAAAACAGCTACAACAACAAGAGTAAACTTCCACAAGAATATTAAGAGGAATACCAAAGTTCATAAAAGTAATCCATTGGGACATGAGTTCAGATCAGTCAAGACGTGGAAGCTTGCTCATAGATTTAATTGTCCATTTCAGATTCTTTGCAAGATCATACTAGTGGCACATCATTTAGCTCTACCGCTCAATTGATCCAATCTCCACACTATTCTTCATGGTTCATAGTTAAGGAATCAACAACCATATCCAACACATGTTACAGAACATAAGCCAATCAAATAGAAAGAGAACTATGAGTATAAGGCATTACCTATAAGGATTGTTGATCAAAGGATTAAATAACTTCATGGAAAGAAAATTCCATAAGTATGGGATGAGCCTACAGAAGATACTACTTGGGAATGAGAAGAGGAGACTCGACACAATTATTCTCACCTATTCTAATGTACTTCAAATTGTGCAAACAAAATATTTTTTAAGTGGAAGTAACATCATATTCTCCATGAAACATGTTTTGGTTTTAGAATTGAAGGTATGGTTATGTTCTTAGGATCTTTAGAGAAATGTTCCTATTGAATAAGAAGGAATCTGAAGTCTAGAAGTACCGTTAATGACCTTTGCTTTGTTGAACAAGAAAACAAAAATGAGTACTAGTCAATCCAATTCAGTTATTGGAAAAAAAAAATTCTAAGTGAAATTTAGAGGAACCTATGTGTTTGAAGGTGCAACAAAGCAAAGGTCCAACCCATGTGTTCACCACCAATTTGATAGCTACATCCAGTCCCTTCACTAATAAGGATTTAACCACTAATTCAAATCCTTGAATTACCAAGCACCTAACCATACAAGTCACCCTTTCCAAAACAACCTAACATCTACAGATTTTTGAAACAAACAAACACCTTGACGTTACAAGTCAAGCTTTCTCCACCAAACCTAAAAACCACAAATTATTGAAGGGACCTACACCTTGATGCAACAAGTCAAGTCTTCTCAACAAAACTTTAAAATCACATATTGCTTGAGAAACACTAAAGCCACTATCGGGTTGGGTTACACAAGTTTGGAATAGATTGTGTTTTGCTTCTACTAAGTAGATTTGATACAATGAATTTTCCATTCTACAACACTTCAAATATTTTACTTTGACATATGTTTTTCTAGAACTTATAACCTCAAACTCTGAAACTTAGAAAGATTGAGCTCTTGAGGTTTTTCTGAATAACTTTGGTTTTTAGGGTTTTTGAGGTTGTTAGTTCGTTGAATTCTTCAGCCTTGAGTATCTATTTATAGTTAAAATTAGGGATTCAATTTTGTCCCTTGTGAATTTTGAATCCTATCTTCATTCCAACTTGGTCAATAAATATTTCTTCCAAATATAATTCTAAAAGATATGTTTTGATAATATAATCGTTACTCAATTCCTTATTTATGAATCTAATTTGAGCAATTCATCTAAAGAGATATGATGCGTATTTTCTCCATATTGCATTTGGAAATTATTTAGCTAACAAGATATGTTTTCCTTCATACTCTTGATTGGATTTTGGGGCGCCAACAAAATTCGGCTTGTTCTTGGACCTTTAGAATTTCTGATATGGCAAATTCCCTTTTAGTATTTTGATAATTTATTAGAGCCCTTGACTTTTTATCAAAGTCGTTAATTTTTTGTCATGGGAATCATTGACCTGATTGTTGGAGTCAAATGTTATATTGCTTGACTAATTATGTTAGAGGCGAAACTGTGTGACTTAGAATTAGCAGCATGGGCAACTTCACCTTTGTTGCATTATCAGAGTTAGTTCAACTTTAGAGATAATGGCAACCTTTTGAAACATGTTACAACTATTAGAGTTTCAGAGGAAGACTTGAACAATAGCTTTTAATTTCAGATTCATGCACAAAGTAGACTTCATTAAAGGTATGCAAAAATATGGTTTATCCGAGGCATGTTGATATACTATTCATTAGAGGTATGCAAGAATACTTTTCATCAAATGTATGTAGGGATAATGTTCCTGAAAGGCATGCATAAATATTGTTAATCAAAGGCATGCTAACATGAAGCACAATTTAGTCTTCATAGGCTAACACACATAATCATAAAAGTTAAATCTTCATGGATAAATGTACACACACAACAACACGTGCATTAACTGGGTTTCACTTTGGTTCCTCTAGTCACTTGCTTTTGATTTCTGCTTCTGGTTTCTTTTTTCTAATGTTGTTTCTTTTGATTTGCTGTTCTAATTCTTGGTTCCAACAATCTCCTATTTGCTTTTGATATTAGTTTATGATTTCTTCTTCTAATGTTGTTTCTTTTGAATTTATTTTCTTATAAAATACTTTTGTTAACATTAAAATCACAAGAGGAAAACCAACTTGGTTCCAACAATAGGATATGCGATTGCGTGGCTACATCTCATAAAAACAAGACCAACTCGCTAAGCGAAATAAATTTCAGTAAGAAAAATTAGCAAGGTCATCCACTATAAATTGGTGGTCTCGCCTATTAATAACTTAGCAAGCTCACCAACGTGAACCTAGTAACAACCTACAAATGTTTCTAAGCTCATTTTGTTAATAATGACTCAAGTGACATGTTAAATTTATTCATTACTCTTATTAAACCCGCCTTACCTGGATAAATGAGACATTTCTATTCATCATATCCCATTTATTCCCACGACTCCATTGTATTAAATCTCCCACAACAATTCGAGGACCGTCATCAACATGAGTGGCTTATGAATGATATTGAGACACATCCTACACTTTAAACATTTTAGACTAAACATTTACTTATCATGCCAAATTAAATAAAAAGATATAAACTAAATTGAAGGAGAAATAATAATTTTAACATGTATTTTAAAAATATAAAATTAATTTGCATGATAATTTCCCTTAGAAAAAAAGAACAAAGCAACCATACATACAAATTATAATTTTTTTAAAATTACATACAAATTTAAACTTCTAAATATTTCACTTTTCATACACGTAAGTAAAAAAAAATAACTAAATTTATGAGAAAAACAACAACTAAAGTTAAAATAAAACATAACTAATAAAACAACAACGTATCACATAAAGAAACAACTAGATAAAAAATGAAACAACAACTTATTTTCAAAAACAAGAACCAAATAAACAATAAAATATATCAACCATCAAATACAAAATAAATTCGTAGTTGTTGAATTTATAGGTGGCAACAATTGTTACCTATGTCACTTTTCTTCCTAGCAACACGTTCAAAGTTCCACGAAATTAAGAATAAGGGAAAATTCCGAACTTTACTTATGAAACCTTTGTTATAGTGTTTTTTCTTTGATTAATGAAATCAAAAGAAAGTGATGAAAGGAATTTACCTTCAGATGAGGCTAAAAGGAAGGAGGAAACTTATAATTCAACTTGGTGATGATGATGGTGTAAAAACAAAAAAGAAAGGCTAAAGTTTTTTTTTTTTTTTTTTTTTGCAATGGAAATTTTGTGGACTTCGGAAAATATTAAGAATATGTGTTTGAAATGAATGAGAATGCAATGATATGTAGGCCAACTTATTTAATTTTTTTATAAATTAACATTAGACCAAAACTATTGTTAGGTTGATTGCATAAAACACGTGGAATGTGTTGGAACCAAGTTGGTTTTTTACTTATAGTTTTGATGTTAACAAAAATATTATATGAGAATAACAAAAATTAGATTAATATATGCTTTAAGTATCAAAAAAATTAGAAGATGAAGTGACCAAAGGAAAGTCACCATAGGAAGTGGCCAGAGGATGAGATAGAGGAACATAAAGTATATGTGCCTGCCTCTAAAAGTAATGTGCCTTTGAAGGTTACGAAGATTATCTCTAATGTCTGGGTCTAAAGTCTAGGTATGTCTATGAATAATGGCTTTGAAACTGAGTTTGAAGATTTCATATCAAGGTATAATTAACTTTGAAGAGATTGTTCAGATCATAAATTCAAAATTCACAATCTGCTAATCAAAATGGTGCAACACACTCCAAATGCTACCTCTGATATGCAACCTCTAATGTTGCACTAACTCTGAAATTTCAACAAGGTGATTTGATCAATGCCACAAATTCTAAGTCATTCAATTCTATCCCAAACTATCATTATTCAAGAATCAGGTAATCTCACTCCAACAAGAAAGTCAATGCCTTTGATGGAAAGTCAACAATTGAAATTAAAAGAACCAAGTATGAATAGATGACTGAATAAAAAACGTGGAAAGATCCAAGAACAACCTGAATCCATTTTAGCTCAACTCAAGCAAGAGTATGAAAGAATATTCATATTTTTGAAGATAATCTAAAATAATATTTAATTCAAAATTTATAATTGAAGAAAATATTTGACCAAGATTTGAAAAAAATATGATCAAGATCTTATCACAAGAAGATATGAATTATCTACAAGAATATTTGATTAAGATTTATCACAAGAAAATTTGAATTATTTAAAAAAATAGTTGATCATAATCTACAAGAAAATATGAACTATTTACAAGAAGATATGATCAAGAACTATTTACGAGAAAAAACATTCACAAGAATATACATTTATTATTTGCAAAGATATGATTTAGATTTTGCAAGGACCAAAGAGAAATCCTAACCTATTCTATAAATGGATACACAAGGCTGAAGAAGAAAATATGAAAACTCACAAGCCTAAAATTTCCTAAGTCATCAGAGTTCATAAGGTTAAAGTCTAGAGAAACACCTCCTCAATTTTTGTTTTTGTAAGTGTTTTCTAGTGTGAGAGTCATTATTACAATTAGCTTGTTAATAGAAAACCAATTTGTTCCAAACTCTTGTAATCCAACCCTATAGTGGCTTTTGTGTTCCTGAAGCAATCTGTAGGTTTTCAGGTTATGTTGAGAAGACTTGGCACGTAAAGTCAAGGTATTTGTTTTCCCTAAAAAGTCTGTAGGTGTCACATTGTTTTGCGAAGAAGAGCTTGTAGGGTCGGGTGTTATGTAATTCAAGTTTTGAATTAGTGGATTAAATCCTTCTGAGTGAAGGGACTGGACGTAGCTACCAAGTTGGTGGTGAAACAAGATAAATTCTCGTATCACTTTAATTTTGCAATTTTTGTTTTACTTCTTCCTCTGATTACATAACTCGATTGCTACTACTTTTACTTTATGTAAGTCACCAAACCTGAATCAATTTTAAATAAATTAGCAAAAATAATCCAACTTAGTCAAACACAATTCAACCTCCCTACTCGTATTTGCACCTTCATAATCAACATTTGAAAATTCAAATAGTATAAAACATTTTGGAAAATAGTTATTAACGAACCCTTACGTCACGTGTTAGAGCAAATAAAATAAGAAAACCCAAAGTAAATAGTATCTTGACATACAAGGAAACAAAAATAAAATAAAATAGAAAACTTGTAGCCTAGAGGTTGTTTTTAATCTTTGCAACGCTACACATAAACAACGAAAGAGTGAGTACATCAATATCGTGTTTAAGTTACAAAAAGGATACTCTAAACAAGCACACACACATACCATATTCTTCACATATATTAAGTATAATAGTACAGTAGCATGATAGTGTGACATTTATCATTGATAATAATTAGCAATAACAATACTTTAACACAACAACCAAAAACAAGTTTGAATTTTTAATGCAACATTATGCACACTGACTCTACCATTACATTGCAACTAAAGTCTTTTGATGTCAACTAAAGTGATCCTTTATCAAGTTATCAATTGAATTGCTAGTCAAGTTCAACTTACAACATCTAACTCTAAGGGTTACATAACCTTCCCCTTGAAGGAGTTCAAAGTCTTTCAAATTTGATTGTCATCCCCCTCCCCCATCTTTAATCAAGCAAGTAGATTGGACTCCCGCTCCCCCTACTTGGATAAAATGTAATACAAATGGTGCCTCTAGACGAATTTATTATGAGCTCATTGTTTCCATGTATTTTATTGATACTGATTATGACAAGGTATGGTTAGACTTGTGGTTTAAGTGTGATTTCATTTTCACTATTCAAGCCTTTTCCTACAAAAACAATGTTCCTTTGTGATTGCTAAATTGGTGAAACAATTTCCTACCCATGATTAGGAGCTTCGACATCACAATTTCTCACATTTATAAAGAGGGTGACTATTGTGCTTCACAAACACAAGTTTTACTTGGTAATCTTCTCAAGGTACCTCAGTGTATCAATGTTGGTTTCTTTAGAAATATGATGGATTGTTCCAACTTTAGATTTTTCAATCATCACTAGTGACTTCTCTTCTTTATTTCTTAAACTGTTTTTTTCTTCCTTTTCATAGTTTTATCTCATTTGGTTTTGTGGATGGGTTTTTAATGAGGTTGTTGTTCCTTTGTCACTTTGTTTCTTGGGTTTGGTCTAGTTCCTCAAGTTTGTGTATATCGTCTTTTTTTTAGTGTTTTTCAATGTTATTTTCTAGAGTGTTGCAAATGATAGACGATGATTCAATGGTGCCAACATAGTTGTCACTATTAGATAACTATAACACTTGTTAGTTGAGAGATAGGTTGATATATTGCAGGTTTAGTATATATAAATGTTTGTTATTAGTTTAGTGTGAATCAAAATATACGACAAAACTACTACTTGTAATTTATTCGTTCATATAAATACACAAGGTATTTAAGTCCTATCTCAATTGATATTTACTATCTCTTCTAAAACAAAAAATATATATACAAAATTACAATTGGCTATGTAATAGTCAAAAAAATTTCAAAATAGTAATTGAAGGCAACAAATATTAGAATTGTTAGACATAACTCCTCTTGATCATGATTTTGACATAATTAATAAACATACAATGTACATACATCATTTGATAAATCTAACAGTTTGAACTGAGTAACATTTCAGGAAACACAACCACACACTACACACTTGGACAATAGCTTGGAACTCAAGGAATCAACCAAAATTGGAGGATTTGCTTGACAAAGATGCAAATATGTATATAGTGTGATTAGTGGTTATAGTAGTTAATTAGTAGACTCACCAATATGGTTTCATGCTTAAGTATTTGCCAAAGTAAAATTGAAATCATAAAATAAGGAAATAAATCAATCAATTGACAAATCCATTGACAAATCCATTGACAAATCCATTGGGCAATCGATTGATTGACTCAGAATTAGAGTTTTCACTACATCGATTGGGAAATCGACTACTAAAAGGATTTTAGTGAAACCTGTACTCTGGGTTTAAACCAATCCATTGAGCAATCAATTAGCACGTTAATTGAGAATTCGATTTTGTGATTCACAGAGCCAAGCTAGTACCCAGTTAATCAATTGGCAAATCGATTACGAAAACTCTTTTTCATCAGACTTGGTCTCTGTGATCAACCAATTGATTAGACAATCGATTGGTACATCAATTGAGTAATCGAGTTTGTAAGTCACAGAACCAACCACTTATTGAATCAATCGATTAGCAAATCGATTGTGCAAAAGTTTTTTTTATCAGACTTGGCCTCTGTGATCATTCAAATCGATTGGACACTCAATTGAATTAAGTTTCTTAAACTGCAAGTTTTGTGGCAATCGATTAGGTAATCGATTGAAATAATGAATTAGTTAATCACTCATCAGAAACATATTGAGTAATCGATTGGTAAATCAATTTTGACAAAATAGCTGAGCTACTGTAACAAGCCAAATCGATTGGAAAATCGATTGGAATAAAACATCTGAGTCACTACAATCAGACTAATCGATTGGCAAATCGATTGGAGTAAAATGTCTGAGTCATTGTGACCAGCACAATCGATTGGGAAAGATGTTTGTGTTACAGCCCATTAACAAATCGATTATGTCAATGTATATGAGTCGACTGAGTAATCGATTGTTTTGATCTCGTTGTTTGAACAAAACACTTATAATCGATTACCCAATCGATTCTAATATGAACTTGCTTCTGTTTCTGATTTGTGCATTAAAAGAATCGATTGGCAAATTGATTCATTCTTATATGTTCAAGATTCAAGAAAAACAAGAAACGCGATAATCGATTGGGCAATCGATTACGCTGGTTTTAAACTGTTATAAAATCAATTGTGCAATCGATTTTACTGATGTTTTTCTGAACATATATAAATTGATTCAATCACATTTTCTAACAACGAAGACATAACACTTGAAACAATTATTCATTACACCTTGAGAGAGAAATAATTGTAACCACACACAAAACACTCATTTGGCAAATTACTTTTTGTGTGAGATGCATATTGTGATTGAGTCAACATCTTTACATATCTTGTATCTTTTCTATAATAAATAATCTGTAAAGAAAGTACTGAAAAATCCAGTGGTGAAACTGGTGACTATCTTTGTTGGTGCATGTGTTCATCAAGAAGAAGTCTCATTTTTATCTCGTTGGGTTTGGCGATTAACTCTAGGGATAAGGTGGCATTGTAATAGAAGCGAGTGAGTTGGATAGATAGGCCAAGAGTGAGCTGGAAAATCTGTAAAACGTACTCAAGTCGATTCTATTGGAAAGGCTGAAATCTGGTTGGATTTCAGGACTGGATGTAGGCTATCAAACTGATAGCCGAACCAGTATAAATCTTGGTGCACAATTTTCTTATCCTTTCTCTTGATTTTAATATTTCATGAATGCTTATTCTTGTATGTTTGTATTGATGAATATCTGTCTTGATTAATCTTTTGAATAAGCATTGTATCTGTACTATTACATTGATAATACATGCAATTGTGAACCTTTGATTCTGAATAAATTCTGTAAACGGTCATTGTTAATCTGATTAATAATCTTGTAAAACTTAGTAAAGACATTTCATATAAGTTTTAATAAATAGTGGACATAAAATTCCAACAATTGGTATCAGAGCCTGACTTTTTAGATAAATTCTTAAAAGAAAATGTCCTCTGTAGAATTCCTGGGAGAAGGTGCATCCTTGGCAAGGCCCCTTGCATTTAATGGGACTGCCTACATGTATTGGAAACATAGAATGTTAATTTTTCTAGAAGCTAGTGGTATTGATATTCTAGATGCTGTAGAGAATGGACCCTACGTGCCTACAATAGCTGGCACTGGTGAAACATCAATCTTAAAACCCATATCAGATTGGTCTAAGGATGATAAGAAGAAAGTTGGATATAATGCCAAAGCTAAGAATATTATAACCTCTGATTTAAGTCATGACGAATTTTTCAGGGTGTCTAACTGCAAAACTGCCAAGGAGATGTGGGACACTCTTCAACAAACTCATGAAGGAACAACAGATGTAAAAAGGGCCCGAATCAACACGCTAATGCATGAGTATGAGTTGTTCAACATGAAAAAGGAAGAGTCAATGAATGACCTACAGACAAGATTCACTCACATAGTCAATAATCTAAATGCTCTTGGTAAGGTGATTGATAATGAGCAGCAGATCAGCAAGATCATGAGGTGCTTAACCAGAGAGTGGCAACCCAAGATCACTGCCATAACAGAATCTAAAGACTTAAGCAACATGTTAATTGCCGCATTGTTTGGAAAACTAAGAGAGCATGAGATTCAACTACACAGGCTGAGAGAGACAGAACAAACAGATAGGAAAACAAAAGGTTTATCACTGAAAGTTCAAACTCAAAAAACAAAGTCTGAACCAGAAGCTTGCACAGACAATTCTGAAAGTGAAGATGATGAAGAACCAGAAATTGGATTACTTGTCAGAAAATTCAAAAAGTTTTTGAGAAAGAAAGAAAACAAGTTCAGAAAGCCATCAAGTTCAAAGACAAATGATAGCAAAGTAACTTGCTATGAATGTGGGAAGACATGACATATCAAATCCGAATGCTTCCAATTGCAGAACAAAAACAAAAATGTAAAGGCTAAAGGCAAAGAACCACCCCCTAAAACCAGAAAGGCCTACATCGCCTGGAATGATAATGAAGAATCTTCTTCATCTTCAGAAGAAGAAGAAGAAGCTAATCTTTGTCTAATGGCCAACATAAATTCAGATTCTGAAAATGAGGTAAGCTCTACATCCAATCCTTCATATGATGAATTACATGACGCATTTAATGAACTGCATGATGAATATGTTAATGCAATCAAACAATTAATTAACACTAAGAAAATGCTTGAAAAACAATGTATGACATGTGAAGAAATTAAAAAGGATCATAAGAAGATTGAAGACTTGAATGAACAGTTGAAAAGAGAATCACATGATAAATCTACTAGGTGTATTGAACTTGAAAGAACAGTTGAATCTTTGAAATCTGATTTAGCAAAGTTTACAAGTAGTAAAAACCAATTAACTGTTCTTCTTAGCAACCAGAGAAATGTACATGTAAAATCTGGAATTGGTTATAGACAAAACATAAATGCTAACAAGAATCAGAAATTTGTTAGATCTAAGCATATGCATGACATCTTCACCAAACCAAATCAGAATTCATCCTCTGCTGTTACATGTCACTTTTGCTGTAAAAAGGGACATGTTGTGTTTAATTGTAAACTAAAAAAACTGACCAACAAAGGATGGAAACAGATCTAGAAAATTAAGAAACCATTGTTTGAAACTAACCCTCCAGGACCCAATCTGAATTGGGTACCTAAAACCAAAACTTAAATTCCATTTTGCAGATATGCTTGGCATCTAGGACCACTTTATGGTACCTAGATAGTGGGTGCTCCAAGCACATGACAGGAGACAAGTCAAAGTTTTTGTCTCTAAACTTAAAAGATGGAGGATATGTCAAATATGGTGACAATAACAAAGGTAAGATATGTGGTGTTGGAGACATAGGCAGTGAGTCAACTGCAGTCATCAATAATGTCCTATATGTAGAAGGGTTGAAACATAATTTGCTTAGTATAAGTCAGCTCTGTGATAAAGGATTCCAGGTATGTTTTACATCTCAGTCTTGTATACTTAAGCACAAGGAGAATAAAGACATGAAATTGATAGGTGAAAGGATCAATAACATATACATGCTTGATTTTAATGCTTTCCCTGCTAGTACTATTTGTTGCTTATTATCCAATGCTGATGAAAACTGGTTATGGCATAAAAGAGTAGCACATATACATATAGATCACCTTAATAAACTAGTTAGTAAACAATTAGTTTTAGGACTCCCAAATAAAAAGTTCACTAAGGATAAGCTGTGTGATTCCTGTGAGAAAAGCAAAATATTTAAGTCATCCTTTCCCCCAATAGATTTAGTTCAAACCAATAAGGTTTTACAATTAATACATATGGACCTGTTTGGTCCATCCCAAGTGAAAAGCTTTGGAGGAAACTTGTATGGTTATGTGCTAGTAGATGATTACTCTAGGTATACTTGGACATTTTTTCTGACTCACAAGAGTGAGACTTTCTCTACTTTCAAAAGATTTGCAACTTTAGTTCAAAATGAGAAAAATCAGAAAATAATCTCCATCAAAAGTGATCATGGTGGTGAATTCCAGAATGAATCCTTTAATAACTACTGTGAACAACATGGAATTCACCATATCTATTCAGCCCCTAGAACTCCCCAACAAAATGGAGTTGTAGAAAGGAAAAATAGGTCTCTAGAGGAATTAGCTAGAATTAAGATTAATGATTCCAATCTTCCTAAGTACTTTTGGGCAGATGCAATTAACACAGCCACACATGTAGTTAATAGAGTCCTAATTAGGCCTATACTTAGGAAAACTCCCTATGAGTTATATAAGGGTAGAAAACCAAACATCTCTTACTTTAGAGTCTTTGGATGCAAATGCTTTGTATTGAATAATGGTAAAGAACACCTAGGAAAGTTTGACTCTAAGGCATATGAGGGAATATTTCTAGGATATTCACAATCTAGTAAGGCCTATAGAATCTACAATTAAAAGAACTAAAACTATAGAGGAATCTGTTCATGTAAAATTTGATGAAATGTTTTCTGAAAACTTGAACAGCACTCCTCCTATAGTTGATGATTCTCTGGATGAAGTTGTAGAATCTGATCCAAAAGAACCAAATGAAACAGTACCTCCAACTAATACTGATTGTATAGAACCTATAGGGGAAGATGAATTACCTAAGGAGTGGAAGTTTAATAAAAACCATCCTATTGACAACATTATAGGAGAAATCTCAAAAGGAGTTGCCACTAGAAAATCACTTAGACACTTCTGTAACTTTACAGTCTTTGTTTCTCAAATCGAACCTAAAAACATAAAAGAAGCTCTATTAGAAAATGAGTGGATAATTGCTATGCAAGAAGAGCTTAATCAGTTTGAGAGAAATAAAGTTTGGATCTTAGTTCCTAAACCAGAAAATAAACACATCATTGGAACTAGATGGGTGTTTAGGAATAAAATGGAGTCATAACTAGGAATAAAGCTAGACTAGTTGCTAAGGGTTATAATCAGGAAGAGGGTATTGATTATGATGAAACCTATGCCCCTGTAGCTAGGTTAGAAACCATTAGAATCCTGCTTACTTATGCATGCATCGTGGACTTTAAACTTTATCAAATGGATGTAAAAAGTGCCTTTCTCAATGGATACATCCAAGAGGAAGTTTTTGTTAGCCAAACACCAGGATTTGAGAATCCCGAGTTTCCAAATCATGTCTATAAGCTAACAAAAGCCCTCTATGTATTGAAACAAGCTCCAAGGGCTTGGTATGAGAAACTCAGCAATTTCCTCATTCAACAAAACTTTTTAAGAGGAAATGTTGACAAAACACTTTTTATAAAGACAAATGGAAATGACATCTTGCTGGTCCAAGTTTATGTTGATGACATAATCTTTGGATCGACAAACAATAAACTGTGCAAAGATTTTGAAAACTTAATGAAAGGAAAAATTTGAAATGTCAATGATGGGAGAGCTATCTTACTTCTTGGGATTTCAAATTAAGCAAAGCAAGCATGGCATTTTCATTAGTCAAACTAAATACTGTAATGATTTGTTAAAGAAATTCAGCTTTGATAACTTTAAGTCCATTGATACTCCCATGAGTCAAGTGTGTCACTTAGATAGAGATGAGAAAGGTAAACCTGTAGATGTAACAAGGTTTAGGGGAATGATAGGATCCTTGCTCTATCTTACATCAAGCAGACCTGACATCATGTTCAGTGTCTGCATGTGTGCAAGATACCAATCCAATCCAAAAGAGTCCCATCTAAGTGCAGTCAAGAGAATATTCAGATACCTAATAGGAACAAAAAATCTAGGTTTGTGGTATCCTAAGGGATCAACCTGCACTCTAGTTGGCTACTCTGATTCAGACTTTGCTGGATGCAAACTAGATAGAAAAAGTACATTTGGTACTTGTCATCTACTAGGAAACTCCCTTGTTTCTTGGAATAGCAAGAAACAAACTAGCATTTCACTATCAACAGCTGAGGCTGAATATATTGCAGCTGGAAGCTGTTGTGCACAGATTATCTGGATGAAACAACACCTCTCAGATTTTGGTGTTGATCTAGGGACTGTGCCAATCATGTGTGATAATACTAGTGCAATAAACATTACTAAAAATCCTGTAATGCATTCTAGAACTAAACACATAGAGATAAGGCATCACTTTATAAGGGACCAATATCAAAATGGGAACATAAAGCTTGAATATGTCAATACAGCTGATCAGTTAGCTGACATTTTTACCAAAGCTTTACCAAAAGAAAGCTTCCTTCATATTATGATGAAACTAGGAATAATAGATCATAATGAGATATGATCCATGTGAAAAATCGATTGCAACATCGATTATCCTGTGAATAAATAGAAAATTAGCTTTATGAAATAGATTGCACAATCGATTTATGATGCACAGTGTCTATTTTGTCAAAATAGAAAACACGACAATCGATTGGATAATCGATTTGCTGATCACAAGAAGCTTTAAATGCTTTAATATCCCCCAATTCAATCGATTGGTCAATCGATTGACAACTTGGTATTCAGTTTAAATAATCGATTTCATAATCGATTACCTTGGCCCCAGACATCAAAAAATGAGAAATTTTTCCAAACTCTAACCCGAGCATCGATTGATTCAAAATTTAGAAACCTGCATTTTAATGAATTGATTTGGAAATCGATGCTGAGATGAGCAGTTTCCTGAACTGATATGGATATCGATTTGGACATCGATTTAGTAATTAATATGAAATCGATTTAGGAATCGATTTGAAAGTGACCGTTGCAAAAATTACTAGCCGTTGGAGGCAATTATGACTGAGCCTTTTTATCTTCCTCCAGCAACGGTAATATAATCTATTTAGGAATCGATTTATAATGCACAAATTCTTAAGAAAATCAATTAAGCAATCGATTATGAACAGTGGTACTTAAACCCTAAATCGATTTCCCATCTCACTTTTCCAGAATTTCTCAAACCTCTCATATCTTTCTGCTTTCTCTCTGCAAATTTCAATCTCTCCTTCCATCTCTTAACACTCTTAATCTTACTAATGGTACGCGTCAAGCAAACCTCTGCAAAATCACCATCACCATCTTCATCCTCAAGTGGGAGAACCCCATCTCCTCCACCTCCTGTTAAAAGAGTTTCCATCCCAACACATAAGATCATGACCAAAGATAAAGGGAAGGCCATTGCAGTTGATCAGGGCAAATCAAAGAAAAGGAAAGAGCCTCCAACTGAAAAATTAATGGCTGATGCTATGAAGGAACCACTACAGAAGAAGAAGAAACCCATTTCTTCTCCTCAACCAAAGAAGAAACCCATTCCTTCTCCTCAACCAAAGAAGACACAACCTTCTAAAGGTAAACCATCTGAGGAATCTGATTTACCCACTGCTTTTCTGAAATGAAAAATCCATCCACGAACCATGGATTTTGCATATTTTGACTCAAATGGATTTACATTTCAAAACCATTTGAGGTTTCATGGTTTGGAAGGCTTTCTCTCCTGCTCCCTTGATGTATATCCAAAACTGGTCAAGGCATTCTATTCCAACTTCAGTCTCACAAACCTTGGCTTTAAATCTGAAGTAAAAGGAAAGAAAATTTCCATGTCCTTTGAGGAATTTTCTAACCTTTCAGGTCTGCCATTTTATGGTGAATCCATTGATGGAAGAACTGAAGTTGATTCTGATAATGAATCGTGGGAAGCATCATTAAACAGGCACACTGCTGTTCAAGACCTGATGATTGAGGGATTCGTTGAAAAACTATCACTCCCAATAGGTCAAATGAAGGTCCAATATAGGATGCTCATGTACGTACTAACAAGGATGTTAGTGCCTAGATCGGGAAATCACGCAGTAGTCCAGAGGCTGGACATTACTCGGCTGTGGGGATTGTTTAAGGAGCTCAAGATGAGCTGGGCTTGGATTGTTCTTAGGAACATGACAGAAACAGCTCATGGTAAGCAGTTGCTCCCCTACCCACAACTCATACCAAATATTTTGAGACACTTCAAGATATCTCTTGTCAATGAAGAATCAACCAAAACCACCCTTACTTTTGGAGAATCAATTGTCAATCAAATGCAATTGAAAAGGGTTAATGGTGTTTGGACTCGAGCTCAACCCACTGCAGAACAACCTGAGCCTGCTGAAACTGTGGAACAATATGTGGTTTTAGCTAAGTTGATGGAATTCATGGAGTCACAGGCTGCCCACAATGTTAAGGTGGAAGTCGCACTTAAGAAACTCCAAGCTTCCCTAACCTCAGTTGCTCAAGATGTAGATGCGATCCAAAACCATCTAGGTCTCAAGATATATTTTGAGGACATAGCTGACATAGGCAACCAGGCAGCTGAAGAAACAAATCCTACTAACCATGATAGCCCTGAACCTCATGGTGAGGAGACACTTGTTGAGGATAATACAGCAGTCTCTACCTCTCCCACTGGTGATAATGAGGAACAGCCATAGCTTAGTTTGTTAGGATGTTGATTTCTTTGATGCTTTTGCAATGTTTCTGTGTTTTTCAGTGTATATCTTGCAATTGTATTCTAAATTGTAGTTTCTGGTTGAATATATGACAAAAAGTGGGACAATTTGATCTAATTTCACTATGCTTAAATGTGCCCTGATATATTGTTTTGTGCTCTACTTACTTGTGCTCACTTTTACTATGACTTGTAAATAAATTTAGACTATGCTGATGTTCTCTCCTGGTTATATCTTTTTGCATTAAATGACAAAGGGGGAGAGTACTAAAATTTAACTTGTTTTGCTGTGCACTCTGAATTTAAGCTATTGCTGCAAATTGATAAATTGCTTTGATATTGCTAAATAGCTCTGATAATGTATGATAATGCAGCTTGTGATAGTTAGCTCTGATCGTGATAGCTCTGATACTAGATGCTGTAAATAACTCTGATATTGCTAACTTGTTGTCTTTTTTGGCTCTAATACCCTGATACCAAAGTTCAATAAATGTGAACAGCCTGCTATGATACCATAATATGTTACTGAACCTGAACATGTTACATGTATTACTTAAATGAATCATGAATTCTAAAATTCAGGGGGAGCTTTTAAATAATAGTAATTATAATGTTAAACCTTGGAATGTAAAACTCAAGTTAAAATTGTATGTTTGTCACTTAATCAAAAAGGGGGAGATTGTTAGACATAAGTCCTCTTGATCATGATTTTGACATAATTAACAAACATACAATGTACATACATCATTTGATAAATCTAACAGTTTGAACTGAGTAACATTTCAAGAAACACAACCACGCACTACACACTTGGACAATAGCTTGGAACTCAAGGAATCAACCAAATTTGAAGGATTTGCTTGACAAAGATGCAAATACGTATAGAGTGTTATTAGTGGTTATAGTAGTTAATTAGTAGACTCACCAATATGGTTTCATGCTTAAGTATTTGCCAAAGTAAAATTGAAATCATAAAATAAGGAAATAAATCAATCAATTGACAAATCAATTGACAAATCCATTGGGCAATCGATTGATTGACTCAGAATTAGAGTTTTCACTAAGTACATCGATTGGGAAATCGATTACTTAAGGGATTTTAGTGAAACCTGTATTATGGGTTTAAACCAATCCATTGAGCAATCTATTAGCACGTCAATTGAGAAATTGATTTTGTGATTCACAGAGCCAAGCTAGTACTCAGTTAATCGATTGGCAATTCGATTACGAAAACTCTTTTTCATGAGACTTGGTCTCTGTGATCAACCAATCGATTGGTACATCAATTGAGTAATCGAGTTTGTAAGTCACAGAACCAACCACTTATTGAATCAATCGATTGACAAATCGATTGTGCAAAAGTTTTTTTGTATCAGACTTGGCCTCTGTGATCATTCAAATCGATTGGACAATTAATTGAATTAAGTTTCTTAAACTGCAAGTTTTGTGGCAATCGATTAGGTAATCGATTGAAAAAATGAATTAGTTAATCACTCATCAGAAACATATTGAGTAATCGATTGGTAAATCAATTTTGACAAAATAGCTGAGCTACTGTAACAAGCCAAATTGATTGGCAAATCGATTGGAATAAAACATCTGAGTCACTATGATCAGACTAATCGATTGGCAAATCGATTGGAGTAAAATGTCTGAGTCACTGTGACCAGCACCATCGATTGGCAAATCGATTGGGAAAAATGTTTGTGTTACAACCCATTACCAAATCGATTATGTCAATGTATATGAGTTTATTGAGTAATCGATTGTTTTGATCTCGTTGTTTGATCAAAACACTTATAATCGATTACCCAATCGATTCCGATATGAACTTGCTTCAGTTTCTAATTTGTGCATTAAAAGAATCGATTGGCAAATCGATTCATTCTTATATGTTCAAGATTCAAGAAAAACAAGAAACACGATTATCGATTAGGCAATCGATTACGCTGGTTTTAAGCTGTTATAAAATCGATTGTGCAATCGATTTTACTGATGTTTTTCTGAACATATATAAATTGATTCAATCACATTTTCTAACAACGAAGACATAACACTTGAAACAATTATTCATTACACCTTGAGAGATAAATAATTGTAACCACACACAAAACACTCATTTGGCAAATTACTTTTTGTGTGAGATGCATATTGTGATTGAGTCAACATCTTTACATATCTTGTATCTTTTCTGTAACAAATAATCTGTAAAGAAAGTACTGAAAAATCCAGTGGTGAAACTGGTGACTATCTTTGTTGGTGCATGTGTTCATCAAGAAGAAGTCTCATTGTTATCTCGTTGGGTTTGGCGATTAACTCTAGGGATAAGGTGGCATTGTAATAGAAGCGAGTGAGTTGGATAGATAGGCCAAGAGTGAGCTGGAAAATCTGTAAAACGTACTCAAGTCGATTCTATTGGAAAGGCTGAAATCTGGTTGGATTTCAAGACTGAATATAGGCTATCAAACTGATAGTTGAACCAGTATAAATCTTGGTGCACAATTTTCTTATCCTTTCTCTTTATTTTAATATTGCATGAATGCTTATTCTTGTATGTTTGTATTGATGAATATCTGTCTTGATTAATCTTTTAAATAAGCATTGTATTTGTACTATTACATTGATAATACATGCAATTGTGAACCTTTGATTCTGAATAAATTCTGTAAACAGTCATTGTTAATCTGATTAATAATCTTGTAAAACTTAGTAAAAACATTTCATATAAGTTTTAATAAATAGAGGCCATAAAATTCCAACAAAAATTAGGTCTAATTCCATTTTTAACAAGAGAATAACAACTTAGCTATTAGTAACTCTGTCTAACGATTCTTTGTTTTTTTTATATATCGAGTACTATGTCTAATCTAATTCATCTTATGTGTTAATGTTTAATAACATTGGATTCACTTTTTCTTCGAATTGAAATTATTTCATTTAAAGATTGATAGGATCTACAACGTTTAGTTATAAGTTTGATTGAATTCAATTGTCACATTAATTGTGTTTGTGTGATGCTTGTTCCATAATAATACTTGTGTGATACTTAATCTAGTAAGGATTCCTATAAAATTAATTGACCCTTGATTGGTTGATTTTATGATTAAACAAGAACAAAAACTCGAAAAAGAATAATCCTTTGAATCAATGATAGACAGAAGTAGAATTTCTAGTAACTAGGGGAATTGTTGTCTTTTACTATTTGATATTTTTCCATATTGCGCAATTTGTTTCTCAAACCGATAACTCCCTATTTTAATTCTTTTAACATTTTTATTTTGGTCATTCTCGTGTTAGAGATCCTTGTGAGTCTATCAAAGTTGAGTTACCTTGTTAATAAATTTACCATTTTATATTATTTAGATTTTATTTGATATGATTTGGCATTTTCTGATTTGTTGTGTTGTCTTCCTATGTTCTCTTAATGCAAGACTAGATCCAATTATCTGATTATATACACTATTTTGGTCCAAAAATAGAAAGAACTTTTCATTCTACTCATAGACTTAATAAGGATAGTATGAGTAATTAAATAGTTAGTGATCATATAGGTGATAACGATAGTGGTAGGGATAGCTATAACATATTCAGATATACTCTCTTTTGATTGGAATTCTGACTTTGGTTCTAATTTTATTGTTCATACCATGACTTCTAGAACATTAAGAGAACTTATTGTATCTAATCTTGGTACTTATAATGAGGAATTTTGAAAGTGTACCACATCGTACAAATGATAATAGTGGTAAGAATGGTCATATTTATAAAGATTGTATTTAATCTCAATCGCAACAATGTTAATAAAGATGATTAAATGTATTTTTTTTATTTGTTTAGTTACCGACATAAAATTACAAATTCATAAAATTTGATTAAAAATGATTATTACTTCAAATCTCCTCCCCTTTACTATATGATTAATAAATTCTCTATTTGTATCAACTTAGATTCTAAACTAAAATGTCAAATTAATAAAATAGATTAAGTCTAATTCTATGGATTCAAATCCCTTTTCATAACAATATTTCTGTAGAAAATGCATCTCATAAACAATGACTCTAGTTCCAATTGTTACTACCTATTTTTCAATAATAAAATAATCTGTTTTTCAATTTAAAATTGCCCAAACAATAAAAAGTGAAAAACACAAGAATCATTGAACAAATGTGTAAAGCATAAATAGAATAAATATTTAATTTAGAATTTCATAATCTCATAGATTCAAGGAGGTTTACCTAGATACCAATCAAAATAGACATAACTCATGTTTAAAGAGAGAATAACAAAGAAAAACTGTGAAGTACATACATATAAGAAGAATGATTGAAACTTTCGCTTCTTGTTTCCAATGTGAAATCCTCAAATCCTTTTGCTTTCCAAATGCAATCACAATAATCTTTCAATGCAGACAAAAAATTAGAACCCCAAGCTGAAATTCAAAAAATCTTTAGAAACGCACAAAATTTTGCATTTATGACCTAGGCTAGGCTTTGCCTGTCTGAAAAACTTTAAATAGCCAGAATCTTCAAAAAAATTCCTTTTTCGCCCATGAGATGGTTTAGGTAAGTGAACGAGAAGCAACTCCAAATCCCACCCTTTTTGAGCTCCTTTTTCCACCAAGTTATATATTCATGATTCTGGAACCTTCGTCCCATTATTCCCCTCAGACTGCTCACCTGCATTAGGTGAATAAGAAAGATAGAAAACACGTTCATAAATGTCTCTTTAGGGAGAAATAATCAACATAAATACCTTTATAGCTTAAACACTTGGAATATTAAATTTAGTGTCAAAGTAATAACTAACTATAACTAAAAGATCCAATAAAAAAAAAAAAGAAATGAAACTAAAATGTACTATAAAACTTATACTGAAGGGAGTTGTCATAATGCTTTATGTTTGGTTTAATATATTAGTTTGCTTCCTAAATTTAATGGTTGTGTAGATACTCACAAATATTTTAAAGAGATCTATATTGTGTGCTTTACTATAAAGTTGCAAGGAGTTATAGAAAATCATATCAAGTTGGGTGTCTTCCCATTTTCATTACAACATGTTGCCAATGATTGGTTCTACTCCTTAAACTAGGGTTTTTGAGAAAATGGAAAAATATGAAGAAAAAAAAAATTATTTTTAGAAAATTCTTCCTTGCCTCTCAAGTTACAACAATTAAAAAAGAAATATGTGACATCTGACATATTGACAAATAATATTTGCATAATTAATTACTAAGAGAGATTTAAGAAATTATTTTCAAGTGTTCTCATCGTTACATTTCTAAACAATTGCTACTTCAATATTTTTATTTTTATGAAGGTTTGTGGCCTATGGATAGATATATCATCATGACATTAGTTGATGACCCCAATAAACACAAAAAGTATGATTGAGAACAAATATATTAACTCTCTACAGTTTACTCCCAAAAGCAATTTAGTGAGGCTGAAAAAAGGAGTAAATGGAATGCAAGCTATTGAACATAAGAACTTACAAAGCAAACTTGATGAACTTACTTCATTGGTGAAAATTTTGACAGTAAGAAAAACTCAGGCTGTTTATGGTATTTTCTCAAGTAGAGTACCTTATGAGTTCATGCCTTACATTGCAAGAGAGTCACAATGTTAATACTCCTCATGCCTATGCAGCAAACATATAAAATGAATATGACCACCCTAACCCTAGACCTTTTTAAACAAATGTTATTCTAGAATCTCCAAATTTAGTAAAGAACATGCTCAACCATACTTAATTTGGACGCAAAAATTGGACTACTAGAAACTTTCATTAATCAGATACATATTCGCAAGACAGACAAATTGTTAGCCCAACATCTAGTGCACACAAAGGTTAGTGCAATCATTCTCAAATATAGAAAAGTTGTTGATACTCCGTATGTTCGTGAACATCGTCTGCCAAAAAATGCAATTGGAAAAGAAAGAAAAAAAAGCCAAATTCAACACTTACTCCTAGGAATGGGAATCGGCTAGGTCGTCCATCCGTCAGGGGCCTATGGTCCGACCTACTCTGATCTGACCTATTTAATAAAAATGTTGGGTCTCAGGCTATTTTTCAAGCCTATTTATTTAAATAGGCCAGACTCAAGTTTATAAAACGCCTATTAGGCCTGACAGACCGACCTATATATATATATATATATATATATATATATATATATATATATATATATATATATATATATATATATATATATATATATATATATATATATATATATATATATATATATATATATTTATTATTTATTGATGTTATTTTTTTATTATTATTTATTAATAATATTATTTCCTATTTTATAGTCTATCAATTAGGCAATCACTCAGTAGTTGTTCCATGTTCGGTAATCGTTTCATATTCGGTAGTGATTGTATATTCGGTAATCGTTCCATATTCGGTAATCATTCTATTAGGAAATCACTCAGTTGTCATTTCATATTTGTTTGAGAGGTAATAATGGGTACATTTGTTTCAGGAAAAAATCTATTATTTGAAAACAAACATCATTTTTTAAGGTTTAAATTGTGTTTGTTTCAGATTTTTTTTTAAAATTATTTTGTTAGAAAATCAGATTTTGTTTAATATATATAGATATATAAAATATAACATTTAAAATTTTAATGTTAATAAGGCTTTTAAATAGAATTTCAGGTCAGTCCACACTTTTAAAAATATCAGGATAGGATTAAGAAAAAGTATATTTTTAAAATATTTTTCAGAGCCAAATTTGTGCCAAGGAGAAAATCACTTCTATAATAGGGTAAAACTCCTTTCATGTTTCATTAAAATAAATGACAATAATAGTTTAAGGTATCACATTCAAACAAATATACATTACTACTCAAAATAATATATATTAGATTCCCTTATTATCACAATAAAATACATCGTTAAAATCATAGTCAAAGACATAATTAATTATAAGATAATACTTGATTGTCAACAATTTTATATACATTTCAGCTCAAGACTTTATAAATTACAAAAGAAGACTCCTTACCATTATCACCTATTAGAGTATAGATCACCAATTTACAACCTGACATGTGTTTTCGCAAATGTGCACACAGAAACAACGAATGTGTGAGTAATCAACATAGAGCTATATCAAACAACGAAATCATGTTAATAGTATAATATAAGAATGTATAATACGCAAGAAATCAACATATAGGTATATCAAACACATCACGGTAAATCAAAATATTCAAGCAAAAAATATCATATTAAATATCAAAATCACTCAAGGAAAATAAATATCTCATTATAACATCAAATCATATAAGAGAAATTATTATCACATTAGATACACATTAATCAGAACAAAACAATCACAAGATGATGCGATTCTATACATACTCCTAAAACTATATGATATGGATATAATAACTACCAATAAGATAACTTCCACACATAAAATCAGCTATATCAATGAAGAAAATAAACCTGACACAAAGTTAACTTCCACATAGAAAATTACTCATACCAATGGAAAAAATAAACCTTTCAAAAAGGCAACTTCCATGAAGATGCATATGCCATGAAGAGAACATGCATTATCAAAATAAAATATTTTCACATAGTCCACTAAGATGCACATGCCATGATATGATGATGCATTATCAAAATCGAATATTCCAACACAACCCCTTTAAATCATGTCATATGCTTAAAAATCACTTATACAGAAATCATCACCATATTCAAAAATCACTAAGATCACTTATTCATAAACAATCATCATAAAAATCAAAGTTTTCATCAGATATATGATTAGGATCATATATTCATAAACAACTATCACAAAGATCAAAACTTTCACCACACATATAATGAATATTATATATTCATAAACAACTATCACAAAAATCAAAATATTTACTACACATATAATGAAAATCATATATTTGTAAACAAGTATTACAAAGATCAAAGTTTTCACCATACACATCATAAAAATTATATATTCATAAAAATCAAAACTTGAATCATATGGCACATGGAAATTCAAACTTCCTCACATATATCATAAAAATTAAAACTTTGGACACATAAACCATAAAAATTTAAACTTTCTTCACATATACAACACATTTGCAGAATCTAAATCACAAAACACTTTATAAAAATTTCTAATCCACATTTTAATCCTACAATCCCCAATTTATCATATTAAGTCAACTATTACTAAATTGGGAAATATCGTGCATGCTTAGCGAGCCGCAAATAAAATATGTAAAGAAACTCTAAAAAGGTCAATTTTGAATTTGGATAAATAAACTTACCATAAATCTGAAAAATAATACATGGATAATATAGCCAATGTACACGTGATATTTTTTGTGTTAGTTTCACTCATATCGAAGTTACAGTGAGAAAGAATAGTACAATATAATAGGTTTCAAGTACGGAGCATGTTAAATTAAATGAAGAAAAGAAATACTGAAAAACTGAGAAATGTTTCTCGACATTATTGATCACGAAAATTAATTTTTCTCTTTTGTTATTTAGTTGGACGATATTCTCTCTTTCACGGCTTCACAATCGCTTATCTCTCCTTCTTTTTGTCTACAGGGTTATTATTTTTTATTGGTTTTATAAATATTTTATTTTTTTTATTTTTTGCGGATTCGGAACCGTGGCACTAGGAAAAAATTTAGGCGCTCTTTGTGTGCTAGTTCTTGAGCAATTTGACCCATTTGGGTATCTAGGTTCTTGATTGAAGCTGAATGATTTTTATGAACGACTCTTGACTCTTCAATGAAAGCACTTGCGTTCGTTGTTAACTTCTCAATTTCAATCTCCCAATCAACTTTACGAGATAGAGCTTGATTTGATTGAGCTCTTTGTTGACCTTGAGGTTCACCTTGTTGATCTTTCCATAAAAAATTTGGATGATTTCTCTAACTCGGACTGTACGTACTAGAGTAGGGATTATTTTGCTTCCCATTGTTACCCATAAATTTCACCTCTTCTGGTTCTTATGTATCATCCTTCGGTACTTCACAAGCTCCATAAAATATTTGGACGATTTCCCTATCACGGATTGTACGTATTAGAGTAGGGATTATTTTGCTTCCCATTGTTACCCATAAAGTTCACCTCTTCTGGTTCTTCTGTATCATCATTCGGTACTTCACAAGCTCCATGAAAAATTTGGATGATTTCTCTATCCCAAATTGTACGTACTAGAGTAGGTATTATTTTGCTTCCCATTGTTACCCATAAAGTTCACCTCTTCTGGTTCTTATGTATCATCATTCGGTACTTCATAAGTTTCATTTTTATGTGTTCCCCCACAAAAGTCACAATCTGTATGTTTCAATAATTTGATGGGAGCCACTTGAGGTTGTATATTTAGTGCTGCCATCCCCTTATTTATCTTAGCAGCGATAACATCTTCTGTCTATTTTGAGAGCAACTTCCAGTGAGCCAATCCAACATTCATAACATTCAATTCCAGCATACCACTTTTTGACCCACCACCTCTATCATACAAATCATTTGTGCATTTGATGCCACAATCTCAATAATTTTTCTTGCTTCTGATGCAGTTTTGTAATTCAAAGAACCACTTGTTGTAGTCTCCAATATAATTCTAGTGCTAGGCCTCAGACCATTACAAAATATTTGCATTTGAGTAGTGTCTTCATATGCATGATTAGGGCATCCTACTAGTAAACTCAACCTCTTGTAAGTGTCACGAAGATATTCTCTTTCTTTTTGTTTGTAACAGAAAATCTCTTGCCTTTTTCTAATGAATACAGTTGGGGAAAATATTGTTCCAAAAACTTATCTTCAAGATCATCCCAAGTGGTGATATTATCAGAGGGTAAATAATTAACCGAATCCTTAGCATCATCTTTCAATGACAATGGAAATAGTCTCAACATATTGCCTTCTTCAGTGTTACCATCAACCTTCACTATTTTAGATAGTTCAATGAAGTTTGTGAGATGTCTATTGGCATCTTCGTTATGTTTACCTGAACAATAAATCTCCTTCAACTCTCAGTACAAAGCGAGACTTATTTCAAACTTGTTTTCTGTAACTGGTTGGTTATGGATGGCCAATAGAGCATGGTTTGTATCTAAATTCCCATACTCGTCGAGGATACGTTCAGGTGGCGGTAGATCAGCCGTTTCCGCAAATATGAAGAAATCCCCTAGATTCCCTTCTTCCACTATTAATGTTCGTTCCCTTTGCCTACTTTCTCGAACCGCCTTTGGATTTGCTTTCACAAATTTTTCGATTTCTAGATCAAAAATAAGTTTAGCTGAGGATTGTCCCTCGCATATAAGGTTAGAAAAATTGTGAGTAATGAAAAATCTTAAACTAAAACAAAAATAAATCAATAAAATTACAAAGACCAAAATTTTATTGCAAAGCAAAAAATTTCAATTAAGTAAATAAACTATAACTCAATAGTGATATGACAATCCTCAACTAAGTCGCCCAAAATTTGATCGCATTTTAGCAAGTGTACTTAATCGTTTCAATTAATAATAAAATGATAGTACTAGAGGATTGTGTTTTACTGTCGAACTATACTGAATTACTAAAATTGAACAACAAGTTTCTGAATTGATTTAAATTATATTTGAAACTAACAAGAGTAATAGAATTGAACTTTTATAATAAGAAAAATATTAGGGATGAGTTTCACTATGAATTCAACATTGGTTTCTAACTTGATCCTTGTTACTAAATTCCTTTATTGGACTATTGTCGAATTCTCTTTATTATTCTTGCCCTAATGTCTTAGTGAGAGAACTTTTAATTCCAAAATAACCCATAATTCCTTAGTGGATTTAAGATTATAATTAAACTTTACAGTACAAAAATTCTCTTAATAAACTACTGTCTCTGCAAATAATTCAATTGGTTTTATGACCTGCATTTATCCTTAGACTACAATATCATGAATTTCTTATCTCAAGCATTTGTAAAGTCCACTTCCATTTTAAAATATGAATCGTAAAACATTTTAAATTTGATAAAGCAATAAAAAAACATTAAACACAAAGATGAGAAAAATAATTCAATAAACTTATTCATATAACTAGAAATCAAATCAAACAAACAAGTGTTTTATCTTGTTTCACTCATTCTTAAAAAATAGGATTTAGTTACTCATGACAGAGATACAAATGATATAAATTAAAGAAATAGTCGTCTATGAGTTTATCTGCTAGGGCACTAGTCTCCAAACTTCTCAATAGATCCATATTGCATTTCTCTCCTCTTTTGAGTCTAAATTTGGTTCCCATATCTTTGTAAAAGTTGTAGCTATGGATCTTAGCTTTCATTTTCACTTGGTTTAACTCCAATTGAACATCTACAACTCCAAACATGGCTGAAATACTTCACATAAGTCATGTTGATTTCTCACCAAAATTCAAAACTGCACTAAAACAAAGAAATAACGTAAAACAACGAACATTCTCTACTTAATCAAGGAAATAAGAACATAAATATTTTATAAATCTAAAAACTAAAATTAATAAAATATATCGAATAAATCCTTAAATTAACTAATGAGATTAACTAATGATTAAAAATAAATAAGACTAAAAACAATAAAAAAAAATATGCATATGATGAAAAGCCATCACAAATATTTCCCGTTTGGCTTCACCATCTTGGCTAGAATTGTTTTTATTTCTCTATTCGAGATTTTAGCTTTCCAATTAGTTTGGTGGTGGTAAGATTTAGAAACTCTATTCATAATCTCATACTTCCGATGTAACGATTCCATGATACACTTGAAGAAATGAGTGCCTTGATCACTGATGATTGCTCTAGGTATTCCAAATATGCAAAAAATATTTTACCTGAAAAAATCTACAACAACTCGAGAATCATTAGTCCAAGTAACCTTGGCCTCCACCCATTTAGAAAAATAATCAACAAGTAAAATATAAACAAAACCAAAAGAGGCAGGGAAGGGACCCATAAAATTAATACCCCGAACATTGAATACTTCACAAAAATACATAGGTTGTTATGGCATTTCACTCCAAGCAGTCATTGTTGTACCTAATCTCTTACATTGCTCACAAGTGTTTGAAAAGTTTCAAAAGCATATTTTAAAATAGTTGGCCAAAATAAACCTACGTTTAAAACCTACATCTAAGAATAAATGGAACCTTATGGTAAGGAACACATCTTCGAATTACCTGGTCACTACAAAATTTTCAAAGATATGGATCATCGAACACAAAATACATGGCATCACTTTTAAGTTTGTAAATCTTTTCTTTAGATGTGTGGGTAGGTAGAACTCTAACAACAAAATAATTAACCAAATCAACAAAAGAGTAACATCACACAATTGTGGAAGCTGTTCATCGAGAAATCATCTAGAATGGGGAAAAAATCCTTCACCCTCTATATTCTTCTTAATTAGATGATCTATACAACTAAATTATTTTCCTCACTTTTATGAGTCTTGACTTTGCCACCGGTTTCTTTGAAAGGAACTTCAAAGTTGCATTGTAATATCTAAAACTATAGATTAGAAATAATTAGAATTTTAAATTTTAAAAAATTTAAATTATAAATTATTATTATTGTTATTATAATTTTATATTAAAGATTATTTTAAATATGTAGATATTACAACCGATTTGCCAAATGGAAGTATAAGATAAAATTTTCTATTGATCCACACTATTTGAAGGAGTCGCTTTGTTTGTTCTTATCCATGTGTCTCGTATTGTAACAAACAATCCTATTATTAGACTACACACTATTTGAAGGGAGTTGATTTGTTTGCTCGTATCCATGTGCCTTATATTGTAACAAGCCTATTATTATCGAAAATATAAAATTTCTTAAAAATTGAAATTCTTAGAAGCTGTAATGTTACATATAGATAATATTAGTTTGATTCTAAAATTATACTTAAGCACAATTTCAAATAAAAAATAGGCTACACCATCACCTATACACATAAAGATATAAAGCAAGTAAATTAATCAAAAAAGTATTGATCAATTAATTCAACTTTGACTCAATATGTGAGTAATCACACCCTTTAACATTTTCAAGATACATTTATTTTGGAAGCTTGGGATGGCAAAAGAGTTAGATAATTTGAATGATATTTTTCTTACAAAAATATATTTCGTCGAAAACCTAACTCTATTAATATTAAGATTTTAGGAAATACAATTTTCATTTATGAAATGATTTGTTTACTATTTGGTTTGTTGAATTGCCGTTTGTTTAAGATTGTTTAAATATGTATTCTTTTTAAAAAAATATTATGTGTTCTTAAATGATTGTTGTTATTGTATATTTAAATTGAATATTTTATTATAATTATAATTTTATGAAGATGATTGTTAATAATAAATTATTTTTATTATACGTGTTTGAGATGAGGTAATGCCCTATATACATGGATCTAGTACCCCACAATTATTTACCTAGATGAGCTACATCCTCCATATAGATGAGTCTCAAATTCCACATGACATAACTAAACTCTTTCCGAATGGGTCTTATACTCCACACTAGATGAGCTAGTGCTTCCCATGATGAGATAATACTCATTTCGTGGTACATCTTCATATAAGATATGCCGCCATTTAATTGATTTATTTATTTTCTGTTGAATAAATTGGTGTATTTGATTATTATAGATGTGAATTATTGTTTATTTTAAGTGGACGGATTTATATTAATTATTAAAATAATTGGTTATTATAAAAAAATTATTTATATTATTGATATTTCTAAAGAATATTATTGGAATAATGCTGGTGCCATGGTCGATTTTTTCGATTACTGCTCGGACTGAGAATAACACTTGTTTTAAAATTATGTGTATTGTTCAATGGAATTTAATACCTCACTAAAGTGTTATTTTTAAAGACGGAGACCGTTAAAGATGTTAAGAGTTGAGAAATCATGTCTCCTTTGAGAAGAATAATTTCCTTATATTAGGTTAGTAGATCGAGAATAAGTAGACATATTGTCTATATTGTATTTTATTTTGGGATTGGTTAATAAATATTCCATTTTGAATATTTTGAATAATAAATAATTTTCAGATTTAAGGATTTATTTTAAGGATTTTACAATATTATTTCTTTCCAACAGTTTGTTATTTATTATTAGTACTTTATGAAGGTGTAACACGAGAAGGAGATTAAGTTGTGTTTAACCATATTCATAACTTTTTTATTATTTAATTAAACTGATTCAGACTTGATGATTTGATTGGAGCAGAAGCAATAAAAAAGTAAGGAGAGTAGGAATAAAATGACACAAGTAATTTATCCTAATTCACCACTAAATTGGCTACATCCATTCTCTTCACTTGGAAGGATTTAATCCACAAATTCAACAATTTGAATTATAAAGCACCTCACTCTAGAAGTCATTCTTCTCAAACAACTTAACAATCCCAAAATTTTGAGGAACACACACCTTGACTCTACCAAATAAGTCTTTTCCACACAATCTAACAACCCCAAATTGTTGAAGCACACTAACATCACTATTGAGTTTGAATACAAAGATTTTGAACTTGAGTAGTTGTTTCTAACAAGCTGATTATAACAATGACTATCACACTCTAAGAAAATCACTCAGGAAATATTTTTTATTATAACAAGTGTTTCTCTCTATGAACTCTAAGATGAATTTAGAATTTTGAGCTCGATTTCTTTTGCTTTTTTTTCTTCATATTTTTTGATGATCTTCTTCTTCAGCCTTGAGTATCTATTTATAGATAAAATTAGGGCTTCAATTTAGTCATTGTTTGATTCTGAATTGTATCTTCATTCCTAACTTGGTCCACAATGATCTTATTAAAAAATAATTATGAACAAGAAGCTTTTGGATAATATGTTCTTTAGCCAATTCTTTCCTTCTGAATTCAATCTGAGCAGTTCTTCTATATTAATGTTGTTCTTATTTTATTAAGATTGAGTTGGTAAATTCTTCAGATTGATACTGTTCGTATTTTGTTAAGACTGCTTTCGCAAATTCTTTAGATGAAAGTTCCTTCCTATTTCTTGCTTTGATCTGGGCGAAAACATAGTGTTGGACCGGTTCTTGAAGATTCACAAGTAGGAATATGACTAAATATAATTTACTATTTTTTCGTTTGTCAAAATATGAATCATATCTTTGAAAATTATAAATGTACTTTCTTGTGAATTTTTCAACTTGTAAGCAATTCTTGATCATATCTTAAAGTATTAATTCATATATTTTTTGTAGATAAATCTTGATCAAATCTTCTTGTAAATGATTCATATCTTCTTGTGATCAAATCATGATCAAATCTTCTTGTAAATAATTCATATATTCTTATAGATAAATCTTGATTAAATCTTCTTGTAAATAATTCATATCTTCTTGTAGATAAATCTCGGTCAAATCTTCTTATAAGTAATTCATATCTTCTTCAAATCTTGATCATATCTTCTTTTATACTTCAGATTATAAGTCTGAATCAAATCTTTAGATTCTCTTCAAAAACACAAATATTATTTCACACTTTGTAAAGTTAAATATATTGTTCTCATAGTTAACATCAAAATTCTAAGTATAAAACTAACTTAGTTCCCACAATCTCCCCCTTTTTGATGATGACAAAACTATATTTTTTATAACAACTTTTCTTTTAAATACTTTGACTCCTCATTAGTTAAGGCTCCCCCTAAGTCTAAGTATTTTTTTCTCCCTGTATTATCAAACATCTTTCTCCCCTTTTTATCATCAGACGAAAAGACTTGAAAGTGAAACTTACTTTTTTTTTTTTTGAAGTTACAATTTTGTTTTGATAAAATGAAAATAACAAATACATAAAATATAAAGTTCATCCTAAGTATGAAACTAAACTACTCTAAGGTTGACACAACATCAGTTAGATAAAATAATAAGATTTAGGATTTTCTTGATAAAGTTAAACCTATCTTCAACTAGTGGAATGGTTAATATGTCAACCTCTTGATGTTCGGTGTCTACAAACTGGATTACTAAGCACATCTTTTTGAACAAATTCTCTAATGAAATGGTGTTTGATTTCTATATGTTTAGCTCTAAAATGAAGTATACGGTGTTTGGTTAAGAAAATGGCATAAGTGTTGTCACAATATATGGGAATATTGATTTCTAAGATTTTGTAGTCTTATTATTAAAACAAGTTGAGAACTACAACCAACTGTTGAAATATACTTAGCTTATAATGATGAAATTGCAATTTTGATTTGTCTCTTACTTGACCAAGAGATTAAGTTGTCACCTAGAAATGTGCAATTTCCATTTGTGTTTTTCTCTCTCAAGTTTATCTTCAGCATAATAAGAATCCCAATACCCACTTAGTTTTTACTCAAAAGATTTCTTGTAGAACTAGGTAATATTTATGGTGCCTTTTAGATATCTAAGGATTCTCTTAACAACAATTAAATGTGATTCCCTAGGGTCAACTTGAAATCTTGCAGATAAACATACACTAAACATTATGTCAGGTCTAGAAGCAATAGGGTAAAGTAGGGATCCTACCAGTGCTCTTGATAGCATTTCAGCAAGTGTACTGAATCGTTGCAAGTAATAATAAAACGATAGTACCGAGTGTCAAACTCAAGGATTGTACTTTACTATCGAATTATATTTAATTACTAAAATTGAACAAAAAGTTCCCAAGTTGGTTGAAATAGTATTTGAAATTAACAACAGTAATAAAATTGATCCTTTATAATGAGAAAAATGTCAGGGATGAGTTTAACTTCGAATGCAACCTTGATGTCTAATTTGATCCTAGTTACATTGATTGTGTTATTTCCTCAAATAGTATAGACCTTGAATTTCAGGTTAGATCAGACTATTAAAAATATCAGGATAAGACTAAGTATATTTTTAAAATATTTTTTAGAGCCAAATTTGTACCAAGGAGAAAATCACTTCTATAATAGGGTAAAACTCCTTTCATGTTTCATTAAAATAAATAACAATAATAGTTTAAGGTATCACATTCAAACAAATATACATCTCTACTCAAAATAATATATATTAGATTCCCTTATTATCACAATAAAATACATCGTTAAAATCATAGTCAAAGACATAATTAATTATAAGATAATACTTGATTGTCAACAATTTTATAAACATTTCAACTCAAGACTTTATAAATTACAAAAGAAGACTCCCTACCATTATCACCTATCAGAGTATAGATCACCAATTTACAACCTAACATGTGTTTATCCAACAAAATTCTGAATGATAACAATGCATATACATTGATTGTGTCATTTCCTCAAATAGTTGGAGTGCAGTACATATTTTTTGGTAACTAAGGTTCAAAAGTGGTTGTGTCGTTTTAACAAACATTTGGAGTGCAATGCAAAAGTGGTTGTGACATTTTAACAAAAAGTTGGAATGCAAGCATAAAAGTGTTTGTGTCATTATAACACATAGGTGGAATGCAAGCACGAAATACATCAACAATCCACAGTCATACAAACATTAACCCACATTTGATCTCATACAACCAACATGCATGTATGAACAACTTTTAAGATTAGCACAAATTCAAATTTAAAGAACCCACATGCATCAATGAACAAGGAGGATTTAATATTAATAATTGGAGAAAACTTACTTGAGGATGGAATGGTTGATAGGAGAAGAAAACTAACCTTTGATGATAATGGAGGAAGGCTTGGAGATGTAATAAAGATGTGTTGGAGAGGTGAATAAGTGGGAGGGGGGAGCGTTGTGTGAGAAAAATTGGGTTTTAAACACATCAGTGCGCTTCACGCGCACGGGGGGAGCTTCAAGCGCGCTTAAATCAGTGACAAATCCTGCGAATCGCACTTGAAGCGCTCAGGACGCACTTCAGGCGCGCGATTACAGTAACTGATCCTACGAAATGCGCTTCAAGCGCTCAGGACACGCCTCAGTCGTGCGTTTACAGTAACTGATCCTGCGAAATGCGCTTCAAGCGCTTTGGGCGCGCCTCAGGCGCGCGTTTACAAAAGCAGAACTGTGAAATGCGCTTCAAGCGCTTAGGGGGCGCCTCAGGCACGAACCATGTCACTCTGAACAGTAAAATCGCTTCTCAACACATCTTTTTGATTCCTTGCTCATACCAAACATCAAGAACTAATATAACTAGCAATTAGAGACTAAAATTGGAACTAAATGGAGTAAAATGAATCTGAAATGAAATAAATAAATACAGTGCAAAGGATACGAATTTGGGTTGCCTCCCAATAATCGCTCGTTTAGTGTCTTGAGCTTGACATTCCACTCTTCAAGTGTTTATTAGATGGATGGACTCAATCGAAAGTTTTGACTCTATCCCTGAATAAGACTTGAGCCTTTTTCCATTCACCTTAAAGTTCCGATTTGAGTATGTATCTTTCAACTCCATATCCCCGTATGGAAATACCTTGATTATCTTGAAGGGGCTCGACCATCTTGACTTTAGTTTTCCTAGAAACAACTTCAATCTTGAGTTGAATAGAAGAACTAGCGCTCCTTCTTGGAATTCCTTGAATTTAGTTTTGTTGTCATGCCATTTCTTGGTTTTTTCTTTATATATCTTAGTGTTCTCATATGCGAAATTCTGGAACTCCTCTAACTCGTGAATCTGAAGAATTCTTGATTCGCCTGCCTTAACCCAGTCAAAATTCAAGTATTTCCTCGCCCAAAATGCTCGATGCTCCAGTTCGAGCGGCAAATGACAGGCTTTACCATACACGATTTGATAGAGCAACATACCAAGGGATGTTTTAAAAGATGTTCGATAGGCCCAAAGTGCATCATCAGTTTCGTTGACCAATCTTTTCGTGAGGCATTCACTGTCTTTTCAAGAATTTGCTTAAGCTGCCTGTTGGATACGTTAACTTGCCCACTAGTTTGTGGGTAATATGGGGTTGCCACCCTATGGCGCACATTATATTTGCTTATAAGGTATTCCATTTTTCGGTTTAGAAAGTGAGTGCCCTCGTCACTAATCAAAGCTCGAGGTACGCCAAAACGGGCGAATATGTTCTTCTTGAGAAATGTGATGACCTGTTTCGAATCATTAGTTTGAGTAGCAACTGCTTTAACCCATTTGGAGACATAATCTACCGAAACCAAAATATAAACTTTTTTATATGAGGATGGGAATGGACCCATGAAATCATTACCCCACACGTCGAACACTTTTACTTCTAATATAGGATTTTGCGGCATCTCATCCCGTTTTGAAATATTACCGGTGCGCTGGCATAGATCGCACTTCTTCACCTAGTTGAATGCATCTTTAAACAATGAAGGCCAAGATAAACAATGAAATCATTACCTCCTTAACTTTCTCCAATCGAGATAGGTGGTCAGCTACAGTGTTCTCTAATCCCGTCTTATCTCGGATCTCAATGTCGAATTCTTGTAGTAATAGAATCCATTTAAGTAACCTTGGTTTCGATTCCTGCTTAGTAAACAAATTCCTCAAGGCAGCACGATCAGTGTAAACAATAACTTTCGATCCTAATAAATAAGATCGAAATTTATCAAAAGCATAAACTACAACTAATAATTCTTTTTCAGTTGTGGCATAATTGTCTTGGGCCTGATTTAAAACGTGGCTAGCATAGTAGATTACATACAACATCTTGTCTTTTCTTTGTCCCAAAACTGCCCCAATAGCACTGTCACTTGCATCGTACATGATTTCAAAAGGTAGTGACTAGTCTAGTGCAGTGATAATGGGAGCAGTTATCAACTTATTTTTCAAAATGTTAAAAGCATGCAAATAATCCTCATTGAATTTGAAATGTGTGTCTTTCGTTGGTAGGAGGGGGAAGTTTTTCAATAACTTCAACTTTGGCCTTGTCTACCTCGATCCCCTTGTGGGAAATTCGGTGGCCTAACACAATTCCCTCTCGTACCAGAAAAATAAATTTTTTCCAAATTTAGGATCAAGTTGGATTTTTCACACCTTTCTAATACAAGAGACATATTAATCAAACAATTATCGAAAGATGAACCAAAGACAGAAAAGTCGTCCATAAATACTTCGATATGTTTTTCAATCATATTAGAGAATATGGACATCATGCACCATTGAAATATGGCAGGTGCATTGCACAGCCCAAACGACATTCGCCGATAAGCAAACACCCCATACGGACATGTGAATGCAGTTTTCTCTTAATCCTCGGGTGCCACAACTATTTGATTGTATCCCGAATAGCCATCCAGGAAGCATCTGATCAATGAAAGGAAGCGGGAAATGATCCTTCCTCGTAGCACTGTTCAACCTTCTATAGTCAATACACACTCTCCAGCCTGCAACTGTTCTTGTAGGAATTAGCTCGTTCTTTTCATTTGTGATGACGGTCGTTCCACCCGTTTTTGGTACAACTTGGATGGGACTCACCTAAGGGCTATCTGAAATGGGGAAAATGAGACCGGCTTCTAGGAGCTTTACCACTTCTTTCCTAATCACTTCTTTTATTGTTGGATTCAATCTCCTTTGGGGTTGTACTACCGATTTGTGATTGTCCTCCATTAGGATTTTATGCATACAAAAAGTCAGACTTATTCCCTTCAAGTCTTCAATGGACCAACCAATGGCACCCTTATGCTTCCGCATAATTCTTAACAACTTTTCTTCTTGCAAATCACTCAAGCTTGCACTAATTATGGTTGGATTCTTATCTTCTTCACCTAGGAATACATATTTCAAATGAAGAGGCAATTGCTTGAGTTCAATCAGTGGTGTCTTTTTCTCGGAGGGATTATCTTCATTCCCTTTCAACTCCTCCTATCTTGTAGGAAAACGAGGGGAGTAGGATGGTGATGCTTCCGACATGGTCAAAACCTCTTTCATCTTTGGATCTTCACTTTCTTTAACAACATCTTGGGGTAGGCATAACACTCTTTCTAACGGCAAACTGGGTGTTTGATGCTCTATTTCTTCCTTGACTATCTCATCTAAGATCTCGATTCGATTGCACCCTTCTCTTTCTTTTGAGTGTTCCATGGCTTTTAGAATGTTAAAAGTGACGGTTTCCTCATTCACTTTTAAGGTTAAAGTGTCATCTGCTACATCAATCATAGCTCATCCTGTTGCTAAGAACGGTCTTCCCAAAATCAAAGGAATGTCATTGTCTTCCTCCATGTCTAGTACCACGAAATCCACTGGAAAAATGAACTTGTCCACTTTAATCAACACATCTTCCACCACTCCATAGGGGTGTTTCATTGAGCGATTCGCAAATTGTAGTATCAGTTGTGTGTCTTTGACTTTTCCAATGCCCAGTTTTTTGTATATGGAAAGGGGCATAAGACTTACACTAGCCCCAAGATCACATAGCGCCTTCCCAAAAGTTATATTTCCAATGGCGCACGGGATTGATAAGCTTCCAGGATCCTTGAGCTTTGGCGGCAGTTTTCTCTGTAGTATAGCACTACATTCTTCGGTAAGCACCACTGTTTTACCCTCGATTTTTATTTTCTTCGACGTAATCTCCTTCATGAACTTGGCGTTTGTTGGCATCTGTTCCAGTGCCTCTACAAAAGGAATGTTAATTTGTAACTTTTTAAAAACATCAAGGAACTTACCGAACTGTTTTTCTGTTTCTTCCTTTTTTAATCTTTGAGGAAACGGAAGTCGAATTTCTGGTTTTAGCAGTGATTCCCTTTTTTGTACCACAGGTTGTTCCTCCTTTTCAAGAGTGATGTGCTCCTCAACTAATGTCGGTGTGACTATTTCCTCTGAGTGGGTCGAAATTGAAGTACTTACACTTTGTTTGGCTTTAAGCGATACTTGTTCACTTACCTTACCACTCCTTGTTGTCACGACATTGACATTATTTCGCGGATTCAGAATCGTGTCACTAGGCAAATTTCCATTCATTCTTTGTGCCATTTGTTGAGCAAGTTGACCCACTTGAGTTTCTAGATTCATTATGATGTAGAGGGATTTTTCTGGATGGCTCTTGACTCTTCAATGGAAGAACTTGTGCTTGTCACTAATTTCTCCATAGCATTCTCCCAAGCAGCCTTTCTAGGTGGTAATTGGTTTGTTTGAGCTCCTTGTTGACCCTGAGATCCACCTTGCTGATCTCTCCAAGAAAAATTTGGATGATTTCTCCAACCAGAGTTGTACGTACTAGAGTAGGCATTATTCTGCCTCCCGTTATTTCTCGGAAAGTTCACTTGTTCTAGTTCTTCTAACTCATTGTCATCCAATGCTTCACAAGCTCAAGTTTTATGTGCTCCTACACAAACATTACAACTAGTATGCTTTAGTAATTTGACATGGGCCACTTAGGGTTGTATATTTAGAGCTTCCATCTCCTTCTTTATCTCAGTGGCGATAACCTCTTCAATCTGTTTTGAGAATAACCTGCTTGGAGCCAACCTATCCATAACATTCAACTCCAATACACCACTTGTTGACCCACCACCTCTGTCATACAACATCATTTGTTCATTTGATACCATGATCTTAATAACCTTTCTTGCTTCTGTTGCAGTCTTGTAATTCAAAGAACCACCTGCTATGGCATCAAACATAATTCTAGTGCTCGGCTTCAAACCATTACAGAATATTTGCATTTGGGTAGTGTCGTCATAAGCATGATTAAGACATCCTACTAGTAAGTTTATGAATCTCCTGTAAGTGTCACAAAAAGATTCTCCCTCTTTTTGTTTCTAACTGGAAATCTCTTGCCTTTTTCTAACGAACATAGCTTGGGGAAAATACTATTCCAAGAACTTATCTTCAAGTTCATCCCATGTGGTGATGCTATCGACAGGAAATGAATTAAGCCACTCTTTAACATCATCTGTCAATGAAAATGGAAATAGTTTCATTTTCTTGCCTTCCTCAGACAAACCATCCACCTTCACTATTTCACATAATTCAAAGAAATTTGTGAGATGTCTATTGATGTCTTCGTTATGTGTACCGACAAAATGAATTTCCTTCAACTCTAGGTATAGAGCGGGACTTATTTCAAACTTGTTGACTATAACCGGTTGGTTATGGATAGGCAATCGAGCATGATTTCTATTTCGATTCCCATACACGCCGAGAGTATGTTCTATTGGTGGTGGACCGACCATCTCAATAAATATGACGAAATCACCCAAAACCTCTTCTTCCACTATTAAATGTCTTTCTCTTTGTCTCCTTTCTCGAGCCGTCTTTCGATGTGCTTTCGTTGTTTTTTCGATTTCTAGATCAAAGATAAGTTCAGCTGAGGATTGGCCTCGCATACAAGATTAGACAGATTGTGAGTAATAAAGAGTTTCAAAATAAAGAAAAATAAATAATTAAAATAAAAACAAAAATTTTACTGCAAAGCAAAAATTTTCAATTAAATAAATAAATTAAATTCAATAGTGATATGGTTTGGCAACGGCGCCAAAAACTTGATAGCGTTTCAGCAAGTGTACTGAATCGTTGCAAGTAATAATAAAACGGTAGTACTGAGTGTCGAACTCAAGAATTGCATTTTACTATCGAATTATATTTAATTACTAAAATTGAACAAAAAGTTCCCAAGTTGGTTGAAATAATATTTGAAATTAACAACAATAGTAAAATTGATCATTTATAATGAGAAAAACATCAGGGATGATTTTCACTTCGAATCCAACCTTGGTGTCTAATTTGATCCTAGTTACTGAATTCCTTTATTGAATTATTATCGAATTCTCTTTATTATTCTTGCCCTAATATCTTAGTGACAAAACCTTTAATTCCAAAGTAACCCCTAATTTCTTAGTAGATTTAAGATTAAAATTAAGCATTACCGTATAGAAATCCTGCTGTAAACTATTGCTTTGCGACTAATTTAATTGGTTTGATGATTTGTATCTATCCCTAGACTACAAATTCATGACTTTCTCATCTCAAGCCTTCATAAAGTCCACTTATGTTTCAAAATACAAATCGTAGAACATTTTAATATTGATCAAGCAATAAAAAGCATTAAGCACAAAGATGAGAAAAGTAATTCAATAAACTCATTAATATAACTAGAAATCAAATCAGAAAAAAGGGTTTCATATGATTACACTCATCCCTAACAAATAGGGTTTAGTTACTCATGATAGAGATACAAAAAATAGGGATTAAAGAAGAATTACCATAATGATTCATGAATTATTATTGATAAAACCGCTCTAATGATGTTAAAAATGGTCGTCTTTGAGTTTCTATGCTAGGGCACAAGTCTCCCAACTTTCCAAGAGTAAAAAAGATCCCTAAACAATGAAAAATTGTGTTTTTATGAATGCTGATGCGTGGCACGCGCCCCAGGCGCATGAAATGCGCTCCAGGCGCGCCTGGACAGTGCTGAACGGTTGGAATTGAGCCTCAGGCGCGGATGGCGCGCTTTAGACGCACAACATCTGATGTCTGGTGTATTTTGCATTTTACTCCTCTTTCAAGTCTGAATTTGTTTTTGATGTCGTCGTTAAAGTTTTAACTATGGATCGTATCTTTCATTCGCACTTGGTTTGACTCTAATTGGACATCTAAAACTCTAGATATGGCGGAAATACTCTACATAGGTCATGTTGATTTCTCACCAAAATTCAGCACTGCACTAAAACAAAACGCATTGTAAAATTACGAAAAATTGCTACTTACTCAATGATGTAAAAACACAATATTTTATTAACTCAAAGAACAAAAATAAACAAAATATATTAAATAAATCCTTAATTTAACTAATAATTGAAGATAAATCAGACTAAAACGATGGGAAAATATGCATATGATGAAGAGTCATCACCTCTTTAGGTTTTTTGGTCAAGTTTTTTACCTGATTCATCATTTTAAATTGAGCAAGTAGGGTGCATTAGGGTAGCCATAGGTTTGCAATCACTCATTTTAAACTTTTTGAAAATCTCTTTTGTATATTTATTTTGATGACTACATATACCTTTTTGACCTTGTTGACCTTGTTGACCTTAAGTTCTCCCATCATGCTCATTTTGAAATTTAACCTGCATCAATTTAGATAATCCTTGGCAAAGAGTGCCATTAGTAGATCCAAAAATAATGTCATCAACATAAATTTGAATAATAAGAATGTCATCTCCTATTGATTTTCTAAAAGAGTATTATCTACTTATTCTTTTTCAAAGTTATTTTTAAGCAAGAAGTTACTAATTCTATCATACCATGTCCTAGGTGCTTGGTTTAGATCATACGTATATTTTCTAAGTTTAAAAATATTATTTGGAAGTTCAGAACTTTCAAAATATAGGGATTGTTTAACATAGACTTGTTCACTTATATATCCCTTAAAAAAAAAACACTTTTAACATCCATTTGAAATAAATTAATGTTATTATTTGCAACAAAAAAAATTAGGAAACGAATAACTTCTAACCTGGCCACTGTAATCAATACCATCTTGTTGATTGTAGCCTTGTGTGACAAGTCTTGCCTTGTTTATGACAACTTCGACTTTTTCATTTAGTTTGTTTCTGAAATCCACTTGGTTCCAATAATGTTCTTCTTTGGTCTAGGTATTAGATCCCAAACATCATTCCTCTTAAATTCATTTAACTCTTCTTGCATTGTAAGAATCCTTCCATCATCTGAATTTCCAATGATTAGTGTTTCAGGATGACATGACGTGTACTTCCATCGAAATTTTCCTTCTGGTTTATCATGGCTACTTCCGACTTGGTCAGATTCATCTTTGATAATTTGCTTGTATCATCATATTTTTCATATTCTTCTAGTTTGTTTTGTCTCTACTTTCTCTAGTTTCGGTAAACCTGCATTATCATAATCTTGCTTTGACTTTTCAAGGTATAGTTGTTTGTCATCAAATTTAATACAAATAAGATAATTGAAGAGTGGAATCAATACAACCAAAACATCTTTTTGTTTATGGTGGTTTCAGCTTGATTCTGAAAAACAAACTTGTATTTTGCTTTTGTTGAACTGTTCAGGTTTTGTGATTCTACTAGTTCCTCTAAGTTATTATATTCTACACTACTCTTTAAACCCTCTTAGTTATTATTTTCTAGTTTTCAAATTTTGAATTGCATATCCTCTGATTAGAGGGTCTGGATGAAGGGATTTGAATTCGCATCTAGGTTTGTAGTCTTGATGGATTTATTGTAATGTGTTATAAAAATCTCTTGGTTTTGATTGTTCATCTAACACTTTTGTTTCTAATGATGTATCAAGTTCCTCTGGTAATTTTGGAACCGATGGTAGTTCTAATTGCAACAAGTTCCACAGTGTGGCCTTTGATACGTAAACTCAGAAATCCAAAAATCCAAAGTTATTCAAAAAACCTCAAGAGCTTAGTTTTTCTCAAAGTATTCCGAGTTTATGTTTTGAAGTCCTAGCAAACCACTCATTAAATTTTTTATTATTTAGTGCTTAGTGATCCATTGTAAATGTGTAATCATTGTAACAAAATTTCTTATAAGAAGCACAACAAAAACAATGTCACCCCTTTGTAATTGAGCCCAATAGTAGCTTTAGTTTGACTCAAATAATGTGTAGGTTTTAGGTTGCATAGAAAAGACTTGACTTGTAAGTTCAAGGTGTGGTTTGCCTTAAAAATTCTATAGGTACAGATCGTTTTGAAAAGAATGACTTGTAGGATTAGGTACTTTGTAATTCAAGGTTGTGAATTTGTGGGTAAATCTTTATGTGATAGGACTAGACGTAGCTAACAAGTTGGTGGTGAACTAAGATAAAATCTTGTGTTGTTTTTACGTTTACGTTACATGTCTTACTGATGCCTCTAATTAGTAAAGTTGTTTAATTGACCAAATCATAATTAGAATCAAGAAAAGTATTTGAAAAAAGGAAAATACAATTCAACTCCATTCTCGTGTTTGCGCACCTTTAGCCTCCTTTTGTGTATACACAACTCCTTAAGGAACTTGGCATATAGGGGAATTTGTTTGATTGCCTCAAGTAGAGGAATACTCACTTCTACTTTCCTGTACAAGTTTAGGATCTCCTTTTTTTTTTTATTTGCCTCATCCACGTTCTTGGTTTTTATAACTCTTTGAGGAAACGCTAGTTGTACTGAATTTGTTTCATCATCCTCTTTTGTGGCATGAAAAAAGGGATAATTCAATTTATTATTTTTTTTTTGCCACCTAAAACGGGGATAGTAATTTCTGGAGCTTTTGGATAGTCAACAATCTTGCCGGATCTAAGAATGATTCTATTGACATTTGGGTTTCAGACAGGTTGACTATGCAATTTGTTAGAACCTTAAATTTGCATCTGGTTTCTGGAGGTTTCTAACTGCATATGTTCTTTGTTGGAGTTTAAGATTATGGAATGTCATTTGTTTAACTAAATCTTCCAATTCAGAACTTGAAGCTTGTTTGTTGTTGTTCTATTGGGTTGACTACTTTCCAGGTTATTGTTGCTATGAAGATGCATTTTCCCATCTCAAATTTGGATGATTTCTCCAACTATGGTATTACTTGTTAAAGGACAAAGCATTGTTGAATATGTTTGCTGCATAGGATTGAGGGGGTATCGTCATCTCCTATATCTTCCTCTTGCAATTTAGGACATGAATCTGTAGGGTGCTCTACGGACGTACAAATTCCACAAACTCTTGATGTTTGAGTTTTGCTTGCTGCCAATTTCTTCACAATTCAATGAGTTCATCAAGCCGACTCATTTGGAATGATCAACAACACGTATCTCATTGACATCTTTCTTCAGTATCACTAAATTGTTTATAGTAGTAAGTTACTGAGAATTAATGGATATGTTTTCAATAAGACTTCTTTTT
This sequence comes from Cicer pinnatifidum, assembly GCA_037974775.1. Classification (NCBI taxonomy): domain Eukaryota; kingdom Viridiplantae; phylum Streptophyta; class Magnoliopsida; order Fabales; family Fabaceae; genus Cicer; species Cicer pinnatifidum. Next base: position 25,183,435 of record JBBPBR010000007.1, on the reverse strand, counting down.
ACTTCTAGGGTCGTGTCCATAAGTGCACCTCCACTAGAAACATCCACAATGTTCCGATCTATAGGTAGAAATTCTTCATAAAAATATTAGATGAGTAGGTTTTTAGAAATCTGATGGTGAGGACAAGTTGCACATAACTTCTTGAATATTTCCTAGTATTCGTGCAAGGATTGCTTATTAAACTGCTTGATGCCACAAATTTCTTTTCTAATCAATGCAAGAAACAATTTTTTTAGATAATTCTAGCTTGTGACAAAATCTAGTTGAAGGTAGTAGAACCAGTCTTTGGCAGCATCTTATAGAGAAAATGAGAGTGACTTCAGTTTTATGTGCTCTTTTGGAACTCCTTGTAGCTTCATGGTGGTTCATACAATGTGGAACTTCTTTAGATGTTTGTGAACATAATCACCTACAAGGCCATTAAACTTGTGTAGCAACTGAATTAATCCAAATTTAAGTTCAAATGGTACATCGGCATCAAGAAATTCTATACACAAAAATTTATAAGTAACATCAGGTGCAGAAAGCTCTATAAAAATTGTTGCATCCATATTGTCAACAAATAAATCAAATTCAGAGTCAAAGAATATGTGAGTGAAAATGATATCACAATTACTATGAATATCATTTATATGATTACTAGTTCTAGCCTTATTAAGCTTATGAATAGTTTTTTTTTTCTTTCTATTTTAGGATCAAAAGATTGTTGAATGCTAGAGTTGGACATAGTCATGCATCATAAGTGTTAGAAAGGTAAAATGGCTGCGAAATTGAAAAAACCTATAAAATAAAATTAAAAATATTTGATGTAAAAAAGTCTTTATACTATAGGATACCTCAATCACTAAAGGGAGACTCTTTTAGTCTCAATTTTTGCCAATTAGAAAATATGGAAATTCATAAACTTAAGTATTCATGTATGTTTTAGTTGTGCAGAGTCTTATGAATGATTTTATTTATAAGCATTCAGAAATAATTTATATAATAAGATCATTTGGCATATATTTGAGCAATTCATGTTTGAATGTTGACAAAGACAAGCATAAGAATTATTTAAGAGAACAATAGATTTTGCACTCACAAATCATAGATCTTACAGTTTGGAAATCATCAATATGTTCGACTCTAATCTTTTGGATGTCTACGTAAAATGGACATCTTAATTCAGAAAATGGTTGACTTATTTATTATATTTGGTTGCTTGTAGTTAAAGGTTTTGAAAGTACTTCCTAAATTATATTACGACATAAGTCAATGATATATTGCTTCAACAATTTTTTAGAAAGTGTATTAACATATATCTTATTGTTGTTGAAGAATTAAACATATTGAGACAAACTCTATGCTAACTAACCCACTAAGCACACAAAAACACACACAAATGCATCAAAATAGAAATTATTCATGCACATTTAACATTGGAAATTGCATATAGGGCATAATAGATGAATGAAAACACTCCTTTTAATGAGGTTCTTTAGAGTAATACCATTATGGGGAATCTTCTATATTAAGCTAACATGTCTCGAAACATGTTTCACAATTTATTCCAAATAAGTGCTTCCACAAAAATAGAAGAGATTTGCAACGAAGCCGCTTCTTTCAAGATTTGACGGAGTATTAAACTCTTCAAACACTAAAAAATCTAGGTTTATTGAGACCCCAACAATCTTTGATCGCTTTGAACAGAAGTTGAGAGTGGAATCCGAAGAGTATAAGATATTAGACAATATAGACAACGTGTGTGTTTGTTATTCATTAGAGTTTTAAACAATTTTTTAAGTACAAGTATAGATTATATATATATTTTTTTTTTAATTAGTTAATGTTGATAATTAGTTGTTAATTTTATTTAAGAAAATAGTTAAACATGTAATCCTCTTGTTACTCCAACGCTCCTCAAAACCACCTTATGACTCCCCTCTAATTTGAAAAATTATCATACATATATTAATAATATTTATTTTATATCTTATTTTGATATTTCTGTACGATCCAGAATTTATGTTTATTAATAAAATATTTATTATCTACTTGTCACAACTTTTTTTATAAAAGTTGATTTTATAACACGAGTATAGAAAAAAGTCGTATATTAGGAATAAAAGTGTGCTTGGACGTGATAGTTTTCTTGGATTATTATACTTTTTCATAAAAAAAATTATTATAAATTGTTTTTTATAAGTAACTTTTTTGAATATAAAATAACATAATCTGTTTTATAATAATAACTATATAGCTTAAATTTAATGGAAAATAATGATAATATTTTAATTTTCATGAGGTTTTTATTATGGTAAAACTCTTTCAAAGTAGGATAATTTTTTACATTAAATAATTTAGATAGGATTCAAAATAACATAACAATTTGTTTAATTTGAATTCCTTAAATATATTCT
>JBBPBR010000007.1:25120482-25180788 GCA_037974775.1 Cicer pinnatifidum | reverse complement strand
CTTAATACTTCATCGGAGTCAAATTTCAAAGAAAAAAACAATGTCACTTTATTTTTATGCCTTAATTTATTTTAATTGATAAAATATAGATGAAATATATATACAATCAAATTCAAATTTAAATCTTATATTTATATGTGAATTTCTTTATCATTTCATCTAAAATAAAAAACAGCGCTTTTAAATTTTAAAATTAATTTTAGTTTTTATAATTTTTAATTAATATTATTAATATCACTTTTAAAGTATTATTAACTATTTTGAATTATAGATGATTAAACTACATTCATAATTAATAAAAAGTAAAAAAAAAAAATCATTTATAAGAAGTTGTTGAGTTCTTTTTAATTTGTTTGAAATGACTTAATGTGACAATTATTGTTGGAATGATGAATAACCGTTTTTCCTATAAACTATTAATGAAGCATCAAGAAATTCTAAAAACTAATATTATAATAAGCTAAGGAATGAACCAAATTCCATTTCAAAATGACCTTTAATTCCACTGTCTAATCAACACCTCCTGAATTGTCAAATGCGTCAACCATATTCCTTTCCTCTTACTTCTGTTGCTGTTCCAATATTTCTCCCTCAAACATATATATCATCTTATTTTATCTTCACCTCCCAATATAAATACTCACAACTTTTGAACCTTTTCTCCATTCATTCATTTCTATTAGTATTATCTCTTTCTCTCTTTCGGACAAAAACAAATACAATAACTACACAACAAGAAACAGAATATAAAAAGTTCATATTGTATAGTGAAGGCTAAACCAAACAAACAACATTAACACCAACAGCATAAAAAATTTGATAATCAGAACTATGGCAGAAGAACAATTTCAAGGAAGTGGAAATTGGTGGGAGACTCCAGCTAGAAACATAAGGTTTGAAAGTTGGCAACAACAACAACAACATCATCATGATACTATGTCTGCTTCAGGTAGTTCCTCTGTGGTTTTCCATGATACCCTTAAACTTCAACCTTCAGATTCTTCAAATTCCAACAATGACTCCAACTTGCATATGATGGATTTGGGACTTTCATCTCAAACCATTGATTGGAATCAAGCATCTTTATTGTAAGTTTCTTCTTTGTCAAGACAAAGACACATACATGACCAAAATTATATTTATTTATTATTTTGCAACTAATAATGTTACTAATTAGTATATTTAATATCATTAGTATTTTATTGAAAGTGAGAATAAAACTCGCTAACTCTTTATGAGTCAACTCTCTAACTCCCTTACTCTAACAACCAAACCAACCGAAGAGTAAAGTTGAATCTTTCAATTTCTTTGTTAGCAAAAGAGAATAATAATTTATGAGAAAAAAAGTAGTAACTAACTACTTTTATGCTTTTTTGTGTTTGATTCTGATGATAAAGAAGAGGTGAAAAATCTTCAGAGGGAAGTTTCAGGTCCATGCTACAAGAAAATTTAAACTCATCAAACACAAATTTTCAACAAGAAAGTGAAGGAGTTAGAGTTGGATTGTCACATGAAGTTAATTGGAGACAAGAAAAGTTGTTTTCAACAGAATCTTCAAACAATGAATTCAAGCAAGTGAATAGAGGTTTTTCATTAGATCAAACACAGTTTAGTCCTCAATATAGTTCTGGAGAAAGTAACATGATAAGCCAAGGTTTATCAGCTTGTAGTAGTACTAATTTTCAAATTGATTCTTCAAATATATATGGTAACTCTTCAATGTTACAAGGACTTTTAGGAAATGAAACAAATCAAATTCAACAACAACAAGCTATGAATTTTCCATACTCAACAAGCTATGGTTTGAGTACAAATGAGTTAATGCCTTCTTGGTCTAAAGTTACTGATCAAAAACAACAACCACAAAATAATCAATTGCATTTCACAAATAATGCTCCCTTTTGGAATGCTTCAGAGGCAACTATTAAGGATGCTCCATCTAGCTTCTTGCCTCCATTTGCCACACCAATTTTTGCTGCACACCAACCAAAGGTATCATAATTAAACAACATTTTTGCATAAATTTATATAGTTCAAAATATAAATGTCTTTATATACATATATTCATACCTAATTTTTATGTTTAAACCTCAAATCTACTACACCATTTTTTTAAGAAATTGTTCGCTTTGGATGTTGTATGAATCCAGATGATTTTATTTTCTCTAGAATGAATTACACGTAAAATTAGTCTCATTTTTTTTGTATGAAATATAACAAATCACAAATTACAATCAATCATTCGATAAAGAGTATATAGATTTTTGCTTTAATTAGTCTTAATACATAAAAATAAAAATAATTAAAAAACTCATATATGAGAATTAAATTTTTTTTTTTAACTCTGTAAATGTAATATTTTGATATAGAGATAAAATGAAGGGTGGTTTAATTTATGGGTTAAAATTATAATTTTGATATATGTACCGATGGTTTTGCAGAATATATCTGAAGGTAGAGACTCAAGTAGTGTGGTGAAGAAAAGTGGTAGTGAACCTGCACCCAAAAGGCCTAAAAATGAAACCCCATCACCTTTGCCAGCTTTTAAGGTACAATAAGTGCAACTAACCTTTTAAGAACAAGGGGAAGCTAGCTTTCTTTAATCTTTTTATCTTTAATTCTATATATCTTTATACTTTTAATTTATGTACTTTATATTTATATATTTATATTTATATATATTATTTTTTTGTCCATAAATTAAAATGGATATGAACTTGTACTTAATCTCTTGTTCTTAGGTGAGAAAAGAGAAGATGGGGGACAGAATCACTGCACTCCAACAATTGGTTTCACCTTTCGGAAAGGTGAGTGAAGATCTCATAAATTACTCTAGAACAAAATATAAAATTTTTTATATATTTAATCTTAATTTTTAATTAAATATCTTAATTTTTTATTTAGATTTTATATAATTTTTTGAAGTATTTATGATATGATATATTACTAATGTTGTTCGTTGATTTTTGTTATAAAATTTGTTTGGTACGTTGAGTCAGACTGATACAGCCTCAGTGCTCTCTGAAGCAATTGAATATATCAAATTCCTCCATGAACAAGTGACTGTAAGTCCAATTTCCCATTATTATATTCATGAACTTTAGACATTAGCATAATTTTCATCTCACTAATTTTTACTTTAAATTATACAGGTTTTAAGCACCCCATATATGAAAAGTGGAGCTCCTATACAGCATCAACAGGTAGTGTACGTATATACTGCTATACATAGTATTTTATGATCCACATCCACTTTTTAATAAAGGTAGCAGAATAATAATAATACCTGAGATTTTAAATTATAGTGGTGGTCACGGTTGCGTCGCTATTTTTATTATTGAAAAGAATTACAATTAAGAGCTTATTTCTTACGGAATTTTTTTTTATTCAAAAAAGTTGTTGTAAATTAAAAAAAAAACTATTGATTTTTAATACTCCATAGATTATTATTTAGATATTTTAAAGAAAAATATAAATTATTTTGTGTTTATCTGTGGTGATGAAATTCCTTTTTTTTAAAAAAAAAATATGACTTATGAAAAATTATTTTTTTAGAAGCTATTAAATATAAATTCTCATTTAGAGCAGTTTTCAGTTTATCATTTTTAAAAAATTGCAACAAACAAATAAGTATTTACAAAAATTATTAATTTTTTTTAAAAAAATCAGTTTTTACTAAATAAAGTGTAACCAACGGCTCTAAATGCAATTGTGTTGCAGTCTAAGAATTAAAAAAAAAAAAAAAATATTGATGTGGTAGTTTATATTGCAATTGTGAACTGTTTCTTTAACATGATAATGATTGGTTTGAACTGTGGTCGTAGTTGCGATTGTCGTTACAGAAAAATATCTCTTATTTGATGTTTCAAATCTCATTATTAACTATGCATTACTTTCATTTATTTGTAAGCCATTAAAATACCATCTAAACCTACAACATAAAATAAATACAAAAATACTAAAATAATTTGTGTGAAACTAAATAATTTGTTGCGATTGCAAATACTACTGCAACCACAATATTACGGTCGTATCATATGATGCAGCTGATAATTTTTTTTTTTTTTGTTTAAAGAAATTTAGAGATAAGAGTTGATGTGCCACTGCACTTGACACTTGTAAAAGATTTACATTTATCTCTTGCCACTTAACTGATGGTATCACATGATCTGGTGGAGAATTTGAAACCTTGATGACTACTCCCTCATACTTTTTATGACAACTACTCCCTAATTTTTAAACATTGGTTTTTTACTACTTCCTCATTTTTAAACATCGCGTGTTTTACATATCCTAAATAATGTCATATTTTTTTAAATATATCCTTAATTAATAATTACCCTATTTGTAATTCCAAATAGTATTTATAATAATATATTTAGTAAAAAATTTAATATCAAATGGCACGTATTAAGTCTATTTTGGTACTTATACACATCAACTAATAAGTGTTTGTTTATTCTATGTACTTTTACCTTAAATGACTAATTAATGTTCTGAAATTTGAGAGAATTTGACATAGATTTAATTTATATAAAATGTTCAGGTGAAAAAATTTTACGTTGATGATAAATCATAATTATTTAATTTTTTTAAAATGTTTAATTTATACAGTAATAACTTTTAAAATAATAAATATGAGTGTGATGTGATATTGATAGTATAAAATATTTTACAACAAATTAAATTCATACTATGCATATTGGAGTCGTGAATCTTGTTTTAAGAATTGATTTATTTTTTAAGGCCTATAATTTCATTGAATTTTAAGAGGTTCAATATATTTAATTGTTTTAGAGTAGTGAGAAAAAATAAAGATTTAGTTGCAGTTTTTGTCACTATATTTTTATAAATTCATGAAATTAATTTATCTATTTTAAAAGTCGAGAATTTTAGTCTTTTTCAGATTTTGAAAAAAAAAAATAACAATTTAACGTATTTTAAATAAAATACAATCTAGATATATTAATTATTCATATATCATTAATTAAATTATAAATATGAAAATTTTATAAAATTGTAATTTAAGTTTTTACGGTATTTTATTTCAATTTTATTTTTATATTATCGTACCATATGACACATTATTTAATGTATAATATATCATTTTTTAAATAAAGAATCACAGGAAGGGATTATGATTATCGATTTTTAAAATAGATGAATTAATTTCGTGAATTAGTAAAAATAAAAGAATAAAAATTAAATAAATTCAAAAATAAAATAATAAAGAATTTGATAGTTTTATGTCCAAGCAGAAAAAGAAAATTATATTTATAATGTCCTGTTTTGGCCTTTTGCTAATTGCAGAATTCTGGTAAATCTAAGGAAACAGAGGGTCCAAAACAGGATCTTAGAAGCAGAGGGCTATGCTTGGTACCAGTTTCTAGTACATTTCCAATGACTCATGAACCAACTGTTGAATATTGGACACCAACATTTGGTGGAACTTTCAGATAATTAATAAAAGTTTTGAAGAAAAAAAAAAGTGGCACGGAACCAATACTTGGCAACTAGGACATGTCTTATCACAAAACATGGCCAAGTTGGTAATCATCATATGAAAGAAAAGAGACAACACACAACAAGGCCACATAAATATGTAAAGTTTGTTACCTCTGCAGAAAGAGACTATAAAATGCGTTTAAAGAGGGAGAAAAGGGTATGACCCTTTGAAAGAAAGGTCATAGAGAGCCAATTGAAGTCAAGTACATAGAGAATGATGCAGGATTTTGGCCAATTTTGGGGACCATTGTGGAGCACATTAATTAAGTTGTTGTAATAATTGAAGGATTATATGCTTACAAAAGTGGGATTATAAGAATGACAAAGTTGCTGAATATAGGGAAGTTTCTAATTCTAAAATACATGGGAAATTATTTAACATAAGATAAAGTGCTTTATTAATTTTTTTTTTGTTATTTAATATTTCTTTTGTCTCGTAATATAAGCAGAAGTAAAAAAGAAATAAATAAAAAAAGGAAATGAATATGATTTAAATTTTTAATCATATATACATTTAAATTTTTGACTCAATTTTATTTATATTGTGAAAGTGAAGTATTGTGAATAGAGGTGGAAGTACCTTTAGTTGAAGTTAAAGAAATCTAATTTGGAGGAATCATTGAAATATAGAATTAGAAATGTGAGTGAGTGTGGGGATATGTTTTTTGATTGGAAAACTCACTTTTCAATTGTTTATTTATTTGGAATATATGAGTGGAAGTCAGAGGGTGGCCCACACTTTCCCTTTCAGTTTTTGTTTCAAAATTTAGTGTAACTTTAAAAAATTTATGCATACCAAGAAAATTAATCATTAATATATATGTGTATGTGTATATGTATATTGAAGATGCTTGCACACATGCTTTTGTGCTTTGTAACGAATGGTCACATAGAGGGGCTTCTATTGGAAGCACATGTAAAAAGAAGAGAAAGCCCATAAATGGTTTTATCCTTGAGGAAGCTCTGGAAATGGTCCTTCTTTTGAATGACGTTCTGCATACGTAATTATTCCTTTTTTTATTTTTAAAACAATTATGGTTCATCAACAAATTCTTTTCACCCACACATTAAAATAATCTTGAGGTTAACTTTTTGTTTTTATGAATAATAAATTTGTTTAGTTAATTATCTAGTATCATATCATTGTTGAGTGGGAGATTATTATTTATAAACTAACTTAATAAGATTTAATATAATTATTCAATGTACAAATCATAATACGGAGTGATTTGCCGGAATCCAAATGATATTTACTCTATTTGTATATATATATTCTGTGAAAAAATAAATAAATTATTAATATATATACCACTCATTTCTATCAAAATAAAAGATTTATTTTAAAAAGAGAGAAACCCTTTAAAAAAATGTTAAAAACAAATCTAGGAGTAAAAGGCCACAATTATGAGAAAAGCTACCATAAACATCTGGTTTACATCATAAACAAAGTGGCATTTTAGTAATAAAGATAAAAGACAATTTGTGCGCATGTATCTTAGTCTGGTTTTGGATAATAATCTTCCTTATTCTAGCAATACTAAAAAATTAAAAGTTGTGATGTGTTTCAAGAGGATTAGGAATTTATATTACAAACCAGTTTTTTTTTTTTTTTTTTTAATGACAACCATCCTTAATTTCTGATATTTAAAGAAATAATTATTTTTCTCACACACATTAACGTTCATCATGTTTCCTATATGTTCACTAGTTCCTACTCTATTTGTCATCTCTCTTCGATAATTAAACCATTATTGCGACATTGTCGTCACCATTTCTTATTGTCATTTCAGATTTGACGTCGTCATACTTTTAATATTTTTGTAACTCTTTTTTTTTTATTTTTGTTTCTCTACTGCATGCATTCCTTAAACTTGTGATGCTTCTTTTTTATATCAAAATTTTGTTGCTTGTCGTTTTTGTTGCACCTATTTCTTCGTCAATATCATCGCCTATTTAGTTTATTCTGTTGCTTAATTTATGTTTCTTATTTTGCTCATATACATGTTTCATATAACATTTCAATATTTGAACAAGGAAATGGAGAAAATGGATGACTCCTCAAGAAGCCGTCCTAAAAAGCATAAAACACATTAAAAGAGAAGTGCCACTAGATTGAAAGCATTGTCACATGCTTGTAAATCAATCTTAAATTAAGAGTTTTATGGGGATGAAACTTCGTTCAAAAGTTAGTATCGTGTATGAATGTTGTCGGGAAGTTGATGGCAATCCAAAAGGATTGTTATGGTATATAGCGCGCGATACATATTTCACTTACATTATATATTATACTTTTATTCTCATTCTAATTAAAATAACCTTTCCATAATGAAAAACTCATAGTTTGAAAATACCATATTCAATTTAATTTGAATTGAAAAGTCATCGTGGGAAGTCACTGATGGACGAACCACAACACCAAAATTAGTATTTTATATTGCACAAAACTTAGGATTTATAATACAATCATTATTAAATGTTACACGGAGATTTGTTATATGAAACGCCTACAAGAATTACTAAACAACATATAGAAATGTATGGATTAATTCATGATATCTTGGAATTCATTCTACAAAAGAACCAATTTGTGGTGAAGCTAAAAGAATCTCCGAAGTTAGAGAAAACTCTAAATTTTACGAATTTGTGAAGGAGAATGAGCAAATACTTTTACTCCAACTATAAGAAGTATAACAAGCTATTATTTATTATATATTTATTTAAAGTGTTTTCGTTGGTGGAGTGACAAATAATTCTCCATGTTGCTTGATTTACTAAGAGATGAATTACCAGAAGAAAATAAAAAGATGGTTTCTAGGTTAGGTTTGGGGTACGAGAAGCTTCATGTTTGTCCCAATGATTGCATATTATATTGGAGTAGATATGTCAAATATGAAGTATATCTAAAGTGCGGTACATCAAGGTGGAAAACAACAAGTTGCAAAGGTTGTTCATGTCCTTCAAAGTTGCAGAATTGATGACATGGCACTATGAGAGTAGATTGATTTATGGTTCTCTTAAGCATCTTGTTGATTCTCTTGATTGGGAGAAGTTTGACGCCCGATATCCAACATTTTGTTAGATCCTCATAATGTTCGATTAGAAGTGGCTTCAGATGGGTTCAATCCTTTCAAGACTATGAGTATTACTCATAGCATTTTACTTGTCATTCTAATTCCTTACATCCTTCTTCCCTGGATATGCATGAAACAATAACTCTTCATGTTATAACTATTAATTTTGGATCCTAAAGGGCTTGGAAATAACATTGATATTCATCTACAACCTTTAGTACAAGAGTTACAAGAGTTACGGGGAGATGGAATTACAATATTTGATGTCTACAAGAAAGAGACTAAAGGTTAATATGCATGTCCATGTTGTGGTATTAAAACTATCTCACGGTGGTTACATTTTAGTAAAAGATTTGCCACATGTGTCATTGTCGTTGGTTATCTCCCAACCATAAGTGGAGGTTGAATAATAGAGATTTTGATGGAATATGGGAGCAATGGAACTTTTCTAGAAGACTTGAAGTGACTAGTATTTTAAGACAAATAGATGAATCCAAAGAAGAAGGTCTAGCAAATGGAGCACAACACTGGAAAAATAAAAGCATTATCTTCACATTGCCTTATTGGCAATATAACGTATTGTATCATAATCTTGATGTGATACACATTGAAAAAAATGTATTTTACAACGACATTGGTACATTGTTAAACAAAAATGGAAAATCAAAAGATAATCTTGTAGATATGGACAAAAGAAGTATGCTTCATCCTCAACAAAATCCTAATAGTACTACAATGTGTTTGCGTAGAGCATGCTATCAAATGACTGGAAAAAAAATGAATATTTTATAAGAAGCATTCTCAAGAATGTAAAAACTTTAGATGAATGCTCATCTAGCATCTCACATTGTGTGCATGTCAAGCAATGCAAGATGTTTGACTTAAAAAAGTTATGATTATCATATTTTGATGCAAGAGCTTCTTCCAATAAGATTAAAAGTCTCATTGCCGTATAAAGTCACTTCAATGTTCATTTTAGTCCTTGTCATACATAAGGTGTCATACACGAGTTTGTATAATCTCACTCAATTCCTTTGTATATAGAAGTTGAAGAAGAAGAAATTGAAAAATGTATTAATTATATATTCTTGTTTTAAAGCTTTATTTATGACTTATACGCACATAGAATTTTATTTGCCTTCTATTTTGCTTGGAAAGTCATACCACATGATTACAAAGAAGAGATGTTGAAATTAATAGAGGTATTGTAATTATACATTTAATTGATAACTTTAGCTTTTAAGAATGTATATAATTGTAATTTCTTTACTTAGCTTATTATATTTGTGTCAATTATTGTAATATAACATTTTTTTTAATATCTCTCATTCTGTAGAGAAAATTTGAATTTGTTCCTTCAATAAATGACTTAACAAGATAAATGTTAAAAATTGAGCTGAATGAGAAGTGGAGGCAATGGACGTGTGATATAAAGTCAATGGCATATGACTCTACTAAAACAGAAGAAGAAGTTGCATTTGTCGTATCAGATGATATGATTTATTCAAATCAATATCGTGGTTTGGTTCATTATTAGTTTTCTGATGATGGATAAGTAAGTGATATATATTATGAAAAATATATTAAAGAGTTTATTATTTTTAGACTAATATTTTGTATCACTTGCAGAAAATAAGGAAAATTAATAGGCAAAATCGTGCTAAGTGTGAAGATGTCTATTGTATGGGTGCAAAAAGTTTCCCAAAATATATTGATAAGAATATTTGTTTCTATTTGTATTCTCATAGATTTAATTTGATTTAAAAAACACAATGCATTTAACTTGTTTGTTTGATTTTAGATTTTTTTTTTTAAAAAAAGAAAGCAAATGAGGGTTGCCTAGGTGTGAAGAGATATACATTGATGTCTGCACTTGTAAAGACATAACAATTGTCAATAAAAAGACTGCAATATTGATTGTAAGTTTTGATTCAAATGAAATGGTACACTACGCCAAATTTGACATTTAACAGCGCCCCTTTTACAACGCTTGCTAAACACAAGCGCTGTTGTAAATGTATTTGAAAAATAACGGAGCCTTTTACAGCGCTTTTAATCACAAGCGCTGTAAAACAAGCGCTGTTGTAGGTCATATAACGTATGCGCATAATGTTGTAAGGCTTTTACAGCGCTTTTCAAAAAAGCGCTGTAAAATGAAGCGCTCTCGCGTATGCTTTTACAGCGCTTTTTTCACAAGCGCTGTAAAAGGCATGCGCTTTAAAATAATTGAACCACCCTTTACAGCGCTTTTTTCACAAGCGCTATAAAATACAAGCGCTTTCATTGAATTTAACCACCTATTACAGCGCTTTTATTGATAAGCGCTGTAAAAGACACAAATTTCAAATAATTATATACGTTGGGAACCCTCATATCCTCTACATCTTTCATCACCTCTACTCTGGGAACCCTCATACCCTCATATCCATTACGTGTTGTGCCGCCATCTACCTATTACGTGTTGTCTCAGGTATTTTTTTTTTAACTAGATTTTTTTTATCAAATTAAAAATTCATACCACTTGATCTGTGTTAAATCTCTTCAACTAGTCAAAAACTCATACCACATGATCTGTTCTGTTTTTAAAATAATTGATTGATATTGGTTTCTTTTTGAAACTTGTTGATATGTTTTGAAAGCTTATTAGTTTTGTAACTGCATTTATATAGGTGGTATAATATGGATAGGAAATGGATGTCAGCCAATCGATTGTCAAAAGAGTATGAAATTGGAGTGAAGGAGTTTGTTGAGTTTGCAGTGAAGAATGCAAAAGATCCAAATAGAGTAGTTTGTCCTTGTTTAAAATGTTGTTTTGGAAAACGTGTTAGAGAAGATGAATTAGAAGGACATCTAGTATGTAATGGAATTGATCAAAGCTACACATGTTGGATAAGCCATGGTGAGAAAAAAAAAAGGAAACATTAATTTTGAGAATAGTTCGACATATGCTTCAACTGACTTCGATACAGATACATATGAGCCGGATCGAGTTGATGAGATCGCAAAAGCAGTTGAAGAAGATCTTCGAGATTGTCCTAAAATGTTTGAAAGTTTGTTGAGTGATGCAGAGAAAGAATTATATAATGGTTGTACTAAATTCACAAGACTGTCGGCGATATTAAAGTTGTACAACCTAAAAGCGAGTAATGGATGGTCTGATAAAAGCTTTACAGAATTATTAACACTCATAAAAGATATGTTGCCAGATGATAATGAACTTCCCAGTCGAACCTACGAGGCTAAAAGGATTTTGTGTTCTATTGGCATGAGTTACGAAAGGATTCATGCGTGTCCTAATGATTGCATTTTATTTCGAAATGAATATGAACTACTTAAGGCGTGTCTGAAATGCAATGTCTCTCGATATAAGAAGAAAGAATCTACTCTAGCAAAAGTCGTGTGGTATTTTCCTATAATACCAAGATTTAGGCGCATGTATCGCAGTGAAGAAGATTCAAAACACTTGACATGGCATGCAGATGAAAGAATTAGAGATGGAATGTTTCGACACCCTGCAGATTCCCCACAATGGGCAAAAATTGATCACGAGTATCCTGAATTCGGGATAGAGTCAAGAAATCTAAGACTTGCACTTTCTACTGATGGAATGAATCCACATGGTCTTCAAAGCATCTCACACAACACGTGGCCTGTGATTTTGGTAATATATAACCTACCTCCATGGTTATGTATGAAGCGTAAGTTTATGATGTTGTCTCTGTTAATTTCTGGACCCAAACAACCGGGGAATGATATCGACGTATACTTGACTCCTCTAATAGAAGATTTAAAACGTATGTGGGAGACAGGTGTGGAAGTTTATGATGGGTATAAGAAAGAATATTTCAATTTGAGGGCTATGTTGTTCGGCACAATTAATGATTTTCCAGCATATGGTAATTTATCAGGATATAGCATTAAAGGTCAGTGTGCATGTCCTGTATGTGAAGAGAGTACAAATTGGATGCGGTTGAAACATTGTAAGAAAAATGTGTTTCTTGGACATCGTAGATTTTTACCTTATAGTCATCAGTATCGTTGGTGGAGAAATGCATTTAATGGAAAATCAGAGGAAGGTAAAGCTCCTTTACCACCGACTGGATATCAAATACTTGAAAAAGTACAAGGTTTGACCAATAAATTTGGCAAACCTTTTGCGGGAGAGCTGGTCAAAACTGGGTAGAAGAAAAAGTCAATTTTCTTTGAATTACCATATTGGAAGTCATTGTATATAAGACATTTCCTCGATGTGATGCATATTGAAAAAAATGTATTTGATAGTGTTATTGGTACGTTACTCAATGTTCCAGGAAAGTCTAAAGACGGCATCAACGCAAGATTGGACTTGGTCGATATGGGAATAAGAAATGAATTGGCTCCAGTAAAGAAAGAAAATCGCACATATCTACCTCCAGCCGCTCATACTCTATCTAGAAAGGAAAAAATTGTTTTATGTAAATTTCTACATGAAGTTAAAGTTCCAGAAGGATACTCTTCGAACATTAGAAATTTGGTTTGTATGAAAGACCTCAAGTTAAAAGGTTTGAAGACTCATGATTGTCATATTCTAATGGAGCATTTGCTACCAATAGGTATACGTTCCATTTTACCTGAAAAAGTTCGACTAGCATTAACTAGATTATGTTTCTTCTTCAGGGAAATTTGTAGTAAAGTGATCGACCCTCAGAAATTACCGACATTGCAGAGGGAAATTGTTGTTACTTTGTGTGAGCTTGAAATGTATTTCCCACCATCGTTTTTTGATATAATGGTTCACCTTACTGTTCATCTGGTTAAGGAGACACAACTTTGTGGGCCAGCTTATATGAGATGGATGTATCCGATAGAACGATATATGAAAATATTAAAAGGGTACGTAAAAAGTAGAAGTCGACCAGAAGGTTGTATTGCTGAACGATACATTGTTGAAGAGGCTGCTGAATTTTGTACTGAATATCTGTCCAATGTTGAATCCATAGGACTTCCCATGTCTCGTCATTCGGGAAGACTATCAGGAGAAGGGATAATTGGAATGAGACTACTGACTATATCAAGGACAGAATTGGAGCAGGCACAATTGTATGTTCTGCACAATGATGATGAGGTTCAACCGTATGTTACAATACACATGGATCAGTTATCTCGTTTGAACATGAATAGGAATCAAAATTGGATAACTCGAGAGCACAATCGAAGTTTTATACCATGGTTAAAAAATCACATAAAGTCAAAATTTGACATAGACCCCGGATCAATTTCACAGAGATTGAGGTGGCTAGCAAATGGTCCGAGCTTACATGTCTTTTCTTACACTGGTTATGTTATTAACGGCTACACATTTTATACCAAAGAACAAGATGATCAGACCACTATGCAAAATAGTGGAGTCACTCTCGTAGCTGAAGCGATGCATGTCTCAAGTGCAAAAGACAAAAACCCAATATATGCAAATCTATCATATTTTGGGGTTATCGAGCGCATATGGGAGTTAGACTACACAATGTTTCGTGTTCCCATATTTGGTTGCAAGTGGGTCGATAATAATAATGGCGTTCGAATTGATGAGTCAGGATTCTTGCTTGTTGATTTTAATAGGGTGGGATACAAAGACGAGCCTTTTATTTTTGCGTCGCAAGCTCAACAAGTGTTTTATGTCACCGATCCTTCTGATGATAAATGGTCTGTTGTCCTATCGACCAATAAAATAAGTGATGATAACAACAATGATGAAGATGTTGGTAATGATCTTTTATTTGCAACATCACAACAACCACATGAAATTGATTCAACTGATGATGGTTTATATCTTAGAGATGATCATGATGAGGGAATTTGGATTAATCCATCGTTTCGTATTGTAAATGGACAAACAAATGTGAATCCCACCAGGAAAAGAAGAAGGGCATCTTAATGTACATGTTTAATTGTTTTATATAAGCCATGCATGTAATCTGAATTATTGTTGTAATCTGAATTATTGTTCTATTCTGGTTTTATTTGCAATCTGAATTATTGTTCTATTCTGGTTTTATTATTGTAATCTGAATTATTGTTCTATTCTGGTTCTATTATGGTTTTATTGAATTATTGTGGTATTATATAATCTGAATTATTCTGGTTTTATTCTTGTTTTATTGTTGTCTAAGAAGGCAAGCATAACCAGTGATTATTGCATGTTTATGTAAATTTGGACAATTACAATTCTTAAGAACTATGCATGTAAAAAAAGTGCATGTCTTTTACAGCGCTTTTTAAAAAAGCGCTGTAAAAGGCCCTTTTAAAAATTAAACAATGAGACATTTTACAGCGCTTTTTTAAAAAAGCGCTGTAAAAGACTTTAAAAATAATAATGAAAAGATAACTAACATGACTTTCTCTAATAGGATTTTCTTCAAACACCTTTTACGCATCATGGGAATCCCCAAAAACACATTGTTAACAAAAACATCAGATCCATTGTTAACAAAAACATCAGACACATTGTTAACAAACCCATTTTTCGCAACATGGCAATGAACCTGAAGATCAAGTTACGATTTAAGAATGAAAGGGAATGTAAAGAGATAAAAATGACTTTGATGTTTGGTGAAGATTGAAAGAGTTAGCTTTGATGTTTGCGAAGAAGATGCATAAAAGGACTTTGATGTTTGGTGAAGAGGAAGATATTTTGGTGGGACTATGTGGGTTTTGCAGAGCTTGTTTAAAAAATAACATAACAAAACACAAAAATAACATAATAAGGCCTTTTACAGCGCTTGTTGGGATAAGCGCTGTAAAAGAGTCTTTTAAAAATTTAAATAAGGCCTTTTACAGCGCTTCTTTGAACAAGCGCTGTAAAATGCTATTAAAAAAACATTATATAACATACTAAAACAATGAGGCCTTTTACAGCGCTTGTTTGTAAAAGCGCTGTAAAAGAGTCTTTTTAAAAATTTAAATAAATACGCCTTTTACAGCGCTTTTATAACAAGCGCTGTAAAAGGCTTAGCCTTTTATAGCGCTCTTTGGAAAAGCGCTGTAAAAGGGTTATAAAAAAGCGCTGTAAAAGGGTTATATATATAACAGTAACCTCTTCAGTTTCCTCTTCATTACGTAATCTACACTATCATCTCAACCTTCATCGTTCTTCTCTTCTTTTGCAAACCCTATAATCTCGTTCATTACGAACTGTATTTCCACGATCATCTCCTTCATTTCGAACCTTATTTCCATCCAAGATCATTTCGAACCTTATATTTTCATTGAAATACGTAACCCTCATTACGTATTTCTTCAAAACTATTTTTCTGTGACATTTATTGCTGTGAAATTTCTCCGTTCGCTCTTTTCTTTGCATTTCATCCTTCTTCGAACCATTATTCAGGTATTGATGTTATTTATTTTTTGTAATCATTAAAATGCATGTTGAGCTTGTTTAAAATATATATACTGATACATGTTGAGCTTGTTTAAAATAATGCATGATGCATGTTGAGCTTGTTGAAGTTATACTAAACTGCATGTTGAACTTGTTGTAGTTAAATGGATACAAACAGAGATTTAGAATGTCAAAATGAAGAAGTTGGCACCAGTAGGACTTATGAAAATGAAGTCAAACGTGGTGCAACTATCATGCAAAAAGTCATTAAAGCTAGGAGCAATGGGACCAAGTTTGAGGTAATACTATACTATACTCTGTTTGTTGTGTATTTTTTTAGGTTTTTTTAATAGCATGTACTTACTATATGAGTTTATTAGATTGGTTGGAATGAAAGTGGTCAGCCAGTTGACCCCCACAGCGCAATGTTTGTGAGCTACATTGGGGCTGTTGTTCGTCAAAATATTCCAATAACAATTGACGACTGGAGAGATAAGGCATTGAAGGATGCCAAAGATATCATCTGGAATGATATTCAAGTAAATTTTTTGATCCAATCTTTTGTCATTTATAAATATTTTCATTGAAATACTTTACTTATAATTTTTTTCATTGCAGGCATCTTTTGTCCTTGATGAAGGACGAAAGAATTATGTATTGAGAGTTGCTGGCAAAATCCATCGTGGATTTAGATCGCATCTCTCAAACTTCTATCTTAAAGATAAAGAAGGAAACACAACAGCTGAACCTCCAAAGATATATCGACATTATATATCAAATGAGGAATGGAAAGCGTTTGTTTCCAAACGTACTGACCCCGCGTTTGTCGTAAGTGATTAATTTATTAGCATTTGTGTGTTTTATTATTTATATTCGCATCGTATTTTAAATTTTTACATAATTGCTATTTTTTTATATAGAACATTAGTAAGGCAAATCGCGAAAGGGCAAGAAACCCGACGCACCCATACAGAAAATCACGTATGGGATACGCACGCCTTGATCAAGGGCTTGTAAGTAATTAAACATCACTTTTATATAATGAATGAATTTGTATTATAAACTATAGTTTCTAACTAATATTTTGTTTTATCGAATAGCGACAAGAGACCCAAACTAATCAACCGTTGGGTCGTCACATCTTGTGGAAGGAAGCTAGGGTAAATAAAGATGGAGTGGTTGATAACCAAAATGTTCAAAAAGTAATAGAACTTTGTGTAAGTATATTATGACTTTAATATTTTTTCAATATTGTATTTATCACTTGAATACTTTTTAATATTGTATTTTAAAAATGATAATGAACTTAACTATTTTAATGTTACATGTATTTTAGGAGACCATCTCTCAAAGTTCTGAATGTGAAGAGGGCAACAAGGATAGTTGCCGGGATATTTTGGGCAAAGTTTTTAATGTTCCTGAATATTCCGGCCGAGTTAGGGGGAAGGGATTTGGCGTAACTCCCAGAAGCTTTTTTCCTCAAGAGAAGCGCCAAAAACCTTCCAACGAGGAAGTATTAGAGAAGCTCAGAATCCTATCTGAGCAAGTGGCACAATTGGTGAATACAAACAAAGACAAGCAACTTCCTGTTCAGCTCCAAGGTGAACTACAAATGGAGAGTGAAAGCGGGAGTTGCAACGTCGGTTTGAAAAATATTCCCGAGGTAATTAATTACTTACTTGCTTATGTAATTACTTATGCATTAAACAATATTATATATTAACTGTACTTATGTTTTAACTATTGATTTAGGGTGTCACTTCGTGTTTTCTATACTTGTCCTCGCCCACTCATCGGAAGGTGGGAAAAGCAAAATTGTACAATACTTTGGGAGAAGTATTGCACAACACTCCGATCCCAAAGGGCCATGTCAAGGTATCGCCTACTGTTGCTTTCGAACCAACTGCACCGTTGCCGATACCGGACAACGACGGAGATATGCAGTCATTGGGCGAAGCTATCGGTAGTTACGTGGCATGGCCCACTAACCTTGTTGCCCTCATTAAGAGCCCTCCCAGAAACAAATCAGTGACGTCTCCCGATAAGGTTTGTCACATTTATTGCATAAGCTTTGTTAATTTTTTCAGATTCAATAAACTAACATTTAACCTCATTTTTGTAGGTCCAAATAAATAAACCACCCGTACATCCAAAAAAAAGCAGCAAACCTCAAAAATTGGAGGTTAATAGAGCTGCCAAATTTGCAGCAATAAAAAAATTGGATCGTGGCAAATCAGTCGCTGCTGCTGCTCCTCCTAAAATAAGTCAGCCACGCCTTGGTAAATACGGGGCGTGTCTTGACATTGCTGTAAAAAAGAACCTATGCAGCAGCGACGATTGCCGCATGATACATATGAATAAAGAAATATTCAGAGAGGAGTATGAGGAATTATTCGACAAGGAGCACGTATACGAGCTTCTCGAACATAAGGAGCTCAGTGCAACTGTAATGAGCTTGTATATAAGGTAAAAAATACTTTTAATTGCATTTATTTGTAATTAATTAAATGTATTGGTAATTAATCTAGTTTAATATTTTCATTGAAGGTTTTTGCATGAGAAGGTCGTGTGCCCTAAGAAATTATCGAATAAATACTCATTCTTCTCTCCGCATAAAACGTTCATGTGGAAACTGGATGAAGACAATGTAAAGAAATACATTGTAAATATGTTTTTAGGAAATATTTCAAAGGATAAATTGTTCTTAGCACCATATAATTCAGGGTACGTAATTTTATCTTTTTTAATTGATGAGAATTTAATTTATTAGTTGTGTATAGACCAAATTGTGTAACCAATTTTTTGTTGTTGTAGGGCACATTGGGTGCTATTTGCAATCAATGCCGTCTCTGAAGTTGTATACTATTTGGATCCCTTGCATGGCGATTACAACAATCACTCCGAAATCAAGACTTTGTTCGACACGTAAGTAATATTCATTTATTTTTGTTACACATATATATAAATAAGTGTTTGTTCATGCTAAAATAATCACATTTATTCATTTTATAGTGCATTAAAAGTTTTTCGAGCTCAAAGAGGTGCGGTAGTGTCGAAGCAAAAGTCTAATAATATTACATGGATCCCAATAAAGTGCCGTCGTCAAACAAACAATATCGACTGTGGGTACTATGTATTGAGATTCATGAAGGAGATTGTTGACAAGAATAAAACTATTATCCCAGAAACGGTACGGTATTTTGATTATATGATTTTCATATATAAATTATCTATATATTTGAAACTAACTTAATATAATATGTTCAATTTTTATATTGCAGTACTTTGAACATTCCAGTCCTTCATATTCTGAGCAAGATCTGATGGAATTAAAGGAGGAATGGTGTGAGTATGTGCTTGAAATGAAAATTATTTGATTTTCTGGGAAATAGCATGCTGCAAGGGACTGAATATTATATGGTGCATAGTTATTATATGTATATGATCATAGGACAGTATATAAACTTGCATATAAATATGTTGTAAATTAGATTCAATGTATATTCATACCAAATATGTTGTAAATTAGATTCAATGTATATTCATACCAAATATGTTGTAAATTATTGTGTATCATTGTTCTGGTTCTGGTTCTGGTTGTGTTACTGATTCTGTTTCTGTTTTAACATGCACATGAATATGTTCTAAAATTAGTGATTCTGGATGTGTTGTGTTGTGTGAACTGGTTCAAACTAATTTTGGATAAAAAGATAAAAGACAGCGCTTTATAAAAAAAGTGCCATAAAAAGCTAAAAAACGCTTTTAAAATATATACAGGGTTAAAAAAAAAAAATAACACCTTTAACAGCGCTTTTTACAAAAAGCGCTGTAAAAGGTACCCCAAATATGTATTATGGGTATGCCTTTTACAGCGCTTGTTACAAAAAGCGCTGTAAAAGGTACCCCAAATATGTATTATGGGTATGCCTTTTACAGCGCTTTTTACAAAAAAGCGCTGTAAAAGGTACCCCAAATATATGAAATATGGGTATGCCTTTTACAGCGCTTGTTACAACAAGCGCTGTAAAAGGTGCATAATAAGCGCGCGTTATAAAGGGTGCCTTTAAGAGCGCTTTTTTGAAAGCGCTGTTGTAGCTTTTACAGCGCTCGAATCTACAGCGCTTTTTTTTTTGAAAAAGCGCTATAGAAAGCTTAAAAAAAGCGTTGTAAAATGCTGTTTTTGGCGTAGTGATTTGAGTAGAGTTTTGTAAAGTTAAAAATAGTTTATCTTCTTCAATCACAGAAAGAGAATTGAGTCGTATTGGTTTGAAAAAATACTAGGCACGTGACATGGTCAAGTAATAATGGAAAAGGTTTCTATTTTGAGAGTCAACGTAATAGTTTGATAATTGAAATTTGTGGTAAACCTATTGTAATCTGAATTATTGTTCTATTCTGGTTCTATTCTGGTTTTATTGAATTATTGTGGTATTATATAATCTGAATTATTCTGGTTCTATTCTTGTTTTATTGTTGTCTAAGAAGGCAAGCATAACCAGTGATTATTGCATGTTTATGTAAATTTGGACAATTACAATTCTTAAGAACTATGCATGTAAAAAAAGTGCATGTCTTTTACAGCGCTTTTTAAAAAAGCGCTGTAAAAGGCCCTTTTAAAAATTAAACAATGAGACATTTTACAGCGCTTTTTTAAAAAAGCGCTGTAAAAGGCCCTTTTAAAAATTAAACAATGAGACATTTTACAGCGCTTTTTTAAAAAAGCGCTGTAAAAGACTTTAAAAATAATAATGAAAAGATAACTAACATGACTTTCTCTAACAGGATTTTCTTCAAACACCTTTTACGCATCATGGGAATCCCCAAAAACACATTGTTAACAAAAACATCAGATCCATTGTTAACAAAAACATCAGACACATTGTTAACAAACCCATTTTTCG
Organism: Cicer pinnatifidum; assembly: GCA_037974775.1. Lineage (NCBI taxonomy): Eukaryota > Viridiplantae > Streptophyta > Magnoliopsida > Fabales > Fabaceae > Cicer > Cicer pinnatifidum. Next base: position 25,159,954 of record JBBPBR010000007.1, on the reverse strand, counting down.
CAACATGGCAATGAACCTGAAGATCAAGTTACGATTTAAGAATGAAAGGGAATGTAAAGAGATAAAAAGGACTTTGATGTTTGGTGAAGATTGAAAGAGTTAGCTTTGATGTTTGCGAAGAAGATGCATAAAAGGACTTTGATGTTTGGTGAAGATATTTTGGTGGGACTATGTGGGTTTTGCAGAGCTTGTTTAAAAAATAACATAACAAAACACAAAAATAACATAATAAGGCCTTTTACAGCGCTTGTTGGGATAAGCGCTGTAAAAGAGTCTTTTAAAAATTTAAATAAGGCCTTTTACAGCGCTTCTTTGAACAAGCGCTGTAAAAGGCTATTAAAAAAACATTATATAACATACTAAAACAATGAGGCCTTTTACAGCGCTTGTTTGTAAAAGCGCTGTAAAAGAGTCTTTTTAAAAATTTAAATAATTACGCCTTTTACAGCGCTTTTATAACAAGCGCTGTAAAAGGCTTAGCCTTTTATAGCGCTCTTTGTAAAAGCGCTGTAAAAGGGTTATAAAAAAGCGCTGTAAAAGGGTTATATATATAACAGTAACCTCTTCAGTTTCCTCTTCATTACGTAATCTACACTATCATCTCAACCTTCATCGTTCTTCTCTTCTTTTGCAAACCCTATAATCTCGTTCATTACGAACTGTATTTCCACGATCATCTCCTTCATTTCGAACCTTATTTCCATCCAAGATCATTTCGAACCTTATATTTTCATTGAAATACGTAACCCTCATTACGTATTTCTTCAAAACCGTTTTTCTGTGACATTTATTGCTGTGAAATTTCTCCGTTCGCTCTTTTCTTTGCATTTCATCCTTCTTCGAACCATTATTCAGGTATTGATGTTATTTATTTTTTGTAATCATTAAAATGCATGTTGAGCTTGTTTAAAATATATATACTGATACATGTTGAGCTTGTTTAAAATAATGCATGATGCATGTTGAGCTTGTTGAAGTTATACTAAACTGCATGTTGAACTTGTTGTAGTTAAATGGATACAAACAGAGATTTAGAATGTCAAAATGAAGAAGTTGGCACCAGTAGGACTTATGAAAATGAAGTCAAACGTGGTGCAACTATCATGCAAAAAGTCATTAAAGCTAGGAGCAATGGGACCAAGTTTGAGGTAATACTGTACTATACTCTGTTTGTTGTGTATTTTTTTAGGTTTTTTTAATAGCATGTACTTACTATATGAGTTTATTAGGTTGGTTGGAATGAAAGTGGTCAGCCAGTTGACCCCCACAGCGCAATGTTTGTGAGCTACATTGGGGCTGTTGTTCGTCAAAATATTCCAATAACAATTGACGACTGGAGAGATAAGGCATTGAAGGATGCCAAAGATATCATCTGGAATGATATTCAAGTAAATTTTTTGATCCAATCTTTTGTCATTTATAAATATTTTCATTGAAATACTTTACTTATAATTTTTTTCATTGGAGGCATCTTTTGTCCTTGATGAAGGACGAAAGAATTATGTATTGAGAGTTGCTGGCAAAATCCATCGTGGATTTAGATCGCATCTCTCAAACTTCTACTTAAAGATAAAGAAGGAAACACAACAGCTGAACCTCCAAAGATATATCGACATTATATATCAAATGAGGAATGGAAAGCGTTTGTTTCCAAACGTACTGACCCCGCGTTTGTCGTAAGTGATTAATTTATTAGCATTTGTGTGTTTTATTATTTATATTCGCATCGTATTTTAAATTTTTACATAATTGCTATTTTTTTATATAGAACATTAGTAAGGCAAATCGCGAAAGGGCAAGAAACCCGACGCACCCATACAGAAAATCACGTATGGGATATGCACGCCTTGATCAAGGGCTTGTAAGTAATTAAACATCACTTTTATATAATGAATGAATTTGTATTATAAACTATAGTTTCTAACTAATATTTTGTTTTATCGAATAGCGACAAGAGACCCAAACTAATCAACCGTTGGGTCGTCACATCTTGTGGAAGGAAGCTAGGGTAAATAAAGATGGAGTGGTTGATAACCAAAATGTTCAAAAAGTAATAGAACTTTGTGTAAGTATATTATGACTTTAATATTTTTCAATATTGTATTTATCACTTGAATACTTTTTAATATTGTATTTTAAAAATGATAATGAACTTAACTATTTTAATGTTACATGTATTTTAGGAGACCATCTCTCAAAGTTCTGAATGTGAAGAGGGCAACAAGGATAGTTGTCGGGATATTTTGGGCAAAGTTTTTAATGTTCCTGAATATTCCGGCCGAGTTAGGGGGAAGGGATTTGGCGTAACTCCCAGAAGCTTTTTTCCTCAAGAGAAGCGCCAAAAACCTTCCAACGAGGAAGTATTAGAGAAGCTCAGAATCCTATCTGAGCAAGTGGCACAATTGGTGAATACAAACAAAGACAAGCAACTTCCGGTTCAGCTCCAAGGTGAACTACAAATGGAGAGTGAAAGCGGGAGTTGCAACGTCGGTTTGAAAAATATTCCCGAGGTAATTAATTACTTACTTGCTTATGTAATTACTTATGCATTAAACAATATTATATATTAACTGTACTTATGTTTTAACTATTGATTTAGGGTGTCACTTCGTGTTTTCTATACTTGTCCTCGCCCACTCATCGGAAGGTGGGAAAAGCAAAATTGTACAATACTTTGGGAGAATTATTGCACAACACTCCGATCCCAAAGGGCCATGTCAAGGTATCGCCTACTATTGCTTTCGAACCAACTGCACCGTTGCCGATACCGGACAACGACGGAGATATGCAGTCATTGGGCGAAGCTATCGGTAGTTACGTGGCATGGCCCACTAACCTTGTTGCCCTCATTAAGAGCCCTCCCAGAAACAAATCAGTGACGTCTCCCGATAAGGTTTGTCACATTTATTGCATAAGCTTTGTCAATTTTTTCAGATTCAATAAACTAACATTTAACCTCATTTTTGTAGGTCCAAATAAATAAACCACCCGTACATCCAAAAAAAAGCAGCAAACCTCAAAAATTGGAGGTTAATAGAGCTGCCAATAAAGCTGCCAAATTTGCAGCAATAAAAAAATTGGATCGTGGCAAATCAGTCGCTGCTGCTGCTCCTCCTAAAATAAGTCAGCCACGCCTTGGTAAATACGGGGCGTGTCTTGACATTGCTGTAAAAAAGAACCTATGCAGCAGCGACGATTGCCGCATGATACATATGAATAGAGAAATATTCGGAGAGGAGTATGAGGAATTATTCGACAAGGAGCACGTATACGAGCTTCTCGAACATAAGGAGCTCAGTGCAACTGTAATGAGCTTGTATATAAGGTAAAAAATACTTTTAATTGCATTTATTTGTAATTAATTAAATGTATTGGTAATTAATCTAGTTTAATATTTTCATTGAAGGTTTTTGCATGAGAAGGTCGTGTGCCCTAAGAAATTATCGAATAAATACTCATTCTTCTCTCCGCATAAAACGTCCATGTGGAAACTGGATGAAGACAATGTAAAGAAATACATTGTAAATATGTTTTTAGGAAATATTTCAAAGGATAAATTGTTCTTAGCACCATATAATTCAGGGTACGTAATTTTATCTTTTTTAATTGATGAGAATTTAATTTATTAGTTGTGTATAGACCAAATTGTGTAACCAATTTTTTGTTGTTGTAGGGCACATTGGGTGCTATTTGCAATCAATGCCGTCTCTGAAGTTGTATACTATTTGGATCCCTTGCATGGCGATTACAACAATCACTCCGAAATCAAGACTTTGTTCGACACGTAAGTAATATTCATTTATTTTTGTTACACATATATATAAATAAGTGTTTGTTCATGCTAAAATAATCACATTTATTCATTTTATAGTGCATTAAAAGTTTTTCGAGCTCAAAGAGGTGTGGTAGTGTCGAAGCAAAAGTCTAATAATATTACATGGATCCCAATAAAGTGCCCTCGTCAAACAAACAATATCGACTGTGGGTACTATGTATTGAGATTCATGAAGGAGATTGTTGACAAGAATAAAACTATTATCCCAGAAACGGTACGATATTTTGATTATATGATTTTCATATATAAATTATCTATATATTTGAAACTAACTTAATATAATATGTTCAATTTTTATATTGCAGTACTTTGAACATTCCAGTCCTTCATATTCTGAGCAAGATCTGATGGAATTAAAGGAGGAATGGTGTGAGTATGTGCTTGAAATGAAAATTATTTGATTTTCTGGGAAATAGCATGCTGCAAGGGACTGAATATTATATGGTGCATAGTTATTATATGTATATGATCATAGGACAGTATATAAACTTGCATATAAATATGTTGTAAATTAGATTCAATGTATATTCATACCAAATATGTTGTAAATTAGATTCAATGTATATTCATACCAAATATGTTGTAAATTACTGTGTATCATTGTTCTGGTTCTGGTTCTGGTTGTGTTACTGATTCTGTTTCTGTTTTAACATGCACATGAATATGTTCTAAAATTAGTGATTCTGGATGTGTTGTGTTGTGTGAACTGGTTCAAACTAATTTTGGATAAAAAGATAAAAGACAGCGCTTTATAAAAAAAGTGCCATAAAAAGCTAAAAAACGCTTTTAAAATATATACAGGGTTAAAAAAAAAAAGAAATAACACCTTTAACAGCGCTTTTTATAAAAAGCGCTGTAAAAGGTACCCCAAATATGTATTATGGGTATGCCTTTTACAGCGCTTGTTACAAAAAGCGCTGTAAAAGGCACCCAAAATATGTATTATGGGTATGCCTTTTACAGCGCTTGTTACGAAAAGCGCTGTAAAAGGCACCCCAAATATGTATTATGGGTATGCCTTTTACAGCGCTTGTTACAAAAAAGCGCTGTAAAAGGTACCCAAATATATGAAATATGGTATGCCTTTTACAGCGCTTGTTACAACAAGCGCTGTAAAAGGTGCATAATAAGCGCGCGTTATAAATGGTGCCTTTAAGAGCGCTTTTTTGAAAGCGCTGTTGTAGCTTTTACAGCGCTCGAATCTACAGCGCTTTTTTTTTTGAAAAAGCGCTGTAGAAGGCTTAAAAAAAGCGCTGTAAAATCGCTTTTTTGGCGTAGTGGTACCAACATATAAAATGTGTATAAATTAAGTTCGACAAAGTGCTAAATTTTATTTTCAAATGTTGTTTATTTTGTTTGCACTTGAGGTTGATAGTTGACTAGAAAATACTTATTTGCATGATGATTTTATTGGTATTTTAACTAGGTCTTTTATAAGATGTTGTATTTGTTAGCCTAGAAGCAATGTAGGTGTTTCTGTGACTAGTTGCTGCTTGGTTTTGATCACTTATTGCTTGGTTTTACATTATAACACAATTCAATCCAAAATGCATCAAGTTTCTTCAAACCCAAATCTCATTAGTTGTTTGGTTTCTTTCAAAGTCTTACTGTAGTACTGCTATTAAATCACAAAATATATTTTGAATGTTAATTTTAATTTGATATTTTCATAGATAAAACTTAAAATGTGGAGAATGGACAAACAAATTGAAGCTAGCATTCATATTGATTATCACTAATATTCATTTTCAATATCTATACCTAATTGAATCCTAATTTTTTAAATCATAATCTTTGGGACCTTGTTATGCCATTATTTAGTGTGATATTTGTTTTAATGTTGTGGCCTTGAGAATTTGAATGTTCACGTTTTTGCTCTCTTTTAACATATATTTAAGCTTTGAGAGATATAATAGAAACACAATTAAAAGGATGTAATACATATTAGTAGTTCTATTAATAATTTTTATGTTACTTTTCAAGAAGAAATAAACAAACATAGTAATGAGGCTCGAACATCTCAATCAATCTAAAACACACAAGATTCTATGTAATTGAAGGATGACATATTTTTATCAAATACAAGGACCTAATAAAAAGGGACGTGTGCGATGTATGAGCAAAATTCGTCAATCTAAAAAAATTGAAGGTTTATATGTATCTAAAAATGAAGAGTTGCGTGAAAGAGTTAAGAATATAGAAATCTTGTTAACGAATGTGATGACTTTAATTCAAAATTGATTTTCTGGAGAAGATGTGAACGATATAATACAAGTTGCAAGACATATATATGATAAGTTATTAATCTTATGCAAGTTGCTTCATAAGTTCCATACTAGTATTTTTCATAAGTGATATCTTATATTTTTTGTGATAGGTTTCTTATCCTACTAGTGTTCATAACCATTTAAATTCTCCTATTCCAATCAATGAAGATAATTAAAATGGTAATCAGATAGTATTAATTAATTTTCATTACAATTATTAATATTTTCTCTTTTTTATTAGAAATATTATTATGTTGAATTGTGTATTTTTTTATTTCTTGTAGGTGAAGATTAAAAGCTAATTTGTTGTTGAAGATGGAATCTTGACAATTTAGTGAATTCGATTTCTTTATATTTTTATGATATTTTTATGTATGAACTTATATGCCTATTGTAAATGTTAGTAAGACAACTTTTTTTACTACTAAATAAAAAATACTCTATAGTATGCTAAAGTGGACATAGTTTAACTATTGTTTTATATAACTTTTGTAAAAAATTTATGTTAATTTTCAATATATACGACGAGCAGTTTTTATTTTATTTTGACTTTTAAATATATATATATTTGGTTAATTTTATAAAAGTAAAATGCTTAACTATTACACAATTTTTATTGATAACAAAAAATAATGGCTTAATTGCAGTTTTGGTTCCTCTATTTTAACTGAATCGCGAAAGTAGTCCCCCCATTTTATTTCTCCTTAGTTTTGGTCCCTCAAACATAATTTTAGTCCAAAACTTGATGAAATTTAATTTTTTTTGCATTTATTTAAGTCACACCATGCCTCAAGATCTCATTTGCAATAATTGTACCTGAAATCTATGATCATAAATGGTGTAATACGACTTTAAAAAAATGAAATTTCACCAAATTTTGGACCAAAATTCTGTTTGGGGATCAAAACTGGGGAGAAACAAAATGAGGGGACTATTTTCGCGATTCAGCTAAAATAGGGGGACCAAAACTGCAGTTAAGCCTATACCAACGAAAATGACTTGTCACTTAAATGTATAGCAATAAAATCAAAACTGTTGGTATAACTTTTATAAATTATGGCTAAACTACATACTAATTGTTGGTAAAACCAAATGTTTAGAGTAACAGACATAAATCTGTCACTACACCCTATTACAACGGCAGAAATCTTCAAATATTGGGTATTTATGAACCATAATAAAAAAGTCCGTTGGTATAGGTAATTTTGGCTATGCCTATAGTTTTTATAATTTTACTTACATATTTTTCTTGTCACTAAAGGTAAAATTTCTTGTAGTGTAGGAAATATTGTTGATTTTTAATCTCATTAAGGAATTAATGATATTTAATTAGTGATGATGATGTTATCGATGTATAAGAATAAATATATATGTTTAATCTGTAACTGTAAAGTGTCACTTAATTAGTTTAGACTTAGTGCTTTGAGTGATGTCAATCTAACTTTGTCTAGATGGTGTGTGTGCACTTTGTTTATTCTCGTTTTCTATTTTTTGCATAGGCTACTTGAACAAGAAAAGAATCATGAAAAAGAAAATTTTAACATGCATAATTGTTGCTACATGTTGATTTAGCATGCACTAACTTTCAAAACTGATCATATTGCATCGGGATGGTTTAAAACACTTCAAAAAACCATTTTCTAAGTGACTTTCAACTTTGTGAATCCACTTACCAATTTATGAATCGATTTACAAACATCAAGAACTTAGTTTTTGAAAATCCAGGGATATAAATCAACACACGTGTAATGTGAATTGACTCACATAGCTTCTAACTTCAAAATTGGTTTATCAAACATGTGTAAATTGATTCACAGGGTGTGTGAATCGACTCACAAACTATGCAGTCTTTTTTTTTCTCATAGAAAACGTTTTTCATTGACCATAATTTTTCATGCATCATATAAAAGGTTATCAAAACATATTTGAACATAAAAATCCTTTCATCCATTCATCATACTCAAGTATTCCATATCATAGCATAAATTGAAAACTCTTTCTTGTTCAAGTTGTGTGTGCAATAGAGTTTTGAAGTTAGAAACAAAAACTAGGGTATCTCGATTGTTGAGGTGTCTATTTTAGATATTGTTCAACGGTGGGATATCAATGGATTATGTCTTGAAAGATTGAAGAAGGTGGTCTTCAAGGGTTTGCTAGAGATGGCTCTCTAGGTGTCTATCTTGCAAAGATTGAAGGGTGATCTTCATCTTGAAGATAAGTATGTTTCAAAATTTGGAAGAAGGATTTGTGTGCAACGTTTTGTAGCATTCACCAAAGGATCTTGTAAACATTCAAAATCAATAATTAAAAAAGAAACTCTCTCATAGGATTGAATGGGGACACAATATGCTCTACATGCAAGCAAGAAGTGGAGTGACCTATATAAATCGTTGTATGATTTTGTCTCTCCTTTACTCTTTAATTTTTGCAAATTTACTTTGTTAATTGTTTTTGTTATAATTGGATCATTTTGTGATGTTTTTTCTATGTAAGTACAAAATTGATAGAACGATTGTTATTATAATTTATTTATTTAGAATCTTGTCTTATTTTCATATCTTGAATGAATTTATGTTTTTAACATTGCAACCTTATACTTTGATTCAAACTGAAAAGTATAATATTAAAGTGTTTCTATTAATTGTGATTCATTGAGTCTTTATTTTGAGATCTTTGTGAAATTGATTGAAGCATAAAAAATCTTTTTCAATATTACTTCAATCAATTTTTTTGTTTTTCATGTATAGGTTTTCTATGGTTTATGTTTTTTCATTACAATAAAACCAATGATTTCATACGAAAATCTAATACGCATAATACTCGAGTCCATCACAATTAACACTTTGATTTTTTGTTGTGCGACTCAAATATTTTCAAGCCATTTTTTAAAAATATTGAACTATATTCAATCCTATTTCTAGAGTTTCTAGAGTTCGTTGAGTTTCTAGTTAGTATGCATGTCAATGCAAGACTTTATGTATGATCCTGATATAAATCACCATAGCAATGTAGAAAATTTTGCATGAAGTCGCACAAAGCCATAAGAGTATCACCCATAGCAATGGGGCGCAAGAAGCCGATCAAAGCCATAACCAGAATATGATACCATAATCATATTCTGATGTACAATTATTAGTATGTCTTAATTAGGATTTATGTTTCAATTTTATTTCTTATTTAGTGATAGCATTTATAGGGAAAATCAATTTCCTGACTTTCAGCTCTATTTTATTGTACAAAATAATTTCCTATCCTATTTATATCTCCTCATGTAATCAATTTTTAGCATCAAATAAACAAACAATAGCTTTTCTGCATGGTATCAGACCTAGATCTGAACCATCCCTGGTCTCTTTCATCGACCCAACCATGGAAGAAGACAAAACATAAGTGTTACCCACATAGACCGGCATGAATCTTGTCGGCTCAATCGAAGGGACTGAACTTTCATCATTGGCCACAAGTTGAATGGCCAAAACCATATTCAATGAGATATGTCAAAACCATTCTGCAACAGGGACATCAGAGGCAAGGCAACACACAACCCACAAGAAATGGAAGAGAAACATGATCCATCTCCATTCAACAAAGAACAAATAGAGGCTCTGCAAAAAATGCTTTGGCAGATTGTTCTTATTATAGAAAAATGTGGTACAACTTCAGTAGCACAAAAAGGTAGTTTCCTACATGCTTTACATACTAGCAAAGGAAAACCAAAATCATGGATCATAGATTCAAGAGCTTTGGATCACATGACTGGAGATATAACAATATTTGACAATTATTCTCATTGTCATGATAACTGCTCTATTCAGATTGCTAATGGTACCTTGTCAAAGGTTACTAGTACAAGTTCTATTATTATTTCAAAAGATATTACTCTGAATTATGTACATTATGTTCCTGAACAGGATTGCAACTTGTTGTCTATTAGCAAACTGACCACATAGATGAGATGTGTTGCTAAATCTTTTCTCAATCTGTGTGAATTTCATATTTTGGAGTCGGGAAAGACAACCGGTAGTGCTAAACAGTGTGCTGGACTTTACTACTTGGAAGTTGAAGATTCCTCCAAATATCTCAAAGCCAATTCTTGCTCAGTGGTTTCTCCAAATAGTGACGAGTCTGTAATGTTGTGGCACTCTCGATTAGGTCACCCAAATTTCAAGTACTTAGAGAAATTGTTTCCTTCGTTATTCAAAACAACCATAATGAACTTTCAATGTGAAATATGTCAGTTATCCAAACATACCCAAAACACATACTCACCTAAACCATATTAACCCTCTCAACCCTTCTCTTTAATTCAGAGTGATGTATGGGGGTCATCTCGAGTTAGCAACATTACTGGAGCTAAATGGTTTGTTACATTCATTGATGATCATACAAGAGTCACATGGATATTTCTCATGAAAGAGAAATCAGAAAATGGAAAATTATTTAAGTTTTTCCACACCATGGTGCAAACAAAATTCCAAACAGAAATTAAGGTGCTTAAAACCGACAATGGTTGTGAATATTTTAGTTCAACACTAGAGCCTTACCTTAAGATCCACATAATTGTCCACCATAGTTCATGTGTAGATACCCCCCAACAAAATGGGTCGCAAAAATGAAAAATAGGCATCTATTGGAAGTAACAAGATCTTTCATGCTAGCCACAAATGTACCAAAACATTTTTGGGGATAAGCTGTCCTTTCAGCCACCTATCTCATAAATAGGATGCCTTCCCGCATCCTCAATTTTGACACACCCTATTCCACTCACCAAACTATTTTTTCAACTAGTAGAGTTCTCACCTCCATCCCATTTAAAATCTTTGGATGTTCAGCCTTTGTTCACAACCTAAACCCTCTACGGAGCAAACTAGACCCAAAATCTATCAAATATATTTTTCTTGGCTACTCACCTCACCAAAAAGGATATAGGTGTTATTCCCCAACAACCAAATTTTTTTGCCACACTATGGATGTGAGCTTCTTTGAGAATCAACCGTATTACTCCAAAGTTGGAATTCAGGGGGAGAATACCATAATCCCAGAAGAAACAAGATAATTCCGATTTTTGGGTTTTGAGACGGTCGAACAAACTGCAGCAGCAGAAATAGAAAAATCCTGCACCTACAGAATCAGCCGAGTCGGCAAAATCAACAGCAGTAGAACCAATAAATTATGCACCAGCAGAACCAAAAAATTCCACACCAGCAAAACCAGAAAATTCCACACTAGGAGAACCAGTCCTTGAAACTACAACCTTAGAAATTTATGCACTTGAAACTGCACCCATAGAAATTTCTGCACTTGAAACTGCACCCGTAGAAATTTCAGCACAAGAAGTTGACTGGAAAGTTTACACTAGGAAGAGGAAAATCAAACAGGTGGTAGAATCAAATGCAGCTCCACGCAAAGCCATGTATCCAACCAGACTCTAGAAAATGGAATATCATTAGGTAATACTATTCCCAACTCAAAACATGTCAATATGAGTTTAAGTGACAGTGATATTCCTATTGCACTAAGAAAAGGGACAAGAATTTGTACTCAACACCCCATTGAAAAATATGTGTCATATGGGAAACTATCACAAGGATACAAGGCATTTGTAGCAGCACTTGACAACAGCTATATTCCAAGGAATATTCAAGAAGCCCTCCAACAACCTGAGTGGGCAGCAAATGTAACAGAAGAACTTCATGTTTTGATTAAAAATAACACTTGGAAAATTACTGCTCTACCAGAGGGAAAGAAGCAGGTTGGCTGTAAGTGGATATTCTCTATGAAATACAATACAAATGGGAGCATAAATCGATACAAGGCGCGATTAGTGGCAAATGGATTCACTCAATCATATGACATAGACTATGAAGAGACATTTGCTCTAGTGGCCAAACTTAACTCAGTACGAGTCATATTATCCTAGGTTGAAAACTTGGATTGGCCACTATATCAACTAGACATTAAAAATGCCTTCCTAAATGATGAGTTAGAAGAGGAAGTATACATGCAAATTCCCTCAGGACTTGAATCATCCAACACTTTGAACAAGGTGTGCAAGCTACGAAAATCTTTGTATGGCCTCAAGCAATCACCTAGAGCATGGTTTGATAAAATAACTAGAGTTGTCAAAGATGGATTCATACAAGGAAAATTTGATCACACTATGTCTGTCAAACACTCATTGGAAGGAAAGGTAACTTTATTTATTGTGTATGTTGATCATATCATTATCACATGAGATGATCATAATCAAATCAGACACTTGAAATAAATCTTGGCTAGGGAGTTTGAAGTCAAAGACTTGGGACAACTTAAGTATTTCTTAGGGATGGAAATAGCTCAAACAAAAGAATGAATATATGTCTCTCAAAGGAAATACACCCTAGACTTACTTCAAGAAACTAGAATGCTCGGGTGTAAGGCTGCGAATGCCCATATGGAATCAGAAAGTATAAACATCCCCAATGAAGGTCGACCAGCTGACAAAGAGAGGTATCAAAGTCTAGTTGGGAAATTGATCTATCTAACTCATACTCAGCCTGATATTGGATTTGTCGTAAGCATGACAGGTCACTACATGAAAAGTCCTATCGAAGCTCACACGAAAGCTGTGAACATAATCTTGCAATACCTTAAAGGTACACAAGGTAAAGGTCTTAATTTAAAAAAAAAAAAAACACAAATAGAGGTATCGAAATATACACTGACTCATATTGGGTTGTATGTACATTAGGCAGAAAGTCAACTACTTGTTATTGCTCATTTGTGTTGGGAAACATGGTTACTTGGAGAAGTAAGAAACAACTCATGATAGCTAGAAGTAGTGCAGAAGCTGAATTCAGAGCCATGGCACAAGGCATTTGTGAAGGAATCTGGCTAAATAAAATATTAGATGAAATCAGAATTGAAACCAATTACACCATAAGAATCTTTTGTGACAACAAAGCTGCCATCAGCATTGCAAAGAACCCCGTTCACCATGATAGAACAAAACATGTGGAAATTAACCGACATTTTATAAAGGAGAAGATTGATCATGGTATTATTAGTATTGTTCATGTACCATCGTGCAACCAAATAACTGACATCCTGACTAAAGCTCTTCCAAAAAATACATATGAGAATATCATATTCAATCTGGGCATGATAGACATCTACCACCCAGATTGAGGGGGAGTGTTCACTATGAGAGCATAATCATATTTTGATGTACAATTATTAGTATGTCTTAATTAGGATTTCTGTTTTAATTTTATTTCTTATTTAGTGATAGCATTTATAAGGAAAATCAGTTTCTTGATTTTCAGCTCTATTTGATTGTACAAAATTAATTTCCTATCCTATTTATATATCCTCATGTAATCAATTTTTAACATCAAATGAATAAACAATAGCTTTTTTGTGGTCATTATTATCAAATACGTAGGCATAAATTCTAAATTATATATATATATATATAACACGATTAAATAATCAAATAAATATCACCAAGAAAAACGTCATTTTAAGAAACTACGCACAAACATGTAGTTTTCAACAACAAGACAACACTTTTCAAATATATCAAATAGCACAAAAAATTTACATGTAGTTAGTATGCATGTTAATGCAAGACTCCATGTATGATCCGGATATAAATCACCATAACAATGCAGAAAATTTTGCATGAAGTCGCATAAAGCCATAAGAGTATCACCCATAGCAATGGGGAAATCCGCAAAAAACCGATCAAAGCCATAATCGAAATACGCACGAAGCCAGAACATGATCATCATTCCAATGGAGAAATTATAAGGAAGCTGTAGAAAGCACTAACATGCATTATATACAAAGAATGACATGATAATGAACCAATTTTAAGTTTTCATACATTCCCCTAAGACTCATGATATGCTCATTTTGATTAAATCAACATCAATATCACAACCATTCATGTTTCAATGGAGACTCTTTATGTACCTTCAATGTCTAGGAGTTTAGTTTCTCTTTCAAAGTTGAACAGCTGTGGTTTTGAATTTAATAGTGGACATGATTGTTTCAATTTATACAATAATAATAAATATATTGGTTCTTGTTAGATTATTGATGGTTTATATAGATTGAAATATTGTGATCAATTTTATGAGTCTTTACTTAACGAGCATCAAAGTATTGGAATTAAACATAACATGTTTAATGAACGTTATGCATACTTATGACATAAATGCTTAGGGTCACATATGCAAGGAAAGACTAGAAAGCTTAGTAAATAATGATATTTTACAAAATCTATATTTTACGGATCTTGGGTTATGTCTAGATTGTATTAAGGAAAAATATATCAAACATAACAAGAAGGTGCCACGGAAGCAACCAACTTCTTGAAATGATACACATTAATATATTTCGACCTTTTGATACTATATCTTTTGGTGGAGAAAAATATTTTACCATCTTTATTGGCGACTTTTCATGTTATGCATATCTCTATTTTCTTAAAGAAAAATCTCAAGCATTTGATACTTTTGAGATTTATATTAACAAAGTTCCAAAACAAATAGAAAAGAAAGTGAAAGTCGTAAAATCTAATAGAGTTGAAGAGTTCTTTGGAGAACATGGTGAAATGAGACAATGTCCAAGGCCATTTGCAAAACTTCTTTAAAGCCATGATATTCGTTAACAATACACAATGTTATACACACCACATAAAAAACGGTGTGAAAAAAAGGCATATCGAACACTAGTCATTATGGTTAGGAGTATGATGAACAACTCCTCATTACCCAATTTTGTGTGAATGTATGCATTAAAAAAATGATATTTATTTATTAAACACAACTTCTAGCAAGGCATTTCCTAAAACTTCTACCGAGTTGTGGACAAACAAGAAACCAAGTTTAAGGCACCTGCATGTTTGGGGTTGTCCAGTTGAAGCAAGAGTATAAAATTCCCACAAAAAGAAATTAGACTCTCGAACAATAAGTGGTTACTTTATTGGTTACCTAGAGAAATATAAAGTGTACATCTTTTATCGTCCTAACCATAGTAAAAGAATCGTAGAATCGATCAATAAAAAATTCTTTGAAAATAGCGAAGTTAGTGGAAGTGAGGAATGACAAATTGGTGACATAAAGGAAGTTAAGGTATACGCGACTTTACCTATAAGTGTGCCTTTGTTGACAATCGTTCCAAATGTTTTTGTAGAAAATTCTAACAACAATGAACATATTTTGAATGATAACACACCCAATGAAGTGAGTAACTCACCAAGGTCTGAATGAATTGAGTCTCAAGAGGTTCCTTTGAGAAGATCTCAAAGAAAAAGAAAATAAACTATTTTTAGCTATTATGAGATTGATTTACTAGAGTCAAACATTAGAATAAATGAAGATCCAGTTTCATTTTCATAAGCACTATACATTGTTGAGTCAAAGAAATAGGTTGATGACATGAAAGATGAGTTAAAATCGATGCAAGAAAACAAAGTTTGGGAAATCGTTAAATTGCCAAAAGATGTTAAACAAGTTGGCTATAAGTGGGTCTTTAAGACCAAGCGTGACTCAAATGGCCATATCAAACGATATAAATCCCGACTTATTGCTAAAGGATATACTCAAAAGGATGACATTGATTATAAAGAAACAAATACTCATGTCTCAAAAAAAGACTCATTGTGTATTATCGTAGCACTATGGCACATTATGACTTTGAGTTGCATTAGATGGATGTGAAAATAGCCTTTCTTAAGGAATTTCAATTGAAGGAAAGGGTTATATGGTGTGTAAACTTAATAAATCAATGTATGGACTGAAGCAAGCCTCAAAGCAATGGTATATTAAGTTTAATGATAACATTATATCTTTTAGTTTTGAAGAAAATATTGTTAGATGCATATATCAAACTATCAATGGGAGTAAGTTTACGTTTTTGGTCCTATATGTTGATGATATCTTTTGCAACTAATAGTTTGAGCATGTTGCATGAGATTAAAGAATACCTCTATAAGAATTTTGAAATGAAGGATTTGGATGAGGCGTCGAATGTGATAGGAATTGATATATTTCGTGATAGATCACAAATATTGTTGGGATTGTCTCAAATGGATTATAACAATTAAATTCTAGTGGAATTTAACATGGAGAACTGTTTTGATGGAATTGTGTCAATCCAAAAAAAGGACACATTCAACCTCATGCAGTGTCCAAAGAATGACATAAAGAAGAAACCAATTAAATCAGTTCCATAGGGTTCTGCATTGGATATTCTAATGAATGTGCAACCCAACACAAGGCCAAATGTTAGCTTTATGGTTGCACTGTTATACAGGTGTCAAAGTAATCATAGAATTGCATTGGAAAGATGGAAATAATGTTTTGAGCTACTTGCAACGAACTAAGGAGTATATGATCATGTACATAAGAACCAATCAATTAGAAGCAATTGGATATACATACTCCAGTTTTGGTGGATGTGTCGACACAAGGAAGTCCACTTTCGCCTATATATTCCTCCTTGGAGAAGGAGTCATGATGGAAAAGGGCTAAGCAATTTTTTCTTGCTTCATCAACCATGAAAGCTGAATTTGTAGCATGTATTGAAGCTACAATCCAAGCATTATGGCTGCAAAAATTTGTTTCAGGGCTTAAAAATAGTTGAAACTATTGCTAAGCTGCTAAAAATTTATTGTGATAATTTTGCAGCAATATTCTTTTCAAATAATGATAAGTACTCAAAGGGTGCAAAATACATAGTGTTGAAGTATTTCTCTATCAAGGAAGAAGTTCATAAAGAAGTAGCATCCATAGAGCATATTAGAACATACCATATAATTGTTGACCCGTTAGCTAAGGGATTACAACCAAAGACTTTTAAGGAACATGTACATAGAGCGCGTCTTGGTTGTCATATTAAATGATTATATATTTCTGAATCCTTATAATTTGTTTCTAGTCATTGTACATGTAATTTTAATTATGAGTTATAATATGAATGTCCTAGAATCATTTAAGGAACCATAATCAATTTTTATGCGGTGCATAAATACTTGTATAGTAGAACACTAATGTATGTGGTATATGAAAGGAAGTGTGTTTTGGAAAGTAACAATACATAATCGTCATAACTCACACTTAGTGTTTTATTATATTAAGTTAATTATGTATTCACATGGATGCGATTTGACACATGAATTTTTTGTGTATAAATTTTATGTTATGGTTTCTTTAAATTTTAGGCCAAGGAGAGAACTTAAGATTTTTATGGGTTCAATATTTTCCAATTTATTGGCCTAAAATAAATTATAGTAACCATCAATTTTAAGAGCTAGCAATTGGAAAGGAAATGGTTATAGTAACCACTAAATATTAAGTGCTAGCAATTGGAAAGACAAATGTTATAGTAATCATTAAATAATAAATGAAATAATCTCATTCATTAATACTAATACTTGATTGGTGTCTTAAATTAAATGACACTACTTATAAATTGGTCTCCTCATCTCTATAATTACTTAAGCTACAATGTTATTTTCACTGCTTTATACTATTTCCATGTTCAAACAAAAGCTCATTATGAGCTAAACTTCTTTTAAGTTAAGAATTTATGAAGTATTGAATGATGTTTGTGGTTTAATATGTGCGAAATATGTTGGCATTATTTATTCAAACTGATTTAATATTTTGTTTAAATATGAGTATAATCACCTTAGATTTATGACTATTTTTGAACTTGAAAAAGAGAAAATCTGAATTTGTTGTTTAATATGAATTAAGTCAAGATGCTTGAACAAGTGGTTGACATTAAATAACCAGGAATAGTATTTCACTCCCTATAACAAAAGAGGAACTATAAAATGTAGCATGGTTCGATATGAACATGAACCCAAGAATGACATTAGTGCACTTGAAAAGATGACTGAATTGGACAATCCTTGAGGTCACTTAGTTCATAACGTTATAAAACTGTTATAGCATTTTAATACCACATACTAAGTTCAATAAAAATTTATATCCTTAACTTGTTTCGATAATAAATTTTTTAGATATTTGATTGTTTATTCAAACTTGCAATTTTAGATTAAATTTTACTTTAAATTATTATTCCAAAACTATTATCTTTTTATTTTTATAACAAACAATTTGAATGTGTTAGAGAAGTATCGAAATTAATGACATAATCAATACTCATGGGAACAATCTTTATTTATACTAGTTATTGATTGTATATACTTGCACATTTAAAATGTGCAACAACGTTCAATCCTCAAATTACATACTAATACAATACATCCATCATGCTCAAAAGTTGTTTAACATCTAAAAAAACAAACCAATTGTAAAATTAGAATAACACATTTGACATTTATTTATCATGTTGAACTCTCTCTGAACACAATCTCACCAAAATTTATCTCCAAGTTTTTGGCATGGATTAAAAATTTATCACTCAGTAGTAGAAAAGGCATCACTCTACCATAGACTTGAAAATCACAATGTAACAAACACATGCACTTTTAGAGGACTTTTGAGTTATAATGGAGCTTAGGTAAGGATTGAACATTTTGGAATAATAGGCTTTAATATTTGGAGTCAGGTATATAGACTAAAAATTATCTAATCTCCTTTATTTCACACTTTCATTGTAGAAATTCCTAAAACATTGGCAAAAGAACCAACAAAACTTATTATCAATCATACTACACAAACTAATTTTTGGCTTAATTAAAAAATATCTACCTAACTCAAAGTAAGGGTTAATTAAAATAATGTTTTTGGCTTCTGATGTAGCTAGTTATCGAAATAAAAGGACAAGACTCAAATGGGAAGACAAATGATAAAATTTGCACATGATGGTTAGAAAGGCTCAAACAACCAAATAAAATTATTGTAGTGCATGCCTAAATCAAAAGTGATGCAAGCTATAATTAGAGCAAGTTCTGAAGAAATAACACATGTCTCAATAATCACACAACAAAGAACTAAAGTGTTTAAAATTAAAAGTTCACAACTAAAATTTTAAGAGAGAGTATGAACTATCAAAATTATGTCAAACAATTCATTGCATATTTTATTTTAGAAAGAATGTCAAGTAAGACTTATGCAACCAAAGAGTAATCAACAATATATGCATTAGAAAAACTTATCAAATTGAACAATGAGCATGATTGAAAAATTAGAATCTAAAGCTAAAAAAATTCACAATTCACCCAATAAATAAATAGATAACATGACACAAGCTTCAAGGTGTTTAAAATTCTTTAGTGCAAGTTCATACACAATTAACAGACAATAACAAAATTCAAAATGTAAAATTGAAAATTACATTCGCCTATAGGTTGCCTCCCAAGAAGCATTTTTTTAACGTCATTAGCTTGACGCCTCAACCATTGTCAAGAAGACATATATGAAAAAAGAACACACTGCCCTTCTTATTCTTTTTGTTTGATAGTAATTCTATGAATTTGAGAAATAGATGATGTTGCTTCCACACAATTTTCGATTGGACTTTGTGAGCAAGACATAGGTTGAATCTAGAACTTCATCAATCTCTACCCTTTTCTCTTCTCTTTTCTTTTCCTTGTTCATGTTTCCCTCTTGTGTATCTTCTTCTACCAAAACAATGAATCCATCTTCAGTTTCTCATTCACCTTCTCAAACTTAACCACTTGCTTAAATATCACCTCACATTGATTTTCAAATTTTTCAATTGAAACCAGTATGAGTTCAGCCAAAACATCATTTATGTGAAAGTATTTGTCTTGTGATTCTTTGAATTGAATTTAAGGAGGTAGAATTTGTTCTCATTTGATCTTTTTAATGTAATACTCATCATCTTTTGCTTCTATGATCAATAGATCTTCATCTTCTGGTGGTGAGACAAAATAATCAAAATCACATATAAGAGATCAGATATGAAGGAGGTGTTTTTCTAATTTATCTCTCAAGATATATCCCACAATTATGTGTAATTGAGCATATATAAGACAAATATCATACTCTTCCAACACTTGTAGTAGAATATAATCATTAAAATCTTCCTTGCTTTGTGATGGATAGTTTTCTCAAAGAAGAAACATACCTCTAACACACGATATTAGCAAGCTTAACAAATAAAAATAGAAAAGTAAAATAATAAAAATAATAGATTTTTTAATAAAAATAACACAAAAATAAGATATTTAATGTAGAGCATAAAAAATTTAATTAAAAAATTAAATTCAAACTAAATAGTGATATTAGTAATCCCCGACAACGGCTTCAAAATCTTGATAGTTATTCAACAAGTGTATTGAATCGTTGCACATAATATTGAAACGGTAGTACCAAGTTTCGAACTCAATGATTGTATTATACTATCGAATTAGATTTAATGATTGAAATTGAACAAAACGTTTTTTAATTGATTGAATGATTGTCAAACTAACAAAAAATAAGAGTATTGAAATTTATAATCAGAAAAATGTCAAGGATGAGTTTTACTTTGAATCCAATATTGGTTTCTAATTTGATTTTGATCGTTGAATTCCTTTATTGATTTTTTTCGAATTCTATATACTATTTTTGCTCTAAATCCTCAGCGATAGAACATTTAATTGCAAAGTAACCCCTAATTCCTCAATGGATTTAAAATTAAAATTAAGTTTAAATGATCAAGAATTCTCATGTTGATCTACTGCCCTTGCAACTATCTCAATTGGTTTCACGCGTCTGCATCTGTTCCTAGATTATAAAATCATGAATTTCTCATATCATGCATTTGCATATTACATTTCTATTTCATAATATGAATCGTAAAACAATTTAAAGGTAATTAAGTAAAAGCAAACATTAAGTACAAAAATAAGAAAATTAATTCAATAAAGAATTTTTTTTTCTATACTCAAAATTTATCAAAGAAAAAAACAATTAAATAATATAAACCTAACTAGAAAATAAAAAAAAAGTAAAGAACAAAGTGTTAAAAAAGTGCCTCAAATCATGTAGATTTTTTGTTCCATCGGCGAAAATTATAAACTATAGTGTCTTTTTGTATATTCTTTTTCTTGCTTTAGAACTCACCTCCCTAAAAGACCTTTCACTAGCAATAAAAGTGATTATGCCAACTAATGTTTGTACGTTTAATTTCGACTGTATTCGGAGCAACGGTGTTTTTAGGATCATATTTTTTCACCAACTTCTTTACAACTACAACATCCTCAATATAGTTGTGTAACCTAACTAAGCATGAATTAATGTCTCATTAAGTTTGACAGTAGCTTGATTTTTAAGGTTATTTTTATAATTTAGGAGAGTATATCTTTAGGAGTAAAGTTTAGTAATTAAATGTTTTTGGAAAGAAATATGTTGGGTGAAGATTTAAATTGAAGAAATCAGGGAACTGGTGGAGGGAATTACTGCAAGCAATCTGGAAGTAGTAGTTTTAGAAGCAAACCAGGACAGATCAATGAGTCCCGTAGAGCAGCCACAATTGGATAAATACGACTATCTTTGGAGGGTGCGCAAGAATAGAAATAGTGTCCAAATTATTAATGATAAAAAGGACAAAGGTGACCAAAATAGCAAGAAAGAGAAAATCCAAAAAGGTTTCCTATAAATATACATTTGGTGCACAAGATATGATAAATTAATGCTTCATATAATAGAAAACTATTATGCTTCATATATTAGAAAACTAAATAATGATAAGATAGTAATAAGATTTACATTATCCAACTTATAATAATAAATGAAATATTTTTATTTTATTTTATCACGTTTTTATACATATTTGATAACATGAAAATATATAACGAAAAATGTATAATTGCAGTTTTAGTTCTTCTATTTATATTGATTTACAAAATTGGTTCCTCTATTTTAGAAGTCGACAATTTTGATCTCTTTCTTATATTTTTGAATTAAAAAATTGACAATTTAATATATTTTAAATGACATAACATACAATTCTATGATATCGAACCATATAAATGCATTAATTATTCATGTGTCATTAATTAAATTAAAAATATGAAAAAATTTCGAAGTTGAAATTTAAGTTTTCACAGTGTTTTATTTCAATTTCATGGGTGCTAATCACTTTACATAATCGTATCATATCTCATGTTATTTAAAACATATTCATTATCATTTTTTCATTAAAAAATTAAAGGGAGAAAACAAAACCGTCGACTTTTAAAATAAGAGGATCAATTTCGTGAATCAATATAAATAAATGGACTAAAACTATAATTAAATCAAAAAAAAATTATAAAAAATACAAAATAATTTTATATAAAATATTCTTTTTACTAGTATATAAAATAATTATAGACACTACTAACGCTAAAATACCATAAAGAACAATATTATCAAAATTAAAATCATATCAAATTAAAATTATATTTTTTATTTATTCTTTCTTTTTTCTTCTTGCTCTTTTCATACACATAAGCATTCACTTAAGTAGCACTAAAAATGAGCAAGCGATTTGTACTAAAAAATAATATAAGAAATACTTAACAAATACAAAAATCACTCTATCCATGACTTAACATATCTAAGACGATCATCATCATCACAATCTAATATATGTGCAAGATTTAGATAATAATTTGTATGCTGCAGCAAAACGCTCTTGTTGTATTACCTCCATTTTCTTCAACTCACTCATAAGATTTCTTGAATCATCAAACACGTATTTATCAACTCCTAGATAATTTCCTACTTCGCCCAACGTTCCAGATTATTTTCAAATCAATTCCCAAAAGTCTTTCCTAATTCAGATATACTATTAGCAATTATATTTTCTCCTTTGTTTCTTTTCCTTTGATTGAAATTCCATGGGGTTAACCTTTACTCTAGATTGTGATTGATTGATAGATGGTGATAAAATATTTTCTCCCTCAATCTCTTCGTAGTTATATTGATCTTGTTCTTATTCTTCTTCTTTATCTATGTCCTCAACATTATCAACAAAAGGGAACAACTCCATTACCAGTAGCATGATATTTTCTAAAAGAATAGCAAGTTTGTAAAAAAAAATTTGGGATCAGAGCATATCTATAATCTTTTGCATGTGAATGATTCTACACAAAATTAAGAAATATGATTTTAAAATTATGAATAGCAAAAAGAACAAAAAATGAGTAGATAATTTTTTTTTTTAATAAACATTAACCTTTTACATACTCCTTCATCACTTCATCACTATCCACCTTAATCATTTTTTTTTCTCTTCATCCCAACCAAATTCACTTTGATTTAATATATATATTGTAAATTATTCCATAAGTTGTAGATTCAATATGTGGTTTTAAATTGATTTCATATCCTGGAATTTTTTCCTCGAATTTTGTCTTAGCCGTTCTTAAGATGTGTAGTTTGAATTGTCCGTTGTCAGATCTATGATCTTTGTTCACAGCTTCAATCAATATATTAAGAAAAGCTTCATCCTCCGCATCAGACCAATTTTTACTTATTGAATAACCAAATTATACAAGAAATAACAATATTTTATACAAAACGTAACGCAGTGCACTGATATACATGACCAAACAGTTACCAACTCATGAAAACAACAGAAATACAACCAGTACTGATATGAGAAATGATATTGGAACACAAATCCAAACACAAATACAAACACATATACCGTATACGTATACAAAAATAAATACGTATACACACTTAGGGACATTTTAGTCATTTTACGAAATTTTATTCCATTCCTGAAAACCCTTTCTTTCTCTCTTTCTCTCTTCTCTCTTTCTCTCTTCTCTCTCTTCTCTCTTCTCTCTCCTCTTCTCTTTCTCTCTTTCGCTCTTCGCTCTTCTCTCTTCTTCACTTTCTCTCTTTCTCTCTTCTCTCTTCTTCACTATCTTCTCTGTTCCACCATTCCATCATTCTGCCGTTTTCACCAATCTTCTATTTCGTCGATCCTGTTTCGTTTTGCCTCGCCGATCCTGTTTCATTTCGTCGATCCTGTTTCGCTGTTCTTCTCTGTTTCGCCCTATTAAGTCATTGTAAGTTTACTTTTCCATATCATTAGGGTTTTTAGTTATTGATTTAGGGTTTCTATTTTTACTTCTCTGTTTAGGATTTAGGGTTTCTATTTTGGCTTGTTCGTTTCCATTTTTAGTTATTGATTTAGGGTTTCTATTTTTACTTCTCTGTTTAGGATTTAGGGTTTCTATTTTGGCTTGTTCGTTTCCATTTTTAGTTATTGATTTAGGATTTCTATTTTAGCTTCTTCCTTTAAGATTTTTTGATTTTTAGGGTTTCTATTTTTTACTTCTATGTTTCTATTTTTGTCTTTGTCGGTATTATTATTATTATTATTATTATTATTATTATTATTATTATTATTATTATTATTATTATTATTATTATTATTATTATTATTATTATTCACATATGTTGTACACAAATTCAAACACCAATGTAGTGCTGAAATTAAGTATTTTTGCAATAGTTAATATAGTGAGGCAACACACCTTAATACTATTTCAACAGGAAATAACTCATGTAACATAATTCTAACAAAATCCATTCACATTTTCATAAATTTTAATATAGATAGTTTAGTTATTTTGGAAGAAAATGCATCAGAAATGTAAATAATAAATGCTTGCATTTTTCAATGTTTAAGAATGCATCAAATAAACAAAAAGAAGAAGCAATTAAAAATTGATGAATCTGAAGATAGAAACGATGGTTTCTACAGATGAAATTAAAATCGTGTTTTTATCAAAATAGGTAATCAATATTTTTTCGAAGGGGATTAAGTTTTTTTCAACCAAATGAGTGGCTACTACATTGTTTTCTATGTTTCATGAGAGAGAAACTTATAAAATTTGAATTTGATAGTATACCATTTATTAAAAAAATCTGCTCTCACTATTAATAGGTTTTATAATATAATATATATTTAAATATAGAATTTACAAAAAAAATATTATTAATAATAGAAACTTAATATAATCATATATATTTTAATAGATGACAAATAGCAAACTTGTAAAAAAAATTATTTTACAAACAGCGTGCAAATTCAGACACAAATTAATTCAGACACAAATTTATTTTACTTCTATGTTTCTATTTTTGTCTTTGTCGGTACAAATACATTATTATTATTATTATTATTATTATTATTATTATTATTATTATAAATTGCTAGTTTTTGAGTTTTTAAATGTTGGTATTTATTTTTATACAGTTTTGATGCTTTAAGACATGGCACCGACAAATGAAAAAAATGTAAGAAATTTATATATTAGTTGTATTTGTATTGTTTCAATTTATTTATCAATATTAACCATATATTCAATACTTTTCAGATACGTGCGAGACATGCATGTTTACCAAATTTATTGCATGAAATCAACATTCATTTGACAAATGCAAATCGAACTCAAATTATGACAACTCCATTCAAATGGGTTTTAGATATGCCAAAAAATTTACAAATTTCTGGTGCGTTATTGTCGGAGTTGGCTAGTAGATGGGATGGACGTAGTGGGGGATTTAGGATTAGAGGTAGAATAGTTAATTTTACTCCAAGTGACGTATGTTTAGCTTTAGGACTACCAATAGTAGGTGAGTCTTTGAAAGAATATGAAAATGAAGAATGCGATACATTACAATTGTTTAGAGGAAAAGAAGTAACTTGTGAAATGATTGGTATGTTGCTTCACATGTGTCGTATGGACAAAGTCAATTTTTGTAGACTTTATATACTCCTCGCCTTTGGCGAGTTCTATTTTCCCCAATCAGGAAATCGAGTAAATACTCGTTATATTAAAATACTTGATGATCTAGAGTCTCTGCATAGCTACAATTGGGGTGTTGCGGTGTATAATGTTTTAGTTGAAAGTTTAAGTAGGATTGAAATTGTGTTGAAAGAGGGGAAGGTAGATTCGCAAACACATATAACAGGTTGTGCAGCTGTCCTACAGGTATATATTTAATATCGTTTTATGTCACTATCTTCTATCTTGTATTGTCTTTAAATTAAAATACATCTATTAAGTCATTAACATTTGTTTTAGATTTGGGCGTTCAACCACTTGTCATTGGGTGAAGCATCTGTTCCGAAGTTTAGTTTTCCAAGATTTTTGAATTGGCCAATCTTACAGTGTCAGAAGAAAACAATATTAAAAGCATTTCAAAATAACATGGTAAGCATTTATATTATTTGATTGTATAAATTATTTAATAATAATGTGTGTTTCAATTGTTTTTCGCTTTGCAAGATAATTGAAGAGTTAACTGCCACAAATGAAGAACTTGAATTTGACATGGTAAATGAAGCATTGCATGAACAAGAAAATCAAACTGTACGTTATGTTGATTATCAACGATTGGTGGCGGAGAATAGGCAGTCCCAAGAGAAGATTTCGATTCTTGAGGGTGAGGTAAAATGGTTGAAAGAAGAATTGTGTAAACGTCAACCAATGCATGAATCCGATCATGAATTTGATGGTATAAATATTGAATTTTTTTGTTTATCAAATATTTATGATATGCAATTAGAATTGTTAATAACATACTATTTGTCAACAGATGAGGTGGAAATTAGTACCCCTTTTGAGAATGTTGGGGATGAAGTCGCATGTGAGCCTAACGTGGACAGTTCAACAAAAGCAACGTCAAACATAATTACGAGAATGAAAGATAAACCAAGGAATCGAGTTAAAAGTGTAGTCAATCAAAGTCCGTTTGTAAATCCGGATGAAAAGAAGAAGAAGAAGAAGAAAAAATAAGTGTTATGATATTTTGAGTATGTGGGGGGTTCTCTATAGCGATGTAGTTGGTGGGATTTGAACTGCACTTTTTGCCTGTAGTTTTCCTTTATGCTTTTATGAACAAATATGAATGAACTTTATTTATTTCTTTCTTTATGATGAAGTAAGGATTTAGATTTGGTTGATTAAGTTGTGTAAAAATTGATGAAGTTATGAAGTTATGTAATTCAAATTTGCTGAAGTTAAGTTTGCTGAAAATTCAAATTTGCTGAAAATTTGCTGAAGTTAAGTTTAATTATTGGCAAATCATTTCCACCTTCAAACATTCAAATTGGTTTTAAATTCATTAACCAACTTGTTCACAATATTAACCATGTTACTTAAAGCCATTAACCAGATTTATATTTTGTATTATAAGAATGACCATTCTGTTCAGTTCGAATCTATTAACCAAGTTGTGCAAGGAATTAACAATATTATTTTAATTCATTAACCAGATTTATATTGATGCAATTATATCTTGTTTGATTAGAATGCCCAATGTTTCAGTTCAAATGCATTAACCAAGTTGTTCACAACATTAACCATGTTCATTTACGCCATTAACCCGATTTATATTTTGTCTGATAAAAATGACCAAACATTATGTTAAACTTTATTAACCAAGTTGTGCAAGGAATTAACAATATTGTTTTGATTCATTAACCAGATTTATATCTTGTTTGATTAGAATACCCAATGTTTCAGTTCAAATTCATTAACCAAGTTGTTCACAACATTAACCATGTTCATTTACGCCATTAACCCGATTTATATTTTGTCTGATAAAAATGACCAAACATTCTGTTAAAATCCATTAATGACAAAAAAGTGACAAATGTGATAAACACATACATGATTATCATACAATCCATTTACTTGACTGTTTGTTGCAACAAAATGTCATATAAAAAATTGATAAAATATTTACATTTTATCACATAGTTGTGCTGAATTGTGACAAAAGATCCAAGAATGATGTATTACCTCCAACCTGAACAACAACATACAATAAGTTAGCACAACCTTACATACCTTACATATAATAATACAACCATCTTACATATAATAATACAACCACACACTCATTCATAAATTCAAATACGAACCAATGTGTTACTTTTGATAGCTTCAATAGATGATTCTATGCAGATGTTACTTTCATTATGACTTCTCACTCTTTCAGTATTGTTCTCCTACAAATTTCAATAAACAAAAAAGAAATACTTTAATATAATATGTACATGATGGATGGATATTTAATTTCTGGACGAAAAAAACTTACAAAGGTAGTCTCTCTGTTATCTCGTTGATTGGTTTGATTCCTTGACCTTTTTACGATTTTTTCAACTACAGATATTTTTCTTTTTGATGGAGGACGACCTTTACGCTTGACCCGCAAAGGACTGTGAATTTCATTATCATTGTTTGGACTTGAAGCATCAATATAACTTTTTTTAACCTTGTTAATTGTAGTATCCATGGTGGGCACATTAGAATTATATTGATGCAATATTTCATGGAGTGCCTTAGTCGCATCTTCAGACTCTGCAGCTACTTCAGCAACTTCATAGAAATGCTTGCACAATTTGTCAAACCTGTCCATTTGTGGCTTCAATTCTTTCACACCATAACTGCTCTTAATATATGAATGTTTCCTTTTAATATTTTTCTTCCACCTTGTTAAGATATACTTCTCTGGCACATTTTTAACTCTCTCTTGAGTACACACAGATAACACATGGCAACACAAAATACCTCTAAACTCAAACAACGAACATTCACAGTTGACATCATTAGTTTCTCGATTAAACACAACTTTTAAGACACACTCTTTTGGTTTATCTCCAATTGAAACTTCCTCCAACACATGGTATGTAGCAAAGGAACCCTCCACATTATACAAGGAAGCAGCACAATTCATTTTAGATCTAAATTCTGTTTGAACTTCCTTAAATTTGGCATGAGTGTATTCACCTTGGAATTGCTTTTCAATTGACGAGTTTGACCCACAAGAAATTGTAGTATCCATCGAATTAAAATCTACTTCAAATTCCTTTTCTGCTCGACTTCTGAGAGCATTATCATATTGTTTTACAAATTGATTTAAACTTGTGGTTGAATTGATATAACCATCAAAGAAAGAATGTATACTCTCACTTCGCTGTGTAGTAGACATACCTGCCCAAAAGTATTTCCTTAGCAAGGTTGGTGCCCATCTATGACGTTCGTTATACAATCCATTCAACCAATCATTTTGTTGAAGCTCAAATTTTTCGATGAAAGAACACCATTTTTCTTCAAATGCCTCTTTTGTGACTGTGTCATAAACTGCTTCTTTCAATGCAAACTTAATCTTTTTATATTCACTATATTGACCGAGCTTTTCAGGAATTTTTTTCATTATATGCCATAAACACCACCTATGACGAGTTGTAGGAAAGACTAACTCAATGGCATTTTTCATAGCCTTGCATTGGTCAGTCACAATACCTAGAGGGGCCTTTCCTAGCATACAACGAAGCCATGATTTGAAAAGCCATACAAATGAATCTGTATCTTCACCTGACAACAGTCCACATCCAAGTAATGTTGATTGACCATGGTGATTCACACCAACAAACGCAGCAAAAGGCATGTCATACTTATTAGTCAAATATGTTGTGTCAAAAGTGACAACATCTCCAAAGTATTCATAAGCAACTCTACTTCTTGCGTCGGCCCAAAACACATTCCTTACGTGAAAATCATCATCCAAATCTATGTCATAGAAAAAATCTGAATTTTGTTCTCTCATTTGGCAGAAATAACTTATCAAGGCCTTTCCATCACCTTCTTTTCCTATTGCGCGTCGTTCCTTATTAACATAATTCCTCACGTCTCTTTCACAAAATGGTACGTTTTCATGTCCTCCTGCATCTTTAACAAGAGATTGAAATGTCTTGTTGATCCTCACTCCTGCATCATCATTGATTTGTATTGTTCTCTTTACATGCAAATTCATTTTCTTGTTAGCTTTGAACAACCTTGCCTTTGTAGGACTTGTCACGTGAGTATGATCGGGTTCAAATTTTGTAATGTACCACAATCCATCTTTATCCAACTTAATAACAATCTTGGCAGGACAATTATTTACCTTACTTGGAAGTGTTTTTAATGTACACGGAATTTTTGACACTTTAGCCCCCTCTCTTGAGCATGATAAAATTAAGTAGCAGGGCTCCCCATCTAGCCCTTTTCTTGAAGATCTAATCTTCCACCCAAAACCCTTTCTCAAAGCATACTCTTCATAAAATGATTTGACTTCTTCTAAGCAAGAAAAACACATCCCTATTGCAGGCTCCCAACAACATGTGTTGTCATCATCATCAAGGTTGTCAACCCTGATACCTTCATCTTCAATAGTACCACAATCCATGAAGTTTTGAATTGATAGCGCAAATGTCACACAAAAACTACAAAAAATAATTCAATCTGATCATTAACCACCTATTGTACTTCACTAACCAATAATATTTACATTATTAACCAAAAACAAAAAATCAGAAAAACCCATAATTTAAACACTACTAATCACATAATATGAAACTTAATATTTCAAATCTGATTAACATCATTGATTAAAAGTGATGAAACTTAATATTTAGACAAAAATAATTAACATGATTGATTAATAGTTCACAACCCTAAGTTTTAGACAAAAATAAGTCATTAACCACATATGATACTTCATTAACCAATAATGTTTATATTATTAACCAGAAGCAGAAAAATCAGCTATGAACCCAGAAAACGTGTAAATAAATGGAAAAATGAGGAAATGAGGAGATAAAGTTACCTTGCAAGTGAGGAGATAAAGTTGCTCAAGTTACTTCATAAATTTTTTGATTAAAATCTGTAAATAAATGGAAAATGAGGAAATGAAAGAAAGGGAAGATGAATGTGTTTATTTTTGGAGAGGAAGACCAAACAAAAAATCTGAAAAAAGAGAAAGACAAAAAAGAGAAAGTAAAAAAAGGGGGGAAAGTAAAAACAAAAAAGGGAGAAAGTAAAAAAAGGGGGAAAATTTAATGAAGTGAGAGAATGTGTGGGGCCATATGTATTGTGTTTGTATTTATGTTTGGATTTGTGTTCCAATATCATTTCTCGTACTGATATATATAACACTGATATACCTGCACTGCTATAACCAGTAGCCAACTAAAATCAATTAAATTATAAATCAGTAGCCAACTAACATATACACGATGGCATATATTAAAATCGGTAGCCAATGCACGACGCATATATGATAACTACTCTAAAACTAAGGCTCCAAGAACCAACTCCTGCCTTCATAATCAGGATATACATAAATTGGTTCTGCAGTGACAAAATTTAATTTTTAATCAAATCAAATTAATAGCACTAATGATGATAAAATCCCTTAGCAGTAACTAAACTATAAATCAAATCAGTAGCCAATTATCATGTGTCTATCTCCTTCTAAATCAAATCAGTAACTAAACTAATACTAAATAATCAACTCATGTGTGTCTAGCATGCCATTCATTCCATGTTTTTGTTGTTAAGTTTTCCCTCCAAGTAGACCATGGATCACTTCCCTCAATTGTATTAATAGGAGCAGTATGTGCAATATCTTAATCATGTAGAGGTGCTTTCATATATATTTACGCCTAATTGTTCTACCATTGGACAAGTAGGCATTTCTCTTCAAATAAAATTGTTTTAACAAACATAAGCATTTATATAGGAACTAAATAACACGATTATAGAATGATGTGCGTGTGTAAATATATAGCCATTTGTTCTTCAATACTTACTAGTCCCTCTTTCAATTTACCTTCATTATGGAGAAAACCACATAATAAACCAAAAAGATCTAATGTCCATGCAAAATTGATAAACAGATATGACATCATCTCGATTGATTAATCACTCTAAAAGTCTTCTGTTAAACCTTCTCTATCCATTGGTTGTTGCCTATAAAGCAATGATTTTTATAAAACCATGTTGCACTCCCTATCATAAAAGTTGCAAGACAAAGTCTAACCATATCTAAAAACATTTGTTCCAAAATAAGATATAGTATCACATCATATTATTTCTGTGAATTCATATTTACGTATAAAAGGAAAAAAACATATTGAGAACACTTAGAGAGCCTTACACAACATAAAGAACACAAGATTTTTGAAATACAAAATTTATGGTTTTTTGCTTTTATAATAGAGTTATTCTTTCTAAACAAGAATAGAGAAAAAGCATAAATCAGAAAAATTATAAACAAGAACCCAGCCTCTAAAGAGAACACAATCAACAAAAGTTGCTATAAATTTAACCAACACAATAAGTCTTCATGTCAGAAAAAGGAAATGGTCTTTCAAAAGCCATTTCCAGAAAAAAAGAGAAGTGCATTCAAACAACGGTACAGTTATATAGGTAATGTAAAAAATACATTATGGCATACTGCTATAACTCATAGCTTTTTAATTTAACATGTGCAGGTAGAAAACCAAATTATCATTTGCCATTACTAGCCGCAGATACTCAATAAGGCATGAGCTGAAACAGCATGAAGTCTCAATTACACAACTCTTTCAACTAATTTGCATAAATTGAATATTTTAAAAAGACAAGTCCCCAACTTCACACTCTTTTCAATTCTAACTTCACATTCTTTTCGATTCTAATTCTCTAGTTGTAGTATTATGCATATACTTTCTCTAGAATGAAATATAACCAAAATAAGTATCAGAAAAGTTGATGTATCTGATTAAAAATTAAAGTTAAATACATCAACCTTTCAAATACTTTTTTTGCTTATATTTCATTCCAAAATACTCTCTCCCTCCCAAAATAATTAAGTTATTTGATCATTTTACACATATTAAGAAAAATGTATAAATATAAGAGAGAATACTTACCAAATTGTTCTTGTTAGGTATCGGTGGATTATCAATATTATAAATGTATAATAAAAGATATTGCATTGAAAATAATACAAGTAACATTAATTGAAAGAGTACAATTGAAGAAAAATTCATTGAAAATTGAAATGATCAATTATTTTAGGACAAATTTGTTTTGTGAATAAGTGAATTATTTTGGAAAGGAAGGAGCAAATAATAAACCAAATTATTGGTAGGCTTAAAGTACTTGTTTTACTTGCCCAAAGGTTAGGCCAACCTCGATGTCAGATAATATGTGAGCTAACCCAACATCACTAAGTGAGGCATACCCACGAATAATGGTTTTCCAATTATGAAACCAATTTAGTCTCTTTGAGGTATCTTGTTGAATAGTTGGTGTGCCATTTTAATCTCCCCAGTTCTAACACATAGAGCCAATATTTGTTGGTTTTGCTAAATGGAACCCAACCTCTAAACATGATAATCGGAGAAAAAGAATAAACATGAATCAATGACAATTTCTCTGAGAATCAATTTCACGCAAAGAGGAGAATCAATATCTCCAAAAATCCAATCTCAATTTCTCTGAAATGACAATCCTTGTAAATATTGAGCATTGATGATGATAAGAGTACTGACTAGAAGTTACATATATTTTATATAGTCAGTTAGTAGCAATTGATTACATTCCTTTCTGCTTTGCTAGTTGTCGATGCGGTTTCACATTCAGTTAAGCTCTTTTGTTATTTCATGCACCTATATAATGGTGGTGACGTATAGCCTCATGAAAAAAATTAATGAGATGAATTCCTCTTCAGTTTACCTTTGATCTAGGCTTTTTTTCCTCTTTTTTTCAAATCAAGAAGTTTCTTCACTCATTTTTCTTTAGTTTTTGTAATCATTGTAAGAAATACAGTTGCAAATGCGAACAATCAGAATAGACATTTAGATCAATCTCTGGATCCGTACTATGTGCATCCATATGAAAATCTGATGAGTATAACGGTGTCGCCATTGTTGTCCAGTGACAACTATCATGCATGGGGGTTGAAGATGCGAAGAGCGCTGGCGACGAAGAACAAATTTAAGTTTGTGGATGGCTCGATCCTTGTACCAAATGTACGCGATTTGAATTATGCAGGTTGGGAAAGGTGTAACAATCTAGTGCATTTGTGGATTACCAATTCCAAAGATCCTTCAATTTCGGAAAGTGGTTCGTTCATAGAAAATGCGATTGACCTAAGAATGACCGAAAAGAAATATTTATGCGCGGTGATAGAATCATAGATGCTCAATTACATCAAGAAATAGCACATCTGAAACAATGTGATAACAAAGTCACTAAGTATTTCACATAATTGAAGAAACTTTGGAAGGAGTTAGAGTAGTACAAACCTATGATGCAATGTTCTTTTCCAATTGCTTGCAATTGTGAGGCAATGAGAAATGCAAAATTGTTCAGAGTAAAAGATATAGTCACACAATTTCTAATAGCCTTGAATGGTGAGTATCAAGAGGCTTATTCACATGTTCTTTTAATGGAACGATTGCCTCAAGTGAACAAGAAAGAAAGATGAGCTATGGAGTATCCTCCACTACAATTGATATTGTTGATGATCCAACGACATTAGTAAATGCAGTAGATGGTGGAAGGTCCTATGGTCGAGGAAAAGGTGATGGATCTCATGGGAAAGGTAGAGGAATTGAAATGAAATATGATATTATAAATATGATTTTACGAATATATTTGTTGAAATATAAATTATTTGGATTGTATATGTTTGAGAAATATATATTCTTTAAAAAGATTGTTTATTATATTTTCTTGAAAGATCATTGTTATTATATATTCAAATGAAATAGTATATTATAAATAGGATTTTACAAATATAGTTGTTGAAATATGAATTATTTGGATTGCATGTGTTTGAGAGATATATATCCTTTAAAAATGTTGTTTTATTATATTTTCTTGAATGATCATTGTTATTATATATTCAAATGAAATAGTAGATTATAAATTTGATTTTTCAAATATAGTTGTTGAAATATGAATTATTTGGATTGTATGTGTTTGAGAGATATATATTCTTTAAAAAGATTGTTTTATTATATTTTCTTGAATGATCATTGTTATTTTATACTCAAATGAAATATTATGTCATAAATATGATTTTGCGAAAATGATTGTTAAAATTATGAATGATTTTGATTGTGTGTGTTGGAGATGGGTCTTGTACCCCACATATTGATGAGTTTTAAACTTCACAAAGAGATGAGGTTTAAACTCCACATATGGATGAGTATTAAACTTCACAAAGAGATGAGGTTTAAACTCCACATATAGATGAGTATTAAACTTCACAAAGAGATGAGGTTTAAACTCCACCTGGATAAGTATTAAACTTCACAAAGAGATGAGGTTTAAACTCCACATGAATGGGTATTGTACCCCACATATAGATGAGTATTAAACTTCACAAAGAGATGAAGTTTAAACTCCACCTGGATGAGTATTAAACTTCACAAAGAGATGAGGTTTAAACTCCACATGGATGGGTATTGTACCCCACATATAGATGAGTATTAAACTTCACAAAGAGATGAGGTTTAAACTCCACGTGGATGAGTATTAAACTTCACAAAGAGATGAAGTTTAAACTCCACACGGACGGGTCTTGTACCCCATATTTGGATGAGTATTAAACTTCACAAAGAGATGAGGTTTAAACTCCACATGGATGGGTATTAAACTTCACAAAGAGATGAGGTTTAAACTCCACACGTATGAATCTTGTACCCCACCTTTAGATGAGTATAAACTTCCCAAAGAGATGAGGTTTAAACTCCACCTAGATGAGTATGAAACTTCACAAAGACATGAGGTTTAAACTTCACACAGATGAGTCTTGTACCCAACACTGGATGAGCTGGTGCTCCACATGATCAGATAATACTCACTTTACAAAAGTGGTATATCTCCATCATTGAATTAATTGATTATTTTTGTGGAATAAATGTATATATTGGAATTATCTGATTATAATAGATGTGAATTATCTTTAATTTATTTGATGAGTTTTTATTAATTATTGGAAATAGTTGGTCATTATAGAGAAATCTTAGTTATATCACGAATAGTTCTAAAGAATATTTTTGGATGAAGGCGGGTGCCATGATCGACTTTTCGGTTACTGCTCCGGCTAAGAATAATACTTTTTTTTAAAATTATGTGTATTATTCACTAGGATTTTGTATCTCATTAAAGTGTTGTTTTCAGATACTGAGACCGTTGGGAACGTCGAGAGATGAGAAGTCCTACCTCCCTTGAGAAGACTGATTTCTTTCGATTAGTTTAGTAGATTAAGTATAAGTAGACATAATGTCTACATCGTACTTTATGTTGGGATAAGACACTATTTGCCCAGTTTTGAATATTTTAATTATTAAATATTTTCCAGTTGTAAGGATTTATTTTGAGATTTCATAACATTACTTCTTTCTAACAATTCATTATTTATTACAATACCTTATTCTCTTACGTAATTTTGAAAAAATTTCCGTTATTGTCTCAACTTTTATACCCACACAACAGGGCGTTACAATCTTGCTCACTAATATTTGAATCAAACTACTGTACAATACAGGGGAGGAGTTTGAAGATGGTTGGTTTGGCTAAAGATGAACTATATTACTTACAGTAAGAATTAAAGCT
Organism: Cicer pinnatifidum; assembly: GCA_037974775.1. Lineage (NCBI taxonomy): Eukaryota > Viridiplantae > Streptophyta > Magnoliopsida > Fabales > Fabaceae > Cicer > Cicer pinnatifidum. The sequence continues at coordinate 25,123,488 of JBBPBR010000007.1, read as the reverse complement.
ATCAGGTTCTCCATCTAGTTTTCGTATTGCACTTAGTTTGAATACCAAAATGATTTCCACATTTGAATTATGGCATTTTTGTTTAGGGCACTTACCATATGATAGAAAGTTAGAAATGAATAAGCAATATGGCTACATTTAAGTTGGCGGCAAAACACCTTGTGACATTTGCCACATGGCTAGACAAAAGAGATTGTCATTTCATATTAGTAATCATAATGTTGTTTTTGTTTTTGATTTGGTACATCTTGATATTTGGGAACCTTTCTCCAATAAATCAATAAAGGATTTTAGATATTTTTTTTTACTATTTTAGATTATCACAGTAGATATGTTTGGGTTGTGATGCTAAAGTTTAAGTCTAAAGTTCCTAGTAGAGTGTAGAATTTTTGTTGCTGTGGTGGAAAATCAATTTGATAAATGTGTTAAAAATATAAGAAGTGATAATGGACCAAAATTCTTATTTACTGATTTTTATTCTACAAAAGGAATTATGCATTAGAGAAGTTGTGTTTAAACTCCACAACAAAATGGTAAGGTGGAGAGAAGGCAACAACACATTTTAAACATTAGTAGAGCTCTTATGTTTCAATCTAAGCTTCCTAAAACTTATTGGTCGTACTAAATACAGCATACAATTTTTTTAATGAATAGGAATCCCACTAAATTGTTGGGAAACAAGTCCTCGTATGAAGTACTTTATGGAACACAACCTGATCTTAGCTTTTTACGGGTCTTTGGTGGTTGGTGTTATGCGTCTACTTTACCCATTAATCGCCATAATTTTGATTCTAGTGCAAGAAAATGTGTTTTCTTAGGTTACAAGTATGATATGAAAGGCTACACCTTACTAGACACTCACACTACATAAATATTTGTGTCAAGAAATGTTCACTTTTATGATTTGGGACTGCCTTTTCAACATACAATTCAGGATATCAAGTTTGCATTTTATACTCCTTATTCGCCTGCACCTACAACTGGCCATACCTCCACCCTTGACCCTTACCCCTCACATATGCAGGATCTTCCTTCTATTCACACAAACCCTACCACAACACCTTTACAACCTATTGATATGTCAATCAACTCTTCTTCACCCAACCAATCAACCCTTACACCTATTCCTACAAGGAAAACTTCTAGGCATACACAAAAACCAACTTACCTCAATACGTTTGTAACTCAAATTCCTTGACTACCACTTACCCTTAATCCAAAGTTTTGTCTTACTCTTATCTATCTCCTAAATATCAAGCCTATGCCTTTTCTCATTATTTCAGATATTGAGCATCCCTCCTATGCAGCAACTAGCAAAGACGCTAGATGGCAAGAAGCCATGAGACTTGAAATGGAAGCTCTCAATACCAACAAAACACTCATACCAATGGGGAAAAATAAACTTGACACAAAGGCAACTTCATGGAAGATGCATATGCCATGACATGATGATGCATTATCAAAATAAAATATTCACATCAGTCCACTAAGATACATATGCCATGACACGATGATGTATTATAAAAATCAAACATTCTCACACAGCTCACTAAGGTTAGGTCAAATGATCCAAAAGTAACTTATACGAAATCATCACTTTATTCAAATATCACTAAGATCATACATCACAGGTTCTTATCATGAAAATCAAATATTCGTAAACAACCATCGTAAAAATCAAAGCTTCCAGCCCACATATCATGAAGATCATATATTCATAAGCAACTATCACAAAGATCAAAGCTTCCACCACACCTATCAAGAAATCATATATTCATAAAATTATCATATAAATCAAAACTTTAATCAGTTACATTATAAAAATTTAAACTTTTATCACATACATATAGAAATTGAAATCTTTATATATGCCACACATAAATTCAAATTTTATCACATATATCATAAATAAGACTCTCAAAACATTAAAAATAAAACTTAAATTTTCTTTACACGTACTACACAGTTATAGAATTTAAATCAGACAACAACCTAATAAAAGTTTTTAATCTATATTTTAATCCTACAAACCATAATTAGTTATATAAATTCAATTATTACTAAATAGGACTACCGCCATGCGTAACGAGCCCCGAATGAATTATTGGGAAATATGGTTTTCCCGTTCATCTCACATTATAATATACTCATGAAATCAAACGTCCTCTCGTCCCTTACCTTTTTCTGACGCTTTCACACACGAATACAAGTCCGCAAGAAAAAACATATGTTCTTTGACTCTTTGTCCTTCAATCGATCTAACTCGATAGTTTATTGGTAAACGTCAAAAATAAATTATGACAACACACTCTAAAAGGGTCAATTTTCGAAACTAAATCAAGTAAACTTACCTAAATCGAAAAATAATCATGGTATAGTATAGTTGTCGTTGACATGGTCGTTTTGGCGTTGGTTTCACTCAAATCAGACTTACGGTGAAGAACAACGGTGCAAACTAACGAATTTCATAAAATGGAGAAGTCGAGTATTTTAGAGAGGAATTGGGATGGTTAAAAATCTGAGTAAGTATGTTTAATTGACTAACTAAATGAATGAAACAACATACTAAAATTTGAACAAAAACGTAGAAAAATTTATGGGATAGTTATTGATCACTGGTGTCAAAAGATAATCCTAATTTTTGTTTATTCTTGACTGGACATGCAGTTTCCTTATATGTATATACATATTTTTTAAATTAGGTTTAACTTGTATATGGGTCAAATCCATAAAACACATTTTACTCATTTCTTTTATTTTTTTTAAATAAAATCAACAATTACTAAAACTAATTTTTTTAACACAACTTCATTACTAAAGTATTACTAATATTTCAAAACTAATATTTATAAAAAGTAATTAAAGTAATTACTATTTTAAAATACATTAATAACAAAAACTCTCATATTCACAATATTAACTACAATCATTACTATAATATTTTACAAAATAATAACATAAATATGCTACCATCTTTATAGAATTGTCAAAACGATAAAATAAATA
>JBBPBR010000007.1:25099118-25120385 GCA_037974775.1 Cicer pinnatifidum | reverse complement strand
TAAAGAAATTAATTACAATATTACTAATATCTTAAGACAATTATTTATACAACAAATAATTAAAAATAGGAAATAGTCTTAAATAATTAAAATATAACTATGCACATATTTATCATGTAGTCAAACACACACTAAAATATCACCACAAATATCTAATGCAAATCTACATGTAAGCTCATTCAAATCTTATCCTCTAAAACACTTTTGCTAAAATACCATTATATTTTTGAAAAATAAATTAAATAATTAAATATAATATTTATAATTTATATATATATTACTCAATAAATTAAATAATTAAATATAATATTTATAATTTATATATATATTACTCAATAAATTAAACACTAAGAAATCAATGATTGAATAATAGGAAGGCAGTCACATTAATCTTTAGCCAAATGAGTAGAAGGCATCGTTTTAATTATCTTGTTGCATCATTTTTTCTTAAACACTAAGAATTTGTATACTTAAGGATTACGAATTTTGGAACCTATAAAAGGCATGAGTGTTCAAGTGTTTTCATATGTCTGTCAAGTTTTGAGTAGAACTAATATTAACTAATTCTTCTCTCCCTCTGTCTTTATTCTATTTGTTGAGTTTATGAGAAATTATGTCCCCCTGATATCAAATTAATTGGTCACAGAGCAGATGAATTTTTCCTAGTGTGAGTGTCAAAATATTTTAGTGTGTGAGAAGCATGAGAGTTCTCACCGATAGGAAAATTTTGGAAGTATATTCAATGAGAGATATGGCAAACAATTACATTATCGCCTAGTTCGGTCTTAAATTAGATACAAATTTAGATTTTAGTATTATGAACTTTTAATAATAACAAATCTAAAAGCTCACAATTTTTGGATCTTTGTGGAACCTGAATTACAAAATGGAGCTGATGAAACTACTCGAAGAAAGGACTAATTGGCACTTACACAAATTCATTAAGGAATATATTACTAAATTTTTGGTAAAATAGTAAATGCCATGATTGTTAAAGAAATGTGTGACCTATCACGTAAATGAGTTGAGAAGATCTAAAATTAAAAATTGCAATCTCTATGGAGAGAATATGAAATGTGTATCATATGTCTAATTCAAAAACAATAGAACAATATTTTTTTGGTGTTACAAATCTTGTCAATTAGATGAAGGTGTATAGAGAAGACATTCTTGATAGCAAAGTGGTGGATGAAATTCTAGGCACCATCCTGATGAAGTTTGATTATGTGGTGACTACGATAAATGAGTTCCACGACCCTAAAACCTTGTCAATAGCAGATATCCAGATAAATATTGAAAGTGACGTTAACATAATATTTGAAAAGACAAAAGAGATAAAATAATAAATTTTGAAAAGTGATGTGAACCTCAACAATGTTGTTAAATCTAGTCAAATAGGAGAAGGTAAATGTCGTGACAATATCAATAATGGTGGAATTGGAAATTTTAGAGGTTGAAGTTGAGAAACCTTTAGAGGAAGAGGACGTAGTAATTTCAGTCAATGGAGTGACACCAATTTCAATCTAGCAAATCAAGAAATTGGAGGAAATAATTATTGGCCATACCAACTGATAATGGTGTACTGGGCTAGGTTTGTGTCCCGAACCAGTATTGGCTCGTAAGCAATAGGTTGGATCGAACCCGGTCTCTAAAAAACATGGACAGAAAAATAAGGACAAGACAAGGATATGGTAGAAAAAGGAACGAGTTCGACTTACCCTTCATGTTATTTGTCCCATCCCAAATTACTTTAAGGACAAACGATTATTTTGTATTATTATTGATTCACTCTTTAAAAATTATTATCAATCAAATCATTAACTTAGTAACTTAGGGTTTGTATAACAATGTTATGAACTACTACTCTTGAATATATAGATGACAAGTGGTAACCATAGATAACTTGTTAGGATTTACTTTATGTTTAGTTTATTTCTTTCTAAAAATAGTTTAAGGATTACTATTTGGCGACTCGTCTTGAGATCAACCCAATCAAATGTTGGGATCAGGTAAGGGCACACCAAACCCGATCAACCCATCATTTGAACACCCTTCCATGTGGGGCAAGGAAATAGGTGACTACAATAAGGAGAAGACAAAGTATATTTGTTATCACTATGGAATATTTGGATACAAAGTAGCTGACTACAGATATTGTCGTTAGAAAAACATGGCAAATAATTAATACCAAAATAGTGGTGAGAGTTTTGAAAATCCTCAATTTATTTTTAGCAAGTAATACTTTTTTACAAGATGACAATATTTGGATATTTGGTGTAGTAATCACATGTATAGGGAAAATGAATTATTTTCTTCTTAAATGAAATGGTAAATTTTATCGTGAAATTAAAAAATAATTAAAATCTACCAATTTTGGAGAAAAGCTTATAATTGCTATAAGATTGAAAGACGGATAACAAAACTTTATTGTTGATGTTTTCAATTATCATGGACTACATTCCAATCTATAAGAAGTATGGGACAACTACAAAACATAGGCTACAACATGGAGAGACATAATGGCTACTGCACGTTGATTGAAGATTTATTATAAAGATAGAAACGACACCCAATCACCTATCTCCTTTGAAAATTCAATAGGAAATATTTTCTTGCTTGAGTTATTTAATTCCAAATGATGATTGGTTGTCGCATACGAGATTTGGACACTTCCTTTTCTTTGACATGAATTATCTACCAAGAAAAGAATATGTTTCTGGTTTGTCTGTTGTGAATATTTCAAATGGTGTATGTGAGACTTGTCAAATGGGAAAGAAGTAGAACAAATCTTTTTAATATCTGATGGTTGTAAGTATTTTATTATTGTTACTAATGACTTTAGCAAAAAAACTGGAATATATTTTCTGAAGTAAAAATCATAAGTATGCAATGTTGTTGGACAAAGACATGTGCAACTATACACAATTAAACAAATAATAAAGTGATGAGTAAATATCGTTCTCATAAAGATTGTTTTAATTAATTAATTTTCATAAATCATACATTCAATCAAATTCATTAGTGACTAGAGAAAGGGTAACAATGATATTCATGTTCCAATGAGAAAATAAGATTAAAAGTAAGGTTGGAATAAAAAGATCAAGGTTTAATTGATGAAAAATGTTGATTTATATTTCCTTTTAACTATTTCATAGTTACTAATTATGTTATGTGGAGTCGTAGAACCTAAGTGCTCCTAACCTAGGGGTATCTTTCAATAACATAATAAACTAGAATGATAAGATTTCCGAATGTCTAAGCTCTCATTATATTCATTCCATAATCAGTTGAAACTATAGTTTCACTTTATAGCTTTAATCCTTATATTTAAGTGATTAGGTTAGTGAGATGTGTTCATTCACTACACTACCATATTAGATTCATGAGAACCATTCATTGAGTTAAACATGATAAGGTCTTTCTAAGGAGTGAGAAAGGCCTGCAAATGTTGAGCAAGTAAAAAAGAAAATGGGCTTTGGGTTCACTATTTGAAAGCTTTTAATCTAGCTTTCTTAGGTAAGTGGTATTGGAGGTTGCGAAACAATAGGGAATGTTTGTGGTTTAAGGTGTTATATTGTAAGTATGTGAAGGCGCAAACACGAGAAGTGTGGTTGAATTGTGTTTGTTTAATTTGAATTATTTTTAATTATTTATTCCAGAACTGGTTTGGGTTTGATGATTTTAACTAAAACAAAGACCATAGTAATCAAACTTAAGTAATCAGAGGCAACAATAAAGTAAAGAGTGTAGAAGTAAAGTGACACAAGCAAAATTTATCCTGGTTCACTACCAACTTGGTAGCTACATCCAGTCCCTTCACCTAGAAAGATTTAAGCACTAATTCAAATCCTTCAGTTACACAACACCTAACCTTGCAAGTCAATCCTCACAAAACAACCTCACACCTATAAACATTTTGAGGCAAACAAACATCTTGATCCTACAATTTAGGTCTTGTTCACACAACATATAAACCACATATTGTTGAAGGAAACTACACATTGACCCTACAAGTCAAGTCTTCTCAACACAACCTGAAAACCACATATTGCTTGAGGAACACTAAAGCCATATCGAGTTGGGTTACATAAGTTTGGAACATATTATGTTTTGTTTCTACTAAGTAGATTGTTACAATTGGTTTCTTACACTAAAACACTTAGAAAAAATTTCTTTGAGCAAGTGTTACTCTTGAACTTAAACCTTTGACCTTTGAATGTTTAGAAAATTCTAGCTCTCAAAATTTTTTCTAAATTGTATGGATTTATGAGTTCATGATTTCTTCTTCAGCCTTGAGTATCTATTTATACAATAGATTTGGGTTTCATTTATGTCCTTGTAAAATTTGGATCATATTTTTCTTGTGAACAAATTCTGAATGTATCTTCTTGTGAACAAATTATGAGTTTATCTTCTTGTGAATAATTTTGAGTGTATCTTCTTGAGAAAAAAAAAATTCTAAGAATATATCTTCTGGTAAATAATATTTTGACCATATGTTCTTGTGAACAATATGTTGACCATAGCTCCTTATGAACAATATTTTGATCATATCTTCTTGTGAACAATATATTGGTTATATCTTGTGAACAATATTTTGACCATATATATATATCTACTTGGGAACAATATTTTGACTAGGGGTGTTAAAAAAAAAAAACCAAAAACTGAACCAAACTGTCGAACCGAACCGAACTGGTTTTGAACTGAACTGGTTTAAGAACCGAACTGTTTTCGAACTGGTTTTTTAAAACTAGAACTGAACCGAACCGGTTTTTAGTTCGGAAAAAACCAAACCGAATTAGTTTTTGTTAAAAAACCGAACCGAATTGGTTTTTATTTCAAAAAACTTGAACCGGTTTTTCTAGAAGTAATTAAGGATAATTATGTAAGTTTTGGCCCATATGAACAATAAAACTAAGCTAAACCAGTTCGGTTCGGTTCAAAGTAATAAACCGGTTCACCATTTTTATAAACCGGTTCAGTTCGGCTTTTTGAATCGAAAACCGGTTTGGTTCGGTTTTTTCAAACTGAAAACCAGTTCGGTTCAATTTTCAAACGGTTCTAGTTCAGAACTGAACTTTGCCCACCCCTAATTTTGACCATATGTTTTTGTGAACAATATTTTGGCCATATCTTAATTTCACTTTAGTCAAAGATTTCTTTCAACTATATTATGAATTGTATCTAATTTGAGATTGTGTTCAAAACTTTATTCTCACAAATCTTCCTTCATAATATTCATTAATTAGAGTGGGAATGGATTCGGGATTGTTCGTGAATATTCAAAAAATCAAATTCTGCAAAGTCTTTTCTTCTAAATGTATTCTTTCAATCAGATTCGTTGACTTCCAACAAAGTCGTTGACTTTCTTGTTGGAGTGAGATGTTGTGTTTCTTGGATAATAAAAGTCAAAGGCAGAATTGTATGACTTAGAATTAGTGGCTTTGGGCAAATCACATTGTTGAATCATTAGAGTTAGTGTAACATTAGATGCTACATATCAGAGGCAGCATTTCGAGTGTGATGCAACTTTATGATCAACGGAATCTGAGCTTTGAATGTATGGCTTGAGCAATCTCTTCAGATTTAATGAGAGCTTGATATGAATTCTTCTGAGGCTTGTTGAGTTTGTGCACATCAGAGGCACACAAGAGCTTCAAATTTAGTCTTCAGAGTCAATTACTAGAGGTAGTCTTCAAACCCAAATATCAGAGACAATCTTCAGAACCTTCAGAGGCATGCGCGTATGCTTTTGTGTTCATCTGATCTCATCCTTTTGTGACTTCCTATAGTACCTTTCTATGATTTTCTTGTTCTAATTGTTGCACACTTAATGAAGCTATTAGTCCAAACCAAATGTTCTCATAAAATACCTTTGCAACACCAAAATTACAAGAGTAAAACCAACTTGATTTTAACAGTATGTGAGTGTCAATTGGAGAGTGTGTGATAGTGATAAGAAAACATCGGCGTAGTGGAAGTTTATTTTTCCCTTGTTAGAGCTGACAAGAGGTGGAGATAGGGGTTGGTTTTCTAATAATGTATTTAAATTAGTATAGCAACGAGCTGATATGTTGTTTTGGTTAGAGCCTTTGGTGGATTGAGGTCTTTTTGAGATATAGGTTTAGTAGATTGTTTAGTTTGGCTCCTGATAAAAAAATATTAGGGTTGTCGGGGTGTCAATAGGGTGTTTTTAAATTGAGTTGTCAAAGGAATCTTTTTTAGTGGAAAAGGAGTTAGTACAAGAATGTGTTTTGTTGCTCAATAATATTGTTTTGCACGATCACATTTCAGAAAAGTTGAGATGCAATCTTGGTCACGATGGAGACTACGTGGTAAAGGAGGCGTACAATTTTTTATCCGAAGAAAACTAGATTAGAAGAAGTTTAAGTTATAATGACTCTTTGTTTTGTGTGGAAGGGTGTGGGGTAGATGAATTTGTATTAATTTGTTTATAGTGTGCCCTTTGTTTTGGAGGGTTTGTTTGGCGGTGTTGATATGGTTAGGCTTATCCAGCACTTTACATAATGATGTGGAAGCACGCGTTGTGTGTGGTATATGTGGTAAACCCGTAATTCTATCATTTTAATCAAGTTGAATTTAAGGTTAATCTTATTTTTGAGAAGGTGCAATTGATAATATGGATGTGATTTCGTGCTAAGGATGTTAGTTTAATTTATAATTTTCATTCTCGGTGATCAAATCCTAGGGTGTGCTTGGGATATGTCAAGTTATAATGGTTTGAAATGTTCCTTTTAATGTAATCTCCTTTTGGTGGTATGGGAAAAGGCCTTATTTGTTATTTTGTTATTTTCCTTTTTAGCAATTAGTTTGTTGGTTTATTATTAGCCAAAACATATAATACTCATATCTCATTTTAATATTGAAATTATTACAATTATAAAGAAAAGAAAGCTTTACTTCTTAGAAATTGGATGGAGAAAAAAAAACAAAGAAATATTACATTAAAAAAATACACTTTGAATATGCTTAGCCCATAATCAATCATATATTGATAAATTTGAATCATTGAAACGTTGGTAAATTCAATATTTATAAATAACTAATTTTTAGTTTTTATTTCGTTTTTGTGTGTACTAAAAATAGCTTATATTTTCTATAAGTTTTAAATTATTTTTTTCTTATTGGTTAAGTAATTTTTTGTGAACTTTTATATAATTGTGAATGTTTTTGTTTATTGGTTAAGTTTAATATATTTGTTTTAGTATTTATTTTTTAAATTTAGCTACCCATAAAATTTCTAACTTTGCCACTTTCATAATCGATATATATATATATATGATCCAAATACGTAAGAAGAATGCATCGAAAAATCAAATTAAAATGTGTAGAAACAGAAAAACTACTTTCTTTTTAAATGTCACATAAAAGACTACTTTGGAATTCATAAGAATGGACTAAAACAATGACAAAAGAACTCTCGTAGCACCAAATCAATAGCAAGGTGATCAAATTGGCGATCTCACTCCTCAATTAAACTTTTTCCCCAGAAGAAAGTTAATCGGTCTTCTTCTTCTGACAAGAACAAAGATAATAAAAGAAACATTTCAATACATTTATTACAAGGGTTTAAATAAATATAAATAGTATTTTAAGAAAGCAAGAAACATGCATATAGCTTACATTCATCCACTTAATTCGCAAAGCTACATCGCGTGCCAACTTATTAGTCCCTATATGTGTTGCTATCTTTACACATTGCATTGGCCAAGAATATGATGCGAACCTTAAAGCAAAAATTTGAAATTTTAAATTAAAGAAAGAGTTGATTAAGTTGTTATAAACAAATTAAAGAGAATAATAACTCACATAATGAGGCCTTCTACAAGAGCCATGTCTTCTTCCTCGGTCCAAACTAAGCATATTCCGGAATTGTGTTTCAATGCAAGTACTGTTGGTGAATCATTGGGAGCGTAAAGCTCCAAATCGCTCATAGGAATCTTAGACATTGATACACTTTGCTTAAGAGTTGAGAGTGAGAGATAAAAGAGAGAGTGAGTGAACTTTCTTTTTTTGACAACAAAAATTGAGGTTTAATTGTCTGAATTTACCAATTGAAGAACTTGTTTAAATAGGCACTTAAGACCCAACCTCGTTATAAGCTTTTTTTTTTTTTAGATTACATCTATCCACATCTTTTATATTATTAAAAAGATTCAATTTGGTTTTATTTTGGATATATGCTAGCTATTTTATGAAAACGATTTGATTCAAAAAAATTATTCAAATTATATCTTTAGAGAGCATTCAACCCATTGATATTGTTTAGTATCCCTTGAAAGGTGCGGTTGAATCTCACCAAAAACAAAATTACTTAGATAATTCATGAGGTGATATTTCCGATTTGGCCTCTAGAAATATATGATTTCCATAATTAATTTACCCGTAATAGAATTTTGTTTAGATTTAAAAAATCCGCGTGTTGTATATAATTAAAAAGATTCACTTGTTTCTATTTTGTTACTATTTTGTAAAAGATTTGATTTTTCCTCTAGAAATAAATGTATTGCCACAATCAATTTACATTTTAGATTTAAAAATATATTGAATATTTAAAAAAAAAATAGATATGAATTTGTGTTTATGATATGAAAAATTAAAAATATTATTTCTTTTAATTTAAATGTGATTAATACTTAGTCAAAAAAATTACATCAAGGTGGTGTATTTATTATGATTTGAAATAATTTTAAAATATTATATGGGATGGAAAATTCTTGAGGTATTCAATCAAGATTTTAGGGTCCATTTGATGTGCAAGATAGAAAGACACATAATAAAATATAAAGCTCCACAATGATAGGATAATATATAATAGAATAGTGACAGGATAAGTATTATCATATTTTGTGTTTGATACACACATGATAACATTTTATTTTGTCCTGTATTTCATACACATCTCATTATATATATATATATATCACATTGTGGAATCGAGCGTTGTAAAAGATACAACAGCACTTTTTTTTTTTTTTTAAAAAAAAAAGCGCTATAAAACATGTAGATATAATACGCGCTTGTTATGCACATTTTACAGCGCTTTTTCAAAAAAGCGCTGTAAAATGCGCGCACATAATATGCATTATTATGCACATTTTACAGCGCTTTTTACAACGCTTTTTTGAGGAAGCGCTGTAAAATGTGCACCTATACTTCATATATTGGGTGCGCCTTTTACAGCGCTTTTTGGAAAAAGCGCTGTAAAATATACACCCAATATATGAACTGTGCGGCCATCTACGTTGTCTCAGGTATTTATTAATTTGTTGTTGTCAAAAAATCTTTAGTTTTTTAATAATTGAAAACTAATAAATTGTTACATATTAAATCTTTTCTTTTTGAAATTTGTTGATCTGTTTTGTTTTGAAATCATTTCTGTTTAGAAATTGTTACATAATAATGGACCTTGGTTTCCATTTTCCAATATTAGATATGTTGATATTGGTTTCTTTTTGAAATTTGTTGATCTGTTTAGTAGCTTATTATTTTTGTAACTGCATTTATATAGGTCATATAATATGGATCGGAAATAGATGTCTTCCAATCGATGGTCAAAAGAGTATGAAAATGGAGTGAAGGAGTTTGTTGAGTTTGTAGTGAAGAATGCAAAAGATCCAAATAGAGTCGTTTGTCCTTGTTTAAAATGTTGTTTTGGAAAACGCGTTAGAGAAGATGAATTGGAAGGACATTTAGTATGTAACGGAGTTGATCAAAGCTATAAATGTTGGATAAGACATGGTGAGAAAAAAAAAAAGGAAACATTAATTTTGAGAATGGTTCGACATATGCTTCAAGTAACTTCGATACATATACATATGAGCCGGACCGAGTTGAGGAGATTGCAAAAGCAGTTGATGAAGATCTTCGAGATTGCCCTAAAATATTTGAGAATTTGTTGATTTATGTAGAGAAACCATTATGTAATGGTTGTACTAAATTCACAAGACTGTCGGCGATATTAAAGTTGTACAACCTAAAAGCGAGTAATGGATGGTCTGATAAAAGCTTCACATAATTATTAACACTCTTAAAAGATATGTTGTCAGATGATAATGTACTTCCCAGTCGAACCTACGAGGCTAAACGGATTTTGTGCTCTAGTGGCATGAGTTACGAAAGGATTCATGAGTGTCCTAATGATTGCATTTTATTTCGAAATGAATATGAATTACTAAAGGCGTGTTCGAAATGCAATGTCTTTCGATATAAGAAGAAATAATCTACTCCAACAAAAGTCGTGTGGTATTTTCCTATTATACCGAGATTTAGGCGCATGTATCGCAGTAAAGAAGATTCAAAACACTTAACATGGCATGCAGATGAAAGAATTAGAGATGGAATGTTTCGACACCCTATAGATTCCCCACAATGGGCAAAAATTGATCACGAGTATCCTAAATTCGGGATAGAGTCAAGAAATCTAAGACTTGCACTTTCTACTGATGGAATGAATCCACATGGTCTTCAAAGCATCTCACACAACATGTGGCCTGTGATTTTGTTGATTTATAACCTACCTCCATGGTTATGTATGAAGCGTAAGTTTATGATATTGTCTCTGTTAATTTATGGACCCAAACAACCAGGGAATGATATCGACGTATTCTTGACTCCTTTAATTGAAGTTTTAAAAATTATGTGGGAGACAAGTGTGGATGTTTATGATGGGTATAAGTAAGAATGTTTCAATTTGAGGGCTATGTTGTTTGGCACAATTAATGATTTTCCAGTATATGGTAATTTATCAGGATATAGCATTAAAGGTTAGTGTGCATGTCCTATATGTGAAGAGAGTACAAATTGGATGCGTTGAAACATTGTAAGAAGAATGTGTTTCTTGGACATTGTAGATTTTTACCTTATAGTCATCAGTATCGTGGGTGGAGAAATGCATTCAATGGAAAATCAGAGGAAGGTAAAGCTCCTTTAGCACCGACTGGATATCAAATACTTGAAAAAGTACAAGGTTTGACCAATAAATTTGGCTTGCGGGAGAGCTGGTCAAAACTGGGTGGAAGAAAACGTCAATTTTCTTTGAATTGCCATATTGGAAGTCAATGTATATAAGACATTTCCTCAATGTGATGCATATTGAAATAAAAAAAGTATTTGATAGTGTTATTGGTACGTTACTCAATGTTCCAGGAATGTCTAAAGATGGCATCAATGCAAGATTGGACTTGGTTGATATGGGAATAAGAAATAAATTGGGTCCCGTAAAGAAAGGAAATCGCACATATCTACCTCTAGCCGCTCATACTCTATCTAGAAAGGAAAAAAATTGTTTTATGTAAATTTCTACACGAATTTAAAGTTCCAGAAGGATACTCTTCAAACATTAAAAATTTGGTTTGTATGAAAGACCTCAAGTTAAAAGGTTTGAAGACCCATGATTGTCATATTCTAATGGAGCATTTGCTACCAATAGGTATACGTTCCATTTTACCTGAAAAGTTCGACGAGCCTTAACTAGATTATGTTTCTTCTTCAGGGAAATTTGTAGTAAAGTGATCGATCCTCATAAATTATCGACATTGCACAGAGAAATTGTTGTTACTTTATGTGAGCTTGAAATGTATTTCCCACCCTCGTTTTTTGATATAATGGTTCACCTTACTGTTCATCTGGTTAAGGAGACACAACTTTGTGGGCCAACCTATATGAGATGGATGTATCCGATAGAACGATATATGAAAATATTAAAAGGGTACGTAAAAAGTAGAAGTCGACCAGAAGGTTGTATTGCTGAACGGTACATTGTTGAAGAAGCTGCTGAATATTTGTCCAATGTTGAATCCATAGGGCTTCCCATGTCTCGTCATTCAGGAAGAATATAAAGAGAAGGGATAATTGGAAGGAGACTACTGACCATATCAAGGACAGAATGGGAGCAGACACAATTGTATGTTCTGCACAATGATGATGAGGTTCAACCGTATGTTACAATACACATGGATCAGTTATCTCATTTGAACATGAATAGGAATCAAAATTGGATAACTCGAGAGCACAATCGAAGTTTTATAACATGGTTAAAAAATCACATAAAGTCAAAGTTTGATATAGACCTCGGATCAATTTCACAGAGATTAAGGTGGCTAGCAAATGGTCCGAGTTTACATGTCTTTTCTTACACTGGTTATGTTATTAACGGCTACACATTTTATACCAAAGAACAAGATGATCAGACCACTATGCAAAATAGCGGAGTCACTCTCGTAGCTGAAGCGATGCATGTCTCAAGTGGAAAAGACAAAATCCAATATATGCAAATCTATCATATTTTGGGGTTATCGAGCGCATATGGGAGTTAGAATACACAATGTTTTGTGTTCCCATATTTGGTTGCAAGTGGGTCGATAATAATAATGGCGTTCGGATTGATGAGTCAGGGTTCTTGCTTGTCGATTTTAATAGGATGGGATACAAAGACAAGCCTTTTATTTTAGCGTCACAAGCTCAACAAGTGTTTTATGTCACTGATCCTGCTGATGATAAATGGTATGTTGTCCTATCGACCAATAAAATAAGTGATGATAACAATAATGATGAAGATGTTGGTAATGATCTTTTATTTGCAACATCACAACAACCACATGAAATTGATTCAACTGATGATGGTTTATATCTTAGAGATGATCATGATGAGGGAATTTGGATTAATCCATCATTTAGTATTGTAAATGGACAAACAAATGTGAACATGTTTAATTGTTTTATATAAGCCATGTAATCTGAACTAAGTTAATGTAAATTTAATTATTTGAACATGTTTAATTGTTTTATATAAGCAACCATGTATTTGATTTTCTGATTAATTTATTTTCTACTTCTATTTAGCTTGATTTGAGTGTTTTATACTAAGTTCATGTAATTTAATATAAACTAGTAATTAAATGAACTGAACTGAATATAAATTAGTAATTTACATGAAAATTAGTAATTTACATGAACTGAACTGAACTGAAAAAGAGCCTTATATATAAAAATAAAACAAGGAGATCTTTTACAGCGCTTTTTCAAATAAGCATTGTAAAATACCCTTTTAAAAATAAAATAAGGAGGCCTTTTAGAGCGCTTATTTGAAAAAGTGTTGTAAAAGGATTTAAAAACAACATTCATATAACATAAAAAAACAAGGATGTCTTTTACAGCGCTTATTTGAAAAAGAGCTGTAAAAGAGCCTTTTTAAAAATAAAATAAGGAGGCCTTTTAGAGCGCTTTTCCAACAAGCGCTGTAAAAGGCTTTAAAAAAAACATTCATATAACATAAGAAAACAAGGAGGTCTTTTACAGCGCTTATTTGAAAAAACGTTGTAAATGAGCCTTTTTAAAAATAAAATAAGGAGGCCTTTTAGAGCGCTTTTCCAACATGCGCTGTAAAAGGCTTTAAAAAAACATTCATATAACATTAGAAACCAAGGAGGTCTTTTATAGCGCTTATTTGAAAAAGCGCTGTAAAATAGCCTTTTTAAAAATAAAATAAGGAGGCCTTTTAGAGCGCTTTTCCAACAAGCGCTGTAAAAGGCTTAGGCATTTTAGAGCGCTTTTCCCACAAGCGCTGTAAAAGGCTTATAAAAAAACATTGTAAAAGGGTTTTATATATAAAAGTAAACCGCTTCAGTTTCCTCTTCATTACGTAAACTTCACTATCATCTCAATCTTCATCGTTCTTCTCTTCCTTTGCGACCCCTATCATCTCTTCCATTACGAACCTTATTTCCACGATCATCTCCCTCATTTTGAACCCTCATTTATGTGCGTTACGTATTTCTTCGAACCCTCATTATTCAGGTATTGATGTTATTAATTTTTTGTTATCACTAAAATGCATGTTGAGCTTGTTTAAGTTATACTGATACTGATATGTACTTAGAATACTGCATGTTGAGCTTGTTGAAGTTATACTAAACTGCATGTTGAACTTGTTGTAGATAAATGGATACACCAAAGATTTAGAATGTCAAAATGAAGAAGTTGTCAACACTAAGACTTACGAAAATGAAGTCAAACATGGTACAACTATAATGCAAAAGGTCATAAAAGCAAGGAGCAACGACATTAAATTTGAGGTATACTATACTATGTTTGCTGTTTATTTTTTATCGTTTTTTAAAAGCATGTACTTACTATATGAGTTTATTAGGTTGGATGGAATGAGAGTGGTCAGCCAATTGACCCCAACAGCTCCATGTGTGTAAGTTACATTGGGGCTGTTGTTCGTCAAAATATCCCCGTTACAATTGACGATTGGAGAGATAAGGCGTTGAAGGATGCCAAAGATATACTGTGGAATGACATACAAGTAACATTTTTGATCCACTCTTTTGTCATTTATAATTTTTTTCCATTGAAATACTTTACTCAAACTATATCTTTATTTCGCTTGCAGACTGCTTTTGTTCTTGATGAGGGGAGAAAGAGTTACGTCTTGAGAGTTGCCGGGAAAATACATCGGGGTTTTAGATCTCACCTCTCTAATTTCTATCTAAAAGATAGAGAAGGAAATACGAATGCTGAAGCTCCAAGAATATATAAACATTATATATCAAATGATGAATGGAGTGCATTTGTATCAAAACGTTTGGACCCCGCGTTTGTGGTAAGTGATTAATTTATTAGCATTTGTGTTTTATTATTCATATTCATAGCGTATTTTAAATTTTTACACGATTGTTATTTTTTTTATATAGAATATAAGTAAGGAAAATCGCGAAAGGGCAAGAAATCCGACGCACCTATACAAAAAATCACGTATGGGATATGCACGTATTGAGCAAAAACTTGTAAGTAATTAAACATCACTTTTATATAATGAAGTAATTTGTATTATAAACTATAGTTTCTAACTAATATTTTGTTTATGATCTTAACGAATAGCGACAAGACACCCAATCCGATCAACCGTTGGGTCGTCATATATTGTGGAAGGAAGCTCGTGTAAATAAAGACGGAGTGGTTGACAATGAAAATGTCCAAAAAATAATAGAACTTTTTGTAAGTATATTATCACTTTAATATTTTTTAATATTGTATTTTATCACTTGAATACTTTTGAATATTGTATTTTAAAAATGTTATTGAACTTATCTTTTTAATCCTACATGTATTTTAGGAGACTATCGAACAAAGTTATGAAAATCAAGAGAGCAACAAGGCTAGTTGCAGGGACATTTTTGGGTAAAGTGTTTAATGTTCCTGAGTATTCTAGTCGGGTTAGGGGGAAAGGATTTGGCGTAACTCCCAAAAGCTATTTTTCTCAAGAGAAGCGCCAAAATTCTTCCAATGAGGAAGTATTAGAGAAGCTCAAACTCCTTACAGAGCAAGTGGCACTTTTGGTGAAGACGAACAAAGACAAGCAACTCCCGGATCCGCTCCAACATGAAATACAAATGGAGAGTGAAACCGCGAGTTGCAACATCGGTCTCAAAAGTATTCTCGAGGTAATTAATTATTTACTTAGGTATTAAATATACTTATATATTAACCGTACTTATGTTTTAACCATTGATTTAGGGTGTCACTCCATGCGTGCTATACTTATCATCCCCTACTCATTGGAAGTTTGGAAAAGGAAAATTGTACAATACTTCGGGAGAAGTATTGCACAATACACCGATCCCTGCGGGCCATATCAATGTATCACCAATTATTGCTTTGAAACCAACTGCACCGTTGCCGATACCAGACAATGATGGAGATATGCAACTTTTGGGCGAAGCAATTGGTAGTTATATGGCATGGCCCACACATCTCTTTACCCTCGATAAGGTATATTTAATTAATTAAAATGTATGTTTAATTGATACGTATATTTAATTGCTGATTTTTTTTCCGCTCCTAACTTTAATTTCACATTTATATTTAGATGTTGAAAAAGCCTAAAGGGAATGATAAAAAGATTCCCATAAACGAATTAATTATATCTCCCGAAAAGGTTTGTCACATTTATTCCCTAAGGTTTGTCATTTTTTCAGATTCAATAAACTAACATTTAACTTCATTTTTGTAGATCCAATTAAATAAACCACCCGCACAGCAAAAAAAAGCCGGCAAACCTCAAAAATTGGAGGGTAATAGAGCTGGCAAACTACAAAAGCTGGAGGGAAATAAAGCTGCCAAATTTGCAGCTAGAAAACTGGATTAGTGACAATCGGTCGCTGCTGCTCCTAAAATAAGTCAGCCATGCCTTGCTAAATACGGGGCGTGTCTTGAAATCCAAGTAAAAAGGAACATGGGCAACAACGACGATTCGCGCATCATACCCATGAATAAAGCTATATTCGGAGATGAGTATGAAGAATTTCTCGAAAAGGAGCACATTTACGAACTTCTCAACCATAAGGAGCTGAGTGCTACTGTCATCAGCTTGTACATAAGGTAAAAAATACTTTTAATTGCATTTATTGGTAATTAATTAAATTTATTGGTAATTAATCTAGTTTGAAATTTTCATTGAAGGTTTTTATATGAGAAGGTTGTGTGCACGCACATATTGTCAAATAGATACTCATTCTTGTCTCCGCATAAGCTTTCGATGTGCAAACTTGATCCAGTAAATGTAAAGAATTACATTGTAGATATGTTATTAGGAAATATAGAGAAGGATAAATTGTTCTTAGCACCATATAATTCAGGGTACGTACGCATACAAAAAATCACGTATGGGATATGCACGTCTAGAGCAAAAACTTGTAAGTAATTAAACATCACTTATATAATGAAGTAATTTGTATTATAAACTATAGTTTCTAAGTAATATTTTGTTTATGATCTTAATGAATTGCTACAAGACACTCAATTCGATCAACCGTTGGGTCGTCATATCTTATGGAAGGAAGCTCGTGTAAATAAGGACGGAGTGGTTGACAACGAAAATATTCAAAGAGTAATACAACTTTGTGTAAGTATATTATCACTTTAATATTTTTTAATATTGTATTTTTCACTTTAATATTATCACTTTAATATTTTTTAATATTGTATTTTAAAAATGATATTGAACTTATCTTTTTAATCCTACATGTATTTTAGGAGAATATCGAACAAAGTTCGGAAAATCAAGAGGGAAACAAAGATAGTTGCAGGGACATATTGGGTACAGTGTTTAATGTTCCTGAGTATTTCAGTCGCGTGAGGGGGAAAGGATTTGACGTAACTCCTAAAAGCTATTTTTTACAAGAGAAGCGCCAAAATCCATCCAATGAGGAAGTATTAGAGAAGCTCAAACTCCTATCAGAGCAAGTGGCACTCTTCATGAAGACGAATAAAGACAAGCAACTCCTGGATCAGCTTCAACATGAAATACAAATGGAGAGTGAAAATGCGAGTTGCAACATCGGTCTCAAAAGTCTTCCCAAGGTAATTAATTACTTACTTATGTAATTACTTTTGTATTAAATATACTTATGTATTAATCATACTTATGTTTTAACCATTGATTTAGGGTGTCACTCCATGCGTGTTGTACTTATCCTCCCCTACTCATCGGAAGGTCGGAAAAGGAAAATTGTACAATACTTCGGGAGAAGTATTGCACAACACACCGATCCTTGTGGACTATGTCAAAGTATCACCAATTATTGCTTTGGAACCAACTGCACCGTTGCCGATACCGGACAACGATGGAGATATGAAGTTTTTGGGCGAAGCAATTGGTAGTTACGTGGCATGGCCCACACATCTTGTTGCCCTCGATAAGGTATATTTAATTAATTGAAATGTATGTTTAATTGATATGTATATTTAATTGCTGATTTTTTTCCGCTCCTAACTTTAATTTCACATTTATATTTAGATTCTAAAAAAGCCTAAAGGGAATGATAAAAAGATTCTCATAAACGAATCAATTACATCTCCTAAAAAGGTTTGTCACATTTATTCCCTATGGTTTGTCATTTTTTCATATTCAATAAACTAACATTTAACCTCATTTTTTCAGATTCAATCAAATAAACCACCCGCACAGCAAAATAAAGCCGGCAAACCTTAGAAATTGGAGGGTAATAGAGCTGGCAAACTACAAAAGCTGGAGGGTAATAAAGCTGCCAAAGTTGCAGCTAGAAAACTGGATCACGGACAACCGGTCAATGCTGCTCCTAAAATAAGTCAACCATGTCTTGCTAAATACGGGGCGTGTCTTGACATCCAAGTAAAAAGGAATATGGGCAGCAACGACGATTCACGCATCATAACCATGAATAAAGCTATATTCGGAGATGTGTATGAAGAATTTCTCGAAAAGGAGCACATATACGAACTTCTCAACCATAAGGAGCTGAGTGCTACTGTCATCAGCTTGTACATAAGGTAAAAAATACTTTTAATTGCATTTATTGGTAATTAATTAAATTTATTGGTAATTAATCTAGTTTGAAATTTTCATTGAAGGTTTTTGTATGAGAAGGTTGTGTGCACGCGCAAATTGTCAAATAGATATTCATTCTTGTCTTCGCATAAGCTTTAGATGTGTAAACTCGATCCATTTAATGTAAAGAATTACTTTGTAGATATGTTATTAGGAAATATAGAGAAGGATAAATTGTTCTTTGCACTATATAATTCAGGGTACGTAATTATATATTATTTATTTATATCTTTTTTAATTTATGATATCTTAATTTATTAGTTGTGTAAACAAAATTGCCAACCAAATTTTTGTTGTTGTAGGGCACATTGGGTGCTATTTGCAATCAATGCGACCTCTAAAGTTATATACCATTTGGATCCCTTGCATGACAATTACAACAATCACTCTGATATAAAGACTATGTTCGACACGTAAGTAATATTCATTTATTTCTTACATATATATATATATATATATATATATATATATATATATATATATATATATATATATATATAATGTGTTTGTTAATGCCATAATAATCACGTTTATATATTCGATAGTGCTTTACAAGTTTTTCGAGCTCAAAGAGGTGCTACAGTGTCGAAGCAAAAGTCTAATAACATCACATGGATTCCAATAAAGGTTTGAAATATATGCCTTTAAATTTTCATTTACAAATATATGCCTTTACGATCAATGCACGAATATTTTATTGACTTATATGTTTTATTTTATACTGCCCTTGTCAAACTAACAACATTGACTGTGGGTACTATGTATTGCGATTCACGAAGGAGATTGTTGACAGGAATCAAACTATTATCCCAGAAACGGTACGGTATTTTCAATATTTGATTTTCATATATAAATTATCTATATATTTGATTCTAACTTAATATGTTCAATTTTTATAATGCACAGTACTTTGACAATTCCAGTCCAACATACTCTAAGGAAGATCTAATGGAATTAAAGGAAGACTGGTGCCAGTATGTGCTTGAAATGAAGATTATCTGATTTGCTGGGAAATAGCATGCTGTAAGGGATCTAAATATATGGTAGCTAGTTCTATTATGTGTATTTTGTTAGTTATATGTATATGAATAGGGCACAATATATGAACATGTATATGAATATGTGCTGTTGTACAATATCTGAATATGTATTGTTGTACAATATCTGAATATGTATATGTAGTTAATTAAGTTATATATATTTATCTGGATGTTCTGTTGTAAATTAATATATAAAGTTAAGTTATATAGTTCTGTTTTTGTGTACTGATTGTGTGAACTTTTTCTGAATATGTATTTGAATATGTTCTGTTGTTGTGTGAACTGATTGTGAACTGATTCTAGATTAAAATAATTTTGCAAAAAAAATTTAAAAGACAGCACTTTCTAAAAAAATGCCACAAAAAACCAAAAAGCGCTTTTTAAAAATTTAATTTACAACGTATTTAAATAAAATAAAAAAAATTGCACCTTTACAATGCTTTTTTGAAAAAGCGCTGTAAAATATGCACTATAATGCATATATTGGGTGCACATTTTACAGCGCTTTTTCAAAAAAACGCTGTAAAATGTGCACTATAATGCATATACTGGGTGCACATTTTACAACGGTTATTTAAAAGCGCTGTAAAATGTGCACTATAATGCATATATTGGGTGCACATTTTACAGCGCTTTTTAAATAAGCGCTGTAAAAGGTGCACCCATTATATACATTATAATGCACATTTTACAGCGCTCTTTTCAATAAGCGCTCTAAAAGGTGCATAATAATGCATATAATGGGTGTACCTTTTATAGCGTTTATTTAGAAAGCGCTGTAAAATATGCATAACAAGCGCGCAATATATCTACATGTTTTATAGCGCTTTTTGGTTTTAAAAAAGCGTTGTTGTATCTTTTATAGCGCTCGATTCCACAACACTTTTTTTTTGTTGAAAAAGCGCTGTAAATTGCTTAAAACAAAGCGATGTAAAATCCTTTTTTTTTCGCGTAGTGAACGTTGATTACTCCACAATTGTACCTCATCAAATCTATACAGCACCTCAAAATACTAATGAGGAACAACAAAACATTTCTCCACCAACTTCACTATCTTTTTCTACAAAAACTGAAAATGTTATTAATGAATTAAATGTCATATAAAAAGAATTTGAAGTTGATAAAGAATTTGTTCATAATGACTTTCATGCTTCCAAAAATACAGGAAAAAAGGACATAGTTTTTCAAAAACTTTATAGAAAATAGAAAGGAAATCCAAAATGAGTTTTACAAATTCGTTTTACAAAACAAAACTCATCTTATTCTTTGATTCGTTTGAAATTTATGCATCACAAAATCAAATTTCATATCCATTCAAACAAAATCAAAATTCAGTAAATCTCATAATAACCAGAAATAAAACTATAGTTGTATGAAAATATGTAACACCCTAAATTTTATAATAAATTATTTTAGGCTAAATTACATCTGCGGTCCCTTAACTTAATTTCAGGAAACGTTTTAGTCCTTCATCTTTTTTTTCCCGAGTTGATCCTTTATTTTAATTTTAAGTGACAATTTGATATTTTATGTTTTAAAATTTCAACAATGTTGTCCTTTTTTTTACAAAATTTCAAAAAAATCATCAAATTTTTCAAACAAAACCCATAAAATTCATTATCATCTTCAATAAAATACAAATTTAATCAAATTCATATCTTAAATCTTGAAATAAACTCATATTTTCATTCTTTATTTGATGTTGTTAGAAATGAAAATATGAGTGTATTTGAATATTTGAGTTATGGATTTGATAAAATTTGCATTATATTGAAGATGATTATTAATTTTATGGGTTTTGGTTGAAAATTTTGATGATTTTTTTGAATTTTT
>JBBPBR010000007.1:25069008-25098954 GCA_037974775.1 Cicer pinnatifidum | reverse complement strand
CGGGAAAAAAAAAAAGATAAATGACTAAAACGTTACCTGAAATTATGTTAAGGGACCACGAATGTAATTTAACCATTATTTTTAATGAAATAAGATTTTAGATAATTAATTTGATTTTCAAATTTTTAAAATATATGTTGATAAATTTTGTGATTAATTTGCGTTATATTGATGCTTTCTATAATCTACTAATTTTATAAGATTCAATGAGTAATATTGTAACACCTTGAATTTGTTGTTATTATACATTAATAATAATTTCTTATACATATTTTAATGTGGTGTGATAATGTTTTTATGTAGTTTTTTTATCTACTTGTCTTAGTGATTTATTTAAATTAGCATTATTGATATTAAATTCAATTTTTATATTATATATAAGTATAGATTCATAAATGTTAATTTTAGATTGGTATTATGTTAACCTTAATATTTTAATATTATTGTTAACTAGACTTTTGGTATATATATATAAATTAACTAAATTATTTGTAATATAAATAAATAAATTAGATTATATAAATAAAATAAAACAATGATGACCGATAAGATGCGGCTATGCCTTGTAAATTCCTAGTATACATACAAATGTATGATATACATATTATATCGTGGGCCAGCTATTAGGGATACTAATAGCCTGCCTAATCTTCGTCCGTTTCTTTTCTTCCAATGGCGCAACACACAATGTATACCTTCCTCTCCAGATTTTAATTCTTTTCTCTTGAAACCTATTATCCAATTTGACTTGTATAGTGTAACCAAGTTTTTGTAGATGTGATTCTAAGTAAAAGACATGTTACTTTATTTTAATTCTCTCTTATATGTCGAAAAACCACCATGGTAGCCGTATGTGATCTATCTCGAATTCTCTCATTTCGCCATGGTAATACATGAATAGTTGGCTTCACACACAAAATACACCGAGGCACTTATTTTTTGCCTTGCCTTGGCCGATCGTGACTCCATTTAACTGTAAACAACCGTTTTTCATCCCTTGGGCGGACTGTTTTTTAGATATTCTGGAAACCACATTCATCCTTCCAAAAATTGGATATCATATTTGGATTTCCCTCATTAAAACCTTTAAGAAACATTACTCATTTTCATTTTTCGGTGAAGTTGATGTCAGACCCTCCTGGCGCTCCGACGAGTCAGTGAGACTTTTTCTATAGTTTTTTCTCGGCGTTTTGACTCCATTTTTCTCCTAAAATTATTATTAATTAATTTATCAGTTGTATCTCGATGATTTTGTGAACTCGCCATTTATTCCAATTTGTTTGTTGTACATTGTCGATATGTAGTTGCTGTTGAAAACTCCCGTTGATTCATGAGTTTGTTAAAGCGTCACAATAAGGTAAGGGGTGAAAGAGTGTTTGAATTCATGAGTATAATATAATGTGAGATGAACGGGAAAACCGTATTTCCCAATAATTTATTCGGGGCTCGTTACGTTTGGCAGTAGCCCTTTGAGTGATAAATTTATTAATGTAAAAATATGGGAATTGTGAAATTAAAATGTGGAATATAAATATATATATATATAAGGTGCTGATTGATTTAACTTCGTTAAATGTGTGGTATTTGACATTATTGTGATGTTTGATTTATTTTTATTAATTGTGTGATATTTGATATTATTGTGATACTGGATGTCGAATGAATTTTATGTATATGTTTGATTAGACGTGTTTATGTGATGTGATAATAAAAGGTGGATGCATTTTGATAAGTGTATGTGATTATGATAATGTATAATTAATAATAATTGTTATAAATTTGTGATAAGTTTATGTGATGATGTATGACTGATGATAGTGATACTATGAAATTGTGATGAGTTTATGTGATGAAATATGATTAATGATAGTGATGTTGTAAATTTGTGATGAGAATATTAAAGTAACCCCATAGTTGGTGAAATAACTGTGATTCCAATTTGTGTTTGAAATGACGGTCTTAATGGAGTATCATAGGCCAACGAGGGGAGAAAATAAATATTGAGAATTTGTGATGTGAAGATTATTTTGTTATCATATAGGTATGGCCTGACAAGCCTAGTGATTCTGGGGAAGTACAACTGAATGAGCCTGATCGTGGCGGTCTATTGTTGAGCCTTAAGGAAATATTGTTAGACCTTGGAGGTATTCGGGTGAGGAATTCCTAGGTGACTTGGAGGTAGCACTCTAAATGTCGGGAGCTACCACCCAACACACGTTTACCTCCACTGTCACGTATATGTGTCTCGAGTTGAGTTGAGGGGATCTATGAGGACTGGGCCAATTTGAATTATCCGTCCACTAGAATGGTGGCATGGTATCAAGCCTCCTAACCAAGTACTTCAGGGTTAGAATGGTACCACATTGTGAAGTAGAGTCTAAGTTCATGCATATCATTGGATTTTCTTGTGATTGTTTGTTGTGATTAATGTGTATCACATGGGATTATGATTTCTCTTAGATGATTTGATGTAATAGTGAAAGGTATTGAGTTTTCTTGAGTGATTTTGAATTTCTAATTGACAATTTTCTTGAGCAATGTTTGTGTAATGATACGGTTCTATTATGATTCTTCGTGTGTTCTTCTTACTTGTATTATATTGTCATCATGATTTTGAAACTCACCTGCTTCGTTGTTTGTGTTTGACTGGTTTGACCTTGCGTTTGCAAAATTGCCGTTATTACAGGTTAATGAGTCTTGAAGTTCAAGTTTGGGAGGAACCCCGCTCTGATAGGTGATACTGGGAATAAGGGTTTTAATTTGTATTTTACTTATTTAATTTGAAACTAATTTTTGTATGAAAATCTTAGAAGTACTAGTAAGTTTTTAAAATTAAATCAAATAATTATACTTAAATCAAGCTTATTGAGATTGCACTATTTTAATGGAGAAAATAAGTTTAAAGTGTTCTTTTTATTTTTGAGAAACGTGATATCCTAATTAAAAAACAAATTTTTTTTTCTTGGAAATAGAATTTTATTTATCCGGTGCAAATTTTATAAGAATATGATATAATTTATTATATATATTATTTTGGAGTTTAGGGTGTCACAAAATACAATCTAAACATCCACCAATAAGACAAATCAAAATAACACACTTAGAACAAATTGAATAAGGTGCACCTTACAAGGTCCCAAGTAATAATTAAAAAAAAGATATTAAGCATATTCTTCAACAAAACAATTTTACGAATGTCCATCTTAGCACAATTGCAAAACAATTAACTAAGTTAGAAAAACAACAACAAATTACCGTTGTTTCCCCAACTGAGACAACATAATCAAAACTAAAAAACTCAGTTTTTAAACCTTTTCAAATCTCAAAAAATGAGCCAAAAACTGTTTAAAGAAGGAAAATTAGAATTTACCCAAGCCTTACATGACCAACTCAGTAAGATAGAACTTTCTTGTACCTCTACACCATTGGAAGCTAAGGATACCTAAGAAAAAACATTACGGCTTTAGACTAGGTTTCTAAAGTTGAACAAGAAACACAAAACTTGTGCAGACTCCACTGGCAGAAGGGTCAACCTTTAGCCATGGTTACAACACCAGACCTAGGTATTGAGAACATACCTAACATCCTTTCTCAATCTAAATGCAATGTCAGTATTGTCTATGAATGGAACATAGATGGTATGCCTGAATACAATATCCTAAGTCTCCTTCAACAAATGACAATGGCATAAATGCCTACAAAACTCAAGCCAATACACCCGACAAAGCCATAGCTGAACTCCTAATAGCAGGATTCTCAGGCCAGCATAAAGGATGGTGGGATTACTGTGACACCCTAAACCCAAAAATAATATATATAATAATTTATATAATATTCCTATAAAGTTTACAGCGGATAAATAAAAATTTATTTTCAATAAAATAAAAAAATTTATTTTTAATTTAGGATACCCCGTTTCTCAAAAATAAAATAGAACATTTTAAACTTAATTTTTCCATTAAACTTATAAGGTTTTCATAAAAAAATTCGTTACAAATTAAATAAGTAAAATAAAAATTACAATCCTTATTTCCGATATCACCTATTAGAGCGGGGTTCCTCCCAAACTTGAACTTCAAGAATCATTAACCTGTAACAATTGTGATTTCGCAAACGCAGGGCCAAACCAGTTAAACACAAACAACGAAGGAGGTGAGTTTTGAATCATGTTAATAGTATAATATAAATAAGAAGAACACGCAATTAATCATATTTAAACTGTATCATTAGACAACCATTCTTCAAGGAAAAACATAATATTATAAAGTCAAAACCACTGAAGGAAAATCAATAAATTTCACTATAACATGAAATCATCTAAGAAAATTATTATCGCTTTTGAAACACACCAATCACAACAAAACAATCACAAGGAAATGCAATGCGATGTATGAGTTTAGACTCTACTTCACAATGTGGTACCATTCTAACTCTAAAGTACTTGGTTAGGAGACTTGATACTATGCCACCATTCCGGCGGACGGACAATTCAAATTGGCCCTGTCCTCATAGATCCCCTCAACTCAACCCGAGACACATATGTGTGACAGTCGAGGTAAACGTGTGTTGCGTGATAACTCCCGAGATTTGGAGTGTTACCAGAAAGTCACCTAGGAATTCCCCACTCGAATACCTCCAAGGTCTAACAATCTTACCTTAAGGCTCAACAGTAGACCGCCATGATCAGGCTCATTCACTTGTACTTCCCCTGAATCACTAGGCTTGTTAGGCCCTACCTATATGATGACAAAATAATCTTCACCTCACAAATTCTCAATATTTATTTTCTCCCCTCGTTAGTTTAAACTACCCCATTAAGAGCATCATATTTATAAATCATCACTATTTCATCATATATGGGGTACTTCAATATTCTCATTACAATTTTATAACATCATTAATCATACATAATTGTAATCATCATATAAACTCATCACAATTTTATAACATCACTATCATCGATAAAAAATCAGCATTATCATCTCGCATACATATATCATACCATGCATCCATATTTTTATTATCACATCACATAAATTCATCTAATCAAACATATGCATCAAATTCATTAGAAATCAAATATCATAATAATATCCAATACTACGCATTTAACGAAATTAAATCAATCAACACGTTATAAATATTTCTATTCCATATTTTAATCTCACAATTTCCATATTTTCACATTAATCAATTTATCACTCAAAGGGCTACTGTTTACGTAGCGAGTCTCAGATGAATCATTGGGAAATACGGTTTTCCCGTTCATCTCACATTATATTATACTCATGAATTCAAACGCTCTCTCACCCCTTACCTTATTTAGACGTTTTCTCAAACATAGAAATCAATGGAAATTTTCAACAACAACTGCATATTGACAACGTACAGCGAGCAAATTTGAATAAACGACGAGTTCACAAAATTGTTGAGACATGACTTGCGGAGCATAAACATAAATGTTAAATAATTAGTAATAATTATAGGAACAAAATTGGGGTCAAAACGACGAGAAAAAAGTGCATAAAAACTCTCATCGACTTGTCGGAGTGTGGGAAGGGTCAAACGCCAACTTCACCAAAAAATACAAATGAATAGTGTTTCTTGAAGGTTTCGACGAAAGGAATCCAAAATCGATGTCAGTTTTTTTAGACGAAAAATGTGATGATCAGAATCGACCAAAAACAGCTCGCCCAAGGAAAGAAATACAATTGTTTCTGACTAAACAGAGCCACGATTGATAAAATTGATGCCAAAAATTGGATTCAGTGGCCGATTTTGTTTGAGATAGAAGTTGGGTTCGTTTCAAAATAGCAAGGAATTGATGGGAAGAATTTGAGAGGAAGATGGTATTGATGCGTGTTCTTCATGCAGTTACTGTGTTGTGTTTGTTTTTTGTTCTTTTTTTTTTAATTGCATAATGAGTGGTGTAGATGGAAGATGTACAAGTACAGGAGTAAAACAGTCTGTAAGGCCCAGCACAAGGAAGTCCAGTCTGAGGCAGAAATGGGGGTGTAATGAACAACTCGTAGGTGTATAAAAGAAAAGCCCAACCAACCCAATTTAATGTGCAGATGTAGAAAATAGGGGTGTAAACAGTCGTCTGGTCTAAAAATTCATTTTTTCTAGTATTTCTAAAAGTCCTTAATAAATAATTTATTTTACTGATCCGCGCTAAAAACGTTTTCTCCAAAACACTCATTTTAACATAATATTATTTTTCTTTAATATAGATAAATTTAATTCTAACCAAAACTCTCATATTCCAAATAATAACTATAAGTATTACTATAATATTTTTCCAAATAATCACCTAAAAATACATCATACCATAATAATTGTATGAAAAATAAAGAAACTCAATAGCAATATCACTAATACTTCAAGATAATTATTTGTAAAATAAATAATTAAAATATGATATATTTATAAAAAAAATTTCAATATAATTATGTGCATACTTAACATTAGTCAAACATACAAGAAAATATTACATTGAACGCACATAGACACGTAGATCTAATATCTTATACTTTAAAATATGTACACTAAAATACTATTATTTATAGAAAAATATATAAAATATATAAAATAATAAAATATAATATTTGTTATTTATATAACTTATTTAGTCAAATATAAACAAAATTAGCGTATCATAGAAAACTCCCATATAACGAAAGTTAGTCACAAGATTTATCCACATATATTCTAAAATAGTTTCAAAACCAAATTAATTATCTAAAATCCTATTTCATTAAGAAAACATTTACTATAAAATTTTGGGATGTTACAATTACCATATCACACCACCTCAACACTTAGAAATTTTGAATGTAATCCAAACCACAGAGGAAGGAGTTCTCATTCTCGACGAAATAGGATACCCAATACCTGATACAGTTGCAACACTAATTCACACAATTAGCTTGGACTTCATAGGTGATCTATCCCACTTAAAAGATAAGAATGCATAACTCCTTTCAAACCTCAAATGTAAAAAACTATCTGAATTTCAATATTACAAAAACATTTTCCTAACTAGAGTTATGCTTAGGGAAGACTCAAACCAACCTTTTTGGAAGGAGAAATTCCTTGCAGGACTCCCAACCCTTTTAGGAGACAAGCTTAGAAACAAAATTAAAGAAGTCTATGGGACAAACCAAATCCCATATAATCAATTAACTTATGATGAATTGATTACCTTCACTCAAAAAGAAGGTTTAAAAATCTGCCAAGATTTAAAGCTTCAAAAAAATCTAAAATAGGAAATGAAAAAAACTAGGCAAGAACTATGATCTTTTTGCAAACAATTTGAAATATCCACGATAAATGTTTCAAAATATTGTCGAGGATCTTGTTCAAAAACAAATAAAAAACCTCACAGAAAGTCTTTCTCAAGACCAGGTAAAAATGAATTCTATAAAAAATCTAAACCTCACAATATTTACAAGAAAAGAAAATCTTTTCAAAAGAAGTTCGAACCTCAAACTTCAAAACAAATAATTTGTTATAAGTGTGGCCAAACAGGACACATTTCAAAATATTGTAATAAAAATAAAAACTCCATGAATTAAAAAATGATGAAGAAATCATTCAAAAAATTGAGAGCCTTCGAGTCTTCTAGTGACTCAGAATCCAGTTTAAAATCAATTAATGTTTTAACAAAAGATCAAGAGCTAATTCTTGATATAATAAAGCAGTTTGAAGATACGAAACTTCAAAAAGAATTAATAGAAAAGTTGTTAAATACATTTGAATCAAAACAAAGTCAGCCTTCCACATCATTATCAAAATTGCTTCCTGAAACCACTTATGACTTAAAAAATATCTTAGAAAAAAGAACAAGATCAGAAACCCTTGTCCATATCGAATCTCTGCAAGAAGGGATTAAAATAGTAAAACAAGAGTTAAAAACTCTTAAACAAAATCAACAAGTGGATTCAAATATTCTACAAACTCTTCTCTCCCAAATTCAAAATCAAAATTCTTCTGAAACAGGACAGAGAAGAAGAAGAAAATGATAATTATTCACTACCCTTAGAAAACAAAATTGAAAACTTACAAGAAATCCCAGAAGATTTCTTATTTGTTTTACGAGCTATAAAAACAAGAAAATACTTAATCAAAATTACTTTCGTATTTTCTAAAGATTAAAAATTTAATGCAACAACACTTTTTGATACAGGAGTAGACCTAAACTGTTTAAAAAGTAGCATCTTACCAAATAGACTTCTACAAAAATCTAATAAAAAATTCGTTGCAGCCAACAACTCCAACATGATTATAAAAAACAAAACTGAAGCTTCCATTAAAAATGGCAACGTTTCAATTAAGTCCCCTTTTGTTTTATTAGAAATTATAACTCATAATGTCATTTTAGAGACCCCTTTCATTAATATGATAAATCCCTATTGTGATAGCATTTCTTACAAAAGAAGAGAAACCAAAATTGTTTTTCCTTTTATAGAAAAACCCAGAACAAAGAATTTAAATATTTTATAAGCTTATTATGTTTATAAAAATGAATTAAATTGTTTAATTCAGGGGAAAGAAAAACATTTAGGTTTTTTAAAACAAGATGTTTTATTTCTCAGAATTGAAAAACAATTACAAAAGAATTTTATAAAACAAAAAACTTCATAACTACAAAAGAAAATCGAGGATGAAATCTGTTCAGATATGCCAAATGCTTTTTTGGGATAGAATACAACATATGGTAGATTTACCATATGAAAACGATGTTTCTGATAAACAAATCCCAACAAAAGCTAGACCTATCCAAATGAATTATGAACTCAAACAACATTGCAAAAAAGAGATTCAAGATTTAGAACAAAAAAAGACTAATAACAAAGTCTAGATCTCCTTGGAGTTGCACAACTTTCTATGTAAACAAAATTTCAAAAATAGAAAGAGGAACACCTAGATTAGTAATTAATTACAAACCTTTAAACAAAGCTTTAAAATAGATTCGATATCCGATTCCAAATAAAAAATATCTTTTACAAAAACTACATTTTGCATTTGTATTTTTAAAATTCGACATGAAATCGGGATTATGGAAAATACAGATTGACCGAAAAGATAGATACAAAACTGCATTTACTGTTCTGTTTGGTCAATATGAATGAACAGTAATGCCCTTTGGATTAAAAATGCTCATTCTGAATTCCAAAGAATAATGAATGACATTTTTAATCCATTCTCAAAATTATGTATTGTCTATATTGGCGATGTTTTAATTTTTTCTGAAAACATTGAACATTTTAAACACCTAAAAACATTTTTCATGACTAAGAAAAATGGAATGGTTGTTTCAAAATCCAAACTTTCCCTTTTTCAAACAAAAATCGGTTTCCTAAGACACTACATTACTTAGGGTACAATCACCCCTATAAAAGGGTCCTTAACTTTTGCAGATAAATTCCCAGACAAAATTCTTGATAAAATCTAATTGCAAAGGTTCTTAGGAAGT
The DNA here is from genome assembly GCA_037974775.1 of Cicer pinnatifidum. Classification (NCBI taxonomy): domain Eukaryota; kingdom Viridiplantae; phylum Streptophyta; class Magnoliopsida; order Fabales; family Fabaceae; genus Cicer; species Cicer pinnatifidum. The sequence continues at coordinate 25,089,476 of JBBPBR010000007.1, read as the reverse complement.
CTAAACTATGTCTTAGATTTCTGTCAAAATATTAATAGAATAACAAAACCTCTCCATGATAGGTTAAAGAAAAAACCTGTCACATGGTCAGAAGAACACACTAGAATAGTTCAAATAATTAAGAAACAAGTTAAATAAATATCATGCCTGCACCTAGCTGACCCATCAACTCAAAAAATTCTTGAAACTGATGTTTCAGATTTAGGATATGGGGGTATTCTAAAACAAAAATTCCACAAAATAATCCCATCTTCAGAAAAGGGATCAACCCTTCATACCCCGAAACAATTCCCACTTGATTTCAAAACCACAATAAAACATTGTAGGACTTTCAATTACTGGGACTACCAACAGGCCTGATATAATGTTTTCCTCGTCTACAACTAGGAATATAGTCTTATATAATATAAAACTCTCTCTCTTTCTCTCACAAGACATTTTTTATGCAAAAATTATCTTTTAAAATCCTAATCAAATACATTTCACATTTAAAATCCTAATCCAATCTGAATTTTTGTTTATGATATTATATATTAAAAAAATAATTTATTTAATTTCAATTTGTGTTTAGGACTTAGTAAAAAAAATTGTATTTAAGATTAAATAGTAGAAAAAACAACTTGTTAAATCACTCATCAATTTTTTTTCTATTATAATTGTAAATATTTTTTATCATATTTTGAAATACCAATCATGTTCTTAGAACAATTCATATTTGGTCATAGAATTAATAATACTTAAAAGAAATACATTTTTAAATTTGAATTTTTCATAATTGATATTGGTATGTAATGTATAAAATAACGAGTAAATTATTTTTCTACTTTGATTTAATTTAATTAGTTGTTATTGTTATTATATTTCGAAAGAGTTAAAATAAACAATTTTGGACCAACATGGTGTGCATAATTTGTAGAATTTTGAAATCCTTAACCATTTGAGAGAAGTAACCACATCAGGGACCAACATTCATTTGCAGAGATATTTAAAAAAATAAAAAATTGAATTAACCGGCAGAACTGAACTGAATCAAATTGTTTTTGAACTAAAATGATTTATAAAAATTGAGAATCAAACTGATTTTCAGTTTAAAAAAATTAAATCGGTTTTCAATTCGAAAAAAATGAACCGAACCAATTTTTAGTTCGAAAAAACTAGAATGAAATTTGTTTTTTAAAAGTAATTAAGGGTAATTATATAAAATTTGCCTTATATGAACAAAAAACTAAGTTAAATTGGTTCAGTTTAGTTCAAAGTAATAAAACGGTTCACCAGTTTATAAAACAATTCAGTTCAGTTTTTTAAACTGAAAATCAGTTCGGTTCAATTTATTCAAACTGAAAATCGGTTTGATTTAGTTTTCAAATGGTTCTAATTTAGAATTGAACTTTGTCCACCCCTATTCATTTGATCTTTATGTATTTTTTTCTACTCAATATTTCTCTTTTACAACAGTTTTAACAGTTGTTGAAAAAAAAAACATATTATACATTTTTTTTTTCTTTTCAACAACTGTTAAAAAAACATTTCATTAATTGTGAAAAATGTTGCCTAAGAACGTCTCAACAACATTTTTGTTACTCTTTGGACATGCTATTCCAAATGTTGTAAAAATATGACCATATGGACAATTATTTAGGGCATATGAGACTAGGGATGTTCGCATCCAAACCAATATAAAAAACTGCAAACCAATTTAAAAATCACAAAAAATTGAATATACTTGCATGTGTTTGTATCATCTTTTGTGAAAATTGCTGAGATCGCATCGAATTTTGAATTAAATTTTAAAAATCTAATCAAACCGCAAATATACATTTTAGTACTTATTAATGAATATTTACTGAATATACATCAATCTTTTATTAATTGAGAAAAAGAATACAACATGAGTATTTATAATAGCCTATTAACAAAATAGTTATAACAACCTAAAAAATAAAGGCATGATAAAACTAACTAATATAAAACTAACATCCCCCCTCAAGATGGAGAATGTAGGTTAAGAATTCTCAGCTTGTTAAGAATTGAATTGAATGATGTAGGTTCAAGGGGGTTAGTAAGGAAATCTGCCAACATATTTGATGAAGATATAGGCAAGAGTTTGAACAATCCAGATTGCAGTTTGTCCCGAACAATGTGACAATCAATTTCTATATGTTTTGTTCTCTCATGAAATGTTGGGTTTGACGCAATGTTCCTGGCTGATTGATTATCGCAATAAAAAGTCGTAGGGGCAGAACAATCCATGGTTAATTCTTGCAAAAGAAATGTTATCCATTGAATTTCACAAGTTGTTGATGCTAATGCTCTATATTCTGCTTCTGAAGATGAACGAGATACAGTGCTTTGTTTCATAACAAAATCCAGTAACAGACCTTCTTGTTTCTGGGCAGGTTGCCCAATCAGAGTCGCTAAATGCTCGCAGTTGAAGCCTGGACGCTGATGAGTAAAACAATCCTTGAGCTGGTGCAGTTTTTATGTATTTGAGGATCCTCATGGCTGTCATGTAATGGTCTTCAGTCGGTGATTGCATAAATTGACTAAGTTGTTGCACGGCGAAGGTGATATCATGTCGTGTGTTGGTCAAGTAGATAAGACGTCCAATAATTCTTCTAAAAGAGGTTGAGTCATGAGGTTGTGCCTTTGAGTTGTATAGAAATTTGTTGTCCTTGATCATAGGTGTATTGCAAGGTTTAGCGCCTAATAATCCAACGTCTTACAAGATATCGAGAGCATATTTACGTTGACATATGTGAATACCCTCCCTTGAACGAGAGATCTCCAATCCAAGAAAGAACTTTAAGTCCCCAAGGTCTCTAATCTAAAAAGAAGAATGTAAAGGTTTTAATTGTATTGATCTCTAATTCAGAATTACCTGCAATAATAATATCATCTACGTAAACCAACAAAATAGTAAAAGATTTTAATGTCTTGAAAATGAATAAGGAATGATCATGTTTTGAATGTTGACAACCAAATGATATCAAAGCAAAAGACAATTTGGCAAACCATTGTCGACTCGCTTGTTTTAAACCATACAATGATTTTTTTAAATGACAAACTTTATTATTATTATGATGACTCAAATAACCAGAAGGAAGTTTCATATAAACTTCCTCATGAAGGTCACCATGAAGAAAAGCGTTACTAACATCTAACTGTTTTAAAAACCAATTATTAGTGGCAGCCAAAGCAAGAAGCAATCTAACAGTAGTTAATTTGGCCACAGGAGAAAAAGTGTCTAGAAAATCAACACCTTCTAATTGAGTGAAACCTTTAGCAACAAGTCTAGCCTTGTGCCTTTCAACAGTACCATCAGCCCTATGCTTAATCTTATATACCCACCTACATCCTATGACATGTTTATCCTTAGGCAAGTCAACTAATTCCCAAGTGTTATTAGATTCTAAAGCTGTAATTTCATGTCGCATAGCAATGACCCAATCCTTAGATTTAACAGCTTCATGATAAGTTTGGGGTTCAACAGCACTAGTCATGGCATGAATGTATTTTAAATGAGTAGAAGAAAAAGATTTATAAGACAAAACAGAAGATAAAGGATATAAAACAGCATCAGTTGTAGAGTTAGTAGCAGTACCTGAAGTGTTTAAAATATTGCAATGAAAGTCCTGAAGGTAAACATGAGGATTTTTTTGCCTTGTTGATTTGCGAATACTAGGTGGTTTAAAAGGCTCTTCATGTGCAAAATTATTTTCATCATAAGTAGGCATGGCATTAATATCATTCAAATTAGAATTACTCAATTTACTATGGACAAAATCTAGTTTTATAGGTTCAATAAGGAAATTAAAAGTGCCAAAATCATCGCAAGACGATAAATCACTGTTAGAAGAATCATTACTAGAGAAGTATGGAAAAAAATTTACATGAAAAATAACATGTCTAGAAACTAGAATTTCCCTAGTATGTAAATCATAACAAATAAAGCCTTTAGTGCCAAATTTATATCCAAGAAATATACATTTTCTAGATCTAGGATCTAATTTAGTCCTATGTTGATGCAAAGTAGAAACAAAGCAAAGAGATCCAAAAACTTTCAATTCATTAAGAACAGGGAGGTGTTTATATAGAAACTCATAAGGGCTATGATTATCAATGGATGCTGATGGTAATCTATTAATGAGATAAATGGCATGTTTGATAGCAAAAGACCAAAATATTTTTGGAAGATTAGCCTGAAAAAGCAAACATCTAGTAACATTTAAAATATGTCTATGTTTTCTTTCCACGATAGAGTTTTGTTGTGGAGTTTCAACACATGATGTTTGATATAGAATTCCAAATTTTGCATAAAATTTAGGATATAAGAACTCAACACCATTATCAGTCCTAATAACTTTGATAACTTTGTCAAACTGATTTTTAATTAAAACAACAAAATCATGCATTAACTTTCGAGTTTCAAATTTAGCTTTCATAAGATAAATCCAAGTGTGTCTAGTACAATCATCAACTATAGTTAGAAAATATTTATGACCATGAATAGAAGAATGGGACAAGGGTCCCCAAATATCCATATGAATCAAATCAAAAGCGTTCTCAGAAACAGTATTACTAGCATAAAAAGGTAATCTAGATTGTTTGGCAAGATAGCAAGAATCACAAATTTTATTAGAGTTGAAACTCACATATGGAAAATGTTTACAAATATGAGTAAGAACATTATTAGAAGGGTGTCCTAATCTAAGATGCCAGAGATCAAAAGTAGCATGTGACGATCTAGAATTTAAAGAATACAACACATAATGTTTGACATCATTAATAGGTTGTTGCAGATGGTATAAACCATTCAAAAGCTTAGCATGCCCAATCATCTTGGATGTAGGATCCTGAATATCACATTTAGAGTCAACAAAAGTTAATTTACAATTCAAAGAAGTAATTAATTGCTGAACAAAAATAATGTTTAAGGTAAAATCAGGAATGTATAAAATATTGAAAAGTTTAAATTCATTTGTGAAATGTACAGTTCCTGAATGTGTAGCTTTAACAGTATTTCCATTTGGAAGTGTAACATGAATTGGTTTAATTTCATGATAAGTAATAAAAAATTTGGAATTACAAGTAACATGGTCAGTAGCGCCAGTGTCAAGAATCCAATAGTTTGGAGAGATATTACCTAAAGCAGAATTCTGTTGATTAGAGGAAACTCCAGCAATTTGAGAAATTTGATTTGTAGGTTGAGATTGATTTTCAGAAAAGGAAGCAGATTGTTGAAGTAAATGTTTGAGTTGATTAATTTGGTCAGTAGTGAATTGAGAGACATTACCATCAGATGGATTGGATTTCGGAGAACTATGATCATTAGGAGCAGACCCAGAATCATCATCTGTAGTTGAAGAATTAATAGATTTGGTGTTCTTGTATCCAGGAGAATATCCAGGCGGAAAACCATGTTTAAAATAACAATGATCAACAGTGTGTCCTAGCCTGTTGCAAAAAGTACATTGTCGTTGAGGAGCTCCACCTCTGCCCCGACCAGATCCGCGACCTTTACCATGACCTAAACCATTTCTCGGATTAGCATTAGAAGTACCATTGATGGAAGAGTTCATTAAAACCTTAGCATCAACAGAAGGACCAGTAATTTTTCGTTCTTGCTGTAAAATTAAAGAAAATGTTGTGGTTATATCAGGTAGAGGATCCATCATCAAAATTTGGGTTTTTACCGTATTAAAATTGTCACTGAGGCCTTTTAAAAAACATATGAGGGCTTCAGATGATCGATAACCTAACACTAATTTTTGTAAACTACACTCAGATGAAGTAGAGCAAGAACAATCTGTGATGGGTCGTAAAACCTCTAACTCCTCCCAAAGAATACTCCAAGCAGTAAAGACATCAGAGACCGATTTATCACCTTGTTTAATAGAGTGTAAATCTTGAAGCAGATCAGAAAAACGAAAATGGTCTCCTTTAGAAAATCGATTCTTTAGATGATCCCATAAACTTTTTGAATTCTCAATGTGTATTGTACTTTGAGCAATAGAGGGAGAAAGAGTGCGAGTAATCCAATAAATTACCATCATATTGCAGCGCACCCAAGCATCAAATAACGCATCATTTTCTGCCGGCATCGGTAACTTGCCGTTGATGAATTTCGCTTTGTTCTTGGAGATCAACGCACGTTTCATCAAACGGCTCTAATTGTAATAATTTGGCCCTTGTAAAGTTTGATTTATAAGAAAAGCGCCCGGATTTTCGCCAGGATGAAGGTAATATGGTGATGATAGATTTCGCGATTCATCTTGAGAAACAGTTGTAGAGGTGGTAGATGAATCATCATCATCATTTGAACCTGCCATTGAAGCGTTGGGCGAAGGAAAGGAGAGGAAAAGAAGGGCAAAACCAAGAAGATGAATGAAGGTGCGAATTTGTGCGATTTGGAATTTTAGGGTTTAGAATTTACTAAATATGCGTTGGCTTTGTTCTGTTTGGAATTTGGAGGTTTCTATTTTTTTTATTTTTTATTTTTTGGAAATTTAAGATTTTGACAAAATTAGTTTTAAAAGTAGTGCAAAGAAAGAAAAGGAAACTTCTGATACCATAATGAATATTTACTGAATATACATCAATCTTTTATTAATTGAGAAAGAGAATAAAACATGAGTATTTATAATAGCCTATCAACAAAATAGTTATAACAACCTAAAAAATAAAGGCATGATAAAACTAACTAATATAAAACTAACACTTATTTCTTTTTTATTAGTATGAGATATTATGTTAAACTATTATTTGTTGGTTTTAATAATTTTTTAATAATATTTATTTGTTTAATTGGAAATATTTTTATTACTATTTCATGTTTTAAATATAATTGATCAATATTATGTCATAATGTTAATTTTTAGTATATTTTATATATAATATTTAATTTCAAACTTATTACTTAAAATAGTTTTATAATATTAGTATTAAAATAATTTTTACAAATTTTAATTTGGATAGTAAAAAACCGATCAATTTTAAACTACATTAACTTAGATTGGATTGAATTTTTAAGGAATTGCTTCCAAATCAAACCGCAAACAATTTAATCTTTGTATTTCACGATGTTTTGGCTCAATACTGATCTAAAATGCACTGCGAACACCCCTCCCAAAAACAACAACTTTTAAAAGTTGATATAGATATCAGAAGTCCATAATTGTTGCCTAAACACGAGAAAAAAAAACATTTTTTAATTGTAACCATAACTTATATGCAGTTTTTCCTAACTAATTATATATATATATATAAGGGGAACCCTGAGAGTGCGATTGCATAATAACCGACAAATTTTTAAGGGCACCCAAGTATTTTTCATACTAAGTATGTATATACTTAATAAACACATTTTTTAGTCTAAGTTTTTTTTCTAAAAAATTATATTATTATACTAAAATAATTTTAAATGAAAAATTACACCTTCAAGTATGGTCTTTTTATAAATTGAATTTTATTGATCCAACTCTCTCTCATAAAAAAGACCGAATGGAGTATTTTATTATGTTATTGTGTAATATATTTTTCATGTTCCAATCTAAATTAGACATTCAACTGTTTTTGAAAGTGCTGAAAAATACAAGAAAGAAGGAATGTTTGAATTGTGTTTGTTGTTTCATAAAGCTACTTCCATTTCCTTACCAAAAACTGTTCTTTATCAAAATATTCAACTTATTTTAAAACAGGTTTAAACAACGAAAGGTTGAATCATAAAGAACTAAGATACGAGAAATAGAAAAGAATAAAGGGACACAACTATTTTTACTAGTTTACAACAAATTGTTGCTACATCTAGCTAGTCCTCCCTTTATGAAGAGTTTTTTCCTCAGTATAGTCAAAGGATTAATCCATTATTTCCATAAATAACATACAAGTATTAGTTACCTTTCCTCTTCAGGCTTTGAGTATTTTTCTCTAGCCTTTCCAAGTTGTTTTCCTTAGAACCTTATTCAATTTTCTGACATCCTATCGTTGAGGTTCATGAGAGTCGTTATTTTAGTTTGATGTGTTTTTGCCTTTTTCAGATTTTCTTCTTAACACATAGCCTTTTTCATTTTCTCTCTCCCATTAACCGTCTAGTAAAGAACTAAGTGAGTTCTTCTTAAATAGGAACATGAAGAGTCTATTGAGAATGTTACCGTTAGAAATCTTCAACCACCATTTAAGGAAGATCAATATTTAATAAGTATCCATATATATCTCCGTGAATGATTATGCTTATCTTGGTATTGAGGAGAGAGAATCAGAGGATACTATGGTAAAATCAAATCTTAAAGACTTTTTTGACAAGTAACAAATTCATTATGTTTATTATAGGATGTGAAATTGTTTTGTCTTCTTTGGAGCATTGAATTTTTTAGAGCGTTCATTTTTTCAAGAGGATATACATAATAACTAAAAGTTAGACGATCAAATACTTTATGTGATTATCAAAGGCAGAGGATGTTACTTGCTTGTCATGCTTATAAAAGGCAAATGCAGTTACTTGCCCATCACGCTTATCAGAGGTAGAGACATTTACTTGTTTGTTGCGCTTATCAAAGGCAGACGAAAAAACGCTTGCTGAATCCATCAAAGACATATGAACAGACACTTGTTGAATTCATCAAATAGACAATCGCTTGTTGAATTCATTAGAGGTATGTAACACCCCGATGTTTAACAGTGCGAGTGTATATTTTTTTTTAAAACAAAGAAAATACTTTTGGACAAATATTTTAGTTGTAACATAACGACAAAGTCAACAAATATTTACAAGCAGCAGAAATAGTTTTTGAAATACAAACCCAAAGTATTTACACGACAAAATACACCGATGCTATGAGACCTATCAGACATAGCTCATACCCCTAGAGTATTCTCGACAGACACCTATACAAAAGCACTGCCCCAAGAATTTTAACTTCCCTACGTCGCATCAAAAAAATGGTACTAGGACCCATCAAAATAAAAGTCAAGCTGACAATATGAGGTATATGTACAGTCTTTCAAATTGAAATAAATACATCCACAAAAGAAGGACCTCTAGTCCCTATACAACCGTCTAATCTAATCATACTACAAAAACTATACGACCTGAGTAATCTCCACACGCCCCGCAAGATCCTCCTGACACAGTTTCAGTTAAGGTGTCCAACTACCTCCCCATCTACAGGGTACTAACCGATGGGAAGATCTTGGTTCTCATCTGAGGGCAAAGCCCAGATTTCCACAATAATTGTAAAGGTCATCAACCGAAATTAACAAATATCACATAGCAAAATTCTTAAATTTTCAAATGCTCAAAAGAAACTTTCGTCTTAGCATACTTCTCGAAAGGGTTTTCATATGTCCAAAAATGCATAAACAATGTTGAAAAATGAAGTTTTGGCAAACTGCATTATCGTAACCGAATACAATTGAGAAAATGCAGATTTTCAATTCTAAAATGGCTCTAAATCATAATTGAAATGCATGAGCATACTCTGACTCTTTTCACCACAATCATTAAGTAAATGCAGCTAATAAAAGATTCCTCATTTTTAATACTCATTTAACACTAATGATTTTTCATATACAACGCAGAGCATACTCAAACATATTTATTCACACCAATTTCAATTTCCACAAACACACATAAGTCACATCCAAATTCAATCCGCACAAATTAAATTAAATTCATTTTCCACCAATCCACACATAAATTGAATTAAATTCTCTTTCCACCAATCAACACATAAATTTTTTCTTAAAAATTCATAATATTAATTATGAACACATCAATTTCACCAAACATGAGTCACTATAATTTTCAAACATTAATCCCCCATATTCAATCTCCAAAATTTTCAACCATAAATCACCACAACAATATTAATATATCAGAGTTCTCCCCATCGCTAACTCGGTGCCAATGATCTCAATTCCTTTTCGAGACTCAAGGAGCTAACTACATAAACATGGATATTTATAACAATTTGTTCACAATAAAACTAATCCAAACACAACAAAATTCCCAAAAATAAATCTTCCTACCACACCAAACTTTTAAAACCAAATAATCTATATTATTTACTTCAAACTAAATAAAACAAATATTGTCCAAATTTCACATACACACACTCGACTATTAAAGCACCGAAATGTTTGAGTTAACAAAATACTATAAACTTTTTTTTTTTATTTTTAAACTCAATCAAAGAGTAATTAAAAGAGTAACATTTTAAACTCTAACCATTTTTAATTTCAATCTGTATTTTTGCTCAAACTCTTTAACTTAGTTAAAATTTGAACTTTTTCACAATTATAACAACTCTAAATTTTTCGTAAAATTTCAACTTCAGTTCAAACTCACACCAAATTCAATCAAATCAATTCCACAACACACATATAGCACCTCAATTAAATTTCAACAATTCAAACATAACTCACCCAATTTCAAAATTTCACATTTTTACACATAAACTACCAAATTTCATCCATTCATTTTCTACAAAATCCACAAATAAATCACATCTCAAAAATTCATAATAATAATTATGAACATATAAATCACACCAAACTTGAATCGCCACAAACCACACCTCAAATTTAAATTCCACTAAATTACACGTAATCACATTAAATTAATTTTTCACAAAATCACACCTCAAATACATCAAATTTCTTTTCCACAAAATCACAAATAATGTCCTAAATGCAAACTAAAAGTTTGGAAGGAGCCCTTACCTCTGTTGTAGCTTTAACAACCGATTACGGCACCGCGATTAATTCGGGTAAAATTTAAGTTCGTGACGTCGCTTCCAAAGTTGGCTTACTAGCACCATAGCATAGAGATGAGCAATTTTCCCTTCTTTCACTTCTCGAATGGAAGCTTAGATCTAATAGATTAATGGAGGTTTATATTTGAGTTTTTGAAGAAAAACCCAAAACTTTGGTTTGGGGTGCAAACAGAGAAGGAAGTGAAGGAAAGAAAGAAGGAAGGAAAGAAGGAAGGCATGGCTACTGAAGAAAACAAATGTTTTCTTTCTTTGCCTTTCTTATATATATATATAATAATAATAATAATAATAATAATAATAATAATAATAATAATAATAATAATAATAATAATAATAATAATAATAATAAATATCTAAACAAATATCTAGATATTTACAAATATCTAGATATTTTTATAAAAATCATCATTATGCATGTCATCTCACATCACATCACAAACCACTTTTTCAGAAAAAATATCTACTCTCGCCGTAATTCAATGGACAGATGAATTTTTTTGAAAAATGTTGCATCTCAAAAATTTTTTTCTTCGACAAAAGATTCACCGTAATTAAATAAAATTATTCATCGACGAATAATTTTAATTGGGTCTCCAAAAAGATATTTTTAGCATTTAACTCACAAAATGTCATAAAATTGGCTAAAAAGCCTCAGAAAATCAACACAAAATTCCCCAAAATACACAAATTAGAATTTAAAATTAAGGGTCTTACAAAGTAACTGAACCAAGACATTGTTTGTGTTTCTAAAGGCAACCAACCAAGACACATCGTTGTTTGCATTCTATAGTCAACTAAGGCTTGCTTGCTTTTTTCAGAGTTAAACGAATCTTGCAATAACAAAAGCGTGTATCACTAGACTTAGACTGTAGACGAAAAACAAAGTATTGATTTTGTTTTTCTTCGTTCAATCAATAGAGGATATTTCTTATATTGGAATGCATGCTTTGCTGCACTTTTCTTTGTAGTATTTCTTTTGCTATATTACAACTTGCTTCATTAGTAGATCTCTAATATACTTGTAATTTATGCTACTTTAGAATGAATAGTGACTAATATAACTCTTTTGTCTTTCAACTTAATCTGCACACTTAGAAAATACAATTAAAGGATAACTTATTTTTATTTATTTGTTTTTGTTATCATCAAAACATCAACTAGAGGATTGTAGCTAAAACCACTTTTGCACTAACAATATTCCTTTTTTTATGACAAATAACTATACAATTAATGAATAATTTTCTTTCACAAAATAAAGATTTTAAAAGAGAGCTCCCTCTGAATTTGGTACTCAAAAATAACTTTTTGACTTAGTGATTGTTTGATTTTCTAAAACAGACTTTCACATCAATATTTTGGGGTTTTCCCTGAATTTGATAATTACGATTCTTTAAGCGTTTCAAGAGTTATTTAGTAGTTATTGAGTCATTTTATTCTTGGCACACATGAGGGTAAATAGTACACAAAGATATCATGAAAGGATGCATATCTATGTTATACAATTAATTGTATTACTAAATCTTATACTTTGCTCTCCTTTTGTCATTACTGAAAATGGTGAATTTATAAAGATTGTATTAAGCCAAACATAATATTTATCACGAGAGAGATTAACTAAATCGTCATGCCGCATAAAGATGATCAGCATAAGTAAATTTAAACCAAAGCTTAAATAAAACATAAAAGAGCTAAAGTAAAGAGAGGTAATTTCATTAAAAAGCACAATTACAACACAAAAAACAACAACAAAACATAAAGAAAAGCTACTTGTAGAGAAGGTCCAGCTTAATATTTCACCATCTAAGGACATGCCTTAATATTTCAGTTACTTCCTCCATTTGAGAGATGAGAAGGTCCAGCTTGATGTCGACTACTTGTAGAGAAATTTGGGCTTCTAGTTGTTCAAGAAGAATGTCACTCACCATCAAGGTCACTTTAGATGGTGGGATTTACTTCTTCTTAGGAGAGGAATGTGACTTTGTTTTCCTACCAAAAGATGAAGCAGCATCCATAGAAGAGAGATTGAGGAGCGGAGAAAGAAGGATGAACACTACAAAAAACACAAGGATAGAGAGAAGATTGAAAGAACACATGTAAGGAGGAAAAGAAAACATTTGAGGTATAAATAGTTAGATTTCTCAAAAAACGAAAACAAAAACATTTTGGAAAAGGAGACATAATGATGAAGGCGTGGAGGAAAATGAAAAGTGAGACATGGTACGATAAATACTTTAGGACACGTGGACAATTTAAGGGTATGAGGAAAAAGGAGAGGGTGAAGAGTTGTGGTGAAAAGTGAGGAACAAAATAATTTTTATGATGAAAAAAAAAGGAAAAACATTTTAAAAATAGAGGAGGATGTTCAAAAAAAAACATAGGAGAGAGAGAAAATAACACATGTTGGCATAAGGCAGAATAGAACAAAAGATAAAATTGTAAGGTGAAAACCTGATGATGTTTATTCAATTCATAACTCACATTATGTTTGCAACACATAGACATTATATTACAATTGTAATACTTGTTAAAAAGAGACTAAGAGAAATTAGAGTCATAAGGTCTTTCTAATGTTGTCTAGACCAGATCCATTAATTTATATTACATACTAGGTTTAAATGACCAATTCCTAATACATAAATAAACTAGGTTCTTTTATTTAAAATCTTCAGTAGGAGTCTTCCTTCTTTGAACTTTCATCTATTTTAGTGATGACAAAATTATTCATATTCAGGAACCTACCTTCTAACTTGTCAGATGTAACCAAAGAAAAATGGCTAATGTGATATTTCCTTTTCTCTAATATTTTGACTTGTCTAGTAGGACTTTTATCAAATTGTAGGTGCTCCAACCTTTCTTTGTTATTACTTTTAGTTTTCGATCCAATATAGAGGATTGAAACAAAATGGCGCACAAGCCCTTAAATGCTCATTTTCTTACTTCCTCCTTGCATTCAAGGTACATGGTGTAAGAAGGAGATTTTGAGGCACAAGGGTTCCACAAAGTGAACCTTCTTGTATAATTCATCTTGTTAACTGTAGTTCATATATGTAATGAATCTAGAATTTTTGAATATTTCACCGTTCAGGTTAAGCAGTTCATGTTTTAAGAAAATTTTGAAGTCTTTCTAAGACTACAGTGTAAGAAGATGATTATTTAGGAAGATGAAGACTTAATAAAGAAAAACATATATACCTGATTTTTCTTAAAGGGTTTCAGGTTACAAATGTTTAGGAAGAAAAAAAAAAGGTTGGGAGAGAAAGACTTCTATCGAAAAGGATGATTTTGAAAAAAGTGTTGTTCTTAGTTCCCAATCTTAGAGTAGACGCGTAAAACCAATGGACCCATGATCCATTCTAGTATGACAATGCATTTCCACAGTCTCATTTGTTTGAGTGGCCCAAGACATAACTCATGTTATGTAGGAGGGACAAATCATATCAACATCACTCACACCCTTCCACCTAGTCTATTGCAGGTCCAATAACCACATTTATGATTGTTTGTTACAGACAATGTTTGATGGCCTTAAATTCTACAACTTCGTAGTGACTTCAAGTCAAAGGACTACTAACTATGATCGCATGAGAATTGCTAATGACAATTACACAAGAGTTATGTAGCATTCTCATGGTAGTTCAATCCAATATAAATATTTCCCCTAATTTTTATGTCAATGTGATGACTTGATAACTCATATCCTAACCAGTGAGTTGTGGTCATCAGTCTACTTGCATAATAGTCTCGATGTATTATTTTTGTCCTAATTAACAATAATACTATGACTATTGATACTTTAAGAATAATGTTCTTAATGTTCAATAAGGTCTAACGCTCAAGTCATACTTGATGTTCTATTCAACAAACTATTTATTCTAAGGACTTTATTTTATTCTACGATTAATAACATAATAAATGATACCTTATACATATTTTCAAAATTAGATATATGAATTAAATTAATGATACAAATAATAATCAATGTAAAATAGATCGGTGCGATGGTTTACATCAACGTATACATTAGATTTTCAACTATTATTTTTTCTTATATTTCTTTCTAGAGAGCATAAGTGTTATTTTTGCTTATTTCTTGTTATCCACGTTTTATGGTATACATTAGTTTTGCTTAGAAAGACATGAAAGACATAAATTACAATATCCTTTAAAGTTATTTGGATAAAATTGATTTGTTATAAATTGAAGGAATCAAGTTGATGGATAATTTGTGACGATGACTTGAAAATTTTAATATGGTGTGCACTCATAGTTTAATTTTAAATCTTCAAGTTGTCGCATTGACAAAGTGGAAGACTGTTAAATTATTTTAATAATATATTAGTGTGCTTCATGTAACTAATATGTTGACTTTCAATAAAAGATGGTTTAATGTGATAATTGTTTGATCTAATCATAATTAAAGTCAATGGAGTTTAATTTTGAAATTCAAAATAAATTCAAGTTTTGTTCCTCTCTCTTTTGAATGAGTGGTTACATTGTAAGGAGAAAAATGAGTGGTTAAATTGTAAGGAGAAACAAAACACATGTTCATATCTTTCTCATAAAATAGTATTTTCATCGTCAAAAAGGTTCAAGAAAGGAAAAGGAATAAAGGAGAGAACAATTTTCAATCAAAAACACTAAGTAAAAATCTGCATCATAAATCTGAGTATATTATATTATTCACTCTAAGAACTTCATGCTCTTCAAGTTTTTGGTTAAAATGTCAGTCTTTTGATCATTTGTATTGTAGTGTTCCAGCTTTATCTTGCCCTTCTTTACTTGATCCCTTAGGTAATGGAATCTTGTTTCTATGTGCTTGCTCCTTCTATGAACACGTGGATGTTTTGCTAGGTCTATAGTTGATTTATTGTCTATATTCAGCTTCACTACGTCATTACTTCTCAGTACCAATTCTACCAGCCACACAGCTTGGCATACTCCCATATGCAACCACATATTCAGCTTCACAAGTAGACAATGTGACTATATATGCTTTGTTTCCTTGAACACCATGAGATTGGTGACTCATTTATCATGAAAACATAGCTAGATGTGCTCTTCCTATCATCTTTATCTCCACACCAATCTGCATCAATGAATCTAATCAAACCAACTTCAATTACAGCCTGCTTCTTAGCATAGTGCAGTCTTAACTCACTTGTTTCCTTGATGTACCTCAAAATTCTTTTAGCTGTCAAATAGTGAGATATTCTAGGATTTTCTGTGTACCTACTAACAGTCCAACATTGTGAGCTATGTTTGGTCGTGTGTTGCACAAATATCTCAATGATCCTATCAATTGCTTGAATGTTGTAGAGTCAACCAGCTCCTCATTGCCTTCTTTTTATAGGACCAGACCTGCTTTTGATAAAGTATCAGCTCCATTGCTTTCTTACATCTCGAATCTCCTTAGAACATCATCAACATACTTCTTTTGGTGCATAAAAGTTCCATTTTCTTTGATTACAAACTCAATACCAAATAAATATATATATGATAGCATACCTAGATAAGCAAATGCAACATTAAATGTCAATCCAGTTGAAGTTACACCAACAATTTCAAACAATGGTAACCTATACTTGTTGGTTTTTTAGGTGTTATCCATGATCAATACAAGAGGGAACATGTTCAACAAAGTTATGGAATCTGGGTGCATCCAAAACATATCCCTCACAATGTTGGAGTCCTCATGAGTCCTACTCCAACAAGTATATTTCTCAGCTTCAAGTAACTTCAACAAATGTTGCATATCAGTTCTAGGTCTTTTCAAATTATTCCTGTATGTACTTCGTCGCTTGTAAATTTGATAGATATTAGTCACATTCTCCGTATCTCGTTCTCTCAAAGATGACAAGATGTGTCTCGGTGCAACGTGATATTTTGTCAACTCGTCAACATGTTTCTTATCTTCTTCTGTTAATCGTCCCATAAATGCATTATTCTCAAAAGTAGCTACTAACTCATGGTTGTGAAGTCCGTAGATTAAACTAATAATCCATCCTTCAGCATTTTTCAATGGTCTCGATCTAAGTTTAAACGGACATCCACACCTTTTAGTTGAAGTACCTGTGTTATTTTTATTTGACTTATATTGTCCACCTCTATCACAACCAATAATTAATTTTGACTTTCTTCCTCTCTTTCCAGTCTCTACGTCTGATCGAGTAATGATAACTGCTACTCGATTTTGTTGCCCGACCTCTCTTGCCCATGATAAGACAGCTTCTCGTGACTCAAAATTTTGATCAGTTGTAAATGCTTCAGTTAAATTATAAATATTGGTTGTGTGTTTTCCATTCCTATTTCAAAAAAAAAATTAACAAATAAATTAAAAAAATATTCAAAAAATAAATAAATAAATAAATAAATTTATTAACTACTGCATTTTTTAAATTTCCGAATTAACTATCGGAAATTTCAATAATTGAAATTTCCGGTGAAGAAAATATAACTACCGGATTTTTCAAAAAATTTGAAATTTCCGGTAGCTTCCGGAAATTTAAAACTTCCGGTAGCTTCTGGAAATTTGAAATTTCCGGTAGCTTCCGAAAATTTGAAATTTTCGGTAGCTTTCGAAAATTTGAAATTTCCAGTAGCTTTCGGAAATTTGAAATTTCTGGTATTGTAAATGTAACTACCGAAAATTTCATTGAGCAAATTTTCGGTATTACAAATAACTACCCGAAATTTAGTTGCAAAAATTTACGTACCAAAAATTTAGTTGAGGGGTGAGATGTTGAAATAATTTTTTTTACCACTCACGTGAATGAATTTTTTAAAGATAAAATTAGATTTTTAACAAATTGAAAATCCAAGTTTAATTGGAGGTACAAAAGCTATCCTTCTAAAATACCATATGATTGTAATTCCCCCAAAGGGTCTCCATTCCCAATTCTACCCATTAAACGGCTTAAGGTATCTCATCGTGACATTTGTTTCTGTTTATCAAATCCTTTCTTCTTTTTTTCCTTTTCACACAGAGAAACCCATTTTCTTTAGGATATCATTCTAGTTTATATATCTTTGTTTTATTTATAAAAAAAAAGTGAATTGAAGTAATGTCATTCCTTTTCAAACATTTGAGAAAGATGGATGGAAAAGCTACCTACCCATCGTGCTTTTTTTTAGCGTGTCTGGCGTTCTACTTTAGTTCGGCATGACTTGGTTTTTCATTTTTTCACAACATGCCTTTCAGATTAATTGTACTTAGTGGGTTCAAAAAGATTACTTGTACTTATTTGTTGAAAAAGTTGTACTGGTTTAATGTTATTAAAATATTATTATTGATTTTAGTTTTATTTTTTATTTATTTTTATTGTTGATTTTATTTCATAATATCATCTAAATTTATTTAATGTTTGGCATTAAATTTTAATTCTTAATGTAACAACTTGTTAATTATTAAAATTATTAATTTAAAAAGTAAAGAACTAGTTTATACATTAAATAAATAAATAAATAAATAAAAGGCATAATTGTGATATTTGGATAAACGAAGGGCAATGGCGTAATTTTCACACTATCCCTCCTATATCTCTCTACCACATTCAGAAACCCATTTCTCAGTTCCTTTTTCTTCTTCGTGAGCTGAGCATCCATCCTCCCACCCTCCCAATCTTTAACCTCTCATCTTTCTTATTTTTTTTAAATGAATCAAACCCAAAAGCTTGGCAAAGCTCCTTAAACCCATTTTGAAACCTTGCATGTCTCAGTTTATGACTAATAACCGGTTTCAATCAAAGCAGCAGAGGATACTAACCAACAAATGAAGAAGAGTCAAAGTGGCAATTCAGGCAAAAGGGGAGTTCAACTACCAATCTAATCGGACCATTGTCTTCTCATTTATCACCAACGGTGAGTTCTTTTTAGCAAATGGTTTTTTTGTTGTTATGATTAGGGATTTCATTTTCTGAATTTGTTGAAAATAAGTTAGAACGTAGGCTGTTGTTTATGGTTGTGATGTTTGTGAATGAATTATGTATTAGGAAAAAAATTAATTATATGTGTATCACTATATTTAAGATGATTATGCTTGTCGAGCACGATTTATGCTCGTTACTGCTGTTGTTGCCTATGATATGTGTTTGTGAAATTGTGTTATGTTATCTTAATTTCGGTTAGAATGATGATTTTAGGTGCATGCATTTAAAATATATGGTTTTCTTTACTAGTGGAGAGAAAATTCTATTTTATCCCAAATATTCAATGCATGAGAGGTGTTTGATGAAAATACTACGAGAACTATTGCAGGATAATTGTTATATTTAAGTTTGGTTTTCTAAATAAAAACAAAACTATGTAAACAAGTCTTAGAATCAGATTTTTCATGAATTATTGATTTTGAATTTTGAGATGAGACCAACTATGTTGTGTTTATAGGTGAGTTACTTACTTTCAGTAAAAGTTTTAAGATTTTCTATTGTCATTCGACCATTTTTCAATAATTATTAATGACTTTTGTGATGGAGACTTTCTGCAGCGTGTGTAATTTAGTCTTAGTGCGTGATTTTTCCTAAATTATAGGTTTCCAACTTTGAAATGAGATCAATTGCATTATGTCCTTAAATTGAGTTAGCTTTCAAGGAAATTTTTGGAATTTTCTAAAGTAATTTGACACTTCATCGATAATTATTAGTGACCATTGTGTTGAAAATATTCTACTGTGTGATTTGCAAGAATGAATTAAATTCTTAAGAAATTTGAATGGCTTCATTGTTTATATATGAATATATATATAACTTTTATTATGTTTGAGTTATTAATTGTTATGAAGTTGTTACTATTTCTACGACTCTAAAATTGTTTCTATTTTCTAACTATGGATTTACGTTCTGAATTCGCCTAATTTATTGATAATTGTTGTGGATGAATGATGCATTTTATATAAGATATAATTAGTGTATTTCATACAAAACATGTAAGTTTTGTACAATTTCATTGATCAGAGCATGCATGGCCTTATTCACGGTGAGACATTTAGGTTATTTCAGGCATGAAATAACAGGTAAAGGAGAACAATCAGGACGCTGATTGGGGTTTGGCCAGACCACCTTTATCAATCAGGACTCAATATCTTGGTGACCCACACTAAGATATTGGGCGACTTTTCCTTATTCCAAAGAAAAAGATTTGAGGTCATGCATATGTTGTTCAGAATAATATATATATATATATATATATATATATATATATATATATATATATATATATATACATATATATAAATAGACATGTATAATAATAATAATATTAATGATTGTTATCTTTTCTTGAGATGTATAACTACTTTTGTATGTTTTATACACTTTTATGAAATAAACTCTTTGAAATTGTTTTTCTCTTATTTATAGAGCTCACTGAGATATTTTATCTCATCCCAATTATTATTATTTTTTTAGCAGCTGGAGGCACATGAGGCATGAAAATTGGCATCAGAAGATCAGTTCCAAACTCCTAGACTTAGAATTTGATTTTTTTTGTTTTTTTGTTTTATGATGTAATCAGACAATCGTAGTTTGATTTCAAGATGTAATATTTTATGAATCTACTAAACATGTTGTAAACTATATTTCTAAATGTAGTTTTCAGTTATGATGGTGATTCTAATTTATTATTCATTGTTAATTACCTCTGTTTTATTAAGGTGTAAGGATCCAATTATCATATTCTAGATAAATGATGATGGGTCTTACA
>JBBPBR010000007.1:25049599-25068719 GCA_037974775.1 Cicer pinnatifidum | reverse complement strand
TTGAGTTGTTAGGACATGAATTGTGACAACTTAGTAATTCTAAATCTCATTTTCATAGATAAATTAATAAATTAAAACTCATAAATAAATTAATAAATAAAAATTATTATTAAAGGTTAACTAGATATGACATCATTTTTATTCATGAGTTGCATAACACAAATTGTACAATTTGGTAGTTTTAAAATTTATTTCTATAAATAAATAAATCTAAAATCAACTTTTTAAATTTGATTAATTAGATGTAACATTTTTTAATTTCAGTTGTTAAGACACTAGTTGTATTATTTGGTGGTTTTCAAAAAAAAATTATTATTAAACGGATTAACTAGATGAAACATCTTTTTACTCATTGAATTTTGAGATACGAGTTGTACAACTTGATAATCTTAAAACTTGCATTTTAAAATAATTATTCAAATCAAACAAATTTTTTTTCGTCAAAACAACTTTTTTTTTTATTAATAACAAAACACATTTTCTTTAAAAACAATCAACACATCATATTTTTTACCCAAAAACTACGTCGCTTTGAAAAGGAATAACATTATATTTATATTTAAAAAATTATATTTTAAATACACTTTTATCACTAGATTATTTTTTTAAAAAATATTATATTTGCATTTAAAAAAAAAAAGAGAAATAAATAAGTAAATATTATTTTTTTGCATAATTAATTATAAGTAAACGTATTTTAACGGATGTCGTATGGTGCTAATACATTCCCTATGCATAATCGACTCCCGAACCCAAAATTTGATTTCAAAGACAATTTTTTTTTTTTTTTTAAGGGTTGCCCAATATTTTCCCTATTTTAAAATAAAATTTAGTTGCGACTCCATTGAATTCGAGAAATACTTAAAATTTTAGGCTACGACACACGTCACGCTAGCATGTGGTAATCTCGGATTGGAAGGTTATATTCCTTACTCGATTCCTGCAATCCGAGTCTCTATGACCTGTTTTAAAACTTGTTTTTTAGCAGTATTCTTTTTCCCCTCGCACAATTCAAAACCATATTTTTTTATTTTAACATCATTTAGTTCATAATAGACAAACATAATCATTCAACATATTATTCTCACCCATTGGTTTTGCAGTGTTCAAAATAGCGTTGAAGGGATAACATAGTTGTGGTTTTGGCCGTCAGTCCAATGAGGATAGCTAGATGTAGCTAGTAGGTTAGTGGTTCCCAATAGCCTTCACTTAGGTGTGTATGATCAAATTACAATAGGAGGTTTACTTGAGTTCTAATAACTCTATTGAAAGGATATTTCATTCATCTTGTTCTTTTGATGTGTTCCTAACTTTCTCAAAATTTCTTCTTAGGACATTGCTTTTTCATTCTCTTTCTCACACACCTAATAGAGATCTTTAATCACCATTTAAGGCA
The DNA here is from genome assembly GCA_037974775.1 of Cicer pinnatifidum. NCBI lineage: Eukaryota > Viridiplantae > Streptophyta > Magnoliopsida > Fabales > Fabaceae > Cicer > Cicer pinnatifidum. Next base: position 25,067,323 of record JBBPBR010000007.1, on the reverse strand, counting down.
GACCAGTCTTTAATATACATCCATATATATCTCCATGAATGATTCTTCGTATTTTGGTATGAGGACAACGAAGTATAGGATACTATGATCAAAGAATGTGTTAAAAACTTTAAAACAACTAGCAGATTCAGGATGTTCATTAAAGGATTCACAAATGTTTTTCCTTCTTTGGAACGTTGACTTTCATCATAGCGTTGACTTTATTCAGAGCATACAACATAAATCAGAGTTAGAAGATCGAATGCTTGAAGTGATGATGTGATTATTAGAGGCAGATAATCACTTGCTTGTCATGATTATCAAAGGCAAACAAACATAGCATAAATGAATTCAACAGAGGAAACCGAAACATAACATATTATGTATTTTCAGAGTCACTAGAACTAGAGCATTGTTTGCATTATCGAAGTCAGCAAAGACAAAGCTTTGCTCGCGTCACTAGAGGCACATGTCAGAGCATTTGCAATGTTTAGCTTTGAACTCCATAATGTTATATGTCTTATTGTTATATTACGACTTGCTCCATTAGTAGACGTAGTTAATTTTTTATTAGGTGATAATATTCTTTGTGTTTAAAGAACTTACGTTATTATATCTAATTTACTTGTAATTTATGTTAACTTAAAATAGGTAGTCATTAATATAGTTTTTTTTTCATTTAACTTAAACTGCACACTTGGCAAATACTGTTAGGGGGTATTTTTTCTTTATTTGTTTATTTTTTTTATCATCAAAAACACCAACTAGAGGATTTTGGCTAAAATCACTTTTGGACTAACAATTAATCTCCATAATTTTCCTATAATAATTGGAGAACTCTTGTAGATCACTAGTGGAACACAGGAGAATACTGTAAAACACTTATGTTTTTTATGAATACAAAGATCAAGGAACGTGATCAAGTTGCAAGCTCAAAAAGAAGTCAAATAGTCGAAGTCAATTATGGTCAAACATACTAGAAGATATATAATGTAAAGGTACATGATGCAATCTAATATTCTTATATTTCAAATGCACATGAGAACCTTTCATTTTAGCATATGCATCAAAAGGATTTTCAAAGTGTCAAAAATGCATGAACAATGTTTGAAAATAAAGTTTTTGACAAAATTCAATGTTGTATTCGACTACAACATGTTGTAGTCGAATACAAGTGATAAGTTAGTAGCTAAAACGGAACATCTGTATTAGACTACGAGATGGTGTAGTCGAATACAATTGTTAAGTTAGCAGCTAAAATTGAACATCTGCATTCGACTACGAGATGATGTAACCGAATACAAGTGCTAAGTCAGTGGCTATGACTGCACATTTGTATTCGACTACAACCTGGTGTAGCCAAATACAACAACAAGTCAGTAGCAAAATTCATTCAGTTGTACTCGAATACAAGGTTTAGTATTCGAATACGATATTGAAATTTTGAATAATAACTGAACGTTACAGAGGTGTATTCGACTACACACAAGCTGTAGCCAATACAACTATGAAACAATGCAATTTTGTAATACACATAACTTCAATTTTAAACGAACCAATCCCACTACCAAACTTTGAACAATTTTCTGAAATATTCTTAAAGTTATTTTTCATATTTCAAGTATTTGAAATATATTTTCATATCATTGAGAAAGGTTTTTTAGTATACTTGAAATATTATTGGATTGATATCATTGTACAGCTGTTATACTCAGATTCTTAGTCAATAATGTTAGACATAAGTCCTCTTGATCATGATTTTGACATAATTAACAAACATACAATGTACATACATCATTTGATAAATCTAACAGTTTGAACTGAGTAACATTTCAGGAAACACAACCACACACTACACACTTGGACAATAGCTTGGAACTCAAGGAATCAACCAAAATTGGAGGATTGGCTTGACAAAGATGCAAATACATATATAGTGTGATTAGTGGTTATAGTAGTTAATTAGTAGACTCACCAATATGGTTTCATGCTTAAGTATTTGCCAAAGTAAAATTGAAATCATAAAATAAGGAAATAAATCAATCAATTGACAAATCAATTGACAAATCCATTGGGCAATCGATTGATTGACTCAGAATTAGAGTTTTCACTAAGTACATCGATTGGGAAATCGATTACGTAAAGGATTTTAGTGAAACTTGTATTCTAGGTTTAAACCAATCCATTGAGCAATCGATTAGCACGTCAATTGAGAAATCGATTTTGTGATTCACAAAGCCAAGCTAGTACCCAGTAAATCGATTGGCAAATCGATTACGAAAACTCTTTTTCATAAGACTTGGTCTCTATGATCAACCAATCGATTAGATAATCGATTGGGACATCAATTGAGTAATCGAGTTTGTAAGTCACAAAACCAACCACTAATTGAATCAATCGATTGGCAAATCGATTGTGAAAAAGTTTTCTTATCAGACATGGCCTCTGTGATAAATCAAATCGATTGGAAAATCAATTGAATTAAGTTCCTTAAACTGCAAGTTTTGTGGCAATCGATTAGGTAATCGATTGAAAGAATGAATTAGTTAATCACTCATTAGAAACATATTGAGTAATCGATTGGTAAATCAATTTTGACAAAATAGCTGAGCTACTGTAACAAGCCAAATCGATTGGAATAAAATATCTGAGTCACTATGATCAGACTAATCGATTGGAGTAAAATGTTTGAGCCACTATGACCAGCACAATTGATTGGGAAAAATGTTTGTGTTACAGCCCATTACCAAATCGATTATGTCAATGTATATGAGTCGACTGAGTAATCGATTGTTTTGATCTCGTTGTTTGAACAAAACACTTATAATCGATTACCCAATCGATTCTGATATGAACTTGCTTCAGTTTCTGATTTGTGCATTAAAAGAATCGATTGGCATATCGATTCATTCTTATATGTTCAAGATTCAAGAAAAACAAGAAACGCGATAATCGATTGGGCAATCGATTAAGCTGGTTTTAAACTGTTATAAAATCGATTGTGCAATCGATTTTACTAATGTTTTTCTGAACATATATAAGTTGATTCAATCACATTTTCTTATAAACTGAGACATAACACTTGAAACAATTATTCAAAACACCTTGAGAGAAATACTTGTATACACACACAAAACACTTATTGGGCAAATTACTTTTTGTGTGAGATTCATATTGTGATTGAGTCAACGTCTTTAGATATCTTTTATCTTTTCTGTAACAAACAATTTGTAAAGAAAGTACTAAAAAATCCAGTGGTGAAACTGGTGACTATCTTTGTTGGTGAGGGTGTTCATCAAGAAGAAGTTTCATCGTTATCTCGTTGAGTTTTGCGATTAACTCTAGGGATATGGTGGCATTGTAATAGAAGCGAGTGAGTTGGATAAATAGGCCTTGTGTGAGTTGGACAATCTGTAAAACGTACTCAAGTCGATTCTATTGGAAAAAGGTTGAAATCTGTTTGATTTCAGGACTGGATGTAGGTTGTCACACTGATAGCCGAACAAGTATAAATCTTGGTGCACGATTTTCTAACCCTTTCTCTTTATTTTGATATTGCATGAATGTTTATTCTTGTATGTTTGTATTGATGAATATCTGTCTTGATTAATCTTTTGAATAAGCATTGTATCTGTACTATTACATTGATAATACATGCAATTGTGAACCTTTGATTCTGAATAAACTCTGTAAACGGTCATTGTTAATCTGATTAATAATCTTGTAAAATTTAGGATAAGGTGGCATTGTAATATAAGCGAGTGAGTTGGATAAATAGGCCTTGTGTGAGTTGGACAATCTGTAAAACGTACTCAAGTCGATTCTATTGGAAAAAGGTTGAAATCTGTTTGATTTCAGGACTGGATGTAGGTTGTCACACTGATAGCCGAACCAGTATAAATCTTGGTGCACGATTTTCTAACCCTTTCTCTTTATTTTGATATTGCATGAATGTTTATTCTTGTATGTTTGTATTGATGAATATCTGTCTTGATTAATCTTTTGAATAAGCATTGTATCTGTAATATTACATTGATAATACATGCAATTGTGAACCTTTGATTCTGAATAAACTCTGTAAACGGTCATTGTTAATCTGATTAATAATCTTGTAAAATTTAGGATAAGGTGGCATTGTAATAGAAGCGAGTGAGTTGGATAGATAGGCCTTGTGTGAGTTGGACAATCTGTAAAACGTACTCAAGTCGATTCTATTGGAAAAAGGTTGAAATCTGTTTGATTTCAGGACTGGATGTAGGTTGTCACACTGATAGCCGAACCAGTATAAATCTTGGTGCACGATTTTCTAACCCTTTCTCTTTATTTTGATATTGCATGAATGTTTATTCTTGTATGTTTGTATTGATGAATATCTGTCTTGATTAATCTTTTGAATAAGCATTGTATCTGTACTATTACATTGATAATACATGCAATTGTGAACCTTTGATTCTGAATAAACTCTGTAAACGGTCATTGTTAATCTGATTAATAATCTTGTAAAATTTAGGATAAGGTGGCATTGTAATAGAAGCGAGTGAGTTGGATAGATAGGCCTTGTGTGAGTTGGACAATCTGTAAAATGTACTCAAGTCGATTCTATTGGAAAAAGGTTGAAATCTGTTTGATTTCAGGACTGGATGTAGGTTGTCACACTGATAGCCGAACCAGTATAAATCTTGGTGCACGATTTTCTAACCCTTTCTCTTTATTTTGATATTGCATGAATGCTTATTCTTGTATGTTTGTATTGATGAATATCTGTCTTGATTAATCTTTTGAATAAGCATTGTATCTGTACTATTACATTGATAATACATGCAATTGTGAACCTTTGATTCTGAATAAACTCTGTAAACGGTCATTGTTAATCTGATTAATAATCTTGTAAAATTTAGGAAAGACATTTCATATAAGTTTTAATAAATACAGGCCATTAATAACCAACAAATAATATTTATTGAAAAATCATTGAATTATTGTATTGTATTTAAAGAAAGTGGTGTACTTTCTGTTAGACATATGTTCGTTTTTGATATTATTGACAAACATACATCATGAAATAAATCTGACATTGTGAACTGAGAAAAATTTCAGGAACAACAACTCAACCCTACAAACTTGAGTAAATTGAATGGAACTCAAGAAATCAACAAAAGCTTGAAGATCCACAAGCACATCGATTAGTTAAATCGATTTTGTAATAGGGTTGAATAAAATTATGCAGTCTGGGATTAATCAATCGATTGACAAAATCGATTTGCACATCTTCTGAAAAATCAAGCAGACTATCAATCGATTACACAAATCGATTGGTACATTTACTCAGATTAAAATGTGCAAGTCAGTGGCATGCCTTGCAAGCAAATCGATTTGGATAATCGATTGATCCATTATTTTTGTTTGTCTACATCGATTGACACAATCGATTGTGAATGTCACATAGCCAAACCAATGATTAATAAATCGATCAGGCAAATCGATTTATCAAAATTTTGACATACACAATCGATTAGCACAATCCATTAATATACTTCGTTTGAAATAAGTTTGGCATCAATCGACTTGGTAAATCGATTGAATGAACCAACTGTTGAAATGGTCTTCAGACTTAAGTTCACAATCGGTTAGGCAAATCGATTTGTAAAAATCACTGTGTCCCTAAAACCAGTGAAATCGATTGACTAAAGCGATTGGTACAAAAAGTTTTAGAAACATAGATGACTTAAGGACTTTGTAAATGTTTGAATCGATTGAGTACATCGATTGTTTTAATCTCGTTGTTGGAACAAAACACCCCAAGTCGATTATGCACATCGATTCAAATATGAACATTCATCCAATTCTGAAGAACTCATTTAAAATAATCGATTAGTTAAATCGATTAGTTTATGCAGTTTCAAGATTCAAGAAAAACAAGATTCGCGAAATCGATTGGATCAATCGAACTGTATAACTTTAATGAATCGATTGGCCAAATCGATTCATGTGTTGTTTTTCCTGAAACTATATAAACTGCTTTCATTCTCTTCTTCTCATAACTTTCTTACACAACTTTGACAGAACTTTGACATAGTTTGATATAACTTTCCGATATCCCTTTCTCACTGTGAAATAACTTTGAACATTGCTTTTTCAGTCATGTACATTCATCTTTCATGATCAACAAAGACTGAAAAAGATTGTTGGAGAAAGAATATTCGAGAAGAAGACAGCTGAAGAAATTTTTTATAATTTCTGTTTTAGATACATCTGTAAACAAATTCTGTAATCAAATAACATTCAGAAATCCAATCTTAACTGGTAGTTATCTTCTGTGATTGAGGGATCTCATCAAGAAGAAACTTTGCTGTTATCTTGTAAGGGTTTGGAGATAAACTCTGGGATACAGTGGTTGTGAAATCCAGTCTTAACTGGTAGTGATCTTTTGTGATTGAGGGATCTCATCAAGAAGACACTTGACTGAAATCTTGGAAGAGTTTATGAGAGATAGACTCTGGGATTCAGGGAGATAAGAATATAATAGAAAGAATAGTTTAAAATTGATAGGCGAGGAGCTGGAACATCTGTAAACTGATTCTGAGACATTCTAGTGGAAAGGCTAAGATCAGATTTGATCTTAGGACTGGACGTAGGCCGTTCAACAACGGCTGAACCAGTATAAATCACTGTGTACCTTTTTCTTTCCCTTATCTCTTTTTAATTCCTGCATTGTGTATTTGTTTGATATTGATTGTATGCGTAAATATCTTTCTGCATATTTTGACATTACATGAAAGATTGTTTTAGAATGATAGCATGTGAATCAATATCTTGAATGATAATTGTATATGTTGCACTCTTCATTTTAACAATAATTGGTATTGTTGATTTTCTTTAAAATTGATCTTTTTGGACCTTGTTTAATATCTTGTTTAGTAAATTTTGAATTTATTAAACTGCTGCGCATATTGTTAGAATATGCATTATTCTACATATTTTTCTATCCAACAAAGGTTACTTATACTATCACTTTCTTTAGGTATTCTAATCTAAGATAGTGGTGTGCTATCTTGGAAAGTGTGTTAGAAGTTTGTAGCAGAGATCTTAGGATGGGATTTGTACATATTCTAACAACAATGAAAAAATCTCATGTAGTGTGCAAGAGGACTGGATGTACCCTTGGTCATAATAGTGAACAAATGTGACTTTTTATTTATAATAGTGATTATAGAGAGTATTGTGGAATCTATTTTCACTATTTTTTAACATATAATATATATAAATATGCATTTAATGAGAACATCAAAATCATAAAATTTATACTTAAATGTTTAAAAACATCGAAATAACTAAACTACAACATTAACAAAATATTTTGAAAATTAGGTTACCTAAATAAAATAGGTTATATCTGATTTTACTTGGTATTCAAATTTTTTAAACCCGTTTTTTGGTTGATCCAGGCTAACTTGGTCTGGTCTGTCCAACATATGTAGTAATGCATATCCCAATTTCTTTCCTTATTTTTGTATTTCTCATTCTACATTGCTAAGCTTTTGAATCTAATCCCCTTTCACTTAATTTTGACTTATTTGAACCGGTCAATTTATCTTTAAACACTCAAATCTTACATCATTGGCAATTCTTAACTTCATTGAGTTCCTTCACCAATGCATCTAACTGTTTCTGGGAACTTCCATTTTTCTTGATGGAACCTAAGGCAGCATCTTTTAACTCTTCAGCTCGCACCCTCTCTTTCGTCTTTCCAAGAGACCCTTTTATTCTCTTCGCAAAATCGCTTGCTTCTGGAACCTTCTCTTCCCCTTCTGCGACTCGAACCGCCACACCTAACTGGTCCACCAACAGCTTCGCGTTCGTATATTGATCCGCACCCATTGGCCACGTCAGCATCACCACACCAGAAACCAAGCCTTCTAACACCGAGTTCCACCCGCAGTGAGTCAAAAACGTGCCCACAGCACGGTGGCCCAAAATCACCAACTGCGGAGCCCATCCTTCAATCACAAACCCCTTATCCCTCACCCGTTCGGCGAAGCCACTCGGTATCCCACCATAATCTTGCGCCACGTGTCGCACATCGGGACCTCTCACCGATAATATGAACTGGACCCCACTTAACTCCAGGGCACTTGTCAGTATTTCCATCTGTGCAGTCGTGAGAAACGTTCGGCTTCCGAAGCAAACATAAACCACTGAACCGTCGTCGCGCGCGTCGAGCCACGCGGTGAGATCGTTGCATGAGACGGTGCTGGATCCACCTCTTTCTTCTGGATCGGATTCAAGCGGCAAAACTGGGCCTACGGCCCATACTCTTTCGTGCCCGAGTTCTTTCTTCAAGTGGTCAAAGTAATCTGTTTCCAAATCAACGAAAGAATTAAAAACAACGCCCCAAGCGTCGAGATTAAGAAGAAAGTCGTTTTTTATGATCTCCCAATCTGGTTCCCCTCTGTTGTCTCTAAACAAGTGGGAGATTTGCCACCAGGGATAAACTGGAGAATTCGGTAGGTTTGGTAACGAAACGACGGAATTGGGATCCTCCGGTTTCTCGTTTTGAGGTAAGAGGCGCCACATGAAGACAGTGACGGAGAATGCGAAGGCGCCAGAAGGGGAGAACACTAGGTGTGGCACGTGGAGGTCACGTGCGAGATGGTGAGTCCAGCCAAGGAAGAAGTCAGAGATGATGGCTGAAGGGGGTAAAGGTTGGGCCTGAGCCCACTCAAGGAGGATCGGGTAATGATGTTGGCGCATGAAAGAGACGACGCTGACGAGCCAGTTTTGGTTTGGGTTTGGGAATTGAGGTGCGGGAAGAAGGAGGGTTTGGAGAAGAGGGGAAAAGTTGGTGGGGACTAGGTTTTTGGTTGATGGAGTTACTAAAATGGTGACGTGTACGCCGCGAGAGACAAGATTTTTTGTAAAGTCGATGAGGGGGATCACGTGACCTGATGATGGGAAGGGATAGGCGAGGAGATGTGATTGTAGTGTCGACATGTTGGAATTCGTCTTACGCTTTAGTTTAAATGTGGTTAGAATTCAAAGAATTAATGGTCTATACTCGTATGATAGCTTCCACTTATAGCTGAGAGAGAAGAAAGTGTTCAGATTCACAACTTGGGAGGCATTAAAGAAGTCGTCTTTTTCTTTAAGCTGCAGACTCAATCTATTTTAGCTTCCTTTCAACTTTGACGTCACTTGTGACGAATTTACACGGGTATGCCTAAAATTTCGATATTATTTTTTGTCAAAACCAATTATATGTTTATTTTTAAATAAATAGTCTTTTGGTGCCGACATCAAAATCTTCTAAAAAACGATAAAATATATGATTATGTATATTAATTTTTCAGTTTATTTTTATTTATATTTTCTTTCAGATGAGTATCTATAATTTCAGAATTTTTACAATTTATGAGTAAATTTAACATGTATATAAGAACAATTGATTTTAAAATAAATATTTAAATTAATTATTTTACTATATTTATATAGTTACAATAATTAATTGTTATTTATAAAAGGATAACATGATATCTTGTGTAATAATTTTGGCATTTTGCCTGTTTTGCTATAACTTACGAATTACTTTTTTGAAATTTTATGATACATTATTCATTGAATATTTTTATGATAAACATAAAAAAATTATTATAAAACTTATAGACAAAGAAATTATGTTTTTTTTATGTAATGATTTTTTTAAAATACAAAAGTCAATTATATAGTTCACTGGATCATGAAAATAATGTTAATTTATTAGTTTATAGATTAAATATACTAAAATCTTTCAATTTGTGAATTTATCATAGAAGCGCTCCCCTGACAATATATAAATTTTTGTCTTTTTCATCGTCGTTTACTTTATATAGTGATTCTATAATTAGGGTTGAGCTAGCACGTGCCTCTCATCCGACCTTAATTTAGGTGTGTAGTCTTCATCTAATTTTCTTGTACTAATTGATCATTGGGACAATACAAAATAGAGTACGCATGTGTCTTAGTTGAATCCTTTACTCTTCATTCAATTGTCTTCAACATTGGTTAGTGCCCTTAGTATCTCTATGTATACTCTTGGGTTTTGTATTGAGTCTAAGAGACCCTTACAAAATTGTAAATGAAGTAGTGTCTCTCTTATAAAGTTTTATTATATGGGACTTGAAAGTCCAACACTATTGGACTTGGTGCGTGTATATAAATTGTGGGTGCTTAGATCGAGTAAGCTCTCATACCATATTAAGTTGTATATTGTACTTAACTCATCTTTATAAAACCAACGGCTTGTAAAGTGAAAAATGTATCTTTTTATAAAATTTTCTTGAATTATATCTTTTATCTACGTGAAACTTGTTTTTTTTTTTTTTATATATATATATATACTCGATCCTGGGCAGGTGCTGATCTTCACTATCATCTTAGGTCGTTCAAGTGGTCATAGAATTAGTACCAATAAACTTTCAAGCATCAAGGGCAAAGGACGTGGGCGCTTTCGATGACTTAGTGGTCAAATAGCTTAGTACAAAACACAACCCCAAATGATGGCCGTTGGGCATATGTGACCATAGTTACATAATTCGTAATTTGGTTTTGTATGTGGTACAGATAGCGCCACTATTGGGTTGTGCTGTGCAAGCAGCCCAATTCCACAAGGCCCTAATTGGTGAGGTCCCAAACTTTTTATTTTTTATAATATAGTAAAATAAGGGTGAAATTTTTTAAAAATATATATTTTTAATCCTAATAAAATTAGGACTTTTTAAGCTTAGTCTCTAAAAAATTTTATTTACTTTTAATCTTTATTTTGATTTTAAAGGAATTAAAAATAACAATTTTTTTTTTGCAAAAAAAATCTTTTCAAAATAAGGACTTAGAGTGAATAAAAAAAATTTATTAACTAAAAAATTGAAAAAAAATTTATTGGACTAAAATAAAATTTTACATTTTTTTAAATTATTAAAAAGTTAAGAATTTTTTTATTGGACTGAAATAAAATCTATTTCTCAATTAAACATAACACATGTTTCCTTAATTTATCAAAATAGTGTACTACTTATATAATTAATAACAATTAACAAATGATAGTACCACAGATGAACTAATTTTGGACAAATGATTACTTTCAATACCAGAGAAGATTCGTTGATTACTTTATTTTTGTCACGTGTTCACTAGACATCGAGGTACAACATTGAAGCTATAATTTAGTATTAGATGCCAATCAGGCCAGTTAAATAGCACCATATGATTATTCAAGAAAGTTTTGATGCTCGTGACTATTGAGTAAAATTGATGATTGGACTATTTCGTTATCTTCCATATATGAATCATAATTGGCACTGAGTTTTATTTCACCTGCTATAGACTTGAATGTATGCTGTCTTAAATTGTTAGCAGAGAAGAGACTTTGTGTTTGGACGGAATGCATGAAATCCACAAAATGAAAATTGAGCTTCCATGTTGAACGGAAACAGATTCTGCTTGCTGAACCACAACTTTCCTTTTACTGACTAGTGTATAGGGTTTCTGAAAGTGTTCTGATTTTGATTGCTGCTTTCAAGAGGGCCTTTTATGTTATCTTAATTAGTGTGATGATAATGGAAAATGGTGAGTAGAATTCTTGCAAATACGAAGTGGTTAAACTCTTAGGACTAACATTAGGGAAACCTTCTCGATCCGTTGACACCTAAGTTCGGGGTCTTGCAAACCTTTTTGAATCATTTATTGGCCATAATCAATTAGAATTTTGTTTGTCATTATAATAGAACTTTGAAGTTATCTATTGTGTTGGATAGGTTTCGTAGTGTTCGGTAGTTTTATTTCTGCTGGATAAATTATTGCAGGCTTCTTAATGTCTTGTGAACCAACATATATGGACTGGCTGTAACATCTAAGACTACTTTCACGACTGTCAACTGTCCTCACAAATCAAGATGGACCTTTTCAGTTTACTTCATTCTCACACACATGTTTTATGGAAAACTTTCCAAAACGTCACTCACTATAAAATTCTTATGTTATGGATTATCAAATATAAGATGAAACTTGTTGGTATGGATTGTAGCAATTAAATCTTATAGGTCATTCTTCAATGATACATTCTCATCCCTAAGTTAATTCATGTCTATTTTCCTATAACCAAGCTACGAGCAGTTGATTGACTAACTATTTTAATAAATGTGAAGTTGTGTATAATCAAGACAAGAATAATATTCTTAAAAAAAAAAGAGCAGAATAATATGTATCGAAGTCAAATGATCTTTTATCATTAAACATGTTTGAATTAGAGGTATAAAATCACATCTCATCTCTTGTTAACTAAAGCACCCGTATGGGGATAGTAATCTAATATATATGAGGAATATACAAGGACAAAATGTCATTTATCATTCATTTTTGTCTCATTTTCTTCCTACGAGTCACTGAACAAAGAAAAAAAAATGATGTTGAAGTTATTGTTGAAGGGCCTCTTCCAACCACAATTTAGATTCCTCCATAAGTTCAGGGCTCAATCTAAACATCAAAACACAGAATTCCATTTGATTAAGAGTCCCATCTCCATCAAAATCACCTTCCACAAGCATAGACTGAAGATCTTCATCGCTCAAACCTTGCAATCCCAACAAAGCTGAATTCTTCTTCAGGCTTTCAAAAGTGATGACCCCTTTATCTGAATCCTTCAAAAGATTGAACCCATTGCACAGCTCATCTATTAGACCATCTCCACCAAGCTTGTTGGCCATGAAAGGAAGGTCATCATGGAAATGAGACTGTTGGTTTTGTGATGTCATTGTGAAAGAATTGAAGCAAGCAAGAGAGAGAGAGAGAGAGAGAGTGAATTAGAAATTGTGAAGAAGGGAATTAGGTATATATAGTAATTGAAAAGGGAGAAGAATTAATTGAGGTGTGTTTCCGAGAAAGAGAGGGTATTGATAGAAGACAGGGAAGGAAGGATTAGGAAAAGAGTGAGTGAGAGATGTGTTGGAATTATTTGGCTAGTTGCCTGTGACTTTCGCAGAAACAACTCTGGAGGGTAAAACTGTCCATATGGAAATTCTATCGACATGGTTTGGTCGTCCCCTTGACTCTTTCAAAAGTGAGTACATGTTATTATACTTCTACCCGTACAAAACCCCTAAAACTCAACTTTACTCTCGACAAATCTAAAAGATCCATTTTTCTTTAAATTTTCGGATAACTATTTCACTTCATAATTTCCTGGATAATAATTATACATATAAATTTTCTTTTAAGTTCTTATTTAATTGACAAATATCAATATTATTAAATTAAATGATTTATTTTTAATTTAAATTTAGAATTTTACAATTGTATAAGTTAACTACAGTAAAATTTAATATTTTTTTAAAATAAAAAGTAAATAGAAATATTAAATTTAAATATAGTTTTAGTTTTTACAAATATGAATTATTCTTATTTTTATAAAAAGATTTGATTTATATACCCGAAAAATGGAAAAATTGATAGATTGAATGAATATGAATTTAAATTATAATAGATGTATCAAAATAATTCATTTATAATCCACTAAAAGTAATTAAAAATATCCAATCCAATCCATTCATTAAAAATAAAAGTTGTCCAATCAATCTATTATCACATATTAATGGATGACTTCTACTTAATAATTTTTTAATATTAAAATAAATAATATATAATAATAATAGTGGTTTTATTTATTGTAGAAAAAATAAATAATTAAAAGACAGTTTATTATTATTATTATTATTATTATTATTATTATTTTTTAATAGATAATTAATTTATTAGTTAATAATATAGATATTGGTAATAAAAATTTAAAAATTCTGATTTTTCTAAAGTTGGTTTTAAAATAGTATATTTTAAATCAGTTTTTAAAACGCAATAAATAAAACTCTTTTCAGAGTTAATTAGTTTAAATTAAATAAATATATAATATTTTCTTAAAATTAGGTATTTTTTTAAAATTGTAATCCATTGAATTTTTATTAAATAAACTATATTATCTATTGGATTTTAAAAAAAATAAAAAGTGGATGGATTGGATCGAATCCATTAAATTTATATTAGTTAGTGCATGAATTTGGGTGAATTTATGGTTGGATTTTGTACCGTGTATCCCCTCGTTTGTACCTCACATACCCATCTTCAAGGAAAATATTAGATTGACCCTTATATTATTAGTAAAATCTTCCAAAAAAAATACTCTAATTTTTTTTTTCATCCAAGTTTGAATTGTCTGAATCACATATTTATAATCATTCAAACCTTTGAAATTCAAAAGTAAGATAAACTTTGAAATTTTTGAAATATTAATTTTTCAAATCTTCGAAGGTTTCCATGAACATAAAACTTTCGAAGTTCATTTTTTCCCAAAATTTTGAAACTTTCGAAAGTTTGCATGAAATGAAACTTTCAAAATGCAGAAATCTTCAAAACTTTCTAACAATCTGAAAGTTTCGAAATATAAAATTCACAAACATAAAATTTTTCAGTTTCAAAACTTTGATATAAATGGAAAGTTACGAAATACATTTTTATTAGTAATAAATATTAATAAATTTATAATAATAAATATTAATAAATTTATAATAATAAATTTTAATAAATTTATCATAATAAATTAATAGTAATAAATAGTAATACATTTATAACAAGAAATTAATAGTAATAAATTTGATGTCTAATTTCAGAAATTTCAGTTTTGATATTTTTTGAAAAATCACACTTCAGAACTTTCAGATTTATCCAAAGTCTCGAAAGTTTCAGAGGATGCTGGAAAATAGCATTTCGAAACTTTGACATTTATAAAAAATTTCGAATTTAGTTAAATTTTCTAGAAAATTAAATTTCAAAAATATTAAAAAACTAACTTTTTATTATTTCAAAATTTTATAATTTTTAAATATTTATGGTTTTATATAAAATAAAAAAATGACAAAATAGTCTTTCGAAAAAAATGGGAGATACAGCTACGAAGTACACGATGCAATTCCCTTTATGGTTGGATGAACTTATAGTTGAATGGATTGGAGAGATAATGAATGATCAAATTATCATCTCTATTACATTTTTTATAATATTTTAAAAATGTCCTCTACCTATTTTTTTTAATAAAAAATGCTAAGGTTGCCAATTTTTTCATAAGTGGTAGCTATTGACTATATTACTGTTGTTGACTTAATAATTTTTTAATTATTTGAATATTATTACCTTTAGTTTATGAGATTAAAGGTTATGCACTAATAGATATTTATCATCATGAAAAATGAGAAGATGGTAAGAATTAAGTTGATTTGATGAACAATGAATATTAATTTTGATTTTAATAACAAAATAATTTATACTTTAGGTTTCTAAAATGTGCATATCCTCTTATATATATATATATATATATATATATATGAGAGTATTTTAGTGTTTCATATGAACAAAAAGGAACATTATTTGGTTTCTCTGATATTTAATTTACTAAATCATCTGGTTAACATTCTAGTAACGAAGTCTATCCTCTTATTGCTCTGATGTACAATTGAATTTTATCATTGAGCCATCAAAATTCATCCTCTCGTCAACTTTATGATATAACTCAATTTTTTGATACGAGTACACAATATGATCTACACTTCAATAAAATTCAATCATTTGTTTCTCAATCCTCTCATAGAAGCATATCAAGCAAAAGATATGAAGAGCCTCTTACTTACTTCCTCTACAAAATTAGTTCTTTTTATCTAATGAGATGTATCTTAAAGTTCAATCTTCTGCGAAGTTTAAATATTCCTCTTGAACAAAAGAACTTTTTTAAGAAGATTATCTAAAGCAAAAAATGACAAGATTAAGGAATCAATTTTGAAATTCACTCAATTGTCCTTACAATACAAGATCATATAAGTTATGTGTGACATTCTCCGCAACAATTAAAATTGCAATGACTAGAGGTGGATCTTCTCTAGGACACGTGGTGACCATGGCCACCACCCCAATATTTTCTAATTTGTAATAAATAAATACATTATTTTGAATATTTATTTTTATATATATTATCTGGCTCGCTTAATATCCTAAAAATCAAAGTGATGTGATTCTCTCCCTCTTGGTTTATTGAAGGTCCTTAGTTAGACACCCCGATTTTTGTAATTAGATTGATTTTTTTTTTTACAAAAAGGATGTGGCCTAGTTTTTAACCGACACATCTTAATTCAATATATGTTCAAAGTCTAACTACACCTACGTAAAGACTAGGGATGACAATGGGTAGGTTTGGGTAGGGTACTATAGTACTCGTACCCATACCCGCAGTTTAAAAAGATATTCATACCCGAGCCCGTACCCTCTTGGGTATCAACTTTAATACCCGTACCCTTACCCTCTGGGTACCTAAGTGTCCGTACCCTTACCCATTACCCACACTTTAACTAAAATAGATCCATAAATAAATATTATTTTGTGATTGAATTTAAAAATTATTCAAATATCATAAACCCAATCATAAAGTATTATAAACCAAAATATTTTCTAACTCAACAGTTCAAATGAACACTCGTTACGATACACATTCAAATATCCATAATAATATTTTATGAAGTTGCATATCTTACAACAATATTGTTTCAGATCAGTAAAAACAATTTATAAGAAGTTGCAAGTATAATTATAAAAACACAATTAATAAGATATAACTCTTAGTTATAATGTCACAATTATTTAACTATTCATGATAATCAAATTCTTAAAAAATTTGCAAATGTTTATCTTTTGATTTGATTATAAATATTGTAATGGTCCAATGATATTAATAGATATTAAAACATAAAGGAAAACAATTAATTAAATTAAACATTAATATAATAAATAAATAAATAATATATTTATATAAGTGCGGGTGTGGGTGAGGTGGCTACTATAGTACTCGTACCTGCACCCATACCCGCTTAATTTTGCGGGTAATTACCCGTCTCCGTGCCCATACCCATTATGCAGGTTTTTATCCTACCCATTGTAGGTTTTTTTTTGCGGGTGGGTTTGGATTCAATTGTCATCCCTAGAAAAAACGATCCGCAGTTAAATTATATCTTATATTTTCAATGGCCGCCTCAATAAATGTTGTGAAGCTCCGTCACTTGCAACAATATCGTTCCTGTAAATTTAAAAAGTAATCTTTTGTCACTGCAAATGCAGGTGCTAACAAATTATTGAACAATTTTGAGTGGAAAAATATCAATAAACAATTTTGAGTGCATTTAAGTGATTTGATATTCAAAATACTTTTTATTGAAAAATTTTCACTTGTAATTTGAGCTTAGAATTTCTATCCTTTGTTGAGAACTATATTGTATTTTCACAAAAAACTTATCCCTTTATGAATTGGTCAAGTTGTGGCTTCAGACTTTACATGGATGGATGACAAGTCCTTACCAAGTATATCATTCAATTAATACAGTGATAAATAAAACCGTCTTTGCATAAATTATTATTAATTTCATAACACAACAAAATAGTAAATAGTTAGGTTACAAAACATTTATAATTTGATTAATAAATTCAAACAAACATAAACTTAATTAGAGAAAATTCAATATAAAAAAATAATTAGAAAATTTGAATCACATTTTTTCACTATGTAATTATTGATTTACTATTTTAACAATTTAACCTATTTGATTACATCAAATTAAAAAACTAGATTAAGACCAATTTCTTGGCTCAAAATCTCTTTTTTTTTTTTTTTTTTTTTTTTTTTTTTTTTTT
>JBBPBR010000007.1:25028357-25047236 GCA_037974775.1 Cicer pinnatifidum | reverse complement strand
TATTTTAGCTACAACAATTGGTATTAGAGGAAGGTTCTCTAGAAAATTACATATAACCTTGTAAGAGAAAAAGATCAACAAAAAAAAAAGTCAAAAGCTAAGTATATTCCTGAAGGAGGATCATCCAACATACCTCCTTATTTTGATGGCACAAATTACTATCATTGAAAAGGTAAGATGAGACTGTTTCTCATATCACAAGATAACAACATGTGGTATGTGGTTGAAAACGAGGATCATGTCATCGAAATCAACAACTTTGATGCAACCTCCGACGATAAACCTCAAGCACAGTGGACGACTGATGAAAATGTTAAGGTACTCATAAACTCTAAAGCTCATTTATTTTTAACATGTCCTTTGAGCAGGGAAGAATATGATAGATTTGAAGAATGCAAAAATGCTAAGGAACTATGGGAGACTCTGAAGATCCACCATGAAGGATCAAGTCATGTAAAAGAAGCAAGGATTCACATGGGAGTAAGAGAATTTGAACTATTCGAAATGAAGGATGAAGAAACGATTGATGAAATGTTCTCAAGGCTAACAATCATACTAAACAACTTGAGGTCTCTTGGAAAGGTATACTCTGTTCAAAAGAGGATAAGAAAAATTCTAAAGAGTTTACCAAAAGAATGGTGACTGCTATCACTGAAGGAAGATACTTGGCTAATATGAAATTAGAAGATCTGGTTGGAACTCTAAGAGCTCATAAACCATTGTTGCTGGCAAACAAACCAAGCAAAAAGGGAAAAATGATTGCTCTAAAATCCAGCCAAATAGAAAGTTCATCCTCCAAGAGGACTAAAGATGTCATAAAAAAGGAAAGCTCGGAGTATCCTCTATTTGAGGAAGAGGATGAACTCGCTCTGATTTCTAGAAGAATTCAGAGGATGATAAATCATAGAGGACATGACAAAAGATCTTCTCAAAAAGAAAAAACTGACAAAAGTCAGATAACTTATTTTGGATGCAACAAAATGGGACACTACAAAACTGAGTGTTCTTTAAACAAAAGGAACTCAAGAAGATTTCCCTATAAAAATAAATCTATGATAATTACTTTAGATGACAGTGACGAGTCATCCTCTGAGCAGGAACAGGAGGAAGAGGCTAACCTCTGTCTCATGGCAACATTAGAAACTGAAAAGATAACCATCATAGAACTATGTCCTACTTGTGAAAAATTAGGAATATAATTTGATAATCTTTTGAATAACTTAAACACTTTATCGCATAAATGTGGTTTTCTTAAAAATAAATTTTATAAAGGAAAAAAGCTTAATGAGGAACTTCAAGCTAAGAATGAGAAGTGTGAAAAAAATCATTCTAGATTTGCAGTTATCCCATAAAATGTTGTTTGAGCAACATACAATTTTAAACAAAAAGAATGTCAAAATTCATCCTCAAGAAGAGGATACAAACAAGAAAATCTTGAAAATAGAAGTTGAAGAACTAAAGAATGACATTACCAACTTTGTTAGATCCACTGAAATATTCCAAAAGATAATGGGATCTCAATCAAGAATCTTGGATAAAGCTGATATTGGATTTAAAAGTTCACAAAAACAAAAATTATATGAAAAAATTTTCCTCCTGAAAAGATAAAAGGATAGGCCAAATTATGCAAAAAACTTGGACACACTTTCAAAAGTTGTCACGCTAACAAAAAAAGCTGACAACTTAAAGAAGGGATGTTCGTTATGTGGTAAACATGGACATCATGACTCTATTTTCTATCATAAAAGGAAAATCCTTACAAGAGGAAGAACTAACCAACAAGGACCCAATTCTATATGGGTATCTAAGTTACTTTTAAACTCTAACACATGTTCATCCTCTTATCAACAAAAGAAAGCTCTGGTTCTTGGATAGTGGCTGCACAAGGCATATGACAGGGGTTTATTTCTTTGGAAATAAAGGATGGAGGATTAGTCACTTTGGAAAACAATGATAAAGCTCAAATAAAAGGAACAAGTATCATTGGTAAAAATATTTCTGCCAAAATAGAAAATATTTAGTATGTGGATGGTTTAAAACATAACTTGCTAAGTATTAGTCAACTATGTGATAGTGGATTTGAAGTCATTTTTAAACCTACTTTATGTGAGGTCAAATGTTCATCCTCGGGTAGAGTTTTCTTCTCCGGTATTAGGAAAAAGAATTTATATGAGCTATATATGGATGATTTACCTACTGAATCTTGTTTTGTATCCATTGAAAAAGATAAATGGATATGATACGAATGAGTTGGTCATAGCTTAAACACTATTTCTAAATTATCAAATTTAGAATTAGTTAAAGGTCTTCCAAAAATTAATTTTGAGAAAGACAAAGTATGTGAAGCTTGTGTCAAAGGAAAACAAGTTAAAAGTAGCTTTCACTCTAAAAATAATGTTTCAACAAATGATCCTCTAGAACTTCTTCATATTGACCTATTTGGTCTTATCAAAACTCCAAGTCTTAGTGGAAAGATATATGGATTTGTAATTGTTGATGACTTCATACGTTTTACATGAGTTTTATTTGTTAAACATAAACATAAAGCTTTTGAGGCATTTCACCACTTTTGGAAAAAGATCCAAAATGAAAAAGGATAAAAAATCATCTTCGTAAGAAGTGGCCGTGGAGGTAAATTCGAAAATGAATCATTTGAAATTTTTTTTGAAGAAAATGGAATTTCTCACAATTTTTCTTGCCGAAGAACTCCTTAACAAAATAGAGTTGTTGAAAGGAAAAATAGAACTTTACAAAAAATGGCTAGAACTATTTTAAATGAAGCCAACATTGAAAAATACTTTGGGACCGAAGCTATCAACACATCATGTTATGTTTCAAATCGTGCATCCATCAAAAAATTTTAAACAAAACTCCATATGAGCTATGGAACGGCAGAAAACCATATATTTCCTATTTTCATATATTTGGATGTTATTGCTACATTCTAAATAATAAAGAAAATTTGGAAAAGTTTGATCCAAAATCCGATAAAGGTATTTTTTTGGGATACTCCACATTGTCAAAAAGGTATATAATATA
This sequence comes from Cicer pinnatifidum, assembly GCA_037974775.1. Taxonomy (NCBI): domain Eukaryota; kingdom Viridiplantae; phylum Streptophyta; class Magnoliopsida; order Fabales; family Fabaceae; genus Cicer; species Cicer pinnatifidum. Next base: position 25,044,197 of record JBBPBR010000007.1, on the reverse strand, counting down.
TAATCTTAAAACTCAAATTGTGGAGGAATTCATGCATGTTATTTTTGATGAGTTTGATGACTTGTGTTTAGAAAATATGGATAAAATCGAAGAAGATGAGAATTCATCATCTAGAGTACACAATCCTAACGAGGAGGATGATTAACCTCTCAGCAGCTTCCAAGAGGATGGAAGATGGTAACGCATCATCCTCCTGATCAGATCATTGGGTATACTGCTGATGGTGTTAGGACTAGACAATCTCTAAAAGAGAATGCAAACAACATGACTATGATATCACAAGTTGAACCCAAAATGATTGATCAAGCAATTTGTGACAAATCATCGGTTAATGCCATGATGGAGGAGCTGTCATAGTTTGAAAGAAATAAAGTATGGGACCTTGTGTCCCATCCTCTCGATAAATCCATCATTGGAACTAAATTGATATCTGGAAAGAAATTGAATGACGATGGAGAGGTCATTAGAAATAAAGCGAGACTAGTGGCACAAGGTTAGAACCAACAAGAAGGAATTGATTATGATGAAACATTTGCACCTATAACAAGACTTGAAGCAATTAGAATCCTCTTAGCATATGTCACTCATAAAGGTACTAAACTATTTCAAATGGATGTCAAATGTGCCTTTTTGAATGGTTTCTTGAATAATGAGGTATATGTTAACCAACCTCTTGGCTTTGTGGATGAAAAAAAACCTAATCATGTGTTCAAACTCTCAAAAGCTCTTTATGGATTAAAGCAAGCTCCTCGAGCTTGGTACGAGAGGTTGGGTTCTTTTCTAAAAGAAAATGGATTTATAAGTGCACAGATCAATACGACACTCTTCAAGAAAATTCTTAAAAAGAATCTATTAATTGTACAAATATATGTAGATGACATAATATTTGGGTCCACAAATAAAAGAATGTGTGAAGAGTTCTCCAACCTCATGCAAAGTGAGTTTGAGATGAGCATGATGGGAGAGTTGAAATTATTTCTTGGTTTACAAATTAAACAACTGGAAATCAACATCTTTATTTCTCAAGAAAAATACACCAAAGATCTACTTAAAAAATATAACATGAGTTCGACAAAGAGTATGGGAACTCGTATGCATCCATTCTCCATGCTACAAAAAGATGATGAATGAACTCCAATATCTAAAAAAGAGTACAAAAGGATGATTGAATCCTTGCAATACTTAACAGCCAATAGACCTGGCATAGTATTTGCAGTCGGTCTTTGTGCAAGGTTTCAATCCTCTCCTAAAGAATCTCATGTTACTACAGTAAAGAGGATTTTTAGATATGTTGTTGGTATCACCAATCTTAGAATCTGGTATAAAAAAATGCTCAAATCTTGACCTCATAGCTTATTGTGATGCTGACTATGCGGGAGACAAAGTTGAAAGGAAGAGCACAAATGGAGCTTACCAATTTCTTGGTAAATCTCTCATAAGCTGGTCATGCAAAAAACAATGTACCATTGTTTTATCAACTACAGATGCTTAATACATATCAACTGCACAATGCTGCTCACAATTATTATGGATAAAGAACCAACTAGAGGATTACTCTCTAAGGTACTCAAAAATTCCCATCATCTGTGATGGTACAAGTGCTATTAATCTTTCTAAAAATCCCATACAACTTTCAAGATCTAAGCATCTTGAAATCAACTATCATTTTATCAGAGATCATGTTCAAACAAGGGACATAGAATTAATTTTCATTGATACTGAAAATCAGTTGGCTGATATTTTTACCAAACCTCTCCAAGAGGATCGGTTCAAAAATATCTTTGGAGGAACTCTCCATTATTAATTTGTCCAAAATTATTTAAATAAAAAATTGTTTTAAATTTTCTTCTGAGGATCATATCTAAAAATTGAGAAATGTCCTCCTTTAACACAAGAGGATGGGCAAACTCTGATGATGTTTGGTCGACCTCAATGCCATTGTTTTAATTTTTTAGTAGTTTGTGTTTTTGGTCAACATTATTCTAGCTAAAAGATCATATCTGATCTTTAAAATTAATCTAAGATTTAGAGGATCGCAAAACACCAGAAGACATGTTGTATATTTTGGTGAAACTCCCTCTTGTCACGTCAAACAAGACCTGGGCACGCTCCTCCTCTTCCATTGTCCAGTCTGGTTGGCGCGACCTCCTTGGCTGACGTCCAGCATTAAATGCGCATACGACTAGTCATGACCGTTAAAGCCATTCCCATGCCCCTAATCTGCCTACTCTATCATCATTGCTCCCTTTATCAATGGCTTCCTCACCTGCCTCCTTCCTCTTCCTCTAATGGTCACAACCTTTCAAACTCCAACCTCCTACTACTTAAATCTCCCTCATCTTTCTTTAACTGTCACAACACTCCAACCTCCTACCCCTTAAACATTAAATTCTTCATTTTTTTTTTCTTTCTTCAAATTGCTTACACTAATGGCTCGTACCAAACTCAATGCTAAGCGTAAACTATCTACTCAGGCTCCAGCAAACATTCATGATGATTACTAAAGCATTGAGTACGAGAGTCAAGAAGAGGTTCACTCTAAGGCAACTCCTCCTCAAGAACCTTCAAATATAATTCATCCTCCTCTTCAATCTGCAACCATCACATCTCCACCTCCCAATCTCAAATCAAACAACCCCTCATCCTTTATACCCATAAGAAGATCCTCCAAAATTATGTATGGGGTTGTTTCTTCAAGAAAACAGCTTCCACAAGACAACATTGTTCATGTCATCAACTCTGATGACTCTAAGCAAACCATTTATGTAGAATCCATTCCTCAACTATCCTTTGCAAAATCCACTTCCAAAGCCTCTACTCCAAAATCTTAATCTCCATCAACCAAAAAACCACGCTTCTCTCCTTCCAAGCAATTAGCAAACATCCCTCTATTTGACTCTCCAGTCTTGGAGACAAACTACTTTTCCAAATGGCAACACAAGTTTGTGGTCAATGGTAAAATCGTTGACCTTGATGATTTGAAACAGGGAGGATTCAATGTGGAAGAAGTATTTGATCAGCTTGGCTGGACTTCTTTCTTGCGCATCAACGAACCACTATACCCTCGCCTTGTTAGAGATTTTTATGCCGCCTTGAATAGAACCAAAGGAAGTACTGGTTTTAGCATCATACTTAAAGGGGTTCATATGGAAATCAACCCCACTACCTTGTGTCAAATTTTAGATATCCGTGATGAGGGATCAAATTGCTTCTTAGAAATTTGGTATTCTTAGTGTCAAATCACACGAACCTATGTCCTCCAAAACTCTATGATCAAACCTCTTAAACCTCAAGTGGCTTCCAATCTTCTCCCTATGTGTTGTATCCTCCACAATATATGTGTGCACTCAATTGTGCCTATGGGTGGAAGTTTTGAGAAGGTCATTGAGCTTGACCTTCTGCTCATCCATCATCTCATGTATGGCACACCTCTTCACTTTAGAAACATAATTTTTTGTTTCATGTGAAATGTTGTTGTTTTGGGTGGATCAGCTCCCTACGGGATGATTTTGACCAAAATCTTCAAATTCTTCATCCTCCCTCTTGACGATGAACAATCAGTTCATTTTAACAATACTTTTTCAATGAAAAATGTAAAATAGATGGGGCTTCAACCTCCTGAACAATCTCACTCAAAAACTTCCACCACAAAAGCTTCCGCTCCCAAAAAATCATCACCTGCTTCTCCACCAGCATCCAAGAAGAAGAAGACTCTTCAATCATCTTCCACAACTCCATCACCTGAACATGAAATTACACAACCTCCACCCAGGGATACTATTTCTCCAATCGTTCAAGAACCTATATTTCCTACTGATCGCACTCCGACTCCATCTTATAACTCAGTTGATTCAACATTGCCTAAATCTCCACCACTCCATAACTTTCCCTCCTCTCATGAAGAAGTTCCTCCAATTGAGGATGCCTTAGAAGACGCTCCTATACAACTTATGGAGGATGGTGAAGATTTGTATTTTGATCTCAATTTATCTTACCATCAATTCTCTCCAAAAAGCCTTCTTGAAGCTATGGCTGCTGAAAATTCTCAGAATTTACAAGAACCTTTCATGATGCCTCCACTGAGTCCCTCACATCCCACTCAAGTAAGTTTCGATAATGCTCTTCCTCCTTCAAAAATTGCACCTTTTGCATCTGCTCCTATAATTGAAGAACCTTCCCAACCTCTACTAGAGGTTCCTGGGCACTTTAGCTCTATTCACTCCTTTTTGGCTACTACTTGTGATCATTCGTCCAAAGACAAGGCTGGAAGCTCGCACGACAAGAGTACGAGTGTAAATGATCAACCAAAAAACTTAAACCCCAACAAGAGGAAGAAAGGAAGGCGAAAACAAAAGCAGTTGAGGCTACTCAAGAAATATGGAAGGATCAAAAGAAATTGCTCGTCAGTTTCACTAACTTCTAAAACACTATTGCTCAATTTGGGCTTATTCTTGAATGGGGCACCAAACATCTAACTCCTACACTTGCCCCTGGAGACCATCTCCTGATCTACCAGCCCAACCTTCTTCTATTGTGCCTAACTCATCATCATCCTTGTCTAATGATGCATCCTTTTCCAAGTGACTTAATAGATCTTTTAACTTTTTTTGTGTCTGACTTAATTCAAAGGGAGTAAGATTATGAAAAGTTTATGAAAAATGTTTTGTCTTATGGTTTATATGTTTTGCCTTAGGAAGGTTACTGTTTTATTAATGTTTTGTAATATGTTTAATTTAGGAACAATTATGTCTTAGTTCAATGAAAGTTCATTTTACTTCAAAATTGCATAGTCTCAAAATTGCTTTTCTTCTAATGTTAAAAGGGAAAATTTTTCAAAAAATATTACTTGCACGATTGAGGGGGAGCTTAATTATTTCTTTATTTCATGTTACAAAAATCATAATCTAAAGAATTTTGTCATCATAAAAAAAAAAGGAAGATTGTTAAGACAAAATCTCTTTCTAATGGTTTTAATGATAACAAAACTATTTAAAAGATTATGATTGTGGTTAATGACTAATCTGTACTGTTGAGTGAATTCATATAAGAAAATAGGTTATTCATCATTAAGATAAAAATGAGAAAAATCTAATTCAATAAATCAAGTATTCAAATCTGGAGGATAGGCATACAAGAGGATGCACCATCAAAATTGCAAAATATTCATCCTCACCGAAACAATGATTTTTATTCATAAAGAGAAGATAAATTAGTATCAAAGAATGAATAAATTAAGCAATTTAAACAAAGAAAACAAAAGCCAAATTTTACACGTACGAGGATGGACTGTACGAGATTAGAGGATGGATCTATAGTCCACATCATCCCCAGATGTTGAAAACGACCCAACACATCATTCTCAAATGTTGAAAACGACCCAACTCATCAACATAAAGAAAGGCTATAGCTAATAAGATAAAAATATAATCTTACATATCTTGAAGAATGAAAAAAGAAAAGGACAACTCATGTTCAATTTCCTAGGAGGTTTGAACCTCCAGTACAAGGATGGATTGAATCAGTTCAAGGACAACTGAATGACAATTCTGTAATTATGATAAATGACCTTGGACTTTTTTATTAAAGTCCCCAACGGTCATAAAGTGGTTGACACATGGAAAGAGCATCACAAGGTCTCTATAAAAGGAAGGGAGCTCTTCATTATCAAATACACAAAAACATTGCATAAAAAGAGAAAGATTCTTATAGCTATCAAGACTAATTTCCATCATCTCTTTATACTTTCTATAGTCTTACATTAGATCTTTGAAATATCTTTTTAGAAATTGTTAAGTAAAGAGAAACATCATACTCATATCACTTTGTAATTTCCTTTTGAGTTACACTTGGAAATAATTGAAACTTGTAAGAGACAAGGTTGTAAGCTTGGTGAGGCTAAAGAATACACAAAGTGTAACTAACCTCTGTGAAAGGTTAATCAGTTTGATCATTTGTAAAAACTAACAAGTGTGTGAAGACTGGATATAGCCTTCGTTGGGTGAACCAATATAAAAGTTGTGTGTGTCATTCTCTATACTTTCTCTTTCATTTACTCAGCTCAAAATTAAAGGTTTAAATTTCTATCATTTGATTCTCATCCTCTCAGAGAGGATAGTGATTCAAAGCACGCAAGAAAATTTTTAAACAACAATATCCCTATTCAACTCCCCTTTTTAGTGATATTTTAGCTACAACATGGATTTCATCCCTACAATATCAAAAAATAAAAAAATAAAAAAAATTGGTCCTTAACGTCAAATGAACGTTACAAAAATATGAGCCGACAAATAAAGGAAAATATGGACCAATTGTAGCACTCCAATGAGAATATTAATTTAAATATTAGAATAATTTGTATACTTATTTTTATTCGATTAAATTTTTTTAGAATAAGTTTTTAAATTTGTATTACACGTTTTTCTCTATTTGCCAGCTCATGTTTTTGTAACGTTCATTTGATGTTAAATACCAAAAATAATTTTTTCTGATATTACAGGGATGAAATCTAAACAAATTTTTTTACAGGGACTAAAACTAAAAATTGATATATTTATAGGGACAAAAAACATACTTAAACCTTATAAAAAAGAGATTTTGAGTCAAGAAATTGGTCTTTGTCTATAAACTTAGTGTATTGTTTGTCCTCAAGCAATAATTAAATTCAAACAAGAATAAGAATCAATATTAAGTAAAAAATTAACTCTATATTTCAAATCACACACAATCATAAAAAAAATCGATTGATACAATAAATTCTTCATACTCAACTGCCACTTAACATCTCAAAGTCGTATAAATTGAATATTTTTAAATAACATGTTCAACATACATTTATCAAATTCAACTCTCTCACTATAATTTCTCTCAAGTGTTAAATAAGGTGATCAGTCAAATCCAAAACATGCATCCTACCATAGACTTGAAAATTTTCTAAACAAATTCACAACGTAAAATCCACATACAATTCTAGAGGTCTTTAAGGATTGCAATGAGGCTAAGGTGAAGGTGGGTCTTTTGGGATAGTAGGCTTAAAATATGGAGTTAGAAAAACCTGCTTCTCATTAATTTTTAGACCATGACTTTGACAACTTATCATCCAGTAAAGTACAAGAGAGTATAAAACAGATTTTATGCACAAATTTTATTTTTCGGGTACTTCAGTTTTTGACATGAATGATATTTTAAAGATCACTCAATTACTACTTAGTGGAATATTGCATCATCTTACCTTTTGACATGAATGATATTTTGAAGATCACCCAATTATTACTTAGCAAGATGGCACATTCATTTATCTTTCAATAAATTTCTACTTTTGCTTCTCTTGTACCCCACCCCAAACTTAATATTTTTTTCAAGTCATAAAATTAAGATTTTACATAACTCCAAGTATGTTTTCAGGATAAAAATAATAATTTTTGACCATTGACTAGTAGTAATGCTAAGTGACTATGATTATGACGTAGTTTTTAGTCAAAATTCATGTAGGGCATAAACAAGAAAACAATTATAAAATAAACGTTTCTAACTTAGAAAAACAAGATGTTAAATATTTTGCATCTATGAATGATGAACAACTGATTTGGTACAAAAGATTAGACCATGCCAATTTGAGGTTAATCTCAAAATTAAACAAATTCCAACTTGTTAAAGGCTTGCCAAATTTAAATACAATTTGTGAGGTTTGTCAAAAACGAAAACAAACAAAAAATTATTTTTCTCCTAAAAATTATTTTCTTCTCACCTAGAACACCTCAACAACATTGTTGTAGAAAGGAAAAATCGTACTTTTCAAGAAATGGCTCGAACAGTAATGCATGAAACGAATGTTTCTAAGCATTTTTGAGTAGATGCAGTAAATATTGCATGTTATATATTATAGAAAGGTAAAAAGCCCAATATTTCTTATTTTCATTAGTTTGGTTGTGTTTGTTATATTTTGAACACTAAAGTTAGTCTTGGGAAGTTTGACACCCGATCATAAAGGTGTACCTTATTGGATAGTCAACGCTCTGATGACAACTGAGCAGTTTCATGATTCTTAAGATTCAAGAACATATTCTGATTTGTTATCGTTGTTCCTAAACAAGCATATGAAAGAAGATTCAAAGGTAATTATTTTTAAACGCTATTTGGACATTCTCGCACATAATCAATTTAGAAGATTCGGTTGAAGATTTGTTTTGGAATTACTCAAGCTTCAACGATCATATTCCAAATTCAAGGAGAATTATTTTCAAGTGCATTCAGGATATTCTCGCACGTAATCATTCTAGAAGATTTTGTTGAAGATTTGTTTTAGAATTAATCCAGCTTCAACGGTAGTAGATACACTCAGAATTTTTTTGGGCCAATATTGAAACCCTAATTCATGTTAATATATGGGTCAATTCTATAGAAGAATACGCAACACAACATCTCACAAAACCTTATAGATGCAAAAAATTCTCTAAGAATTCACTTTAAAGGTTTCAGTTTCAAATAAAAGGCACTCATGCAATTTATATTACTTAGTGCTTTGTTTTAAGTGTATAGTTCATTGTAATCATTCTTCTTAGAAGAAATAACACATAACCAAGTTTTACACATATGTAACTCAACCTGATAGTGGATATTTTGCCTAAACGACTTGTTGGTTCTTCAAGTTGGAAGTTGAGAAGACTTGACTTGTAGGGTCAAGGTGTTGTAGTGCCTCAACGATATGTAGGTTTCATGTTAGAAGTTGAAAAGACTGACTTGTAGAGTCAGATGTTGTAATTCAAATTCTAAATTAGTGGATAAATCTTTTTGTGTGAGAAGACTGGATGTAGCTGTCATATTGACAATGAATGAGTATAAATACTGATGTTTTTACCTATCACATGATATTGTTTTATTGTTGACTTTGTTATGTTATATTTGTTCCAGTATCCCGAACCAGATATTTGAATAGAAGTTTTTATTAAAAAAAAAAATACAATTCAACTTACTTCTCGTGTTTTTGTGCCTTCATCTTTTCCTAAAAAAATCTTTTATTCTACTAATTTTCTTCCAAATATCATGACTATAGTGTTGGATTTTGTGTTGTTGTAGTTGTTGGCTTTTTTAGGATAAGAATCATAGAAACGTACTTGAGTTTGTCTTGTTGTGGTGGTAGGCTTTTTAGGATAAGAACATATAAATGTAATGAATTTAAGTCTTGGAAGGATTGTTGGCATGAGATAAATTGTAAAACCTAACAAGAAGAAAATAATCAATTTTGCGACTGAAGTAAATATAGCCATATAGGTAGACAGAAGAGGCCATGGACTCTACAACTAGTAAATATATATAGCCATAAGAGTGAATTCTTTCGTTCAATTATTTTTTCAATTTCCTGCATTGATTGGGAAATCCATACATGTAATAGATTTGAAGATCAAGAAGAACCCTAATTTGAGATTTTTATTTTAAAGAAAAATTAATCAAAATATATATTTATTTTTAAAATTAAAAATATAATTCCATAATTTGAATTTGTCACCTCTTAATACTTAAAAGACTATCGAATAAAAATTTTAAGGGACCAATCTAAAAAATGGATCTAACATAAAAGATTGCAAACCTAACTTTGTCTAATATTAATTACCATGGTTACATTTTGGCATACAACTAAATCTTAAGATGTACTCTTCTTCTCATGTAATATTTTGATATCTTTCACCTAGCTACCATTCTCTACCTACCCTAAGATTGCAACCTCAAATTTTGGGCAAAAGGACACTTGTGATAACTCTTAGAAATAAGAGTTATTTAACATAATTATGTTAGATTAATTATTTAATTAATTATATATTGATAGTAATTAATTATTAAGAATTATTAATATAAATATTAAATTATAAATTTAGTCATTTAAAAGTGGTTAGATTAGTAACAATAAGAGATCGAATTATTGATATCACTTGTTAGTCAATATGACCTATAGACTCTAGAAGGGAGGTTGGATAAAGTGCTTATTCATTTAGAAATATGTTAGAAAAATTAGAAATGATATTGCAACTAATTATTCTAAATCCAAAAGACAATTTTGCACAAGAAAATAGTTTTACTAAAATCTTGAAAATTAGTATTATTCAATCAGATGTGAAACAAATAAGAGTCACACAAAGAATGAACCAATGGTATGAAATCAAAGTGAATAATCAAAGTGAAGAGAAAATTCAATAATGGAAACAATTCACACTTGTTAAGATTACTTCAAAATAGATTTTCTAAGTCAACAGTTCAAGAGTTAGAGTAAGAGAAAAACACAGTTATTTTTATACTAGTTTATCTGCTTTGTCCTCGCATATAGAGTGCATTCAGTGCTAATTAAAATAATGAGAGTTTTTGTCATTAAATCAATAGCAAATTTACAAAATTTGTCGGTAATTATGACAACACTTGTACACCAATCTCTTTTCCTCTAAATGTTTCGAACTAGATTTCTTGAAACACCTTTTAAGAACAATTTGAATCACTATCTTTAAGATGAAGACACATTTTCAAACCTTGCAATATAACACCTTTAGTTATTCTCACTATAGACCCTAAAGAAAATGCTTGCTCAGTCCTTCGGTGAGATGCTAATCGATGTCCTTGGGATTGCCTACATCAATCACACCAACAATATATATCCCTTCTCTTGATGTTTCTCACTCAATGTTTTATGTGCAAATTTGACTTGATTTAGAAAATGTGTTTAATCTAGATTATGATCTTGAATTCATGAGACTTTAGAAATAGGTTAAAGTATTCATACTAACAAGAAATAGGTTAAAGTATTCATACTAACAATGAAGGTTCATATAAGTATATAAACTGAAATGAGTTAGTTAACTCAAAAGCAATGCATCTTAATTGAAATAACCACATTCTAATTGTCAAAAATTAACTCTATAGGTTGTATGAATCAACTTACAAAGTTTGTGGCTGGATTCATATGAGTCATGAATATTAAGGATTTCATCCTGAAACTAGGAGAATTGATCACAAAACCTCCTCGAATTGTGAAGTTCAATTCTTTATTGTCAATAACACCGCTAGCATGCGCGTTTGTAGAAAAGTGAAGTGGTTGCACCGTCTACTACAACACCTTCAACCAATAAAATGCCTTCGATTGGTGCAGCGTTCGTGACCATATCACACCATATTTGCGTTAGAGGTGTGTAATCACAAACGTGAATTAGGGTTCCATTGAATAAATTAAAGGCTCATTTTTTAAATTTATTATTTATTAAAGGGTAGATTGGTCATTCCAAAGGGTTTAAGTGACCTAATACTTTAAATAAAATATTTTAATATTAATACTTGTATTCGTTTTCTTCTTCAATCGCCACCTTCTTCTTGTTATTGCACATTATTGTTGTGGTGGAACTTTGAAGTGAAGATGAGGCAGACATAGAAGCGTAATTTGACTTTTTCATGGGATGCTATTTCCATTATATCTAGAAGTTATAATTTGATTTTGATGGGATGCTATTTTTGTGAGATATGATACAAACGAAGTATGATTGGTTTTTTTTTTCTTTCTATTTTTCAGTATTGATTTAAAGTTTTGGAATTTATGGGGTTTGTATATTGATTTTTTTTCATTGTAATAGCGGTCATCCCGCTATCTCATTTTTGAGGTTCGTTGCTTCGCGCCGCTATCTGAGATTGACAACATAGGTTTGATTCACAACCTTTTTCATAAAGTTTGAAATCTAGGTGATGATCCATGTCAATCAATTTATAAAAATGTAAGTTGATTTACAAAATTAAAAATCACTTAGAAATAATTTTTAATGCATTTCAAAGTGTGATAATATTATCTCATCATGCAACTAAAGTTATACATGATAAAATACTATTTTAATGAAACTTTTGTATGATTCAAATGAATCTGTTAATGTTTGAGAAATCAGAATCAATAAATGCATGAATACACCATCTAATCAAATGAACTTTATTTTAATATCTATCAAAACACTAAATCTATCATAGGAAATCTTGCGATTACAAATTGAATTACAATATTTAGGAACCCGGTTACTAGACATTCCTAAACACATAAATGTGTGAATAAATTTGAGAACGAAAATAACTATCACTGTCACTATTGATAATTACCTCAATATTTTGAGATAATATAATAATTAGAATGTGGTAATCAACAAATCATGCATAAAAAATCCTAAATTATTTCAATTTGATAAAAGCCGATTCAAACATAAAATGTCTATTCATTAATAAAATATTGTATTAGCAAAAGGATCTAAGAAATCATCATACTTAGAACTCGAGAATGAATTCAAAGAAGTGCATCGACTCAAAACTTAAAAAAGTATTCCCCTATGCATCCTATCGTTACTCTTTTCCAGATTTTGGAATCAAACACTAAGATTTATCGGGAAACGCTCCCAAAGAATTTTTACATCTAAGAAACTTTGTGCAAGTTACGAAGGTTTTAGTGAGTGAATTTTACTGTAGTACTTGAGGAAATTAAATGTAAAACAACAAAAGAGTCTCACAAAAATACACCTAATTGAAATTTAGGATAGCTTAAAACAATCTCTCATCTACCAAATACCTAGGAAAAATCATTGTTAATATTTCTATTTCTTACAAATTAACTGAAAAATATAATCTTTAGAAAACTAGTTACTAGACGTTACTAATCTTATAAATGTCAATTGTAAATGAATTTGAGCACAAAATCAACAATCACTACTGACAATTATCTCAACTTTTTGAGATAACAAGATTTGGAATCTAAAGGAGGGAATCGATGATCATGCATGGAAAATTCTAAATTCTTATCATTTGATTAAAACCAATTCAAACAAAAACTGGCTCTATTTATTAATAAAAAGTAATAATAGCCACATGATCTAAAAAATCAACCCTCAAATTAGAGATTGAACTCGGAGAAGTGCTTCAAATCAAAACCTAAAAGACCATTCCCGCACTCACTCTTGGAGATTTGTCTATCAACAAAACTTCGTGCCAACAACTTGAAATTTAGAAAAGGAAATGTGTTTATGACCATTGGTTGCTTAATTTGACTGCAATATTAGAGGAAACAATGACATCTAACCAAATAACCTTGTGGAACTATGTTATTGCCATTTTAGGATCGCCAAGTACAAGATCTCGTCACACAAAACACTAGGAAGAAGGAGCAAAATAATTCATTGCTAATATTTCTATTTCTGGCGAAATCAACTAAACTACAATCTTTAAGAACCTACTTAAAAACTTTCCTAATCATATAAGTTTCAATTATGAATTAATTTGAGTACAAAATCAGCAATCATACTATTGACAATTATCTCAACATTTTGAGACAACGGAATTTGGAATGTAAAGAAGGGAATCAACGAATCGTGCATTGAAAATTGTAAATTCTTCCTATTAGATTAGAATCGAATCAAACAAAAATGGACTCCATTCATAAATAAAATAAATTGCATTAGTCAAAGGATCTAAGAATTCAAACCCCGAGTTAGAGATTGAACTTGGAGAAGCGCGTCGGTTCAAAACCTAGATGCATATTCCTCTTTGAGTTATCACAAAATAGGTGTTGGATTAGGCAATAAAAATTGTAGTGAGATGTGAACCAGGGATCCAATCATTTGCATCAACGTTAATTAATTGGATGTACTTATATTCAAGAAAAGACAATTAAAACTTTCGACTATTACTATTGAAAATTACCTCAACATTTTTAATTCACCCCTTAGACTATTTTTTAGGAAATTCAAAGTAGCTTTATCATTTGGTTAGAGGTATGAATTTTAAAAGCTTCTTATGAGACTCTTGTGTTAATAGCATCCATAATATATAGCATTTGGTGAGCAAGGGATACATTTTTTTAAAGGGATTCAAATACCTGTTGGCAAAACTTTTCTAGCAGTAATTGATGGAAGAAACAACTGCAAGGAAGAGAACAATAACAATTCGGAGATGGAGATTCATTGTTTTCAGCAATTGGGGTCGTTGTCTAGTGATTCTCTTCCGAGGTTTGGATGTTAGCTTTCATTATGTCTTTCTTAAAAGATCTCCCCCTACTACTTATAGCATATTAGTTCTTAATAAAAAAAAAACATTGCACTTTTTCCATTCATAGAGTTAATATAAGGTCTCGATTTCTATATAAAAGTAGAACAAGACATCGACACTGACTATTTAGTCATTAAGGTAAATGTGTTTTGATAGTTTTAGGAATCCTTTATATCTGTAATTTTACAAATTTATTTATTAAATAGCTTTGAAGTTAAATCTTGATTATTCCATAATCTAATGTCGATTAAATTGATGATTTGTTCATAAAATTGTCGATTAAATTTAATGTCGATTAAATTGATGATTTGTTCATACTAATCTTCATCATATGATTTTTATTCTCCTATTTTTTATTTATTTATCATGTACTTACAAATTTTCCTATTTTTTTTATATGTACTTACAAACTCACAAATATTTATGGGTAAAACACCTATTAACTTCCATTAACATGAACTTTAGAGATTGATTTTGGACTGTCGCCTTCATATTAATCTTCATCGTATGATTTTTATTCTCCTATTTTTTTTCTTTTTTTATTATATATGTACTTACAAATTCTTCTATTTTTTTTTTATATGTACTTACAAACTCACAAATTTTTATGGGTAAAAAACCTATTAACTTCTTGTAACTCATTTATCTATTAAACAACCTATTATAGATTAAAAAAATAGTAGAATGATTTTACAGGATGCATAAAAGTTAATCAGTTAAAAAAAAAAAATCAGAACTTTGATGTTAGATTTCATTAAATCATTCTAGGAACACTAAATCAGATAAGAATTAGTTGGTGGTTCTTGAGAAACATATAACTTCTTCTCCATCACACCACAAGTGTCACTAAACTGAGTTTGACATAATCACATTGATTTTGAGAAAAGTTACACATTAGAGCTACCAAGATCTTTACAAACTCGTCGCCAATCAAACATTTAGGTAGAAACTTTTGGCCCTATTATAATGGAACAAAAATTTAATGTAAAAAATGTCACAATTAAGCCTTACTTACCTACCATCATAAAAGGAAACTAATAGGCACATGAATTAGGAATTGGGGGAAACTGAAACAGAAACTGAAATATGTTTGGGATTAGGGGGATTTGGAGCTGGACTAGGGAAAAAATTTGTGCGTTTCTTATTTCACAGCGGCGACGATTGGTAAAACAGGTCGCACGAACCGTCGTAATTTGACATCAAGGCCGATTTTGCAGCAACCACGGTAATCTAAGTGATGCAATGTTTGAAATTTCTGGTAGTGATATATTAAACTCAAATTCAACCCACTTTTTTACACATACTCAAGACTTTAATATTAACATGAAACTAATTAAACTTAAACATGATTGAAACCCAATAAACTTAGATAGAATGATCCCATTTATAATTACATGTGTTTGTGTTGCATTAGTGTTAGACACTAGGCCACCTTAAATCACCATATCAACCAAAAATATATAAGCAAAATCATAATCCCCAAAGTTAAGGATAATGAGAACTTCATTGTATTAATGTGAAATTAATACCACATTCCATAAATCATGACAAAGTAAATATCATTCTCAGTAAATTCTTATTCTAGCATTGTCAAGTCATTTTATATTATTTTTATTTTATTCACTTATTATCTAAAATCCCAAACAAAAATAAATTTCAAAGTGTTACTACAATATTTAAAGAGTAAATTTCACCTATTATTCACTTTATAACATCTCAATCCCTAGTAGACAAATTCTTTTAACAACATAAGCAATTTCTTTTCAAAAAAAAAAAAAAAAAAAAAAAAAAAAAAAA
>JBBPBR010000007.1:25015743-25028198 GCA_037974775.1 Cicer pinnatifidum | reverse complement strand
AAAAAAAAAACAACACATGCAAAAACAAGACAATTTCATCAATAACTGTAAGAACACATCCTCCAAAACTACCAATGTTGTAATTTTACAAGTTATAGTGTATGCAGATCGAAATAGAAAGACTTTACCAATCCAAGACTAGATCGCAAATCGGAGATGATGAGAGAAACAAAACAACAAAAGCAAATAAGAAATGCAACGAAGGCGGTAGAGCAGTGACCAATAGAGAGAAAGCGAGCAAAGAAGGAGGAGTGTAATCAAACAAAGGCAGAGGAAAACAAAAATTAGATATTGAAAATACACAATAGAGGATGAGAGATTAATGAGTAGAAAATAGTGGAGAGATATGAAATATCGGCAATTAGCTTAATGCCATTAAATAATTACCACTAAAAGGTGAATTTGTTGTAGTGTTTCTGTGCTTGCTCAACCTCTTATCAACAAGATTAATCCATTATTTTCGAAATGCACTTAAAATATCCTAAATAAGGCAATACAAATTATAAGACACTACAAGAAATGTAAGACAGTGAAAATCTGTCGGTAAACGTATAAAAACCGTAGGGATAGGCAAAATTACCTATACTGACGGTTTTTTTTCGTGGGATATAATTACCCAATACCTACGGTATACGGTATAGTGACAAAAATTTTGTCGTTGTGATAAACATTTGATTTTACCTACGGATATTCCACCATTGGTATATATTTTAGTCATAATTTATAAAAGTTATACCTACGATTTTGATTCTGTTGCTATATATTTAAGTGATAATTTTTTTCTATTAGTATAGGTTTTATCGGTAACTAATTTTTTATAAATATTAATTTTTAATTATCAATAAAAATTATATAATAATTTAAAATTTGATTTCATAAAATTAACCAAATATAAATACACAATGAAATACATATATATATATATATATATATATATATATATATATATATATATATATATATATATATTTAAGAGTCAAAATAAAATTTAAGTTGTTCATCATATATATTAAAAATTAACATAAAAGTCTTACAACAATAAAACAATAGTTAAACAGTGTTCACCATAGACATCATGTGTCGTTCATAACAATATCAAAAAACATTAAGAAATTGAGTCCACTAAATTGACAATATTCCATCTTCAACAACAAATTAGATTTTAATCTTCACCTACAATCAATAAAATAAAAAATGAATAAATACACGATTCAATATAAAAATATTACTAATAAAATAGAAAAAATATTAATGATTTTAATTAAAATTAACTAATAATATCTAATTACCATTTTCATTATTTTCGTTGTTGTTTGGACTAAGTGAATTCAAATGGTTTTGAGCACTAGTAGCATCAGGAACCTATCACAAAAAATAGAAAAATATTACTTATGAAGAATACGAGTATGGAACTTATGAAGTTAGTTGGATAAGATTAATAACTTATGATATATGTAACACCCCGATTTTTTTACAGCGCGAGTGTATATATTTTTTTTAAAACAAATAAATAAAACAAAGAAAATACTTTTGGATAAATATTTAAGTCGTAACATAACGACAAAGTCAACAAATATTTACAAGCAGCGAAATAATTTTTTGAAATAAAAATCCAAAGTATTCAAACATCAAAATACACCACGGCTACGAGGCTTATCGATCATAGCTCATACCCCTGAGGTATTCTCGGCAGACCTGTACAAAAGCACTGCCCCAAGAATTTTAACTTTCCCCACGTCACATCAAAAAGTGGAACATGGACCCATCAAAAGAAAAGACATCAAACAGTTTAAGCATGGATACAATCTTCCAAAATGAAATAAATACAATCACAAAAGAAAGTCATCTAGTCCTTATACAACCACCTAATCTAATCATACTACAAAAACTACACAACCCGGGTGATCACCACGCTCCCCGCAAGATCCTCCAGACACAACTTCGGTCAGGTATGACTAACTACTTTTCCATCTCCAGGGTACTAACCGGCAGGATGATCCTGGTTCTTATCTGAGGGTAAACTCCAGATTTCCACAATAATTGTAAAGGTCACCAACTAAAATTAACAAATATCACATAGCAAAATTCTTATATTTTTAAATGCTCAAAATAACCTTTCGTCTTAGCATACTCCTCGAAAGGGTTTTCATATGTCCAAAAATGCATAAACAATATTGAAAAATAAAGTTTTAACAAACTGCATTGTCGTAGCCGAATACAATTGAAAAAATGCAGATTTTCAATTCTAAAATGGCTCTGAATCAATCAACACTTCAAACATTAATATTATCAGTTATGAACACATAATTAACACCAAATTAATCTCCACAAATTCACACCTCAATCACACATCGAATATTCATTAAATCAATTATGAACACATAAATACATCAAAACTTAATCAACTCAACTTCACACCTCAAAGCAATTACGACAAATCACAACAACAACCGAATATGTATGTACAATCATCAAAGTATAACAAACATGACTCGCGTGCCAAACACCCTAATGCAATGCGTATATGCCAAAATGCATGATTCCGGAATTCCAAACCAAAACCCTCCTGGAGGGGCGTAAATCATAATTGTACAGCGTCTCACAGACCAGTACTAATTACCGAGGTGCAATCTCTCACAGATCAGCACGATTTACTAGCGTGCAGTCTCTCACAGACCAGCACGACATACAAGAGTGCAGTCGCTCACAGACAAGCACAATTTTCTAGAGTGCAATCGCTCATAGATCAGCACATTCTAGAGTGCAATCTCTGACTCTTTTCACTATGAAATGCATGAGCATACTCTAACTCTTTTCACCACAATCATTAAGTAAATGCAGCTATTAAAAGATTCCCCATTTTTAATACTCATTTAACACTAATGATTTTTCAAACACAACACAGAGCATACTCAAACATATTTATTCACACCAATTAAAAATTCCACAACCACACATAAATCACATCTCAAAAAATTTATAATAATCGTTATGAACACATAAATCACACCAACCGTAAATTACCACAACCCACACCTCAAACACATACCAAACATTCATAATATTAATTATGAACACATAATCAAATTAAATTTAATTCTCCCCAAATTCAACATAAATCACCCATATTAATCTCCAAAATTTTCAAACATTAATCACCAAATTTAATCTCTAAAATTTTCAACCATAAATCACCACAACAACATTAATATATCAGAGTTCTCCCCACCACTAACTTGGTGCCAACGGTCTCAATTTCTTTTCGAGACTCAAGGAGCTAACTACATAAACATGAATATTTATAACAACTTGTTCACAATAAAACTAATCCAAACACAACAAAATTCCCAAAATTAAATATTTTTCACACACCAAAGTTTTAAAACCAAATAATCTATATTATTTACTTAAAACTAAATAAAACAAATATCGTCAAAATTTCCCATACACACACTCGACTATTAAAGCACCGAAATTTTTGAGTTAATAAAATACTCAACTTTTTTTTCTTTTTAAACTCAATCAAAGAGTAATTAAAAGAGTAACATTTTAAACTCTAACCATTTTTAATTTCAATCTATCTTTTTGCTCAAACTCTTTAACTTAGTTAAAATTTGAACTTTTTCACAACTTTAACAACGCTAATTTTTTTGTAAAATTTCAATTTCAGTTCAAACTCATTTATTTGAAAATAACTCATTACGTAACTCAAACTCATCAAATTTAATTATCGTCAATTCACACCAACAACAATCAATTTAATTCCACAACACACATATAACACCTCAATTAAATTTCAACAATTCAAACATAACTAACCCAATTTCAAAATTCCACATTTTTACACATAAACCACCAAATTTCATCAATTCATTTTCAACCAAAATCCACAAATAAATCACATCTCAAAAATTCATAATAATAATTATGAACATATAAATCACATCAAATATGGATCATCACAAACGACACCTCATATTTAAATTCCACTAAATCACACATAATCACATTAAATTCATTTTTTACAAATTCACACATCAAATACATCAAATTTCTTCTCCATAAAATCACAAATAATGTCATAAATGCAAACTAATAGTTTGGAAGGAGCCCTTACCTTAACGATTGCTCTAACACACGATTACGGTACCGTAATTAATTCCGGTAAAATTTAAGTTTGTGACGTCGGTTCGAAAACTAGTTCACTAGCACCGCAGCGTGACAATGAACAACTTTCTCTTCTTTCACTTCGTAAAATAAAGCTTAGAAATCGAAGAAAAGTGAGAGTTTATGTTTTAAAATTTTAAAACCACTAACAATGATTTCGATTGCAAACCAGGAAGAAAGAAAGAAGGAAACTCTTGGCTGCTGTGATTTTTTTTTTTCCTTTCTTTATCCTTGCCTTTATACACATATATAATAATAATAATAATAATAATAATAATAATAATAATAATAATAATAATAATAATAATAATAATAATAATAAATATCTAAACAAATATCTAGATATTTATAAATATCTAGATATTTATAAATATCTAGATACTTTTATAAAAATCATCATTACGCGTGTCACCTCACATCACATCACAAATTACTTTTTCAGAAAAATATCTACTCTCGCCGCAATTCTATCGGCAGATGAATTTTTTTGAAAAATACTGCATCGCAGAAAATTTTTTCTTCGACAAAAGATTCATCATAATTAAATAAAATTATTCATCGACGAATAATTTTAATCGGATCTCTAAAAAGATATTTTTGGCATTTAACTCACAAAATGCCATAAAATTGGCTAAAAAGCCTCAGAAATTCAACACAAAATTCCCCCAAAATACATAAATTAGAATTTAAAATTAAGGGTCTTACAATATACCTGTCTTGCAACTTGTATTATATCATTGACATCTTCTCCATAAAATCGATTTTGAATTAAAGTCATCACATTTGCTAACAAGTTTTCCATATTCTTCACTCTTTCGCGCAACTCTTCATTTTCAGATGTACAAACCTTCAATTTTTTAGAATGAGGAATCTTACACTTACATCGCACACGTCCGTTTTTATCAGGTCCTTGTACTTGATAAAATAGGTCATCCTTCCAAGTCATAGAACCTTGTGTGTCTTGGGTTGATGAGAAGTTTCAGCCTCATTACAATGTTTTTTTAGTTCTTCCTAAAAAAATAAAATAAAAATTATTAATGATTGAAAATACCAAATTGAAATTGACATTCACAACATGTAGTACTGCAATAAGATCCAATTAAAAAACTTCAACTCTGCATATAGGCTAACAAGTACAACATCTCCTAAAAGATTAAGTAAAAACCCAATACAATCATCATACAATTGAAAATAAAATTCAGCACTTTGTCAAACTTAATTTATACACATTTTATATATTGGTACCGTTTAATTATTATCAAAACTTACAATCAATCTTGCAGTCTTTTCATTGACAATTGTTCCGTCTTTACGAGTGCGGGTATCAATGTAAATCTCTTTACGTCCCGACAATACTCCTTTGCCCTTTTTTATCTAGAATCAAACAAATAAGTTAAATACAATTCATTTTTAATTTAAATTAAAACCATGAAAATAGAAATAGAAATAAACCTTCTCATCAATAAGCTTTGGGAGACTTTTTGAACCCATACAATGAACATCTTCAAACTTAGCACGATTTTGCCTATTAATTTTACTTATTTTCTGCAATTGATATAAAATATTAGTCTAAATAATAAATTCTTTAATATATTACTCATAATATATATGACTTACTTGTCCTTTAACAGAAAACCAATGATGAACCAAACGACAATATTGATTTGGGTCAACTCTATCATCTGGTACAAGAGATGCAACTTCTTCTTCTGTTTTAGTAGGGTCATATGACATTGACTTTAGATCACTCTTCCATTGCCTCTATTTCTCATTAAGCTCAGATTTTAACATTTATCTTGTTAAATCATTTATTGGAGGAACAAACTTAAATTTACTCTAAACAATAAGAGATGTTAAAAAAAAATGTTATATTAGTTATATGTATAATCATAAGAGTTTGAACACATACCTCTACATATCAATATTCTTACGGTTATCAACATGTTATGATGTAGTTTGAGTGTGCTAAACATCTATATTCTTAAACTGTAAGTATGATTATAAGTTGTTAATCCATCAAATATTCCTAACATCATCAATGTACATCAAACATGTTAGAGCACAAAAACAACAAAACATGTTAATTTTAATAAGACATGTTCATTGTACATCTCAATTGTCTTCTTAAAAAAAGCATGTTATATTAGTTAAATGAATAATCATAATACCTCTTTTAATTTCACCATTTCTTCTTTGTAATCATTTGGCATGACTTTCCATGACATGTACTCGATAGGAGCATATTGATTCTTTCTAGCTACGCTTACCAATGAAACGAGTTAGAGTTGTCCCTTCCTCACCAATGGATCGACCATATTTGTCCAAATTAACAATTATTAAATCACCATCTTCCATTTCCCATACATCTAACATTTTTGTAGGACCTCTAGCCCGTTTAGGCTCCACTTCTACAAACAAAACAAAAGGACAATAAAACTATATGTGCATATAAGTCATAATAAAAACAATATAAATAAAGCTTTAAAACAAAGAGTATATAATTAATACCTTTTTCAATTTGTTCTTCTTTAGCTTCTATATCGGAGGGAATTGAGTGAGATTCTACAGACTCATGTATGACACATTTTGCATGACAAGGACTAGAACGAGTTTCTGCAACATTACTTCCTTCTACATTGGTTGAGTTTGTATTATTAGAAATAGATTTCGTTCCTTCATTATCACTTGCTCGATGTCGAATATTTAACTTTCTTCTTCGAGCCATTGCTCCTCTAACACAAAATTATAAATGAGTTACTTGGACAAAATTCAGAAAACATAGACAAATCTAAAAGTATAAGAAAAACATAATGTTTGACATTTATTTTTGTTTATATGACAAAATAGAAGGAATACTATGTTATTTCTTTAAAAAGAATAATTGTTTAACATTTTTGTTTCTGCTTATTACTTCTACTAATTGAATGCCAATGCACAAAATCACAATTGGAAGCACTGTTTATTTTTGGCTCCATTAAATTTTTATTTTGCCTCCATTAACTTTACATTTTGGCTCTATTAATTTATTTTTGGCTCCATTAAACTTTTATTTTGGCTCCATTACAAAAATTTGGACTTTGGCTCAATTGAAATATTTTTCCCTCCATTGAGAAAATTAAGATTTTGGCTCCATCGAAATTGGGTGTATTAAAAAAATTAGGATTTTGCCTCCATTGAAGTTTTTTTGGCTTACATTGAGCAAAAATTTGTAAAAAATTATGTGCAAAGATAATTAAGATTTTGACTGCTTTAAAAATATTAATTTTTAAATATTGATGTCTATAGCCACAAATTTAATTGTATAACTATAACAATTAGTGACAAATTTATGTCACCGATGCTATAAGACACCTATACCAACAATAAATAGTTTATCTGTGGGTATAGCTTATCTATACCTACAATTTTCAATTTTGTTACTATAAAGTATTGTAGATATATGTCTATTTTCTTGTAGTGAGAACAAGAATAAAGAATGAATGAGAACTTCAAACTTAAACTTTTTAAATATGTATAGAAGGATACGAATAGACACCTGAATTCAAAAGTCATGAGTACATAAAGAGAATGCTCTAGAAAAATCCAACACCACCTAATCTGTCAACAAATACAAGACTTAATTTGAAACAATACCAATTAAATGGCGATAGAGTATCGTGGGAAATGAATGAAAAGTAATAAATAGTTGAGTACCATTATAGATATGTGAAATGTGACAAAATATGAGCAAACACAAATCAAAATGAGAGTGTCCACAAACCTATATATGAGTCCCAACCAAACTAGACAAAGAAAAGCAATTCAAAACCTATAGTCATTGCATGTATCAACATATATATCATTAACTACAAAGTCTATAGTCATTGTTTATATCAACATATAAGGTGCAAGATTTAGGTGACCAAAATCTCTATTCCAATGTTTCCTAACTGATTAGATTATCTATAAAATTACTCTCGAGTAAACACCGTTAACAACAACAATTTAATAGAATATAACATAAATATCTCAAAATCAGAGGTTGTTAAGCTTCATTTATAAAAAAATCTTACTACTAAAAGGTATAAATATAGTAGTGCAAACAACACCCATTATCTACAAACAAAATAAAGAACAAAGATGGTCATAAAAAAGAAACACATAAAAAGTGAAAAGTCATTAAGAAAACCCTAAAAATATAACACCTTTTTATCCATATAATATTGTGAGAGTGTGAGTATCTTAGAAGAAGATAATCAAACCATACCTTTTGACGTTGTGGGTGCGAATTGGAAAACAAAACTAGAGTGGATGATGACGCGAATTGGAAAATAGGGTACCAGTATAGGCGGTGGATGACATCATGAACTAGAATAAAGACAATCAGAGATGACATCGATGTTGTGCTGCAATAGTGTGATAGAGATAGAACACATCAATCATGAAAGAGAAAAAAATGTTCTTTTATAGATACAAGAAAAAAAGAGTTCAACAAACTCTGAAGTATGGTAACATTAATGTTTCTCAATGGGTGAAAGCATATTGTGCATCTTAAATTTGGAGAGAAATTTGGATTATTTAAGAATTTGGAGATTTGAGAGATTGATGTGTGAACGTCAGATATATGTTTGAGGGAGAAAGGAGAGACAAGGACGAAAATAGAACCCGAGATAGATGATGAAAACAAAATATGCGTCTCCTTGTGAAATGATGCGGTAGTTGCAAAAACCCGCCGCACGAGCCATGGCAATCTAAAAGTGAATGAAGTTTTAAGAGAATCGTCACAAGTCTTGTGTCGTAATTTTTTTAATTTTCTTGTAGTAAGACATGTTATTTAAATGAAACTTATAATTTTGACTAATAAATTTGTTTTAAATACTCATAAGTGTTCCTTTTATTTTCACATACATATACATATGTCTCCTATATATATAAATTCTAGACATATTCACCTCTGATGCATGTGTCATAAAAAAATGTATAAATATGAAATCATAGCAATAATATACATTATTTGGATTCAACATAATACTAAAACAATCAACAAATTTATAAATGAACACGAAATCTGTTAAATAAAAAGTATATTTTAAATTTTGAAATACTTTTTTATAAACCATTATTATTTTCAAAAAATTTCTTGATGTTACTATTGAAATGACAATATATAGTTATCCATGTGAGAACACAAGTAGTGGTAGATAAACTTCAAACATCTCATCAATGCGGAGTAAATGGTATTTATTATTTACAATTACTTTATTCAACTATCTATAGTCGACACACAACAACATGCATCCATATTTCTTCTTTACAAATAATACTAGTGCTCTCTAAGGAGAAGAACCTGAGCAAATAAAACTCTTATCAAGAAGATCTTGAAGTTACTCTCTTAACTCCTTAAATTCTATTGGGGTCATATGATAAAGAGGTGTATATATGAAATGTGTGTTAGGATAAAATCTATAGAGAACACAATCTCCCTATCAAGTGACAATCCAGGAAGTTCTTAAGAAAAACATCTGGAAATTCACATGCTATTGGAATCTTTTCTAATTTCTCCTAGGCCACTTGTGTATCCCTTACCAAGGCTAAGTACTCTTGACAACATCTTATCATTAACTTGCTAGATCTCAAGGTTGTGATTTGGCTATGAGGTACCCAACAATGTTCTCCATGGAACGAGAAGATT
Organism: Cicer pinnatifidum; assembly: GCA_037974775.1. Lineage (NCBI taxonomy): Eukaryota > Viridiplantae > Streptophyta > Magnoliopsida > Fabales > Fabaceae > Cicer > Cicer pinnatifidum. The sequence goes on along the minus strand of JBBPBR010000007.1, from coordinate 25,018,360 downwards.
GATTGTCCTAGAATCTTAAGTTTCACCTCTTTGTTATGATAATCCAAAGTGGCACGATGAAAAGCCAACAAATTTCCTCCAACAGGTTTAGCCACAACTAAATCCTCCTTTAGAAAAGATGAGCATTTCCCAAGTCGAGTAGCAAACCACGAGGATACAAAAGAATGTGTAGCTCCAAGATCAAACAAAACATGAGCATCTCTTGAATAAATAGAAAGTATACTTGTAACTATTACATTAGATGTCTGAGCATCTTGATGAGTCAAAGCAAACACTTGATTATGAGCTCTTCCTTTTGATGTATGACCCCTACCACCAATACCTCCTTGTTGAAATGTCCTTGAACCTTTAATAGAAAATCGACATATATACACACAATAGTTGATACTTCAGTAACACTATATGCTAACCCGTGGAGCATATACAAGTAGAATTTATCATATTTATATAAGATCTAACTGGACATTAATTCGCGCATTGCGCGGATATATTTTAATTTATTTAATTTAAGTAAATTTTTTTAAAAAAATCAATATAAAATTCTATGTCCTAATTGTCAAATAATTATTGATAAAGTAGTTATATCAGTAATATATATGTAACTTTATCAATGTAATTTATAGAAGAGAAGTACCCAACAATAAGATGCGCGTACAAATAGTCAAAATATATTTAGAGTAAGCAAGAGAGACATATGTACTATCAATTTAGAATAAGTTGAAGAAATTTATCTTGTTGAGTTGATTTAGGGTAAGCAAGAGAGACATATGGCACTACAAGAAAACATGAATTTTGTGAGGGCCAAAAGCCCTCACAAAGGGAAAAAACAGCCACAAAGGTGGATTTTGTGAGGGCTTTTGACAGCCACAAAGAAGCTGGTCACAAAATTTTGTGAGGGTTTTTGCAGCCACAAAGTGCCTGAAACAGATTGACATTTGTGAGGGCTTTTGCAGCCACAAAAGACAGACATTTGTGAGGGCTTTTGCAGCCACAAAAGTCTGCCTTTGTGAGGGCATAGGCCGTCACGAAAGACAGACTGAATTTGCTGACTGGACCTTTGTGAGGGCTTTTGGCCGCCACAAATGCCATCCTGATTAAAAAATAATATATTTTGTGAGGGCTTAGGCCGCCACAAAATAATACGTATTTAATAAATTAATTTTTAAATTCAAAATTAATAGTTTATTATAATATTATATATAATAAATTAATATAAATATAATATTAAAATTTAAATTATAATTAAATTAAAATTTAAATTAAATTTAAAATATAATGTAATTATAAATTAAATTTAATATATAATAAACTAATCCTAATTTAATTAAAAATTTAAAATAAAATATTTAAATTAAAATTAAAGATTAATAATTAAATTAAAGATTAATTTAAATAATAAAATATTAATAATAAAATATTTAAATTAATAACAAAATATTTTGTGTAGAGAGAAGGAGGAGAGAATAGTTAGAATGAGGTTTTAGAGAGAAGTTGGATGTGAAAAAATGAAGGAGGAGGGGAGAAAAATATATATAGTGTTACCTTGAGCATTTGTGGCGGCCAAAGCAGCCACAAAGTCCACGTAGGTTTAAAATTTTGTGGCGGCCTTTGCAGCCACAAAATCCACGTGTGCATTCCTTTGTGGCGGCCTTTGCAGCCACAAATGCCACTGGTCACGTCAGTCCTTTGTGGCGGATTTGGCCCTCACAAATTGATTTTTTGTGGCTGTAAAAGCCCTCACAAAATCCTTAAATATTTAACTGGATTTTGTGGCTGCCTAAGCCCTCGTGATTTTGTGAGGGCTTAGGCAGCCACAAAATCCAGCTAAATATTTAAAAATTTGTGAGGGCTTTTTCAGCCACAAATAAAGACCAATTTCAATTTTGGCATTTGTGAGGGCTTTTTTGGTCACAAATTTGTGAGGGTTTTATTCGGCCACAAAATATTTATAAAGTTGGCCACAAAATGGTGTTTTTCTTGTAGTGTGGTGCGTAGGTGGAAATGTGATGTTGATAATGTGACGTTAAGAAATAATAATGTGGAATTAATTTAGAAAATATTTAAATAAGAGATATAAATAAGATAGTGGATGATGTATAGAATTTGTGGAAAAATTATTTAGAAACTTAGTAGAGAAAACTTTATATGAAGACGTACACGTATTGAATATTTAAAAATTATAAATAATTATATTTAAATTTATAATTAATAACTAATGAATTTCAACACTTCTAATAATTATTAACCATGTGTAATTAATCTTATAGTCAAATTGCATCAACCAATTTTGTATTGTCAATTTTTGTATTAAAATAACAACTCTTTTTGATATTGTTATATAATAAAAACATGGTGGATGAACCAATGGACAATGACCACAAAGATGGGCATTATGCTAGTTGTCATTTTATTTGATACTATTTTCTATTAAGCTCCAAATTTTTATTTAGATCGATTAATTTAAACATAGTTGTTTACTTTCTCTAATTCTAATTATAATAAGAAAAATTAATAAACATCAATACCAACAAACTAATTATTATTTTTTGAATACATTTATAAATAAACTCTTCATAAAAAAGTGTAAGACATTATATACATTCACTAATATTTAAAA
>JBBPBR010000007.1:24985890-25015582 GCA_037974775.1 Cicer pinnatifidum | reverse complement strand
AAAAAATTGCTAAACTTTTTCAAATAATTAATACCAAAGATAGTATTATGATTCGTATCTTGATTTATTAATCCAAAGAGAATAAAAATCTATTTTCTTTGCACAATTATTCATACCTAAATCCCAATCATTCATATCTTGATAGAATTCCACATATTTAGACAAAGAGATGAATATTATTAAATTTCTCATATAATATAATTTTGTTACGTAGTAAAAATTTCAGATGTTAAATGATGTTAATTAGGAGATATTTTCATTGCAAAATGACTAACAGATGAAGATCACCAACTCTATTTTATGCAACTTAAAACCCTATTACTAGTACACAAACCAAGGCAACTTTTAATTTATAAGTATTCTATACTCAATATTCAATATTTAAGCATATAATTTTGTATCTATTACCATCAGAGTTGATATATGAGAACATACCAGACTCTTATACTATATTAAATTTGAGTTTAAGTATCTATAAAAAAAATATTATCATTTAGTATATAAGACAATTCAAATATAATCACCTACGAAAAAATTCTTAAACCGTGGTGCCGTAGAAGTTTAGGCGGTGCCAACAATTTTTCTTTGGTCCAATAACAGTAAAATGAACAATTATAGTTGAAAGAAATCTACTAAATCGGGTATTGAAATTGATAGATGCTTTTTGGCCTCTGATAACAATGCAAGAAAAGACATAAATCAATCATTTTCGCAGTCATGTTAGCCTGAAAGTGCTATTAATAAAACCTTCCCTCGGACCTTCAAAGCTAGGTCGTAAAAGCTTATTCTCCCTCTTTGCACTTTTTCATATTTTCTTTTGATGAGCTCTCTCAAATATATTTTTAAAAGCGAAAATGTGAAGTTGATTAATCCAGACAAAAGAAAAAAGTATAAGCAGATGACAGGTAGCGGCGAAAATGTAATGTTACAGACAAAAAAAACATATTGATTAGTAATGTAGAATTAATGTGAATGATGTTAGACAAATGTTATGAAATAATAATGTGTAATTAATTTAGAAATTTTGAGTAGCCATTATTAAATAATATTTAAATAGGAGATATAATATAAAATAGTGGATGATGTATATAATTTGTGGAAAAACTATTTAGAAAATGAGTAGAGGCTCTATGAAGACGTACACGTCAATTTTTTGGCTTAGGTGGGAAATATTTGTATATGTGGAGGAAATAGTATGAGGTGGCAGCGGAGTCTGTGTTAAAGCTAAATTTTTTTCAAATAATTAATACCAAAGATAGTATTAAGATTCATATCTTGATTTATTAATCGAAAGAGAATAAAAATCTATTTTCTTTACATAATTATTCATACCTAAATCACAATCATTTATACCTTGATAGAATTCTACATAATTATAAAAGACAAACGAATATTATGAAATTTCTCAGATAATATAATTTTGTCACATAGTAAAAATTTCAAATGTTAATTAGGAGATATTTTCATCACAAACTGACTAATAGAGGAAGAACATCAACTCTATTTTATTCAACTTAAAACCTTATTGCCAGTACACAAATCAAGGCAACCTTTTAATTTATAAGTATTATATACTCAACATTCAGTATTTAAGTATCTAATTTTGTATCTATTACTATTAGAGTTGATATATGAGAACATACCACACTCTTATAATATATTAAATTTGAGTTTAAATATCTATAAAAAAGTATTCTTATTTAGTATATAAGACAATTAAAAAATAATTACCTTAATAGAAAAATTTAAACGAAAAATTTCTTAAACCGCGGTGCTGTAGAAGTTTAGTGATGCCAACAATTTTTCTTTGGTCGAATAACAGTAAAAAAACAATTGTTAAGTTCAAAGAAATCTAGTAAATCCGATGTTGAAATTGAAAGATGTTTTTTGGCCTCTGATAATAATACAAGAAAATACTAAAAGCCATCATTTTCGCAGTCATGTTAGTCGGAAGCGCTATTAATAAAACCTTCCCTCGAACCTTCAAAGTGTGACACCCTAAATCCCAAAATAATATATATATATATATATATATATATATATATAATAATTTATATCATATTCCTATAAAATTTGATTCAAATTAAATAAGTAAAATACAAATTAAAACCCTTATTCCCGGTATCACCTATCAGAGCGGAGTTCCTCCCAAACTTGAACTTCAAGACTCATTAACCTGTAATAACTGCGATTTCGCAAACGCAGGGCCCAGCCAGTCAAACACAAACAACGAAGGAGGTGAGTTTTGAAATCATGTTAATAGTATAATATGAGTAAGAAGAACACGCAAACAATCATAATAGAACCGTATCATAATCACTTTACGATATATCAAAATATTTAATTAAATAGTATCATACTATAACATCAAAGTCACCCAAGTAAAATAATCATCTCATTATAATATGCATTAAATCATCTAATTAATATTACCTTTGAAACACATCAATCACAACAAAACAATCACAAGGAAATGCAATGCTATGCATGAGCTTAGACTCTACATCACAATGTGGTACCATTCTAACTCTGAAGTACTTGGTTAGGAGGCCTGATACTATGCCACTACAAGAGTGGACGGACAGTTCATGAATGGCCAAGTCGTCATAGATCCCCTCAACTCAACCCGAGACACATATACGCGACGGTCGGGATACTCTTGTGTTGCACGGTAGCTCCCGGCCTTAGGGAATAACCCACTAATCCACTTAGGAATTCCCCACTAGGTGTACCCCCAAGGTCTATCAATCTTACTTTATAGTTCGACTGTAGCCCTCCACGATCAGGCTCATTCAGTTGTACTTCCCCAGAATCACTAGGCTTGTCAGGCCCTACCTATATGATGACAAAATAATCTTCACTTCACAATTCACAATATTTATTTTCTCCCCTAGTTAGCTTAGACTACTTCATTAAGAGCACCATATTTAAAAATCATCATATCTCATCAAGTATGGGGTACTTCAATATTTTCATCACAATTTTATAATATCATTAATCATAAATAATCATGATCATCGTATATACTCATCACAATTTTATAACATCACTATCATCAATCAAAAATCATCATTATCATCACGTAGGCATATATCAAACCATGTATCCATATTTTATTATCACATCACATAATTTCATCTAAGCAAACATGTACACATGATTTCATTCAACATCCAACATCACAATAATAACAAATATCAACTACCACACAAGTATCGAAAATTAAATCAATCAACATCTTATAAAAATTTCTATTTCACATTTTAACCTCACAATTCTCATATTTCAAATTAATCAATTTATCTCTCAAAGGGCTACTGCCGTACGTAGCAAGCCCCGTATGAATCGTTGGGAAATACGGTTTTCCCGTTCCTCTCACAATATATTATACTCATGAATTCAAACGCTCTCTTACCCCTTACCTTATTTTGAAGCTTTTAACTATGAATACGATTCGACGCCCAAACAGTCTTTGTTCTTTGACTCTTTGTCCTTCAATCGATCTAACTCGGCAATTTATGGGTAAACGTCAAAAATAAATTATGAGGAGATATTCTAAAAAACTAAATTCGAAAATTGGTCAAGGAAAATTACCATAAATCAGAAAAACAATCAGTGGATAATATAGTCACTTTTCACACGGTCGTTTTGGCATTGGTTTCACTCAAATCGGGCTCACGGTGAAGGAAAACGGTGCAAAATAATGAATTCTGTAAACGGAAAAATTGGTTATTTTAGGGAGAAATTTGGATGGTTAAAAATCTGAGAATGAGTGTTTAATTGACTAGATAAATGAATGAAATAACATACTCAAATTTGGATGAAAACGGAGAAGCTTTTACAGAACAGTTATCGATCACCGGTGTCAAAAACGAAAGGTTTGTTGTTGTGTTTACTCTTTGGTTCTATAGCTTCCCATTCAACTCTCTTCCCTTTTCTTTGTTTTGTTTTATTTTACTACAAATCAGGGTTCACAAGGTCTCTTTATTAATGTTTTTGTTTTGGAAAGCGGCGGATAGAAAACAAGCAACAAAACCTAACAAACTCATCTAAATATTAGCAAAACCTAACAAACTCATCTAAATATTTGTAAAATTAGTTAACAGCCCATGCCTACCTTACATATATCAATCTGATTCTACAATTTAGCTTGTCCTATATATTTTAATGTATCATTGTTATTTATTTATCTATTTATTTTAAAGAAACAATTATATGGATATTTATTTATTTTTTTTGATAATATGTTTAATTAGGTTTTATTCTTCTATATGGATCTAACCCATAAAACACATTTTTATAATAATTATAATTATTACTATAATATTTCTCAAAATCAACCCATAAAAACACTATCATCTTTATAAAATAGTCAAAATGATAAAATAAATAAATATAACATCAATAATTTATATTAATTACTAAATCACAATAAAGATGTATAAAATCATCATGTCATATGAAATATATAAAAGTAAAGAAAATCAATCACAATATTAGTAATATCTAAAGATAATTAGTTATAAAATAATTAACAAATCGCAGAAAATAGTTATAAATAATTGAAATACAACTATGTGCATATTCAACACCAATCATGCGCACAGAAAATATTACATTAATTGGGTACACGTATATACACGTAAAATCGCATAAAATCTTTTTCTTTAAAATATATATTACACTAAAATACTATTATTATTTTTTTAAATATATCAACTAATAAAATATAATATGTATTATTTATATCACTCATGTAATATAACATGTATCAAACTAGCACATCATAGAAAGCATCCTTATGACGAAAATTAGCCACGAAATTTATCAACATATATTCTAAAATAATATTCGTCATCAAATTAATTATTTAAAATTCTATTTAATTAATAAAATAGTTTATTATAAAATTTGGGGTGTTACACAAAGAGTTGCTGAAAAGTTTTGGGGAGAAACATGAAATCGCTCGTATGCAAGAAACAAGTTTATGCCAACAAATAGAGAAAGTAAAAGCAAAATGCGAAAGTAAGATCATGGTAGACAAGCAATGTCAAGAAGAGATCACTAGAGAATACCAAATTAGACTCGCAAGAAAGGAAGACGAGGTGCATACGCAAAAAGACACAATGGAGAGACTTTTTCATAAAGGGATGTTTTGGGCCGATCGCTTTTCCAAACTCGTTTATTTGACAAATTTGGCTCTCAGAGATGTCCCACCATTATTGAGAGCTACTGATGGGATGGTTATTCCTCTCTCTACTCCTCAGGAGATCTTCATTTTTATTGAACATTGTAAAAGTTTAATCGAGCAAAAGAAAAAATTGATTGTTCACTAGGGTTTCTAAATTCTTTTTAGATTTTGCTTTTTGTTTTTTTTAAACTTATATTCTAGTTTTTTTAATGAATTAAATTTGGCCCCACTCTTGATCTCATAGCCTTATCTTAGTTATCGATTAAAATATTCATAAATAAGTGACAAATGGTTCTTCAACATCCATACATATATAATTTTTCACACATTGCATTGCATAATCATGCCATATTCCTTCACACACAAAAAATAACACTACAAGCAAAAAAAGGGGTATTGTAACACCCTTATCGGACATGCTCCCGAGTTAAAATCAGGGATGAATTGGAACATACATGGATGGTCTAAACCAACTGAAGAACACTATGGCTAAAAGATTGAAAATCTTACAAATCGTCAATACTTCAAATCATGAGGATCCTTCATGAAAAAAATATATCACAAAGAAACCATGTGTTACCCATTGATTTCATAAGTCTAACAATTATCAACTTTTAGTCTACTTTTAGTCTACTTTTTGGTCATACTCTATCTCAAGTCACTTGTCCACAAGATTTAAACTTGATACTAATTAGATTTATATTCATCATTCACCCCCTACTTATGGGTCATGAACGTACCTCATTGGCTTTCGCCAGAAGTAAATCGCTAGAAGTTGGGTCGTCTATGTTGAACTTTCATCACTATCGCTTATTATTTGATGTCATGAAAAATTCATCAATCTAAAAAATGGCAAACCTTGTATGAATTTTTTATGACTATTGAAGACAAACCATGGTTAAACACGACTTTGAAGATATTGACTATGTTTTCCTATATATATCCAAGGGGCAAGGTCAACAATGAAAACATTATCAAGTTTCTCCATGATTGTTAATTTGATTCTAAAATATTGATCATATTGATGTGCCTAAAGTTTTACGATACTTAAATGTAGAATCGACACACTTTTATTCTTCAATATTTTGAATATCAACAAATGCATTTTATAGTGTTTCCTTTTCCATTCTCACTCATCATATATATCACAATCTCTTACCAAACATTACTTTTCTTTCTCTTCTTTAAACCATATACCAAACATATTTGGAAGGACTCCTTTCATAAATTAGTTTGCTAAAATTGCACACATAATTTCAATCATGCTATAAATTCCACTGAATTCAAGAACGGTATAAAAAAACCCACTATCTAGATGGACCTCGATATGTTGGGGCAAGGAAATTAATGTCACGTTAATCCCCTAGAAAAGTGGTTTTTATCTTAATCATTGTCTAAATGTTTTTTGAATATATCAGTCACGTGAGGATTTTTAAGTTTGTGTTGTGGGTATTCTAGCCGCCTATGAATCGAAAAATGAAGATGTTGAAAGTATACGAGACTTGAATATAATCCTTAATCAACTAAATCAATAATGTGAAAGCTGAAATAAGAAGATGATCATTTTCCATCATGTCCCTCAATAATATAATCAAAGAGCTGGTCGTAGCTACTTTATCTTCAATATTCAAAGTTATGATGAAGAATGGTCACTCACTAGAATGAAAGTAATGAATATCCTGATTACTATCAAATGTATAAGAAAAGCTAGATGGAAGGTTCTCGTACAAAACATTATCTCGTAGCTGTAGAATACCCTCTATGAGCATCAAACTATAATTGGGGCACCCCTTTGATTCTTATTCAATAGAATAAAGGCAGTGCGACCCACCCAAACAAAATTCCCTTATCAAGAGTAATGACATTTGTTGATCGACTGAATTTAATTCAAGAAAAATGTTGACTGCCTAATGTCACGGAAAATTATTTTCAAAGATATGAACTTTGGAGCTTCAAAAGAAAGGATTAACGTTCAAGAAGATTTCACATATCTAAAAAGACTCGCATGACAAGTGGACTCCCAACTATATAAGTTCCAATGACAAAATAAATACTTTCAAGTGTGGTTTTGATCCACACCAATATGGATCATGAAGACTTATCACTACTTGCACACATTGATGCTTCAAAAGTGTTACATCTAAATGAAGACCCGCTAGGTTGAAAATCGAAAAGGATGACCTAGGCAAAAATTAGGGTATAAAAATATGAATAAAAACTCGCTAGGTCGAAAACCCGAAAGGGCGACCTAGGCAAAAATGATGGTGCAAAAACCAATGAAGACTTGGTAGGTCGAAAACCCAACAAGGCGGCCTAGGCAAAAGTTAGAAGAAAAAAGCTCGTTAGGTTGAAAGCCCAAAAGGGCAATCTCAGCAAAAATTAGGGCCACAAAAAAATATAGAATGAAAAAGATCACTAGTTTGAGAATCTAAAAAAGAATGACCAAAGATTATAGCTCGAAGCTGGACATATTGCGATAGGCTGTCTTCTAGAGTATGTTAAAAAACATGATTGAAATTGTTGCATGAGTGACTAAGCACACTTTTTTTATGAAATACTACTAACAAATTGGGTCATTTACCCATAAGAGATCACCTTATCTTTTTTTCTTTCTATGAATCCTTTTCTTTTTGTACCATGGATTTTCTCATTAAAAATTATTGTCTAAACCTTCCCTCACTATTTTCTTGCGTCATAAATCCTTTTTTTTTTGTTGTCAAAATGCATTTTTATGATAATCATATGTTGGGGCACGAAATATGTGATGTCAATGAGGCGAAAGAAATTCTACAAGATGTCCACGACGGCTCTTATGGGATCCATATGAGCGGACATGCCATGTATAGAAAAATTATTCGGGTCGGCGCCTTGGCCGTTCTCGATGTGGGGCATAGACGCCATCAGAATGATCAAATGGAAATCGCTTCATCTTGGTGGCGATCGATTACTCTACCAAATGGTTAGAGGCCGCTTCGTACGCAAATGTAACCGAAAATGTGGTAGTCAAATTCATAAAAAAGGGAATCAATATGTCGTTATGGAATACCAAGCAAGATCATTACTGAAAATGATACATACTTGAGTAACAAAGTGATGGATGAATTGTGTGTCACCTTCAAAATTCAACACCACAACTTGTCTCTGTACAAACAAAAAATGAATGGCGCAATTGAAGCAGCAAATAAAGACATCAAAAGAAAATTATTCAAAAATGGTGGTAACATATAAAGATTGGCATGAGATGTTGCCGTTTGCACTACACGAGTATCACACTTTGATTCAACTGGGGCAACTCTTTTTTCCCTAGTGTATGGGATGGAGGTTGCGCTACCCATTGAAGTAGAAATCCTCTTGCTAAGAGTATTAATGGAAGTCATTCTAGAGGAGTTGGAATGGGTACAAACCCGTTTCGATCAATTGAGTTTAATTGAAGAAAAAAGGTTGACGGTCTTATGTGATGGACAATTGTATCAGAAAAGACTGAAAAGAACGTACGAGAAGAAATACTTCCCCGAGGATGGATTTCGGGAAGAAGACTTGGTGCTAAAAAATATCTTACCCATTTAAAAGGACTATCGTGGTTAATGGAGCCCTAACTATGATGACCCACACAAAAGCTTTCTCAGGTGGGACTTTGATCCTCACGAATATCGATGGAAAAGATTTACTTCTCCTGATAAACTCAGACGTTGTAAAAAAAATATCATACTTAAATACCCGCTAAGTTGAAAAGTTGAAAGGGGCACCTTAGTCAAAAATTAGGGTACAAAAAATAATAATGAATAAGGAACAACTTAGGCAAAAATTAGGATACAAAAAGTAATAATGAATACCCGCTAGGTTGAAAACCTAAAAAGGTGACCTAGGCAAAAATTAGGGTATAAAAAAAAACAATAAAAATACCCGCTAGGGTGACCTAGGCTAAAATTAGGGTACAAAAAAATACCCGCTAGGTTGAAAACCTAAAAAGACGACCTAGGAAAAAATTAGGGTACCAAAAAATATATTAAATATCTGTTGGATTGAAAACCTGAAAGGACAAACTCGAAGAAAAAAAACGACAACAACAAAAACAAAGAATATATACTCAAAAAGGTATGCTCAACAATATGGATCAGACTATAACACGAGAATAAAGATTGTTTATAGTACAAGGCAGACAGCAACATGAGATCCAGCTTAAGATCACAAAAGAGAGATCAAAGATATCAAGTTCAAGAAAAGTGTATAAATGCTTTTCGCATTCATGATTTGAATGGTCGTGTCTAATAAAAATATTAATAAATAAATAAATAAATAATAAAAAATAAAAAACAACATATTCATGCATCCATTTCATTCATTCATTCACCCATTCATTCATTCACGACATTTTATAAATTCAAAACCGAGAAAATGACCTGAATGTTAAAGCCGGGAAAATGACTCGCACCCAAAACCGGGAAAACGACTCATCCCCAAAGCCGAGAAAATGACCTGCATCTTAAAGTCAGGAAAACGACTCACATCCAAAGCCGAGAAAACGACCTGCATCTTAAAGCTGGGAAAACAACTTGCACCCAAAGCCGAGAAAACCACCTGCATCTTAAAGTTGGGAAAACGAATCGCACCCAAAGCCGAGAAAACGACCCGCATCTTAAAGCTGGGAAAACAACTCGCACCAAAAGCCGAGAAAACGACCCGCATGTTAAAGTCGGGAAAACGACTCGCATCCAAAGCCGAGAAAATGACCCTCATGTTAAAGTTGGGAAAACAACTCGCACCCGAAGCCGAGAAAATGACTTGTATGTTAAAGTCGGGAAACCGACTCGCAACAAAAGTTGAGTAAACGACCCGCATGTTAAAGCCGGGAAAACGACTCGCACCCAAAGCCGAGAAAACGACCCGCATGTTAAAGCTGGGAAAACGACTCGCACCCAAAGCCAAGAAAATGACCCACATGTTAAACTTGGGAAATCGACTCGCACCCAAAGCCGAGAAAACGACCCACATGTTAAAGCTAGGAAGACGACTCAAACCCAAAGCCGAGAAAACTACTCGCATCTTAAAGTTGGGAAAACAACTTGCATCTTAAAACCGGGAAAACGAATCACACTCAAAGCCGAGAAAACGACAAGCATCTTAAAGCTGGAAAAATGACTCGAACTCAAAGCTGAACAAACTGTAAGGCCCGAAATTTTTTATCCAAAAATTACTTAAAAATATTTATTTTCTTTTAGAAATAACTATAATTCTTTTTTTCTTAGAAATAATTCATAATGTAAAAATTTGAAAATGCGTCAGAAAATAATTTGATATTTTTTTTTTGTAAAAGAATGTAATGCAATTTGCTAAAATGTTATTTATTCATTTATTTGTAAAATTAATATTCTAGTTATTAGATCAATATTCATTTATGCTCCAAAATAAAATAAATTATCTTTAAGTGAAATTCAAAAGAAGCACAATTAACTAAAATTAATGATATTCAATTATTTAATATCAAATAAAATCTCACTTATGTATTTCTATTAAAAGTTAATAATGAAGAGTAAATAACTTTACAATTTACCACAAAATTTTCAGTAATACAAAATATTATTTTTAAATAAAAATCTCATTTTCTCACGTGCTTGCACCAATCACATTATTCTAAAAAAAAAGTCTCATTTTCCCACATGCTTGCACCAATCAAACATCATTCATGCAACTCTTTGAGATCATTAGTACCTAAATGTTGGTGTAAGGGGTGAGTTTATCCCACAACAAAACTTAAACCAAATAATAGATTATCAGCCATAAAATATGAATATAAAATATTTCCGTGATAAAAGTTTTAAAGAAATTGATTCTTTAATAGTTCTCAAAGATGTATCAAAGTCATAAAATGTATCTAAATAAATCAAATAGCAACCGTAGAGCAAATAATTAGATCAAAATAAAAATAACAACAAAATGTATGTGAGTTATGTGTGCTCCTAAACATATCTGATCCGGATATAACCAGCAACACAGGCATCCACACAGAAGTCACCCATACCAATGGGGGAAATTAAACCAGCCACACAGGCGTTCACAAAGATGGATATGATATGTCATGAAATGATAATGATGCTTAAAATGTATAAGTCACCACTCACTTAAATAATCACACAAATCATCAGCCACTTAGGCAACCAGAAAGATAACAATATTTAAAACACAAATCATCAACCACCTAGGCAACCTTTAAAACACAAGTCACCAGCCACTTAGGCAACCACGAAGATAACAATATTTAAAACACAAATCACCAGCCACTTAGGCAACCACAAAGATAACAATATTTAAAACACAAATTATCAGCCACTTAGGCAACCACAAAGACAAAATATTTTAGATTAAATTTTTAATCGTATAAGACATCAAATTTATATTCTCATGGATGTTCATAGTTATAGCTCAATAACTTCAACACATCAAATATGCATGTGAACAAATATCTCAAAATCACCACTTTCATTTTAATAATCCTTAAGATTCGATTTGACTACATGTTATTGATAACCATTAAAACTCATATCACCAAAAATACAATAACAACATAAATTTCATTCATTTCACTATAAAGTTTTCAGCATTCTAAAAATGGACTATTCATTAATGCATTCAATAATCAATTTTCTCATATTATTAAATTTAAAGAAATATAAAGTTCTCACAAATTTCTTCAAGACACATATATTGTTCATAAAAGTTAAGTTTTAAATTTAAAATACCCAAAAGTCAACACTTTAAATCAAATACATCATAATAAACATATTATTAATTACTTCATTATAAAAATTATAACTTTATAATTAAATACTCTAAAACAAGTCAAGCATTAAACATTTTTACTACAAACATATTTATCAACGGATAATAATAAAATATAACTCTATAATTAAGTTCATCAAGATAGATGTATCACTCAAAAGAGACAATCAAAACATTATAGCTAATTTATTTACGAGAAAAATAAAATCAACCTTTTTCTTTTAAGACATCCATACATCATATCAATATCCTACGAACTGCTAATTTAATATCTAGCCTAACTCTGCATGGGGAAAATCCCTTACCTTAGGCGCTTTCTTTCTTAGCATATCTAAATTCGCACGAGAAATAGCTCATGAGGCAATGATGAATTCAACGCCCATAGATTATGAGATTTGTGACTTAGAAAATTATTTTAGGAGTGTGCGAATAACAAATAAGTGTGACAACAAGTGGTCTATTGGAAATGTATGAACGCTATTTACGTTGCAATATTACGATTGAGTTTTTACCTAAAATTGAAGTGCACTTATTTCCAAAATTATGCTACCAATAATTACTATTTATTTAATTTTATTAGGTTGTTACAAAGGCAATTAAAATCATATGTATGAGTTAATTAGGATAAACTAATAAAGTTCAACATATATTTCAGGATGTCACACTATTCATTTTAATTAAATAAATAAATTAGAGGTGTCACATCACTCATTTAATTTTTTATCTACTAGTTAGGAAACCAAAAATAACATAAGATTATTTTTGTAGATAATTAAAATAAAATTATAATTTTAGTTTAAAAGAGATGAATGCATGAGATACAAAAAGAAAGGAGACTAGTCATCTTTTAATTGCACCCAAAAAATAAACTCATAATTAAATTTACAATCTTCCTTTAAAAAAATAAATTAAAGGTGTTAAAAATGAGTTAATGCACATTATGGCAAGAAAACACCATAAATTATCATAAAATCTTGTCATAAAGGAGAGTAATAGAATGAGTCAAGTCACTAATTTATGTTTTTTTAGGATGGATCAAAAATATTTTCAAAACACTTTTATATAAAGGTTGAATTTCACTAACTCTATAATATCTCCTAAAATAAATACTTATTTGGTCGTAAATAAAACTAACAAACAGTATAACTTTATAAATTCTAATTTAATTAAATGATTTAACTAATATTTTATCAACTTAAATAAATCAAGCAAGACAAAAATACCACTCACACATAACAAAATAAAACAAACATATCTAACACATCATTTTCATGATTATCGAAACTAATCAAATAAAAAAATGCACAATAGTTCATTTAGAAAATAATCACATCATGTAATTGTCACGCCAAAACAATAAAAATAAAAGTTATAATTATTCATGTAAAATAGAGAGTGGTAACTTTTAATTTATTTTCTTTATATATAGAATAAATTATTAATTAAATAATAAATGATGAAAATTACTTAAAGACACATATATAATATATATGAAAATATTGGGGTGTTACAAAAACGACTGACATCTTAAAGCTGCGAAAACGACTCGCACTTAAAGCTGAGAAAACGACTCACATCTTAAAACCGGGAAAACGACTCACACCCAAACAAGAAAGCAACTTACATTTTTCTCCAACAAACCTCTCCTTTTTGAACAAAATTAGTGTGTTATCTTTACTTTTCTTTTACTCTCAAGTAAAGTCAAAGCAAATAGGGGCAACTGTAGACACTTAATCTTGTCCCCTACTTTTAAAATCTTTATGAAAAATAATATATATATAATTAAAAATAAATAAATAATGAAATAATAATAATAATAATAATAATAATAATAAATAGTTAGGCTGTTGACACCTAATTTTGTCAGCTCTTTTTTTTCTTCTTATTTGCAAGCATTAAGGATATTTTGGACTTTTCGTTAAGTAAAATATATATATATAATAATAATAATAATAAAAAGGATATCAATTATGATTTAATTTATTGTTCCTTAAAAAAGTTTAAAAAATCATACCTTAAGTGATTATGGTAGGTTTTTGAAAATGCTAAAAATTAACTTAATGACCATTAATGAGAATTATTGTCTTCCAAAAATTTAAACCTAATTTGTAACTATAAATAAGAGAAAAAGAAAATTGAAAAAGGGGGCAGAAATGTAGAGAAGAGAGATTGGAACCAAGAGCTAATAAAAAAACTTCTCCAGCGCAGTAAATACGTTTTTTCTTTTTTTTTCTCCTCATCTATTTTTTGACACTATTGTTGTTATAGAGTTTTTTTTTTTTTACTATTATATGCACTTATGATATAAGCAATACATTCTTTTTAGTTTAACGATCAAATTTAATAAGAATCAAGTAGATTGTTGTCTAATTGTCTACTTGTTTATCAAATTTTTGATTTATTATCTTTATTTTGTTTTTTATCTTGCGTGTTAGATCTTAAACTCTTTTGTTACTACCGCCGTCGGTTCGTGCTACATATGCACCACTGACTCGCGGATCTGCTCTTGAACTTTTATTCTTTACAATTTGTAAACACAAAAAAATAGTAAGAGTATTCTCTTAAAATAAAACGATACACAAATTAATATACAATACGTCACTCCTATTATTATTATTATTATTATTATTATTATTATCACCATTATATTGTGAATTTATTTTGATATATATATATATATATATATATATATATATATATAATAAAAATTAATAATAAAATCAGTCAACACATAAATATTTTCTACCCAAGAATTAGGTGAGTTTTGATTTCCCTATTGCACCTCGGGATACGTAGGAGCAAGATCTTCCCCTTGTCAAACCAAATTAATAAAACATACTTTTTTCTTTCTCTTATTAATATAAATAATTTATTGTGTTTTTTTTTAATTCTTTTCGGGGGTAAAAATAAATAAATAGTTTGTATATAGTAAATTATGGGGTAATCGTTTTAACGAATGTTTTAGGGTGGTAATACTTCTCTACTCGTAATCGACTCTTGAATCCAAATTTTTGGTTCAAAAATCATTATTTTAGGTTTTATCCAATTTTTCTTTTAATAAAAATAAAATTGGTGGCAACTCCTTTTTCGCGGACAAACCGAACGCGACAATTGATCCAGACAAAAAAAAATGATGACAAGTAGAGGCAAAAATATAAAGTTAATTAATACGGACAAAAAAAAACGTATTGAGTAGTAAGTAGAATTAATGTGAAAGATCTTAGGCAAATGTTATAAAATAATAATGTGACGCTATGAAATAATAATGTGGAATTAATTTAAAAATTTTGAGTAGCCATTATTAATTAATATTTAAAGAGGAGATATAATATAAAATAGTGGATGATGTATATAATTTGTGAAAAAACTATTTAGAAACTGAGTAAATGTTCTATGAAGACGTGCACGTCACATTTTTGGCTGAGGTGAGAAATATTTGTATATGTGGAGGAAATAGTATGAGGTGACAGTGAAGTCTATTTTAAAGCTAAATTTTTCAAATAATTAATACCAAAGATAGTATTAAGATTCGTATCTTGATTTATTAATCCAAAGAGAATAAAAATCTATTTTCTTTCCACAATTATTCATACATAAATCACAATCATTCATACCTTGATAGAGTTCTACATTTTTATAAAAGACAGATGAATATTATGAAATTTCTCATATAATATAATTTTGTCACGTAGTAAAAATTTCAAATGTTAACTAGGAGATATTTTCATCACAAACTGACTGACAGAGGAAGAGCATCAACTCTATTTTATTCAACTTAAAACTTTATTGTCAGTATATAAACCAAAGCAAACTTTTAATTTATAAGTATTCTATACTCAACATTCAATATTTAAACATATAATTTTGTATTTATTACTATCAGAGTTGATATATGAGAACAGACCAGACTCTTATAATATATTAAATTTGAGTTTAAATATCTATAAAAAATATTCTCATTTAGTATATAAGACAATTCAAATATAATTTACCTTAATAGAGAAATTAAACGAAAAAATTCTTAAACCGCGGTGCTGTAGAAGTTTAGGCAATGCCTACGATTTTTCTTTGGCCTAATAACAGTAAAAAAAACAATTGTTAAGTTTAAAGAAATCTACTAAATCCGATGTTGAAATTGATAAATGTTTTTTGGCCTCTAATAACAATGCAAGAAAAGACAAAAATCCATCATTTTTGCAGTCATGTTAGCCGGAAACGTTATTAATAAAACCTTCTCTTGGACCTTCAAAGCTAGGTCGTAAAAGCTTCTTCTCCCTCTTTGCAATTTTTCGCATTTTCTTCTAATAAACTCTCTCAGATATATTTGTAAAAGCAAAAATGTGAAGGTGATTAATCCAGACAAAAAAAAAATGTATAAGTAGATGACAGGTAGAGGCAAAAATGTAAAATTGATTAATACGAAAAAAAACGTATTGAGTAGTAATGTAGAATTAATGTGAAAGATCTTAGGCAAATGTTATGAAATAATAATATGGAATTAACTTAGAAATTTTGAGTAGACGTTATGAAATAATATTTAAATAGAAGATATAATATAATATAGTGAATGACGTATATAATTTGTAGAAAAACTATTTAGACACTAAGTAGAGGCTCTATGAAGACGTACACATCAGCTTTTTTGCTGAGGTGAAAAATATTGATATATGTGGAGGAAATAGTTTGAAGTAGCAGCTCAATCTATTTTAAATATATATAATAGATGTGGTCATGGGTTACATAAACTAAACAATGATTCCATGTTATTTTTCCCTCGAGTTCATGAAGGTTTCATATAAGATATTCTATTTTTGGAGAAAAAGTTTCCTAGAATTAAATAGCATCATCATTAATGTAAAGCTAGAAATATGCACAAAAGAATATTTGAATTTACGCATTGGAAAGATAAATAAATAAATAGATAAATGTGTATCCAAACTGTTGGATCCCCTCAAATTCTTTAAATTTTATTTATGAGAGAGAAATGTGAGAGATATTTTAAAATAAATTTGAAAAGTTATATATGTTAAATGAATCATTCAAACTCTGGATCCACACTTCAAAAATAACTGTTGAATATAAAGAGTATTGAGAGACATATTGAATAACCCGTGTATTTCAACTACACAACGAGATTTCTTTATGTAGACAAAAGGTATTAAACAACCCTAATTTACAATAATACTAACGGGCCGAAATACTTACAGCCTGTCTAATCTAATTATTTACATTATAATATAATATTTAACACTCCCCCTCAATATGCTTGGTCCTCTCATGAAAAACAGGATTCGAGGCAATGTGCAATGCAGCTTGATTATCACATATTAGTGTCATTGTGTTGGTCTCTTCAAATTGAAGTTATTTCAGTAACTGTTTCAGCCAGATGAGTTCACATGTTACTAGTGCCATGACCCTGTATTCTGCCTCAGCGCTGGATCTTGCAACAACATTTTGTTTCTTACTCTTCCAAGATATTAAATTTCCTCCGATAAGTACACAATATCTAGAAGTTGATCGTCTATCTATGGGTGAGCCTGCCCAATCGACATCTGAGTAGCCAATTATCCGAGTATGTCCTCTATCTTCATAAACGAGACCTTTTCCAGATGCACTTTTGATGTATTAGGAATCTGGATTACAACATCCATATATTCTTGACAAAAAGAATTTAAGAACTGACTTACCACATTGACAGCAAAGGAAATGTCAAGAGGATTGACTGTGAGATAGTTTAATTTTTCAACCAATCTCCTAGATCTTCCTGAATGTGATAGAGGCTCCCCCTAATTGGGTAGGTGTTTGACATTTGGATCCATAGGAGTATCAACTGACTTTGCATTTAATAGGTCTGTTTCTTCAAGAATATCCATAGCATATTTTCTTTGTGAAATTACAAGGCCATCCTTTGATTGGGCTACTTCAATACCCAAAAAATAATGGAGTTTACCAAGGTCTTTAGTCTGAAATTTATTTAAGATATGTTGTTTTAACTAGAGTATTCCTTGCTGATCACTACCAGTTATAACAATGTCATCCACGTAAACAATAAGATAAATGAACCCTTGAGCTGAGTGATGATAAAATATAGAGTGATTAGCTTTACTACAGATCATACCAAATTCTTGTACTACCGAGTTGAATCTGTCAAACCAAGCTCTAGGAGACTGTTTAAGACCATAAAGGGACCTGTGTAGCCGACAAACCATGTTGGAAGACTCCCCCTGAGCAACAAACCCTGGTGGTTGCTCCATATAAACTTACTTTTCAAGATAACCGTGCAAAAAGGCATTTTTAATGTCAAACTGATGGAGAGGCCAATGTCGAATTGCTGCAATGGAGAAAAATAGTCTAACAGATGACATTTTGGCAACAGTTGAGAACGAGCCTTAAATCGATTAATCTTACCATCAAGACCAACCTTCACTGTATAAAGCCAACAACACCCGACTAACGACTTCCCATGAGGTAAAAGAACCAATTCTCAAGTACCACTGCTTTGTAGAACACACATCTCATCAGCATTGCTTTCCTCCACTCAGGGTAGGATAATGCGTCACCTGTAGTTTTAGGAATAGAAACAAAAGACAAGGAGGATAAGCAAGTGTAATGTAAAGGAGAAAGACAATGATAACACAAATCAATATAGTGAGGAGATGGATTATGGGTGGTGCGAATATCCTTACAAAGAGCAATGGGAAGGTCAGGCTCCGGTTGCGGGGCAGGATCTGGAGGTGGCGTCGGAGGAGAGTTTATAATGGGAACATGAACAGGCACAACAGAGGATAAGTGACGACGCTGATATGTTTGTAGTGGTCGTGGAGGTTGGGGGCAGACTCGGCAGGTTCGATAGGAATATGAGTGGGTGGGAGAGAGGTAACTACTTGAGGAGGTTCGGGATTAATGTCTTGATAGGGTTCAATAGCTATATGGGTAGGTTTAAAATATTGTACAGACTCGAAAAAGGTAACATCGACTGATGTAACGTAGTAGTGTTGTGTGGGAGAATAAAAACGATAGCCCTTTTGGCACCGATGATAACCGAGAAACACACACTTGAGTGACCAAGCTGACAATTTATCCAAACCAGGAGATAAATTATGAACAAAACACGTGGACCCAAAGACACGAGGTGGTAGTGGGTGAAGAGGGGTATGGGGAAAGAGGACCGAATAGGAGATATTGCCATCAAGGATAGAAGATGGCATACGATTGATAAGGTAGCACACCGTTAAGACTGTATCCCCCCAAAAACAGAATGGAACATTACCATGGAGAAGTATGAATCATGCGGTTTCAATGAGATGTCGATTTTTGCGTTTGCCTACCCCGTTTTGCTAAGGTGTATGAGGACATGATGTTTGGTGTAAAATACCGTTGGAAGCCATAAAATTTTGAAATTGATGGGACAAATATTCCCGAGCATTATCACTTCTTAAGGTACGAATGGAAACTCCAAATTGGGTTTTAATTTCTTGATAAAATTTCTCAATGATGGAAAATAATTCAGTTCTATTTTTCATTAAAAATAACCACGTACAACGAGAATAATCATCAATAAAAGTAACAAAATACTTAGACTTTAAAGTAGACACAGTACGAGAGGGACCCCAAACATCAGAATGAACTAAAGAAAAGGGAGAGATACTCTTTTATTGACTTGATCGGGAAAATTACTACAGGTGTGCTTCCCTAACTGACACGACTCACAATGTAAAGTAGACAACTTAAACAAACTAGGCACCAGTTTTTGTAGTTTGGTAAGACTTCGGTGTCCTAGCTGTGCATGGATAGTATGTGGGGACTCTATGACAGAGCACGTCTTGGAAGTTGTATAAAGATAATAGAGGCCTTGTGACTCACATTCGACGCCAATCATTTGTCCCGAATTCCGGTCCTACAAGGTAACATTATCATTAGTGAAAATAATAATACAATTATGAGACCGTGTCAATCGGCTAACTGTAAGTAAATTAAAGGGGCATCCAAGTACATAGAGAATAGATGCAACTGAGATAGAAGGGAGAATGTGGATAGTGCCAACTCCTTGAGACCGAGTTTGAGTACCATTGGCAGAAGTTATAGTAGGTAAAAAACTAGATGTAGAGAGTGAAGAAAAGAGACCTTAATTACTTGTAACATGATCAGACACACCAGAATCAATAACCCAAGGGCCGAGGGAAGATGATTGAGAGAGGTAAACAGATGAGTTACCAGCGTCTGCAACCGAAGTAGGAGAACTAGAGTTCGGATGACTCTAAACCCATCGAAGAAAATCTTCATAGTTTGTTGGTGAGCCTTATGGAGATGGTGTAGTTTGAATAGTGGCAGAAGGATCAAGATGGGTTGCATTTATCGAAGGCGAAGGCTTACCATGCAACTTCCAACAGCGATCAATAGTGTGTCCAAGTCGATGGTAATGCTCACATTTGGGACAAGGCTTAGAGTTGGATGGTCCTCCACGAGAACGATGTGGATTATGTCCTTGAGATGCAAGGGTAGCAGTGTCACCAGGAACTAAAGTAATAGACTGCTCAACTGGATGTTTTGTTGGTACTCGAAGGAGGATCGCTGAGGTAGTAGACATATCCGGAACAGTAACAAACCCCAAAATTGATCATGAGTTGTAGAGTACTCCTGGGGTAGACCATAGAGTGCAAGAAGCATGAAGAAGGTGCTGCATTGATCCAACTCCTTCTTCTGTTCAACTGGATTACTTGCAGTAGGAGGGAGAAACTCATTAAAGTCATGAAGTGCACTATGAACGGTGCCAATATATGCATAAATAGAGCCATCAAATGACTTTGGAGTAATGATATTCAACAAGCGGTGACAAACTCCATAGAGACGTTGTGTGTCGTTAGTATAGAGTGTCTTTTCTTGACTCCAAACTGATTCACACATGAGATGCAGACGGAAAATCGGTTTAACATCTAGATGAAGTGTAGATAGACTTAATGACACTACACAATTGAGCATCAATCTGACTCCAATTGGATGTTTCAGTTACACTCACCTTTTAAGCATTTTGGGTGAGATCGTCCTTGTAACCTTGACCACGTAGCCATAGTTTGATGTCGGCAGCCCAACTATCATAATTTGATTCATTCAATTTTTCAACAGAGAGAGGAGAAATGATGTAGTTGGTGAAGATGTTCTTTGTTTTAGACTGAGACGCCATGGTCAGCAAAGATTGTTAGAAAACGCGTCGGAACCGGGAAAACAAGGGCTGTTTGAACTGGAACTCGTATATCCATAACTCGAAACTGCAAATATGGAAGCAGGAGGCCAAAGCGAGTGCAATGGAAGAAGCGACAACGTGAACGGCTGCCGGACGCGCCGTCACGTGCGGTGGCAGTATGCGGCACATGGATCTCACACGCGTGAGTGGGTTGCTGATGACGCGGCTGAAGGTTTTGGCTGATCTGGGGTGTTCTTGGAAAAAAATCGTCTGAAACAGTGATGGCAGCGACGATAAAGCGTGAGCGGCTGAACAAAAATTGAGGAATCAACGTATCAACGATAGAGGGGGGAAACCAGAGTTGAGAACACGGTTTGCCGGAAGAAAAAACAATTCATTGGAGACAGTGGGTCGACCGGGTAGTTGACGATTAGGGTTGTCTCTCAGTTGGCTCTAATACCATGTTAAATATAAAGAGTATTGAGAGACATATTGAATAATCATGTGTTTCAACTATACAACGAAATTTCTCTATATAGACAAGGTATTAAACAACCCTAATTTACAGTAATATTAACGGGCCAGAATACTTACAACCCATCTAATCTAATTATTTACATTGTAATATAATATTTAACAATAACATATTATAAATATATTAATAAATTTTTACTGAAAAGTTTGGTCACGACTAATGTTTTTTATCTTTCGCATCAACTTGCAATTGCAACTGTTGGTCACAAAAACATCAAGAAGAAGATAATAAGGCTCACAATTAGTACGGTGATTATTTTTGGAATAATCTTGTCTATATCCATATTGACTATAAAAATCTAGGTAAGTACGCAAACATAATTTACGGTATATTAAGTAGCAACAAAAAAAAAATGTCTTGTATTATAGTATGAACAATTAGTGATTGTGTCATAGTGTTTATGAAACTTTATCCTATGAGGGACTGCAAGAAAAATTTATACTAAGCATTTAAAAAATAAACTTAAGCAGGAAGACGTTGATCTACAACATTTTGATTTGTTCATTTTGACTAATGTCACGAGAAATTTTTCAAACAATGCCAAACTCGGAGAAAGGGGCTTTGGACTGGTATACAAGGTAACAAAACAAACAAGTGAAAAACTTTACATTTCTCAAAACCATTGCGGGGTACTAGATAGACAAAATATTAGGACCGGTCCAAGGCATACAAAGACTTAAAGTGAATTTAAATAAGAGACTTTTTAAAGTTTATAATAATATTTTAGTAAAATTACAATTTTATTATGAAAAACTGTTTTTTAGACACTTTAGAATAAAAAAATCATTTATTAATATAATTAATTTTTTTATAATATTCAATTGATAAACATTTTTTGTAGGCCTTTTATTAAGTAAAATTCATATATTTCTCTAGATCTAAATTGGTTGGCCTTACCCTTGGGCGACAGAGCTATTGAAAGGCTTTCAAAGGACAAGGTTTGCAAGAATTCAAAAATGAAGTGGCACTAATTGCCAAAAGCATTACCACAATATTTTTGGATGTGTAAGTATGAAGTGTTAGAAGAACAATGCATCCTTTCAGAAATAGTACGATGCATACATGTAGGTCTTTTATGCGTTCAACAAAGACCAGAACATAGGCCAGACATGTCATCGGTGGTTCTAATGCTGAATGGTGATAAATTATTGCCGAAGCAGAAGGTTCCTCGCTTTTACGTTGAAAATGATGGTACACTTGAGTCAGATTTTTCATCTGCAAACCTTAAATTGTGTTCCTCTAATGAAATATCGATCACAGAGTTGGCTGCAAGATAAAATATGAATGCAACAAAATCACAAGGCTTCACAATCCAAAGTGGATATATATTAATTGATTATTTGGGCGTGTACTTAATTGGGGAAAGAAATAGCTTCTGGCAATGATGGTTTTACTAATTATTGTATTTAGTATATATTTGATTTGATCTTATGAGCTCATACTTTGTCCTTTTTCTATGAAGTTGCTTTATCATTGTTTCATGCATCCAAACTTATGAATGATATATACTTAGTCAATTACGGAAAATTCACCACACAACTTCAGTAAATGGCAACATACAGAAACATGAATATTGGTTTTAAATATACATTATCAATAATTAATACTATTGAAGACAAAATAATGGTATTTACAGTCTGTCTCTTCAAATTGCATATCAATATTTCATACTGGATATTGTTTCCTTACACAATCAAATAAAACACATTCATTGGTTTGATTTTTAATATTCTATCTTGCCGCAAATGTAGTTATTGACATTTGATTTGAGGATGTGGAAACTGCTTCAGGTAAACCCCTTCCCGTATAAAATCCAGGCACCTTTGGATGAGGCAGTAGTTTTTCACCATTCAGCATAAGAATGGTAGAAGACATGTCTGGCCTGTCTGTTGGTTTTTGTTGTACACACAACAAACCCACATGAATACATTTAAAGACTTCAGAAGAAATGCACGTTTCAAGTAAGTGTTTATCTATCAGTTCCAGTGGTCTGTTTTCAGTCCAAAGTCTCCATGCCTAAACCAAAGGAAAAGTAGTTAATATGAATCTTAACTAATATGACACAATTCAACTAGTTTATAAAATAGATAGTCATTGTGCTTACATGTCCAAGAAGGTTAAGGGAGTGTTCTGGATCAGAAAATCCCTTATTCTTTTTCCCACTGATTATCTCTAGTATTAATACACCAAAACTAAAAACATCTGATTTCATAGAATAATGGCCGTGCACTGCATACTCTGGAGGCATGTAACCACTACAAGTATTGTTTGCATATGAATAAGTCCAAAAAGGAAAATATACAACAGATGAGTACAAACTATCCATTAAGGACAAATAGAAGGTACTTACTATGTTCCCACCATTCTTGTGGTTTTGGCTTCAATTTGATCTCCCCCAAATGTCCGAGCAAGACCAAAGTCTGAGATTTTTGGGTTCATATGGGCATCTAGTAGGATATTGCTAGTTTTCAAATCTCTGTGAATAATTCTCAGTCTAGAGTCTTGGTGGAGGTAGAGAAGCCCTCTAGCAATGCCAGCAATAATGTAGGAACGCTGAGACCAAACCAAGAGTTTGCTTCTAGTTTCATCTGGTTAATTTCATTTATATTTTTAGCATACCACTTAATTTATCATGAAGCTTTAGAGGTTAAGTATATAAAGATGTATGAATTTTAAGTTAAACATCAAAGAAACAAACCAAAGATGAAGTAGTCCAGGCTCCTGTTGGGCAGGTATTCATAGATCAACAATTTTTCTTCTACTTCCATACAGCAACCAAGAAGTTTCACAAGATTACGATGCTGAAGTTTCGCAATCAACAAAACTTCATTTTTAAACTCATCCAATCCTTGATCCGACTTCTTCGAGTGTCGTTTAACAGCGACTTCTTTTCCATCTGTCAATGTACCCTGATAACCATCATTTGGAATATGGTTTTATAATAACCTCTTTTATGAATTGTTTATACTTTGAGAAATCAAACATATTCATTGTATATGTTACATTACCTTATACACCGGTCCAAATCCACCTTCCCCAAGTTTGTTTTCGCTAGAAAAATTATTAGTGGCTTTAACAATGAATGAAAATTCAAATATTGGCAGATCCATGTCTTCCTTTGTCAATCTAAAATATTCTTGCTTCCATTTAAATGGTGCAAGATCATATATTCTTGCTGCCACTGAAAAGGGAAACATGTAAATATCAAGAAACTAATTACTATGACAAACATGTCATTTGATTTTATTTTAACAATACATACTAAAACTTGAAATTATTTTCAAAGCATTATTATACATGTCACTAATATCAATGCCTGCCTACTATCTATCAAATATGATTAATTTTATCTAGTAAAGAATTTACCTCGCTTTTTGAGTATTATTAAGCAGACACATAAAATGAATCCAAAAGAAATCACGCCCACTATGATTCCAATCTTCTTTTTGTTTTCATCGCCATTAACTGCAGCAGGTTCTGAAAGATGCAAAGCATGACTACTCATCAAATACTTGTACAACTATTCCACTGAAACTTACACAAGTATATGACTAGTTACAATGTTTAACTTAGCTATTAGTATGAGATTAAAAAGGGAAAAAAATAAATTAGAAAATAAAAGCAGTGTAAGAGTTAACATTCACAATCATGACTAGACATAGTTGCAAGTTACTAGATAAATACATAATTACTTTTACCGAATTCAGCTAGTACTGAAGAAGGGAGTCTGATATAAAACTCTTGTCCCCATTGAGAGAATTTCCTCATGTCAACCAAATCACCAAACCATTGCAGACAACCACTTCCTCCCTTTCGGATATCCAAATTTGAATAAGCTGTACACAAACAATTTTTCATACATGATTTCTGACATTCGACAAGGTTCATGGTCTTGTTATACAATGATGCAGAAGTGTCTGGCAATTTCATTTCTGTGTACTTCAAGAAGCCACCAATATTATCGTCTCCACAAACAGATTTGATCCTCGGAACACAACCATTAGACCAATATGACATATTCCATTGTTCAGGAAACTTAGGAACATAACCTTTCAAGCATTCACATTTCGGAATGTTACCATCCATATTGCAAACAGAATTAGCACCACACATAGCGTAATTATCACACGAATCCTCTCCCCCAGTATAAATCACTATTCTACCGCTTTTTTTACTTGTCCAAGCTAAAGCTTGCAGATTTCCTGAACTGGATATCATATATATGGATACAACAGAGCTATCAACAACTTCATATTGATGATAAACTTCTTTTGCATTGAACACAAATTTATATATTTGTTTCTGCTTCAATTGTTCAATTGGATATCCAGTAAAGCCTAGGCCATTCCACGAACCAATTCTAAATTTATTGACAGATCTCTTCATAATAACTAACTGTGGACATCCTCGAATGTCGATTTTTACAGAATATTCTCCCTTTGCTGGATCATCTTCACTTTTCCAAGACGTCACAAACCTGTTCAGACCAGTTGCATTGTCCCAACCAAGTTTCATTGCAGGCAATAACGTATCACATGGATAATCAAAACTCTGCCACAAAATATCGTCTTGCCCCATTTTCAACAGAAAATTTCCATTATCCAATAGCTGTGCAATTACTGAACTATCCACTGCCTTGTTCAACATGTTAGACGACCATACAGCGTTGTTTGTACCATTAAGAACCACAAGAACCCCATTTTCATTGAGTTTCAAGATTCCTGATTTGTTCCGCAGCGGTGTTTCCCTGTTGGCCACCCACACGATCGTTAAAGGCAATAAATTCCTATACCACATACCTAAATATCGACTGCTTGAATTTCCAGGGCTGAAGAAACCAACTTCAAAAGTTCCATTTGATGAAACTAAAGTCTGACCATCTCGGATAGATTGATTCACAGCTAAACTGTTTACTGAAGTGCTTGTTCTTATATGGGAAGATAAAAAAAACAAAAAGACTAACATTATGATGTTATCGATCATTTTGTTTTCGTTTCTATGAACTTTCTATGTAGATAGAAGATTAGGAGGATGATCCTATTATAACATCAGATTAGATGTTTGGTTATAGTCTTTAAGACTTTGAAACTCTGAAATGAAACTTATATTATTTAAGAATTCCAGCTCCTGTACCGGCAATTTCTCAACTACATAATAAAAAAAAAAATTAATTTTTAATACGAATTCTGTAGTCTGTACCGATAGTCAAAGTCCTACTGGGTTGAATTATCAAAAAATAAGCAGATTTTTTCTTGAGATTATTTTTGTTGTTTTTAAATAATTATAAAAAGTAGCTAACAAAAATAAAAATCTACCTGCGTTCGATTCAAGCCGCCAAAGACCGCAGCAATATTTGACCATTTCTCACCACAATCTTGAAACACGTCCGCTTCCTGTAACAAAAGTTGCATTGCTAGCTTGGCTTCCTGTTTTGCCGTTACTTATCTGCACGACCATAGTTGCTTGTGCCGCCGCGCGACGCGATTCTTCATTCGCGGCATTCATGCGTGCTTGGCGTTCAGAACAGTCATTGCTTGTTCATTATTTTTTTTTATTTTCGAGTAAACCACCGAAGTCTCTCACTCTCAAAAATCGTTTCCCAAATTCGTTAATGAATAATGACCATAATTGAACTACGTTAATGTTGATGATTTATTCGTTATGTGGAATATTCACCATCAAACTAGTCTCTTTTTTGTAACATTCAATACATATTCACAAACAAAACTTATATAATCCAAGTTTTTAAAAATCCTAACCAAACTAAAGTAATTGAAGTTTAGCACAAGTTCCACACCAAAAATATAAACTGAAAAGGAATCAAAACATATCCAAATTGTTTGATACAAACTCCAAATCAAAATCAAAGTCAAATTGTTAAAAACACTTGACCTAATTTATATCTTTAGTCAAAAGCCTAAAAAAGTATACAGAGAAAATTTACACTATATAATAAGGAGATACCAGTTCTCTCAAGGACCATTTTAATTGTCAACCAAATTAAAATATTGATAATTTCATAAATTAATTCTTGAAAGTGCCCTGTAGAGTTACCAATTCTAATTTAAAGTTAGAATCCATTCAAACAAATTTAATTATACTCAAGAGCAATCAACAATGTTAAAATCAATTTTAAGTTTAGAATAAATTCTAGTAGCTTTTAACATGAAACCAAATATAAACCTATATAGTTTATTAGAAGAAAAAATGTAATTTTTAATTTCTAAAAAAAATTGAATTAGAGTTTAATAGATATGCACAGGCAGTTTAACTCTGACCGTTAAAGTCAGCTGTTAAATGTATGATTATTGATTGATAAAAGTTATAATGTAAAATTGATTTATACCATTAGACATTAGTACATACGTTTTTTTTCATTTTCTCATTGATTGTATTAGTTTGATTATGAAGTTTTCAATCTAACTGTTCTAAATCTACATATGGTTAATTTGGTTAATGTTCAGGAGGTAACGATGAAGGCTTTCAGGGTATTTTTCGTCAAAGCATGCGTGCTGAAAAATTAAATCTTTCAGACCAAATCAATTTTTCCTTCTCAAACATTTTCCATTTCAAAATCCTCCACGTTTCAAAGTTTGATTTGTGAGACAACAGTCCAGTTTCCGCCACAAAGATAGAGAACACGAGGCCTTTTCTACAAGTTTTTCTTTGAGGTAACATATTTTTCTTCTAAAGCTCAATTATTCAATTTGTTCCTATTTTCTGTTCATTCCAACTACGATAAAATCATTGAAAAGTTTCTATTTATTCTCTCTGTTTAGCCTTTAGTCTTTAGTCGTGATAAGAATGTTTGGCATTTGATGAAAAAACTTTTCTTCAGCATGCTGTTGATATATTGTATGCTAAACAAGAGCAAGAGTGAAATAGATTCAGAAAGTCTCCTTTACCACAATTATAATGTAACTGTTCATGTGCAATTCAATTTTTATTTATTCTTGATTCATATGTATCAGTTTTGTTTTACATGTTCGGTTTTCTCCATTCTAATTTTTTTTTTTTTAATGTTAAATGAGCGGTGCAACCAATATGTGAAAATGAATTTGTTAAGTGAAAAGTTGGTCTAAAGGTATGATTGATATGTAGTCATACGTGGTCGAAATAAGTTAAAAAGGATAATATAGTAAGATAATTAAATTTTAATCGTTTCACGAGAATCTTAAACATAACAATAATCAAAATTATGAATTTGCAACGAAATAAATATAAAAAGTGGTTTTTAGTTTGAAAACTATCTAAGTAATTGTTATTTTTGAGTTTCAAAAACTATTTAAAAATTATAATTTATGTCACCGAATATATTATTGGATTGAGTTGCGGACTAGGTCGCTCTCTTTAAGACGTTTTGCGGCATTGGCCAAATTGTACAAAGAATACTATCAACCATGAAGTTTCCAAGATAAAACAGCTCAGATTTACTGTATCGGAGTTCCACTACACCGTAAAAAATTATTCTAAAATTACACCATCAAAATGTGTTGATCAAATTTGCCCACACCTAAGCTTCTTCACTTTCAGCAAAATTCAAGGTTAAGAAAACAAAGACAAAATAAAAATGAAATAAACAAAGCAACAAAACAATTTCAATGAACCTTAGTGGGAAGCAAAGTTCTTATCCTATGCTTCAAGGATCACGACAATCATGGAGAATATCTTATCACATCTAAGGAAAATAAGAGACAAATCAACCAAAGAATGAATCATAAGCGAAAGAATTCTCACAAAATTCACTAAAAATAACACGTCATGAAAACTAACACTACCTCTAACATCTATCTATACTTAAAATACATTGAAACACATGCACATAAAGATTAAAAGAACTTTATTTGGGTTGTAATGGGGTCAAGTTTAAGATAGGTTAATTCTATGAAAACAAAGCTTTAAAATCTAAGAGGAAATACCTTTAACTTCTACTTTCACACTTATTTTCTTTACACTTGATTTTTCACCTTGGACAAACAAAGATATATATTATATATTATATATATAT
>JBBPBR010000007.1:24972465-24985439 GCA_037974775.1 Cicer pinnatifidum | reverse complement strand
TGTTGTTTATTTATTTATTTATTTATTGAACTTGCCAAATTTTCAACAAAGCAACAATATTTAGATGTTTCAATATAACCAGATGTTGAGCACCCCCACACTTATTTGAATCATATTATAAAAATCCTTTAAAAGTAAAGCTCTTTTATCCTCTAAAGTTGGCTCAATTCATTGTTTTTTACTTTTAGGCTTGTAATGAGTTATATAACAAAGAATGAGATAAAAAGTCTCAAAGGGATAATGGTAGGGTAGAGTTATTTGGCCAATAGCTTAACAGAAAAACAAATGTCTAGATCATTTTAATACATGCATGTGAACAAGATGTTTCAACAAGAGTCAAGTCAAATTCTACAATAACTAATAATTATGATAGGAATGTGGGTAATGAAAGTCTTGGGCCTTTGGTTAACAAGGCAAGCCTAAATCAGAGGAATGAGACTGAGTGGATAGTTTACACTAGGAGAAGGAAAGTGGGGCCAAGGGGAGAGAGGAGTGTTGGTGAGGTGGCATTGCAACCCACGTGATTCGGTTAGGATCACTATTTTAGGGGTGTGATGGGTGTGTGAAGGGGTCATTGTAAATTTTACTAAAAATAGGAAACACACAGGAGCTATTGCTCTGGGGAGTACTCTTGCATTTCAACAGTGTACTTACAATATTACGTAAATAATATAGATTCCTATACCATTACCTCATTTCTTGCCTAATATTCACCTTTCTGTTGTTGTTCTGTGCTTGCTATTTTTCTGTTTCTATCAATTGGTCCGACCTGCCGGATTATCGAGGAGGAGCTAGCGTACATTGATGCCACCTAAAATGTCAGACAAAGTAGATGCATTGGAAGGGAGGTTGACTCGGTTGGAGGAATCCATCAGGATTTTCAGAGAACGGTTCTAGAGGAATTTGCAAGGATGAGAAGCCCCACTACTCAAGGAGGTGGTTCATCGTCATCCTCCGATGAGGTAAACTCAGAGTTTCACATGGCGGTGAAGAGGGTGAAACTTCCTTCCTTTGTAGGTGAAGATCCGGTGGGGTGGATTACGAGGGCCGAAACCTACTTTGAGGTGCAAGGATCTACTGAAGCTGTGAAGATCAGGTTGGCTAAGTTGTGCATGGAAGGTAACACTATTCACTGGTTCAATTTATTGAGAGAAACTGAAGATGCTCTTACTTGGAACAAATTGAAGAAAGCCTTGATCGATCATTATGGAGGCCGTAAGAGTGAGAATCCATTTGAGGAATTAAAGGATTTGCAACAAAACGGCGACGTGGATGAGTACATAACCGATTTTGAGTACATCTCTTCTCAAGTGCCTCGTCTTCCTGAAGAACAATACTTAGGTTACTTTGTGGGTGGCCTTAAACAAGATATTAGGTTGAAGGTACGAACTCTCAACCCCCAAAATCGAGTTCAAGCCATGAAGATGGCCCGTGATGTAGAAACGGAGGTGAGGGGCTGTCTGAAGATGCGTAATGGAGGAAATGGGAGATATGGAAAATGGGGAAAGGAGACGAGTGCTGGGTCGGGTGAAAGAGGGAGGTCTGGGTCAACTTTCTACTCGGGTCAACATAATGGGCCGGGGTCAGCTTATAACCCGAGTTCAAACAAGGAAGGCATCGT
This sequence comes from Cicer pinnatifidum, assembly GCA_037974775.1. Taxonomy (NCBI): domain Eukaryota; kingdom Viridiplantae; phylum Streptophyta; class Magnoliopsida; order Fabales; family Fabaceae; genus Cicer; species Cicer pinnatifidum. The sequence continues at coordinate 24,983,818 of JBBPBR010000007.1, read as the reverse complement.
GAATGGGCCTAATAACACCGTAAAAAGGGCCCAATATGGAAACAATTATCAGACCGTGGGAAGCAGTGGGTCTTCCTACCCAAATAACAGAGAACGTGAGGGAGGACCACGAAGTAGGGGAGTTCACCATCTCCCTTATTCTAAATTGATGGACCGCAAGGCAAAGGGGTTGTGCTTCCGTTGTGGGGAGAAATTTCATCCTTTACACCAATGTCCTGAGAAACAATTGAGACTGGTGATCTTAGGAGATGATGAACAGGTTAATGAGGAAGGAGAAGTAATAGCAGTAGAGATCAAGGAAGGAGCGGAAGAGGAAGTTATTGAGTGTCAGGCTATGGGAATGTTTGAATCCATGGTGACGAGGCAACCAGCCACTATGAAGTTACAAGGAAAGCTGAATGGGACCCAAATTCAAGTGTTGGTGGACAGTGGAGCAAGCCATTGTTTCATTGATTCTAAGGTTGCAGCAACGCTAGGGTTGATCGTAACTCCTACGACAACACTAGGAGTTAAATTAGGAGATGGTCACAAGGTCACCACCATGGGTAAGTGTAGTGGGGCGGAGATGCTGTTGGGTGACTTTACAACTCAGATCAGTGCTTATGTGTTAGAATTGGGTGACCTAAATGTCATATTGGGAGCATCGTGGATGAGGCAATTTGGCAAGGTGACGTTTGATTGGAAGAATATGGTGTTGAGCTTTCCTTGGAAGGGGGGAGTGAAGGAATTGCAAGGAATCAAGTTGCACACGGGGTCCTCTAATTCCTCACTACAGAGTTTGTTGCAAGACACTACATGGAAGCAAGAGAGTAAGGGGAAGATTAATTTAGGAAAGCAAGAACAGGATGAGCTTGAGCAACTGTTGCAGAATTTTCCTATGGTGTTCACAGAACCGGAAGGCTTACCACCCAAGAGGGATATTGTCCATGCGATTGAGCTGCAAAAGGGAGTATCACCGGTCAATGTTAGGCTGTATAGATACCCCTTTCATCACAAAGATGAAATAGAAAAGCAGGTTCAGTCTATGTTACAACAAGGAATTATTCGACATAGTTCAAGTCCTTTCTCAAGTCCTGTAATCTTAGTGAAGAAGAAGGATGACACTTGGAGGATGTGTGTCGATTACCGAGAGCTTAATAAGGTCACTATTCCAAATAAGTATCCCATTCCGGTAGTGGAAGAGTTGCTGGATGAGTTGGAGGGAGCTATGTATTTTTCAAAGATCGATCTCAAATCCGGGTATTACCAAATACGAATGAAGGAGGAGGATGTGCCCAAGACCGCTTTCCGAACCCATGAAGGGCACTATGAATTTTTGGTGATGCCGTTCGGATTGACTAACGCTCCCGCCACGTTTCAAGCAACTATGAACCAGGTGTTTAAACCCTTCTTGAGGAGATTTGTTTTGGTTTTTTTATTTTATGATATACTTATATACAGCAAAGGGTGGATAGAGCACATGCAGCACTTGAGACAAGTTTTGAGAGTCTTGCAAGATAAGGAATTTGTGGCTAATAGAAAAAAATGTGCCTTTGGTCATACTCAAGTGGAGTATCTAGGCCACATTATTTCTGGGAGAGGAGTAGCAGTAGATCCTGCTAAGGTGAGAAGTATTGTGGAGTGGCCAACTCCCAAAAATGTAAAAGGGGTCAGAGGTTTTTTGGGGCTGACCGGTTACTACAGAAAATTCGTCAAGAACTATGGGAAGATAGCCAAGCCTTTGACAGAACTCACCAAAAAGGAGGGGTTCAAATGGGGGGAAGGGGCACCCCAGGCATTTGAGGAATTAAAGAGAGCTATGACTACATCACCGGTGTTGGCTCTTCCTGATTTTTCTCGGCCATTTGAGATCGAGTGTGATGCTTCGGGTAGAGGAATAGGTGCTGTTTTGATGCAAGCAAAGAAACTAATTGCTTTTTTCAGCAAAGCACTATCCAACAGTAATTTACTTAAATCGGTTTATGAAAAGGAGCTGATGGCTTTAGTGTTGGCTGTGCAACATTGGAGACCTTACTTATTGGGCAGAAAATTTGTAGTCTACTCTGATCACAAAAGTCTCAGACATTTGCTGTAGCAGCGCATTACCACGGTGGACCAACAAAATTGGTTGGCTAAACTCTTGGGCTACCAATTTGAGGTGGTGTACAAACCCGGATTGGAAAATAAAGCGGCTGATTCACTCTCCCGTATGTTTGAAGAAGGGGAATTGAAGAGTGTCACATCATTTCCTATTTGGCTACAAGTTTCAGAAGTGCATAAAGAGGTGCAAGAAAATGAGGCACTTAAGAAGATTAAAGAGGAGCTGTCCAATAATTCTAATGCACACCCGGGGTTCACAATCCAGCAAGGCATTTTGCGGTACAATAACAGGTTGGTTTTAGCAGCAAATTCAGTTTTTATTCCCATTATACTACAAGAATTTCACTCATCTCCTATTGGGGGACATTATGGATTTCTTAGAACATAGAGAAGGGTGGCTGAAAATTTATATTGGATTGGTATGACAAAATCAATTCAGAATTTTGTGCGTAATTGTGATGTTTGCCAACGCCAAAAATATTCAGCAACTTCTCCTGCTGGTTTGCTGCAACCGCTTCCGATTCTGGAACAAATTTGGGAGGATATCTCCTTAGATTTCATTACAGGCCTTCCTAAATCTAAGGGATATGAAGCTATTCTGGTGGTCGTTGATAGGCTGTCAAAATATGCCCATTTTATACCCTTAAAGCATCCATATACAGCTAGAACCATAGCAGAGGTATTCACAAAAGAAGTGGTCCGTTTGCATGGAGTACCACAGTCTATTGTTAGTGACCGAGACCCTCTGTTTATGAGCCTATTTTCGAAAGAGCTATTTAAAATGCAGGGTACTTTGCTGAAAATGAGCTCTTCATATCATCCGGAAACGGATGGTCAAACAGAGGTGGTGAATAGGTGTTTGGAAGCATACTTGCGCTGTTTTGCCTCAGAACAGCCCAAAAATTGGTTATATTGGGTGTCCTGGGCAGAATTGTGGTACAATTCCTCTTACCACATTTCCATTGGGGCAACTCCCTTTGAGATAGTGTATGGTCGTAAGCCTCCTGCAGTGGTTCGTTTTTCGCAAGGAGAAACGAGAGTGGAGGCTGTAGCGGATGAATTACTAGACAGAGATGAAGCTTTAAGACAACTCAAATACCACTTGCTTCGTGCCCAACAACAAATGAAGAAATATGCTGATAAGAAGCGACATAATGTGAATTTTGAAGTGGGAGAATGGGTGTTCTTGAAGCTCAGGCCGCATAGACAACAATCAGTGGTAAAAAGGATCAACCAAAAGTTGGCGCCACGATATTTCGGGCCTTATCCCATACTGCAGAAAATTGGTGCTGTCTCTTACAAAATTAAGCTACCCGAAACAGCGAAAATTCACTCGGTTTTCCATGTTTCAAAGCTTAAGAAAGCAATGGGAAATTACACCATTGAACCAGAACTTCCAGCAGGATTAGAGTATGCAGAAGATGAAATGGAGGAACTTGAAGATATCTTGGCTATTAGAGAGGTTGGAGAGGGAGAAGTGTTGGTTAAACAATTCCTGATTAAGTGGAAGGGGAGAACTAAGGATGACACCACTTGGGTGAATGAAGACATGTTGCGAAGTCAATTTCCTTTCCTCAACCTTGAGGACAAGGTTGATATTATAGGAGAGGGTAATGAAAGTCTTGGGCCTTTGGTTAATAAGGCAAGCCTAAATCAGAGGAATGAGACTGAGTGGATAGTTTACACTAGGAGAAGGAAAGTGGGGCCAAGGGGAGAGAGGAGTGTTGGTGAGGTGGCATTGCAACCCACGTGATTCGGTTAAGATCACTATTTTAGGGGTGTGATGGGTGTGTGAAGGGGTCATTGTAAATTTTACTAAAAATAGGAAACACACAGGAGCTATTGCTCTGGGGAGTACTCTTGCATTTCAATAGTGTACTTACAATATTACGTAAATAATACATATTCCTATACCATTACCTCATTTCTTGCCTAATATTCATCTTTTTGTTGTTGTTCTGTGCTTGCTATTTTTCTGTTTCTATCAAATTATGAGTAAAATCACACAAGAAATAAACATAAGAAAAGTATATTCAATCATTATAAGGCTCAAATCTCACCAAGGGAAATGATCTATCACAAATGATGCATAATTTAGTGTTAAAATTCAACTTATTATACCAAGAATACAAGGATGTTACCCATATCATGCCAAAAATACACAGATAATAGCATCTAAAATAGTGAAATCGCTCACAACTTAAGCATACCAAAAAATTCATTAAAAAAGATGAAAAAAACAAAAACTTTTTGCTTTATATTTTTGTTTGTTTATTTAAGAAGGACTCCCTCATAGAGCTATGTACGGCGGTTTTGGTGGAGGCATTTCCGCATTACGAATCTATGAATTAAGAACAAAATAAAAACAAATAGTAAGTAAATTTGGATATTGTAAAAATCTGATGACTTAGGAGGAATAGTTTTCACATATGATAGACTTGCAAAGTTGCAATAACAACAATATGAAAAACCAAAAATCTATATTTAGCTTGTGAGTCAGATACAGATGTTACAATGTTCAACTTACAATAACAATATGTAAAAAAAATTATGTGCTTAGTTCCATGAATCATTAATATCGAATGTTATAGTATTCAACTTATATAACATGATATAGTAGTTACACTTATAATTTGAAGTTTGTCTCTGACTCTAAAATTGAATATCACAAAAATTTTAAATACATACAATTGTTATAATGTTATAAATGACGTTATTCATTTGTAAACAACTTACTATGACAAAAATTCATGTTATCTTCAGTTTAATTCTCAAACCTAACAACTTATAATAACCTTCAAATGCTCTACAATGCAAAAATAGTTATTAAAATTATGTTATAAAATATATTACAATATTTATGAATAATAAATAATTTAAATACTTACAAATCAACAATGTGACATATTGTTTTATCTAGCTTCCTTCTCAATGAACATAGAAAGACTACATTAAGCTCCCTAAGATTAATAATAAGCAATTGTCAATGACAACTACAATAAACATATAAATATGTGTTATATTCAATTTTCTCTATTATAAGTGATAACTACAATAGACAAATACTTACTTTATAAGATAGGATGTTAGGTAACTAGTTCTTTTTTCCTCGTAGAACTTCTTTTGAATGTGAACTTGAGCATTAGTTGGATCATTTTCACTCTAGATGAAACTTGGATCAATAAATCCATACACTTCACTCTTTCCTAATTCAATATAACGACGATGTAGACATCTAAGATATGAAACTTAATTTTCATTATAAATAAAATTCATAATTTGACAAAATTTATAAATAAAACATATTTAGGATAGTCAAACTTGTAAAATGGTGATGCATATCTCTTCTTTATCTATACACAACTCTATAACATCTTTCAATGAAGGAAAAAAAACACTAGTTCCACCATGTTCCGATGTAAATTCTAAAGGCTTCGACAGATTCATTGTTATTATCATCAATTGTTGAACAATATTTAGTTGAAAGCTTTGTCTTTTTGGTCGAACATCGTCTTTCTTTGATATCTCAACAACCTAAACTATTAAAATAATATATTACCCAACATATTTAAAATGACTCAAGTACGCAAGTACTTAAATGTAATGAATACCTTATAGGAAACAAGTTGCAAGAGTCTTTTTGCCTATTGAATAAAATTGTTGGGTGCTTGACCAACTATTGTCACCTCATCAATAGATATATGTACTTGAGTATTTGCATCTAACACCTTGGTAACCATAACCTGAAGGTTCAAACAAGACAAGGGGTTTGAATTGTGTTTGCCAAAGTTGTTATTTTTTTGCTAATTTGATAAAGGTTTGGTGGTTTTTACGAATTACTTAGATAAAATGTAATTGGATTCAGATGTAGCAAATAATGAAAGCAAAAATAATTGGATACATAGATTTATCATGGTTCACCACTAACTTGGCTACATCCAGTCCCCTCATTCAGAAGGTTTTAATCCACTAATTCAAATACCTTGAATTATAAAAGAACTCGACTCTCCAAGTCAGTCTAACAACCCCAGACATTTGAGAAATTAACCACCTTGACCCTACACTTTAAACCTTTTTAAGAAAGTGTTGTTATGCTCATTCAACAACCACTGATAGTATTTGTTAAATTAATACATGACAATCATAAGACTTTAAACAAACTAACTTTTTCTTTGTGATAAGACTCTTTACATTTAAAGAATATGATGTTGGCACTAATATGCCTCTTAGAGACTCACAAAAAAGTTTTATCTTGTATTTTGATAAAGCATGACAAGCTGGAGGAAAATATGTTTGTTTACTTGATGATTGTGAAGCTAATTCTTGTTGTATACCTATCATAACCATATCCAAACAAGCATTCAACCCATCCATTTTTTTCCTAGAATGTTGAGAAGAGTTGTCGTTACACTATCACACACATTTTTCTCCATGTGCATCACATCAATATAATGTATAACATCTAGATTGGACCAGTAAGGAAGATCAAAGAATACATACTTCTTATTCCATACATTTTTCTCAATTTAATTGTTTTTTATTCTTTTCATATATAACATTGACATCCTTCAACTTTTGATAAATTCTCTCTCCACTTAAGGCTTCCGAAGCAATTTGATTCTCCTAGTATCGTTAAATGTTTTTCTCAACCTATGACATGGGTGATTAGGTTTAAGAAATCTTTGATGTCCAAAGTAAACGATCATCCTTCCATGTTTTAAGCGGAGGTAGCATTTTCCTTCTTAACATATAGGGCAAGTTTTATGTTCCTTAGCACTATAACCTCTCAAGTTTCTATACGCACGAAAATTATTGATGGTGCAAAATAATATTAATTGCATGCATTTTAAAATAATCACTAGAATAGTCATCAAACATTTCATTATCTTCCTCCGAAAGAATTCTCAAGTCTTCAATCAATGGACTTAGATAAATATCTATGTTATTTTCAGGTTTCCTTGGACCTGAAATCATCATAGATAACACAATATAGATTGTAGATAATTAAGAGAACGGCCCATGAACTATGGTTACTACTTAAGTTAATGTATGAGTTCATTCCATTTATGGAAAGTCTAAGGTTTCTTGGCTCATTCCCAAATTTAGGATACAATTCATCAACTTTCTTCCATTGCAACAAACTAGTTGAATGACAAAGTTGTCCATCACATTTCTCTCATTTGTGTGTCATCTAATATTCTTTGCATCATTGACATTAACAATTAATCATTTAAACCTTGAAATTATTGGAAGATACAATAACACATTCGCAAGAGGACCTGTTGTGCTTTCGTCACAATTGGAATCACCATCCTTCACTTTATAGTGTGATAATCCACACCTAGGTCATTGGTGAATTAGCAATGTCAATTTACAAGAAAGGGGGTTTGAATTGTAAATTCACCCTTTTAAAATTCATGTTAAAAATTTAAGAAAATAACTCAAGATTGATCTTGGTTGTGCAAATAAAAAATGGAGAGCATTCTTGGTTTTAACCAAAAAATGGAGAACATTCTTGGTTCGTTAAAATCAATAATTCAATTTATGTATTTAACTTGATATCAATCAGACTAAAAGTAAATAGATAAGGGAAGAGATACCACACAAGGATATATCCTGGTTCACCCAACCCAGGTTACGTCCAGTCCTCACAACCGTAAGATTTTCCACTAAGTGTTCAAAATAAAGAACCTTCTTGGTTTTACAGAACCTAGCTCATATCAACCTTGATCTGTTACAGAGTTAAAGCATTTCCATCCTAAAAGGAGTTTAATCAGGTCACTTATCAAACTTGATATGATTTCTTACAATCTACCCAAACTATATTAAACTCTTATAGTTCGAGTTTTATAATAATGATGAGATTGTTTTGGTAGAACTTGAGAAGGCTCAACACTTGTTTGAGTTCAAATTCTTTCACAGAGAAATACACAAGAATGATTCTAGGAATCAAATAGGAAAAATTAGAATTGATTCAATGTATGTGAGTGAGAGAAATTCAAGTATAATTGAAATGAGTGATGAATTGCTTAGTACTTGAAGCTCTTATTTTTCCTTGATCTTGGCCTTCCGTTTATAGGGGTTTTAGATCATTTATAATGGTCAAAAGAGTTGTTGGTAGTGTTTTGCCAGTTTTAACCAAAGACCAATTTTATATGAATAAAAATATTCAAGTCTCTGAACACTTTTGAGTTATGTTTGACAGGTCTGAATTTCTTCATTCTTTGACAACTATGATCTTGTTTAATTGATTCTTTAATCTTTAGATATATGATTGATGAGATCATTTCAAGATAGTGTTTTGATTAACACAAAACAAGCTGAAGAATTATGATATAAGGCTGGAAAATAATGTAACAAAGCTGGAGAATGATGGTCAGTAAGCTGGAGAATGTTCGTATCATTCTGGACTAATTCATCATACATGGAGAATGATGTTGATCATTTTGGAGATAGTTGTTAATCATTCTAGAGAAAGATGTTTGATGCTGAAGATCAAGTGTAATAGGTTGTAGAATGTTTATCAATCTAAAGATTGATGTTATATTGTTGGAGAATGATCATTTAATACTTTTTCTTTGAGTTGTGCCTTTGATCCTTAAATTCTTAGCTTTTTCCTTTGTTAATCTTTTGGTAGTAGATCTTTCTGGTATGATCTTTGTGTACCTACTTATGGTACCTTCGTAATAGGGACTGGTTTATCAACAAACCAAAAATGTTATTGTCTATCGCAAGTTATCAACTTTGGAAATTAATCTTGCTTTTTATTCTTGAAGCATTGCTTTCCTTTTGTTGATCATTTTCTCTTTGAATCTGTCCAAAATTGTCTTGAGTATATAACTATGTTCCTTTGCAGTAAATAATGGGATTTGCAATGTAGATTGATGTACTTTCATTGTCCAGATCGATCTTAAACTAAAGAAGACTTTGTTCTTTGTAAACCAGAATGTTCTTGGATTAATGTTGTCAAAACCAGAACGTTCTTGGATTTAAAGTTGTGAAAGGGAGACCATCCACCGTTTTTCCAGACTTCAGTTTTAGTAACCAGAACATTCTTCGTTTTTAAGACTACTGTCCAGAATGATTAGAAAGCTGTTGAGGATGTTCTTCATTCCTGACAGTCAAGCTGGAGAATGATCAAATATGTCTGGTCTTGCTAATTTGTGATCTTCTCTCTTTATGATTCGAGTAGTTTCTTTGAATTTGATCATCTCAGTTTGTTCATTTTCTAGTATTGATGATATAGATGTAAAATCTAGAGGCTAAAACTTCTTTTAACTAGTGCAGATTGATTGTTCTTGAAGCTGACTTGATCATTCTTGGACCTAGAGAATATTCTCCGTTTTCCAGATTTGGTCAAGAATGTTTTTCGTTCTTGTTTGTTCAGATTTTTGCTTTTCATGTTGATTTATTCTTTTCTTTTCTTGGATCCTATCTTTCATTAATACACTCAAAAGCACAAGTTAAATTAACATAATATTTAGAATCATAAATAATATTTTTAATTAATTTTTTATTTGTTTTCATCAAAACATTAAATTGAGATTGTGTCTTAACAATCCCCCCATTTTTGATGACGACAAACAAGTTAATTTAGATTTTTGTAAGTACAGAAGTACGCCTAAGAGGGGGGGGGGGGTGAATTAGGTGTAGGTAGATTTTCCTGTTTTTTTGTTATATGATAGTTGGATTTTGTGAATTTAAGAACAAGGCTTAATAATAACAGCAGTAAGTAAATGACACTTTAAGATTTATCCTGGTTCCCCTTATAACCAACGGTACGTCCAGTCCTCTTGCACACCAAAAGAGATTAATTCAATACTTGTTAGAAAAGTACAACTCCCACCCTGGGATTCTTGCTACAAAACTTCTAACAATACTTCTAAGATAGAACACCACTATCTTAGATTAAACTAATTTATACAAATGATACAATCAGGTTTGAATGAGTCTAATATGTGGTATATTGATATGATTAAACCAATAGCAATTCAAGTACTTGAGAACCTTTTGAAATGATATGAAAATCTAATGCAAGTACTTAGAAAATTCAGAATTTTGTTCAAAGTTGTTCAATGAATTGATTCAAGGATCGTTACAATTTGATCTGAAGTTACGGGGTATTTATACTCCATAAAACATCCCTTCAGATTCGTGGCCATTGATCCAAGAGGTTTGATGAAAAATTACAATGTTCTAGAGACATCCCAGATCTGAAAAATTGTAATGTTTCCAGGTGTATTCGAATACAGCATATGTGTATTCGAATACAAGTCTCTGTAACGTTTAAAAAATTCAAATTTTACATCTTGTATTCGAATACACATTGGTGTAGTCGAATACAGATTAGTGAATTTTAGCCTCTGACTTAGCTTGTATTCGACTACAGATATGTGTAGTCGAATACACATATAGCAATTTTGGCCACTGACTTGAAGTGTATTCGACTACACATTGTTGTAGTCGAATACAACATTTAAATTTTTGCCTCTGACTTAAGTTGTATTCGAATACAACATGGTGTATTCGAATACACTTATGTACTTAGTCAAAAATCTGATTTTCAACTGCTTTGTTAATGTGTTTTGGACTTTTGAAAACATTTTAAATGCATGCATAAATGTGACTTGTTCTCATGTACTTGAAGTATTGGTGAGTATCATATACCTTTACATTTTATCATCTATGGTTTTAATTTGAAGCTTATTATGAAGCTTATGGTTCTTCTTTTTGATCTTGTTGCATTGTCCATAGTCGGTGGTTTTGTTGTCATCAAAAACATGTAGTTTACAATTTTAATTTTTTATCCTAATTTTAATCATAGAGAGCTTAAAAAGTTCTCCCTCAAAATATGCTACAGATTTTGAACCAAAATATAAGATTTCATTGATGTATGAGATATGATTATACATAAGGTTCATGAACAACAAAAAATACAAAAGCTCACATTACACAGAGACTTCTGAATATATATAGAAACTTATATAAAATCTGATATAATTCTCCCCATTTGTTATCTATCAAAAAGGTTGGAGAATATAAAGGAAGTGCAAATGTAGAGAGCATAAACATGAGTATACTTTCTGATAGAAATTATGTGGTTGATCAATGCATTCATATATCAAATTTGTATGTTTGGATTTAACACCTAGGACATAGCATGTATGATGATCTTTTTAGTCAATTGCAATCAACATATGGATAATGATAACAAAAGCAATATAACATTTGAAAAAACTTTAAATGAAAATATATTCTTCTCGTTATTAAAAAA
>JBBPBR010000007.1:24908504-24971395 GCA_037974775.1 Cicer pinnatifidum | reverse complement strand
AACAATATTTTCATTAGTAAGTGTGTATGAGACTTTTTAATTTGCTATTTCTATTAATTATGTTTAAAAAATATTTAAACTCTTGAGGTCAAATTTAAAATAAATAAGCAACAAATAAGAATCATTTGAAAATATATATATTAATATGCCTCAAAATGCTCAAGTATCAATTTTTGACTTCATGCCATCATTTTTGGATTAATTTTGAGTTTTAAAGCAACAAGAGACACAAATCATTTTCATGAAGACCAAACATATATTCTCTTATTGAAATCCTTTAAAAATAAATCATAAACAAGGATATATATTTAAATATGTTGCAGTAGGATCTTTTTCAATAGCCACATTATAAACTCAATTTTTGTTTTTCGAAAAACCATATTCAAAATATTATTCTTGACAAAAACAACCATTTGTTTAATTATTAAAGATGCAAATTTATTTTAAATGCCTTAATAACGAGGAAAATAAATTTGAACATCAAATTAGATTTTCACACTTGTTTATACCATCATAAAATGTGTAGGAACAAAAAGTGAAAACATTTTAAATTTAGGATAGGAATTTGGCATATGCATGTGTAAGTAATGACAAAGAGTGATGCAAATAATTTTTCTTTAAAGTCATACTTGCATAAAAATAGTATGCATTTTAACCCAATCAATCACATAATATTATTAAAAAAAAAATCATGCTCATCATGATGCAATTATCATAAGAATTGAGATTAAGTGTACCTCCTTTAGTGATTTTGTTCAACGAAAATTTCTTTAATTGTTGCTTTCTCTCTATTAGTTCTTCCAGGTTCATCAAAATATAGATGCACATCAATTAAGCCAGGCATGACAACATCTCACCATAGTCAATAACTTGTTGCACATGATTCCCTTGTTTGCCGTGTCCTCCACAATAGACACAATTCTTGGATGATTATTTAGAGGCATGTCAACCACTATAGTTAAACCTCCAGCAGCAGCTGTTTTGATACCAATAATAATTTTGATGTGATCATGTGGTCAAAAGATTAAACTCCATAATAAATTCCTCCCAATTAGTTCTTCCAATAATAAAGTCCTTCCAATTAGGTGTAGGAGTGTCAAATGGTTCAAACTCATTGTAGAAATTGTTGATGTTCTTCAACCATGATAGGAAACATAGTTTTGATTTGATGAAGCATATTTACTGTCAAGAAAGTTTTGGAGAATGTTATGCTCTTCTGGAGAATGTTATGTTCTTTTGGAGAAAGTTATACTTTCCTGGAGAATGTTATGCTATTATGAAGAATGTTCTACTTTTCTGGAGAACGTTCTGGTACTGCTTCCAAAATGAACCTTTTTACTTAAATTGATTATTCTCTTCGATTTTGTTTTGCCACTCCATGATCAAACTTTGGAATTTTCATGGATGATATTTGAACATTATCAACTTTGATTTATCCAGTTATAACATTATAATTATTATTCACCATTGGTTTGATTTTTTAGGCTGAGAACTTATCTTTCTCCAACTTTTAGGAGGAGAATGAAACAAATATTGTTTATCAATCTCGATTTTCTGGGAAGCATTATGTTGTTGTTGTTCATAATGTTCTTCTTCTTCTTCATTGTCTCTTTTACTCAAATCAAGATCATCAAACAATATATGCATATTGATTTCATCTATAATTTGGGCCTTGAGATTTTATATTCTATAATATTTATAGAATGTAAAGTATTCAAAAAAAATATACTTTAATGTCATTTTAAAATCAATTTGCCCATACTTTCTTTATCATGCAAAACATAGTAATGACATTCAAAAATATTAAAGTATGGTATGTTTTGCTTTCTATTCTAATAGAGCCAAGATTAAAAACATGGAAAGAAAATATTATGTCTTATCCCCAAACTTATTTTCACCCCAAGGAGGAGTGTGAAATTGAGATTGTTTATCAATCTCGGTTTCTTGGAAAACAATCCATTGTGGTTGTCCATATTGTTCTTCCTCCTCATAATCTCTTTTGATATAAATAACTGTATTTATGATAGAGGAAAAATAAGAAAAATATTTATAACATTGTACCTATGTTATCAACCAATTTGAAGATAAACAAGTAGTGAACTGGGTTAAAAGGTAAGAGTAGTTTAAGTGAATCATAATTCAGAAAAAACAATCCAATTTGAATTGTTATTAGCAATCTTATACACCATCCAGGACACTTTTAAAATTAATCAACTACTTTTTGTTAGCCATAGATAGTTTCCTAAGACCAATCTTGTATTCCATAATTGGGCACCTTTGATGCACTTAATTGTCTTACCTATCTAGATGAATTCATGTACAAAGGTATAAGAAAATATTGAAGATTAATGCACATGCTGATTTCACATCTAATAAGAGGGCTGGTGCAGAAAAAATCATTTATTAGTTTCAACAATCCTTGATTGATACGCTGCTTCTACTCAAATTATGGATCAAACGAGTCACCAATTAGACATAAACAACTAGCCATTTCCTGTAATTAATTTTTTTTTAAAGAACTTCATGTTGTTGGAAAGTACTTTGACAAGCAAATCATGTGAAATATCATTTACATCAAAGAATAATTTGAAGAATGGTGTTTCAAATTTCCCTTGATCATTTCTTATGAAATGACAATTCTTTTTTAAACTCTTAAAATCATGATGTGGTTGGAGATGATATGGCAATAGGTACAATTTCAAAAGCTGATTTTTCAACTTCTTCATGATGAAGAAACGAAGAATGAACTAGAGTTGTTTGTTAAAACATATTCGAACAGAGAATGTTCTCCGTTATGACGAGAATGATATGTTTTCAATTTTTAAAGATTTGGAAATTCATCTAAGTATAAAACATAATGATTTTTCTTTAAACTGAAACATGATGATGTTTGTCTTGCCTCAACCATGTGAGATTTTAAAAAATAACTTAAAAACCAATTTTAAAAAGTTATCTTTCATATATCAAATATCCTTAATCTATACAAAATTAGTTCATCTAATGATACATGTATCTTTGATTTGTTAATGTTTCCAAAGGTTATAGACACTCCAACTTTTTGTAATGAAAGGAGGCATCATACTTTTCCATTCATGTGTATTGAGCATGCCTTGTCTGTGTATCAATATTCTTTCTTGATTGTTGGATGGTGTTCCTACATCACAAGTTAGTAATGATTTTGGCACCCATATTTGTTTGGGTCCTTGATGGTTAGTATATCTTCTTTTAGAAGATTTTTTAAAAACTTGATCTCTTTCTAAAATAGCAAGTTGATTCGAAGTGGCCATTCTTGGAATAATAGAAATACTTTGTTGTTGGTTTTGGAGAAGATTTCAAAATATGAGTTTTAAATGTCTTTGAAATTGATTTTGATGAAATTCCAGAACATTATCCCTTTTTTAAACTTTTTGGAGATAATTTTGTTTTTGTTCCAGAACGTTCTCCCTTTTCAAGTTTCTTGGAGAAAGTTTAGTTTTTGTTTCAAAACGTTCTTCTTTTCTAAAGATCCTTTCGTTCTTGATTTTTCATATCTTTTTTGTTGAAATAGCATGCAAATTCCATATGTCCCAATTTACTGTAATATGAACATTTGGTTTTCCATTTATCCTCTTTTCCTCTAGGAACAAAGAAGTTTTCATACATTTTTGTTTCAAGAAGAATGTTCTCCTTTTGAATCGTAGAACATTGTTGGCTTTCAGTTTCATCAGTTTTCTCAAGCTAAGATTTCGGCATGTTCTTTTGAAAATTTTCAGTGGTATTTACCAAGTTAGTTAACTCAATTTTCAATCCATGAACTTATATTTTTAAAGAGGTATTTTCTTCCTTAGTTTCAAAACATTCTAGAAGATGATTTTGTATGGGTATCTCATTGAAAATCTTATGTGGCTCAAACATTTTTAAATCAAATTGTTGTAGGATTTGAATGACCTTTCTTAGTTCATCATTCATAGCTTGTGATTTCCCTTTTTCTTCTTTTTCTTTACAGAGTTATTCTTTTAATAAACCACATTTTTGAGCAAGAACGTTTGAATCACATAAAAGAGTATCAAAGTCTTTTTCCATTTGTTCACAAATAGGACAAAGTTCAGAAATGGTTACCTCATTATTTTCTAAGTTTTCCATTAAGCACATGCTGGCTTCAGAAATTACATATTCCTCCTGAATCTTTTTCTCTAACACTTGTTAGGTGCTTAACATTAGAGATTGAGCTCTAATGCCAATTAAAGTAACAATGTCAATTTACAAGAAAAGGGGGGTTTGAATTGTCAATTCACCATTTAAAAATCCATGTTAAAAACTTAAGAAAATAACTCAAGATTGATCTTGGTTGTGAAAACAGAAAACAGAGAACCTTATTGGTTTTAACTTGAAAAAGGAGAACATTATTGGTTAGTTAAAATCAGTAATTCAGTTTATGTATTTAACTTGATAATTAATCAGATTAAAAGTAAATAAATAAGGGAAAAGATACCACACAAGGATATATCTTGGTTCACCCAACCTGAGTTACGTTCAGTCCTCACAACCGTGAGATTTTCCACTAAATGTTCAAAATAAAGAATCTTCTTGGTTTTACAGCACCTAGCTCAGATCAATCTTGATCTATTACAAAGTTAAAAAATTTCCACCCATAAATGATTTTAATTAGGTCACTATCGACCTTGATAGGATTTCTTACAATCTACCCAAACTATACTTTTTAGTTTGAGTTTTACAATAATGATGAGATTGTTTTTTTAGAATATGAGAAGGCTCAACATTTTGTTTAAGTTTTGATTCTTTGACAGAGAAATATCTGAGAGTGATTCTACGAATTAAATGGGAAAAATCAGAATTCATTCAATGTATCTAAGTGAGAGAAATTCAAGTATGATTGAAATGATTAATAAATTGCTTAGTACTTGAAACTCTGGTTTTTCCTTGAGCTTGACCTTCCTTTTATAGGCATTTTAGAGCATTTAATAATGGTCAAAAGAGTTGTTGGTAGTACTCTGTCAGTTTTGACCAAAGACCAATTTATATGAATAAAAATATTCAAGTCTTAAAACACTTTTGAGTTCTGTTTGACAGGTATGGATTTCTTCATTCTTGGATAGTTATGATATTGTTTAATTGATTATTTAATCTTTAGATATATGATTTATGAGACCAGTTTAATATAGTATTTTGATTCACACAAACAAGCTAAAGAATGATGATATAAGACATGAAAATGATGTAACAAAGCTAAAGAATGATGGTCAGTAATCTGGAGAATGTTCGTATTATTCTGGAAAAATGTCATCATAATTGGAGAATGATGTTGATCATTCTGGAGATAGTTTTTAATCATTCTGGAGAAAGATATTTGCTGTTGAAGATCAAATGTAATAGGGTGGAGAATGTTTATCAATTTGGAGACTGATGTTACATTGCTAGAGAATGATCATTTGCACTTTTGCTTTGAGTTGTGCCTTTAATTTTTTGATCCTTTTGAGTGATTCTTTTTCCCATATGAGAGTTGTACATTCCTA
Source organism: Cicer pinnatifidum (assembly GCA_037974775.1). Classification (NCBI taxonomy): domain Eukaryota; kingdom Viridiplantae; phylum Streptophyta; class Magnoliopsida; order Fabales; family Fabaceae; genus Cicer; species Cicer pinnatifidum. Next base: position 24,965,882 of record JBBPBR010000007.1, on the reverse strand, counting down.
GTATATGAACTAGAAATCCATTCGTGATTTGCAAGAGCGTACCTTGAATTAAAAATCGATTTGATCTTGCTTGTTAGTTTTATATGCTTAGTTTTCGCCTTTGTTAATCTTTATGGAGTAGATCTTTCTGGTATGAACTTTTTGTACCTACTTATGGTACCTTTGTAATAGGGGCTGCTATATCAACAAATCAGAAATGTTCTTGTCTTTCGCAAGGCATCAACTTTGGAGATTAATCTTGCTTTTTATTCTTGATGCATTGTTTTGCTTTTGTTAATTATTTTCTCGTTGAGTTTGTCCAAAATTATCTCGAGTATATAATTATGTTCCTTTGCAGTAAATACCGTGGATTTGCAATGTAGATTGATGTACTTTCATTGCCCATATTGATCTTAAACTAAAGAAGACTTTGTTCTTTGTAAACCAGGTTGTTCTTGGATTAGTGTTGTCAAAACTAGAACATTCTTTGATTTCAAGTTGTAAAAGGGAGAACATTCTCCATTTTTCCAGACTTCAGTTTTAATAACGAGAACATTCTACATTTTTCAGACTATTGTCCATAATGATCAGAATGTTGTCAAGAATATTCTTCGTTCTTGATAGTCAAGCTGGAGAATGTTTAGATATGTCTGGTCTTGCTAATTCGTGATCTTCTATCTTTGTGATATGAGTAGTTTATTTGAATCTGATAATCTCAGTTTCTTCCTTTTTAAGTGTTGATGATATAGATGTAAAATCTAGAGGCTAAAACTTCTTTTAACTAGTGGAGATTGATTGTTCTTAACGTTGACTTGATCATTCTTGGACCTGAAGAACATTCTTCATTTTCCAGATTTTGTCAAGAATGTTTTCCATTCTTGTTTGTTCAAATTTTTGCTTTTCAGACTGATTTATTCTTTGTTTTGCTTGGATCCTATCTTTGATTAATACACTTAAAAGCACAAGTTAAATTAACATAATATATAGAATCATAATTAAAATTCTTAATTAACTTTTTATTTGTTTTCATCAAAATATTAAATTGAGATCATGTCTTAACAATTGGTTCAACTCTTCAAACTCATTTTAGTATAGTATGCAATCATTAGGGCATATGTGTATTTTCTTATACTCCATACTCATCAGACAAAATATCTTATTTCCCTCATATTAATAGTGTGGAAATGTGTTCCCTTCGGGAAGCATTTATTTCATCAACTCAAGAAGTTTAGTAAAGCTTTTGTCTATCCATCCATTTTTCACATTCAAATTGAACAATCTCAGCACCTCAAACAACCGTGTGAAGTTAGTGCATTCCAAATACAAATCTTCTTCTTTGTAATTGCTAAAACTATCTAAAACATGTGCACGTTGGAAAGACTCTTTTCCAATATCAAGAATCATGTCCTCAAGTCGATTGTCCATATCTTCATGAACTTCTTCTCTTTCTGATACATTTGCCATGTTTAACGAATCATCATACCATATTCATTTTGTATAAGCTTGGAAAATCCCAAATCAAATAAGATGATTTCTTACTTCCTTAAATGTAATTGGTTTCCATTTAAACATTTAACACACGGACAATCAAATTTTCCTTCAATTTTAGAAATTTTTTAAAGCAAATTTTAAAAATCCATCCACACCTCAAATTCTAGTATTGAAGAAACGATACATGTTAGAATGTCACACACTTAATAAAATAAATGGTTGGGTCAAACCTCACCTTCTAGGTAAGAAGAAACAAAATCTTCAGGTGTAATGTCAAATGAATTGTCAACTATATTGACAAATTTTGATGATCTTAGCCAATCCTTGCTGCTAGCTAACAATGTTATTTATGAAACAACAAGTACTTTTAACAGAGTTGTGTGAACAATTGCACAAGCAAATATTGACGGATATGCAACAAAAACATATCAACTAGAAGCAAATAGACTCATCTCATTACAAATGAAATTGATAAAAATTAAACAAAAATTCATTAAAATTTAAACTAAAAGGATAAAACAAATAACAACTACAACTTAAAATTCATAAAGAAAAGGAGAAACACAAAACAAAACAAAAACTACAACTAAAATAGAGTTCTTGCCTCATTCAAGATATAGGTTAAAATAAAAATTTAAGTTTGTTCCATTCATGTTTCCTCTGAGCATATGCCACCCATTCATGTTGGTTTGCAACCAAGTTGGTGGTAAACCTTTGTATGAGTATCAGTCTTGTATGTCACAAAACATCTTCATTTGAAATATGTGTTCAATAGTTTGCTCATCTCACATCTCAAATGAGTCGGTATCACTGAGAGGGTCCAACATCGGGGCAAATATGAAAAAGAGAAAACCAATCCAACGTCAACAATCATAACATCAACACATTATCAAAAACAGAAAACAATCATAAATTCTTATGAAATCAAAAAATTATTTCATCAACACAATAAGAAAATAAAAGGAAATTAGAGCAATATGAAAATTGGGGAAAATAGGGAAAACCGATACCTTGGAAGAGGGAAACGGTGGAGAGAGAGAGGAGCACGACGATGGCAGTAGAGAGGGAGAGGAGAGCATAAGTGGAGATGAGGATGGAGAAGAGAGCACGGTGGAGACGGAGGGGAGAGGAACATGACAACTGGATAGAGGAGAATGAGAGAAAAAGGTGAGTAAGAGAGGGCAAAAATGAGAAAATATTTCTGAAACGTAACATACCTACCATCAAATAAGGATTAAGAAATAAGGTTGAAGCAAGATATGTTTAAAAAATTTGATCACTATCAAATTGGTATATCAAACAAAAGATTATAGTAAGATATGATAAATGTATCATATTTTGTCTCTATATCTTAGCTATCAAACGAGTCCTTAGTACTTTATGTTTAGCTCAATTTCCGTTTAGGGCCTTTAAGGTTATTTTTTCCTAATTACGTTCTTTAAGTTACATTTGGTTTGTATCATTAGCCTTTAAGATATTAAATTACGCATACGGTAGTATATGTTTGAAAACTTTCTCGAATTAGATTTAATCAAAACGTACTAGTTGAGTTTCCAAGTTACTTTGCAAGTAAATGAAGTTAAACACATTGATTGTATGAATAGACCTTTTTTACTTTATTTTTAAAAGTACGTGTATTTAAATTGTTGTAGAGAAAATAAAAAAATATAGACGATTTATAAGATTTGATGAATGTTTTCTGAAAGATTAGTATAAAGAACATATTGTTGCAGCATTTTGTCAAGTTTTCAATGATTAATAATTTTTAGTTAAATTAATTATTGTCGAAATTGAGATAAAAGATTAACGATGCAAAAAACGTGTAAATAATTAAAAAACTAAACAGAATAAAATAAACTTAAATAAGCTAAATGAAAATTGAGTTAAATTTAAACTACTATAGATGGATTTATATATATAATATATTGGAACATGAACGATAATTGAGTTAAAAAACTATTACTATTATGATGCTCCATGCTAGCTACTAGTGTTAAAGCATTTATTGTTGTTAACAAATTTTCGTTATTCATTTAGAGACCATAATTAATAGAAAGAAAATCAATAAATTTACACCAATACACCAGATAAAAAAAAAAATAAATATAAACATATAATATATTGATGATATGATAAAAAATAAAAAATAAAATATTGGATGGATGTGTAAAAAGTGTGGATGTACAACTATCATAGATGAAAGAAATTTGTCATCGTAGGAAGTCTACGGCAGTCTTTCTCAATCTCAACCACTTTAGAAAGGAAGTGAATGCCAAGTTGCTTTGCAATTTTATCGAATGGGTGATTGGCCAGGCCACTAGAACAAGAGTTTTAGAATTAAAAAAAAAAAATACTACATGCTTCTTAAAATATAACACCATTTTTTTTCTTGTCACCTTTTATAAATGATTTAATTTATATATAATGTTAATATAAAATACTTTTATATTTTTAATCAATTATAAATTATTTGAGATGTTTGACTTTTATTATAATTACATATAAAGTCAAGTTTATGAATGATTGTGATATCTTCATAATGTAATTTTTTTTTTACTTTGATAATGTATAATAGTTAAACTCTTTTATTTGACCTTTTTGGAATTTTTAACTACATTAATTATTTTGTTACTAACATACACTTAACTAATTTTCATCTTTTTCTACCATCAACAATAAATATTATAATAAAAACATGAACTAATTCTCTCTCTTAAAGGTAAACATTTTAAAACAATATCAATTTTTAACAAATTTAATACTATTATCCACTTTTTGGTTTTGGTTTTTAGACGAGAACTAAAAACTCACACATACAACTGAGAGATTTCAAATTTAAACCTTAACAATATCGACATTTTTTAGTTGAGTTAGGACTTAAGGACTTACTACCTACTTTCTTAATTCTCATGATTTAGTCAATGAACTCTTATAGTTAGGGACAAATGTAGTATTTAACTAACAAAAAAATCATATTAAATAGTTTGCGATATTATTAATTAAGTTATAAATTTATTTATATTTTTTTAAGCCAAAAAAAATTCATTAAGGAAAAAGAAAAACAAAAAATTGGAGTGTATAAACCTAACTCGGGAAAAAGAACAGAAAAAACAAAGAAAAATATCACAAATTAGTCAAAGTTTCTAATTGTTGAGTGGGTATTGTGTAGTTGAGCTTCAATTCAGCATATTATTTCTCCTTTTCTTAGTAATCACTTTTATAAAATATTATTTTATGGCTGTAGGATGATTCTACAAATATCTAATAGTTGTCTTGTTTTTCTCCTGGTATGTAGATCTCCTATGTTTTGTTTCTCTAAAAGATTCAACTTTTAAAAAATTCAGCAATTCCTGAACAACTCTAGGATGTATATATCTTCAGTAACAACCACATTCAAATGTGTCGTACTAACCATTGAATGTAAATTTGCTTCCATATGAAAATGTGTTTGATGACTTTGATCATTACCCTCATCTAACACAGTATCACTCTAAGAACCTACAATGCGCATATCTGGATAATGATCCTCATTTTGTAGTTTTTTGTTATTTGAATGAGATGAGTTGGGTCTAAAGAGCCATTAAATTGCATTCTTAGAGCTCATACGGATGCAAGATCCTGACTATTTCCAATGACAGCCTCAAATATTTTTCTTGAGTTGTTGCTTCTTCATCTTTTTCTTCTTAGATTTAGAAATCATTTGAGTAAATTCAAGAATTTTTTCTCTTTATTTGTAGTCTCTTTTGTATACTATTAACCATTCTGAATTTGGAAGTCCCAACAATCTCCTAGTTAACCTTGACAACCTTATGATTACCATCCACAACCTCATCAGTTAACCCTAGAAGCGGATTATTATCAATATAATCATGTGCCACAACATTATTAATGCCCTAAAGACATCTTTATCAATTGTAGTTTTTTAGATAGCAGCAACATCAATACTGAAGGTGAAAACACGAGAATGAGGTTGAATTGTGCTTTCCAAAGTTGATAAATTTTTTATGATTTATAAATAAATAAATAAAAACTAGTTCGATTTTGGTGACTTACTTGGAGTAGAAGCAATCGGATTCAGAGGTAGCAAACAATAAAAGCATAAATAATTTGAGACATAGATGTATCATGGTTCACCACTAAATTGGCTACATCTGGTCCCCTTATTCAAAATGCTTGAATCTACTAATTCAAATACTTTGAATTACAAAGAACCTGGCCCTCCAAGCTAGTCTTCCCAAATAGTCTAACAACCCCATACTTTTGAGGAACTAACCACTTTGACCCTACAAGTCAAGTTTTCTCCTAACAATTTGGCAACCCCGGATTGAAGAAGGAACTAAACCACTATCGATTGGATACAAAAGCTTGGAACTTTAGTGTTTGCTTCTAACAAAGTTGATAACAATAATAATTTTCACACTCTAAGAAAATAATACTTAGAAAATATTTTTCATTTGAACAAGTGTTTCTCTCTTTGAACTCTAAGACTACTCTTTTCTACTTTTCGATGATTTTCTTATTCAACCTTGAGTATCTATTCATAGTTAAAATTTGGGCTTCAATTTAGTCCTTGTTTAATTCTGAATTGTATTTTATTCAGATTGCGTTTGTAAATTCTTCAAATTGATTATGTTCTTATTTTGTTTAGATTGAGATTGTAAATTCTTTATATTGATTCTGTTTGTATTTTGTTTAGATTAACGCTTGTAAATTCTTCAGATTGATTATGTTCATATTTTGTTGTAGATAAATTTTGATCAAATCTTCTAAAATGTCTGACCATATCTTCTTTCATACACTTTGAAGCCAAATATATTGTTCTCATAAAATACTTTTGTTATCATAAAAACTCTATGTTTAAAATCAACTTGTTTCCAACAATCTCCCCTTTTTATGATGAAAAATTTGTATTTTCGATAACAACTTTTCTTTATATTTCTTTGATTCCCTCTAACTTACGGCTCCCCCTAAGTCTAAGTATTATTTTCTCCCCACTTTATCAAATACCTTTCTTCCCCTTTTGTCATGAGACAAAAAGACTTGAAAGTGAGACTTTTTTTTAATAACATGAATATAACATATTACAAAAAAAATATAAAAACTAATGTAAAGTTAAACTACTTTGAAGTTATCATAACATCATTTAGGATGAAGGTTAGTTTTATGTTTTTTTTTTATGAAGTCAAACCTATCTTCAGGTAATGGTTTAGTGAATATATCAGTCCATTAGTATTCAGTGTCTACAAACTGAATGTTTAGTACCCCTTTTTGAACAAAGTCCATAATGAAATGGTGTTTGATCTCTACGTGTTTAGCTCTAAAATGTAAGATAGAGTTTTTGGTTAGACAAATGGCTGAAAGGTTATCACAATAGATGGGAATATTGAATTCTAGGATTTGGAAGTCTTAAAGTTGATGCTTCATTCAAAGTAGTTTAGAACTGCAGCTAGTTGCTGAAATGTACTCAGCCTCTGTTGTTGACATTGCAATGGTGTTTTGTCTCTTACTTGACCAAGATATTAAGTTATCACCTAAAAAGATGCGATTACCACCAGTGCTCTTTCTCTCAAGTTTATCTCCAACATAATAGAATCACAATATACACTCAGTTTGTACTTAGAATATTTCTTGTAGAACAAGGTAAGGTCGGTAGTGCCTTTTAGGTATCTAAGGATTCTCTTAACATCAGTTAAATGTTATTCCCTAGGATCAGCTTGGAATCCTGCACATACACTAAACATGATGTTAGGTCTAGAAGCGGTAAGATAAAGTATGGATTCTATCATTCTTTTGTCGATTTTTTGGTCAACTTTTTCGTCTGAATCATCTTTTTCAAGTGAATAAGTTGGGTGCATTGGTGTAGGCATATGTTTGCAATCACTCATCTTAACCTTCCTAAGAAGCTCTTTTGTATATTTAATTTGATGAATGTATACACCTTTTTGATTTTACTGAATTTGTATCCCTAAAAAGAACTTAAGTTCTCCCATCATACTCATTTAAAATTCAAGTTGCATCAATTTAAAAAATTCTTTGGCAGAGAATGCCATTAGTAAATCCAAAAATAATGTCATCAACATAAATTTGAATAATAAGAATGTTATCTCCTATTGATTTTCTAAAAAGTGTATTATTTACTTGCCCTTTTTCAAAGTTATTTTTAAGCAACAAATAACTAAGTTTATCATACCATGTCATAGGTGTTTGTTTTAGACCATACAGAGATTTTCTAAGTTTAAAAACATGATTTGGAAATTTTGAACTCTCAAAACATGAGGGTTGTTTAACATAGACTTTTTCACTTATAAACCAAAAGTATGGAAAAGTGTCCAAATATTGTTGATTTGGTTGTTTCATCAAGAGATTGAGGGGTGTCAATATCTGAAACAATTATAAAAATAATCATTGACCTTCAATATTCTTAAGGCAAGTTGTAGATACAAATTTATTATCGGGCCTGTGTTTCTAACCAAATTCAAATTGAAATATTTTGTCCAAATAATAAAACCCGTAGAAGCTTTGGTTCCAAATTCCAAGTTCCATGCTTATCTTTATAATTTTCCAATATACTATCTATATTAGAATGAAAGTTATGTAAGTTTTGTTATTGTGTTTGTGATACAAGATGATCATTCTTCCTTATATTCATTTTTTAAGTGTATTTAAAGTATTTATTTATTTATTTATTTCCGTTATTGTAGTTTTTAGCTAACTTTAGGAGTTATTTAAATAAATTATTGTCCTGTGATTCTTGAATCAATTAGGTATTTATTCTTGTGATTTGTATGTCATTTATGTAATTAAAACATATTTGATTATTCATATAATTTTGCTCTTAATATTTTTTTGTGTGATCACCGTAGAATTGAATCTAAGTATTATTTCATTATTGGAAAATAGGCTATAATAACTGAATTTAAAATATGTGTTCATGTTTCAATATTGTTATCCGAATATAAAGTATTAACATGTGTCTAATAAACTAATGTTGAAACATATTTTGTGTAACAAGCTATGTCACCTAAGGAATTAGGATTCTTTGTTATAAAAAATGAATTTTGAATAAAGGAATTGGTCTTAGTTTAATTTGTTAGTTTGACTTAATCAAATAGGTTAAATTGTAAAAATAATAAATCAATAATTAGATAGTAAAAAAAAAGTGATTCGAATTTTCTAATCGTTTTTTCTCATAATCTCTATCTCGTTAATTTTAATTTTATTTTACTCAAACTACCAATTTATAAATTTTTTATTCACTTAAGCATTATTTACTTTATCGTGTAATTAAATTAATAAGAATTACTTTGGAGAGAATTTTATTTATCACTTTATTATTTGAATGATAAATTAAAAAATATTAAGGAATAAATTTGAAGAAAAATTATAAGTTTGATTGAATGTCTCTGTTACCCTAGATATTTATAGACAATTATTTGTTCAAGTTTAAATAAAAGAATTAAAGTACGAGGTCTTATTAAGTAAAAAAAAATTTAGATTAAATAAAATTTTGTTCTTTTTTTATAAAGGCGTACAGCGACTGCTTTAACGGCCTTATCTTCGGACTGCCCATAGATAATAAGCAACACTTGTAGTTACATGAAGATTATTCATTCAATTAATGACCACTGAAAAAAAAATAGCAAACAACAGAAAATGACATCACACTGAGAAAATAAGATAGAGAACTTTGGCCTTCAACATAGAACTAATAAGTTATAGATCTTGTGAAAAAAAAAGTTATAAATCAGTAAAAAAAAAAAAAAAAAAAAAAAAAGATATTCACATGTTCTGTCTCAACATTAAGTATTCAATACTATATTAGTATATACATTTCAATGGTTTGATTCTTCATATTCTACCTGGCCTCAAAATTTGTAATTGACATCTGATTTGAGGAGGGGGACATCGTTTCAGGTGAACTATTTTGAGTATAAAATCCAGGAGCCTTCGGTTGAGGCAATAGTTTCTCACCATTCAGCATAAGAATGACAGAGGACATGTCAGGCCTATCTCCAGGATTTTGTTGTACGCACAACAACCCAACATGTATGCATCGTATGACTTCAGAAGAAACACACATCTCAAATAAATGTGTATCTAGCAGTTCAAGTGGCATGTTGTCATTCCAGAGTTTCCATGCCTAAAGTCATTAAATTTGTAGCAGTCACAAACTTTGAATCTATCTTTATATGACAATTGAAATTGGTATCATCATAGGAATTGTACTTACATGTCCAAGAAGATTGAGAGAGTGCTCCGAGTCATAAAACCCCTTAATCTTATTTCCACTTATTATTTCTAGTATTATTACGCCAAAACTAAACACATCTGATTTCATGGAATAACGACCATGTACAGCATACTCAGGCGGCATATAACCACTGAAATTTTTGTGTAAAGAATAATAAGAAATAAAAAACAATTGTATACTGACTATTCACTACACACAAAAAGAAGGTAAACTTACTATGTTCCAACCATCTTTTTCGTTTTGGCTTCAACTTGATCGCCCCCAAATGTCCGAGCCAAGCCAAAGTCCGAGATTTTTGAATTCATATGAGCATCTAATAGGATATTGCTTGTTTTCAAATCTCTGTGAATAATTCTAAGTCTAGAGTCTTGATGAAGATATAGAAGTCCTCTAGCAATGCCGACAATAATGTGGGAACGGTGAGGCCAAGCCAAGAGTTTGCTTCTAGATTCATCTAGTTCATTTCACTAATACGTTTAGCATACCATTTTCTCTATTTATCAACAGATTTTTGTGGAAATTATATTAAAATGTTTAGCGTAAAGTTAAATGTAAAAAGACAAACCAAATATGAAGTAGTCTAAGCTTTTGTTGGGCAAGTATTCGTATATCAACAACAATTCCTCTCTATGAATGCAGCAACCAAGAAGCTTCACAAGATTACGGTGTTGAAGTTTTGCAATCAACACAACTTCATTTTTAAACTCCTCCAATCCTTGATCTGATATCTTTGAGTGACGTTTTATGGCTACCTCCTTCCCATCTATTAATGTGCCCTGGAAACCATATAATTTAGAATAATAAAGTAAATATATCTTCATTGAATATAAACATGTCTATATTACCTTATACACCGGTCCAAATCCACCTTCCCCAAGTTTATTTACGCTAGAAAAGTTATTAGTGGCTTTAACAAGGGTGGAAAATTCAAACATTGGTAAATCAACGTCTTCCTTTCTCAATTTAGAATATACTTGTCCCCGTCGAAATAGTGTCACTGAAATATGTGTAACATATTAAAACATAATAAGTACTCTAGTATTAATTTTTTAGTTCTTTTTTATTTATCGTTTTTAAGTATGTATTGCAGAGAAAAAAATGTGAAATGAGATAATAAATAAAACAATTAAAAAAAATCAGAGTACAATTAGCTATTATGACAAACAAGTGTTCCTATTTTTGGGGGAGTACGTACTAGAATTTTCAAAAGAAAATCGATTATATCCTCCAAAAATTATCATGGACACTACTAATTGGATGCTTGCATACTCTCTTATATTATTAGGGTATCTAAAATAATACAAAATTTACCTCTCCTTATCAATATTATTATGCAGCCAAAAGTGAAAAATCCAACAATACTCAGACCAATTATGATCCGCATCATCAGTATCTTCTTGCTTCTAGGGACATCAATAGTGACGTGGTCTGACATATGCAAACATGATTAACAGTTAAATAAATAAATCTCACCAAAGTATATGACCAATTTCTTAGTTGATCTAAGTACATTTGTTAAGGAATAAAAAATAAAAAGGTTGTATTGAAAATAACAAAATTTGAATCTTTTAACAGCTAGATACACAATTTCCAATATTCTTTTAATATTAAATTCTATATTTATACTCTTAACAAGTCCACATGTGCCTTTTTAAAATTCATTTGTTAGTCTTTCTCTAAATTTAAATTGGCACTTTTTAAGCTAGTAAGAAAAAGAAAGATGTTAAAGTTAAAAAAATAACATCAGAGCAAAAATTAAAATTAACAAGCATCACTAATCACTTTGTTGGAAGTTGCTAGCAAAATCAGTTTTGGATTTGATGCTGTTGACTGCAATGCAGCCAGCACATCTCAACCATCTAATAAATATCAAATGGTTTAAATTTTAAGATCGGATTTTAATTGTTTTTTAATTTAAAAACTGAACTTAAAATATAGATCGTTTAATTTTGATTGAACAGTCGATGTGTCCGACTATATTACAGTCATGGACTGTTGACTACAGCCAATCTGGATCCAGCAAAATCTGGTGATCCATATAAATGAATCCTCCAGTTTTAAGGAGAAAAGGTCTTAATATTGTGTAATTCTATCAAGAGGTAAGACAAATGAAGACAAAAAATAGTGATAAATAAAACTTGTACCTAATTCTGAAGAAGGGACTCTGATATAGAGGTCTTGTCCCCATTGAGAGATTAGTCTCATGTCAACAAGATCATCAAACCAAAGAAGACAACCACTACCTCCTCTACGGATATCCATATTTGCATAAGCTGTACAGGAACAATTTTTCATACATGACTTTTGACATTCCACAAGATTCATACTCTTATTATACCATGATGAAGACGTGTCTGGCAATTTCATTTCTCCATATTTCAAGAAACCACCTGTGTTATTGTTTCCACAAACTGATTTAATTTTTGTAACACAGCCATTAGACCAATATGATATATTCCATTGATCAGGAAACTTAGGAACATAACCTTTCAAGCATTCACATTTAGGAACATTTCCATTCATATTGCATACAGAATTAGCACCACACATAGCATAATTATCACATGAATCTTCCGCGCCAGTGTAGATAATTATCCTATTGCTTGAGTGATTTGTCCAAGCTATAGCCTGCAAATTTCCTGAAAGTGATAGTTTGTATATGCAAACAACAGAGCTATCAACTACTTCATAGGTATGATACACTTCTTTAGAATTCTGGAAAAATTCAAATTTTTGCTTTTGTTTCAATGGTTGTGTTGGATATCCAGTAAAAGCACGTCCATTCCATGATCCTATTCTCAATCTTATGAAAGATCCCTTTTTAATAACTACTTGAGGATATCCTCTGAGATCAACACCACTAGTATAATCTCCCATTGCTGGATCATCTACACTTTTCCATGACGATTGAATCCTATTAAGACCAGTAACTAAGTTCCATCCAAGCTTCATTCCAGGTAATAATGTATCACTTGGATAATCAAAACTCTGCCACAAAATATTCTTCTTCCCATTTTTCAACACAAGATTTCCAGTGTCCAATAGCTGTGCAGTTATTGAATTTTTCGCTTCTTTCGTTGACGTGTTGGAGGACCAAATGGTGTTGTTTGTGCCATTGAGAATTACAAGAACTCCATCTTCATTGAGTTTTAATATTCCTGAATTATTGTGCACTGGTGTTTCCCTATTAGCTACCCAGACAACGGTTACAGGGGTTAAATTCTTGTACCACATACCCAAATATCGACCTCTTGATTTTCCAGGGCTGAAGAAACCCATTTCAAAAGTTCCATTTGCTGAAACTAATGTTTCGCCATCTTTGATGGATTGATTAACGGCTAAACTGTCAAGTGAAGTGCTTGCTCTCATGAAGGAGATTAAAAAGAACAGACAGAATACTACTGTGCTGTTATCCATCAGTTTATTTTCTTTTTAAGCTACGTTTGTGTACTCTCTAGGTAGATAGATGATAAGGGTGGATGTGTTTTGGTGTGGATGTGCTTCTGGTTATAGAAGACAGAAGATACACCTTGATTAGCATTGCAACAATAATGGAGTTGAGGTGCAAACTATGCTTATAATACTATCAAAGTATTTATTGCTGTGACCAAATTTTCATTATTTGGTTGGAGACTGTAATTAATAGAAAGGAAAGAAAGGGAATTCAACTTCAACTTGCATTTAAGAAGTCAGCGCTGTCTTTCACAATCTCAACCACTTTAAAAAGGAAATGACTGGCAAGTTGCTTTTCAAAAATATTCATTTAATCTTAAAATAATTGAATTATTTAATATTTTACACGTATTTAAAAAATATATATAAATGATAGAGATAATATTATTTTTATTAAATTATCTTTGTTAGATATTGCTACATTATCAATATCATAAATGCACACTAAAACATATTGTATTGAAAATTATGCAAGTAATATTAATAAATGATACAATTGAAAAGAAATGTATTCAAAATTAAAATAGTCAATTATTTTGAGACAACTTTTTTTTATAAATGGATTAATTATAAACAAAAATTAATTAATTTATCCACATTTAATGACGTTGTTCTAAAAATATCCTTCTATTAATTTCTTAATGTTGCGAGTGATAACATAATAATTAGGCATTAAAATATCTTTTTTTATTAAAATATCTTTTTAGGCATTAGAAGAAATGATAAATTATACTATAATTCACTCACATAATTGTGTAGTATCAAGTTCGAACTCAGGACAAGACGTCCACCTAACAATATCGAAATTTATCAGTTGAGTTACGATTTAAGAACACTTAACTATCACCTTTAATGAGTGAAAAATTATGTATTTGTATTTACAATTGAGGTTGACTTGTCAAAATTTAATGGATGTTTTAATTGTTCATTAGTTGTGCAACATTTTAAGCTAATTGTTACTAGTCCTACTTAATACAATTTCATAGGTATTAAATATAATTATTGTAACATCATTATAAATAGGAGTGTGTGATCTCATTAGAGACACAACAAACACATAAATTTCTCTTATTTTACATGACTAATTCATGGTAATTAAGAACATTAGTAGTAATATTAAATTTATTTTTGTTGATTTTGTTTTTATAAGTTTGTCCTTCAAAAGAAAAATTTAATTTATTATGCATCTAAGTATTAGTGTTGCACAAGTATCTTAGGGAGTCAACAGTCTTCTTGAACAAAGTCTAATCACCCAACTCTTCTTCAATTTTTGTTCCCAGCTTTGGATTGACTTTAATTGGTATGACAACAGGGTTGCAGCCAACCATATTAAACTTTCTCAAGATCTCTCCAGCATATTTCTTCTAGTGCATCAGCAATCCTTCTTCTGTCTCAATAAATTCCACGCCAAAAAAATAGTTTAGTTTTCCCAAATATGTCATTTCAAACTCATCTTTCATGATTTCTTTGAATTCTACAATTGTCTTGTTGTTGCTCCCAATTACTAACAAGTCATCAACATATGGGCATAATATGATCATTGCAGGCCCTCCATTCAATATGAAATGCTTCACATAAACTTCATACTCCACTATGTACTTGATGAATCCAATGCCAATTAAGAATGAGTGAATTCTTTTGTTCTAAGCTCTTGGGGCTTGCTTCAAACCATTGAGAGTTTTCCTCAATTTGAACACTTTATCCTTTTTCCCCTTAATCACAAATCATGGTGGTTGAGAGACACATACCTCTTCTTCCAACAATCCATTCAGAAATGCATACTTAACATCAAGCTGACGCATCATCCAGCCTCTAGCACAGACCAGTACTATTACAAGTCTGATTGTTTTAATTCTTGCCATTTGAGAAAACACTTCAGAATAGTCTATGCATGTCGTTTGTAGGAATCCCTTGGCCACCGATCTAGCTTTGTATTTGACAATTCTTCCATTTGGATTCAACTTCAGTTTGTAGATCCATTTCTTATGTTTTGGAGGCAAGTCAATCAAGTACCAGGTCTGATTCTTTTCAATTGTATTGATCTCCTCCGTCATTACTTTCTTATGGGGTCCTTTCTTCAAGGCTTCTTCAACATTCAAGGGTTCTGTATTTGCAAATAAAGCAAAGTGAACCCATATCTCCATTTTTGTCAATCTCATTATCATTGTATACTTCAAATACTCTTAAATGTGTTGGTGGTTGTCTTGCTCTTTGAGGTCTGCTTATCTTTATCCTTTCTTCATCTCTATTTACACTGTTTGTTGATCATGCTGCACTTGCAAAGGTATTTGTATGGGCTGACTTATGTTGATGGTCTACTATTCCCAGCTCCAGTGTTGGCTGCTAGCAGTCTGTTTCAAGTTTTGGTTGTTGTTGGTCTCTTGTTTCCAGTCCCAACTCTTTTGTTCTATGACTATTACATCTCTACTGACTACCACCTTGTTTTTTATAGGATTATAGAGCTTGTAAGCACAAGTTGGATGATATCCTATTAATATCATGGCTTCACTTTTGTCTGGCACTTTCCTTCTCCTCTGGTCTGTCACATGCTTGAAACATAGAGCACCAAATGTTCTCAAGTGCCATACTGTTGGTTTCCTTCCACTCCAGATCTCCTCTAGTACTTTCTTTGGCAGCTTCTTTTTTGGACATCTAATTAGAATATAGGCAGCAATTGATGCAGCCTCTCCCCAAAATTTGTGGCAATCCCTTTTTCTTTAACATACTTCTAGTCATGTCTAAAATGGTTTTATTCCTTCTTTTAGCCAGGCCATCGTGTTGAGGTGTGTAAGGAGTAGTACCTCATGTTCAATTCGATTTTTGACACAAAATTCCTTGAATTCATGTGATGCATATTCTCCTCCCCCATATGTTCTTAGTATCTTGATAACTTCTCCACTTTTATCTTGAAGTTCTTGAATATGTCTAATGTTTCATCTTTGGTTTTAATCAAATAAATTCATAACATTCTACTGAATTCATCAACAAAGGTTGTAAAATACTTATTACCTCCTACTGATGGTACCTCAAATGTCACTATGAACCACTTCAAGACACTTATTTTCTCTTACTTACACTTGTGATTTGAATGACCTCCTTGATTGTTTGTCTGCCATACACACTTCACACACCTTCTCAGGGACATTAATCACATGAATTCCACTCACCATCTCCTTGAATTTTAACTGTTGCAAGCTTTGAAGTTGAGATGTCCAAATCTTGAGTGCCAAAGCCAGCTTTCATCAATTGAGCTCAGTCTCTTCAGACATTGAATATGTGCAGCCTCTATATTGATGACAAAGATTCTGTTCTTTTAGAGATAAGCCTTTAGTATCATCTTGTTTTACCCATCATGCATCTCTAAGGCATCATCCTTCGTAATCACCTAAAATCCTTTATGAATCAGTTGTCTTATGCTCGACAATTTTCTTTTCATTCTTGGCACATACAACATATTTTCAATCACCATTGTTTTTCCATTTCTTCTTTTGATCACCATGTTGCCAGCTCCCTCAGCCTCCAAGGTTATGTCATAAGCAAACTTGATCTTGCTTCGTCTTGATGTATCAATATCCACCAATCATTCTTTATGACTTGTCATATGATTAGAACATCCAGTATCAAGAAACCATAATTGGGATGGAGAATGTTCTTCACTTGTGGTAGTCATCAACAAGGTTGTGTTTGAGTTTGAATCTTCTTGAGTAGCACAGGCCTCATCCTCATCTTTCTTCTTCTGTTTTCCTTTACCCGCCCAACATTCATCAGCAAAATATCCATACTTCTCACAATTGTAGCATTGCACTTTCTTCTTGTCAAAGTTATTTGATTTTCCTCTTGATTTACCACTTTGTACTGCCTCCCTTTGATGATGATTTAGACTTATCCTCAATTTTCTTGAACTTATTATTTTTCCATTTCTTTTTCTAGTCTTCTTTCGTGTAGGCATGTACTGCTAGTGTCTGATCTCTAGATTTAACCCCACTTATTTCATCCATTCTCAATTCCCGTGCTTCTAAAGTGGTCTGCAATTCTTCAAGACTCAATTTGAAAATGTCTTTAGACTCTTTTATGACACATACAATGTAGTCAAACCTGGGATGCAAAGATCTGAATATTTTTTCACATGGTTTCTACTCAGTAAGTTTCTCCCGACAGCAATCCATTCGATTGGTGATGCTCAACAATCTTGAGACCAGATCAAACACCTTTTCTTGCTCCTCCATCTGCAACAACTCGAATTGTTTTTGTAAGGTCTACAATTTCCCTTTCTTGACTTTGGTTCCTCTAGAATCACAGTTCTGAAGAATGTCTCAGACTTTTTTTTTTTCACTTCTTGCATCAGAAACTTTGTCAAAGTTGGTTGTGTCAAGACATTGATGAAAAATAAAGATGGCCTAACAATCTTTCTTCTTGTTTTCTTTAAAATTGGACCTCTGCTCCTCTGTTGGATTAACTCCTAGCTCCTTAAAACCATTTTCTATGATTTCTACCACTTCTTGAAATCCAAACAATGCTCGAATCTTCCCTCTCCATCTATCCCAATCTTTTCCATCAAAATATGGCATATGGGGTGAAAAATTTCCATTATTTGCACTTGAACTCATCCTCACTTCACTTGTATTTTGATCCTCACACTTCACTCGTGTTTATCACTCTTGTCTTTGGATCTAAAACCTTGCTCTAGATACCAATTGCTAGTGTTTAATATTGTTGGGTGTAGTGCAAATAAACCACAAAGATGAATCAAATTGAATGAATGGACTCTATTTTTATTGTAATGGCTATGCTATTTATACATTGCTTTGATCACATTCATTCTAACTAACTTCTAACAAACTAACTAACTAATCAAGTGGTTAATTAGTTAGTGATTAGATACAATCAATGTTTTACTTGAATTACAAAACTTTCTAATACCAAGAACGTTCTTGGTTTACTCTGATCAATTTGGTTTTTCCATAACATTCTTGGTTTCTAACAGGTTGGAGTACAATATTTGGACCTAATTTTACTTTGTAACCATGTTTTTTTGCAGCCTTCAGGAATGTAAGAATCAGCTTGCAACATGCCAAGTACGTTTTCCTCTTGAGAACTCGCATTATTTTCTTCTTTATGTTGGCCTGCATGTCTCCTTTTCATTTCATAATCATATTTATGTGAAAGAATCTGAACTTTTGTTACTGAAGGAAGTGTTTTGAAGTTATACATATTGTAATATGATTTAACGCTTGGACTCTCATGAGTGGGTTCACCCTGAAAAGGCTTCAATCTTCATGTATAATTTTTGGATTGTAATGGGGCTACTCCAAGTTTGTTTTTACAGTGTCTTTTGCAAGCAGTATATAATGCATACCTGTTTTAATTGTTCAAGATTTCGATCTTTTTACAATAATTTTCTGTATTTTAAATGTACACCTGAACTAACCAAAAATGTTGATTAATTATCTTCAGCCCTAAAATCATCTGAAGAATCTTTGAGAGATCAGGTTTAGAATCTAGAATCCTTTTTTCATCAAAATATTTCATCATCCATGGACATAGTTTTGTTGACTCTATAATTTTTCCATTGGTTACCAGCTTGAAAAGGAAAAGAAAAAAGAAGCTGCCTTCATTGTAACATTTGCAAAACGGGAACAAGAGATAGCAGATCGTTGAAAGTAATATTTTTAACACAAGAATCGTGTTTGTTTTAGAAATTAGCTTGATTGTGTGTATGTTTTTCTTTTTGGCATCCAGCTCAACCACTTGAATATGTTCCCTTTATTTCCCTTCAAAAAGTATAGTATGAACAAAGTAAGAATTAAAGTGAAGTGCAACTTTCTTGGTCTCTCACTCTCTCATTTACATCTGACAACAAAGAACACCAAATTATTTAGTTTTGAGGTTTTTCGATTGTGTTTAATAATTCTCAACAAAGTGTCTTCTACTTAATTGATAGCTGGCTTTTAATGATAGAAAGATATCAGAATGCTCCTAAAATCCTAATCCTTTCAATATGGTGTTGGTTGCTAAAGCTCCAGATTTGATATATTTTCTATCTATTATTACTGTTGTTATTATTTTTTCATTTGGTCATGGTTGTCTGAAACTTTAAGTCTGCTGCGTGGGATCTGAAAGTACTATTCAAGCCTCCATCAATGCAGGTATGATTATAACATGTTTTAAGTGTACTATAGAGGGAATTTTTTATCGATACCCCTTTTTTGAAAAAAAAAAATTATCCAACTATCTTCTTTTGAAAACAATACACCAAAATGTCCATTTTTTTCTTAAGTTATAAGTCTCCATTTGGAATGGCGACTTCCTAAGGAAGCCTAAGTTCCAAATGGAGACTTCCCACATAATTTAAAAAAAAATTCAATTTTTTTTTAATTTTTAATAGATAACAATTGAATTCTTTTTTTCTTTTTTAAAAAAAAAAAAATCATGTTGGAAGTCACATTTGGAACTTGGCTTCCTTAAGAAGTTGTCATTCTAAATGGGGACTTATAACTTAAAAAATAAAAATAAAGAGACATTTTGGTGTATTATTTTCAAAAAGGGGCATTTGGATGTTTTTTTTATTTTAAATATGGGTTATTTGAATAAAAAAAACCCTACTATAGAAGTAGACTTAAATTTGCTCACTAATGATTTTTCTTTATGCATTTACTTTTGAACCCAGTAGAATTTACAACTTTTTTTTAGCAATGTAATATCCTAAGCTAAAATGCATGCATTGCACAACCAATTCGGATAAACATTTATATTGAGAATGAATAAACGGTTTACAAAGACAACAATATACTAAGAATACAAATTTTAGAAAGAATGTTGCTAGAGTATCGTTTTAGGTGGTTAGAGTATCGTTTTATGTGGTTTGTACATTGTGGAGATGACTTGTAGAAGCATAAGGAGAATTGACCCAATAGGTGATAGTACAAATGTTAAGAGGCAAAGGGAGATTGAAACTATAAGCCAGACCATTGAGAGAGATTTAAAGTTGATGGTCTATCTAGGTTCTGATCCATGTAGCCAACTCCACAGTGTTGATGCATAGCAGTAGCGCTCCATCCCATAGTCACTTATAGCATTTATTGAGATTTTTTTCTTTGGAATTCTCATAATGAAATGGAACAAAACCTAACGTAATATGTGTAATTTCGATAATGTGACGTATTCAGTTATTGAAAGTGAGGCAAAGTGGATAAATTTTACGATGGAGGGTTAATTTGAATGTGTAATTAAGTGTTTTAGATGGCATATTAGAATTGGCAAATGCCTTTAAATTGTTGAAATGAATCCAGAGTCAAAACCACACAGTTTCTGATGTTTTATTGCGCATATCTTATATATGTATTGTCTTCATTTTTTCTTGTGCCTCAGAGATAGTTGATTTGATGTTTGCTTAGTTTCATTTATACATCTCAGTCCTCATTTCAACATTTCTTATATATATTGTTTTTGAATTTCGAAAAAAAACTTGTTAAAAATAATTTATACCACCGAAAATATTACTGAGTTGAGTCGTAGAATAGGTCGTTCTCTTTAAGATGTTTCGAGACACTGACCAAATTGTGCAAGATAGACTATCAACCACGAAGTCCCCAGGATAAAACAGCTCAGATACTCTGTATCGAAGTTCTATTGCACCGTAGAAAACCGTTCTAGAATTACACCCTCAATATGGCAGTGGAATGACTACCATTCGTAATATGGCACTAAAAACACTCGAAAGAAAGAGAAGAAAAAGTAAGAAGGGGGAGAAGAGAGAAAAGCCTTAGATACGAAGAGCTTTTGATGTGATTTTCCAAGTGAGGAGAACCTTCTGTTTATAGAGGAAATCCTCAACTGGATCTGAGAAAATCAAGGGTAGTTACGTAATTAACGTATCAATTAGAGACAAAACGCAAGCATTCAGTTAATTAAAATAAATAATTAATTTTCACATGCTAAAAAATAATACACCACATAGCCAATGCCAAGGTCGCGTCGAGCCGAGCCGGATGGACGACGGCGGCGGCGCGTGCGCGTGGTGGTCAATTTGCTTGCGTTCTCTCTCTTTCACAAAATTGGGGTACCCCTTGGGGCACGCCCCAAATATCATATCTCCACCTTATATACCCTACTAGTGTGTGATATCCCTCTTATGTGGGATTTTTTCAATTCACAACAACACTAGCTCTCATAAATGTCATCATTATTTCCAATAAACTTCCATTAAAGTATCATCATTTCCAACAATTCCCCACTTGAATTTAAAAAAAAAATTGAATAGCGTCAAACGTTTCTATAAGATCATGCATAAACAAATGTGTCTCTTGACTTGAATCTTTGCATAGCAAGTAAGATTCAGATTCAACAAGAGTGACTCATAGTCTTGAACTCTATCTGTGACATCAAACTCACACACAACCTTTTCATTGGGTGTATTCTCAAAAGCCCGTGCATTTAGGGCCATGCACATGTATCCCAGTATAGTGAACACTCTATGATTCTGCCTCGAAATTCCATAGGAAGCGGCCCCCACTTCCACATTCACATAGATGAGTCTATCAAGAGTACTCTTGTAGCTAGGTACTCCACTCCACATAGAGTATAGATCACATTAAGAGTTTCTATTATCTCATCATTTTATCGTTTCAAGAATCATGCTTCTCTCATATATAATATAGCATGTTCATATCATATCACTATGACTTGTTATTACCCATTGAACTTAATTCTTGGGATCTCCAGTCTTTTAGGTCGAGTTACCATCATAAGTTACTCATTGTTCTATAGGCAATAGTCCCATCCTTTTCGATGTATTTAGGACTTTCTATCTAGCTAATCCTTTCGTCAAAGGATCTACTAAATTTTCATCAGTGCGTACATGATCCACTATAACAGCTCCTTTAGAAAGTAATTCGCTAACTGTGTTGTGCTTACGACGTATTTGTTGTCTCTTACCGTTGTAATAACGATTCTCAATCTTTGCAATAGCCACGGTACTATCGCAGTGGATCAACACAACTGGCAATGGCTTTTCCCACAAAGGGATCTCTGCTAGCAAACATCTCAACCAACTTGCTTCTTCACTAGCAATAGCTAGTGCTATCATTTCAGACTCCATAGTGGACTGAGCCAATATCGTCTGTTTCTTCGATTTCCATGATACAGCACCACCGGCTATACTAAAAACTCAACCACTAGATGCTTTGGATTCATCTGATAAGGTGTTCCAATCAGCATCGTTGTATCCTTCAAGGACGGCAGGAAACCTTTGATAATGTAATCCGAGACTTATGATCCTTTTAAGGTATCTCATGACCTTTTCGATAGCGTGTCAATGCTCCATTCTAGGTATACTAGTAAACCTGCACAACAATCCCACGGCGTAGGCTATGTCGGGTCTAGTACAATCAGTGGCATACCTGAGGCTGCCAATGATGCTCACATATTCAGTTTGTCTAAAACCTTCACTAGAGTTTTTGAAAAGTTACACACTTGGATCATATGGTGTGCAAGCAGGTTTACAGTCAAAGTAATTATATTTCTTTAGGATCTTTTCAACATAGTGAGATTGATCCAAAGAAATTCCCTTTTCTGACCTAGTAACCTTGATTCCAAGGATTACACTTGCTTCGCTAAGGTCTTTCATGTCAAAGTTGTTACTCAACAATGATTTCACATTATTTACATCATGAATGTTTGAACCAAATATGAGTAAGTCGTCTACATAGAGACATGATATTGCAAATGCCATTTTCATATTTGTAATAAATACATTTGTCACTTTCATTCACTTTAAACTCATTCGACATAATCAAGTTATCTAATTTTTCATGCCATTGCTTAGGAGCTTGTTTAAGACCATACAGATACATATCTAACTTACAGACCTTGTCTTCTTGTCCATGAATTACAAAACCTTCAAGTTGTTCCATATAAATTTCTTCTTCCAGGTCACCATTTAAAAAATTTGTTTTAACATCCATCTGGTGTATCACTAGGTTATGAATAGCCGCAAGTGATATAAGCACCCTAATGGATGTTAGTCTAGTGACTGGTGAAAAAGTGTCGAAGAAATCTATATTTTTTCTTTGTCTAAAACCTTTGCCTGCAAGGCGTACCTTGTACTTATTAATAGATCCATCGGGTTTTAGTTTCTTTTCAAAATCCATTATCAACCTATTGGTTTGCAACCAGGAGGCAAGTCTACTAAATGTCAGGTCTTGTTAGACTATGGAGAATCCATTTCATCGTTTATAGCTTCTTGCCATAGATCTGCATCCGATGATGACAAAGCTTTTTTAAGATTTGCAGGATCCTCTTCTAAATTATAGGCCATATATTCTGGTCCATAATCTTTAGCAAGTCTTACTCTCTTACTCCTTCGAGTTTCTGTTTCGTCTTGTTTGTTGCTTTTAGTGCTTCTTATCACAGGAACTTGCCTAGGTTTGCTGCCCCTACTATTTCTCAATTTGAAGGGGAATTTATTTTCATAGAAGTCAACATCATTTGATTCTATGATCACTTTCGCATTTAGGTCATAAAACCTATATGCTTTATTGTTTACTCCATACCTAATGAATACACATTCATAGGCTCTACTTGCGAGTTTAATTCGCTTGAGATCGGGGATTATGACATAAGCCAAACAATCTCATGTTCGAAGATAAGACAAGTTGGGTTGTCTTTTCGTCATTATCTCATAAGGAGATGTTTTGCTTTTAGAATTAGGAACTCTATTCAAAACATAACAAACAGTCAAAATAATTTCCCTCCACCAGTGAGATGCAGTACTAGAGTTAAGCATAATAGCAACAACTAGTTCAATAAGAGTTTTATTCTTTCTTTCAGCTTTACCATTCATTTCAGGTGAATAGGTGCAATATTTTCATGTATAATTCATAGGGTTTTATAAAACTCATTAAACAAACTAGAATCATATTATGTTCCTCTATCACTACGAAACCTCTTATCCTTTTTACTAAATTGATTTTCAATTTCAGTTACAAAGATCTTAAACATGTCAAGCGCTTCACTTTTATTTTGCATGATATATACAAAAGTAAAGTCAGAGAAATCGTCAATAAAAGTGATGAAATAACGTTTTTCATTTCTAGTTAACGTCCCATCAAGTTCACATATATTAGAGTGTATTAAGTCTAGAGGTTCAGATTCTCTAACTACTGATTTATGTGAACTCTTAGTTATTTTAGCTTGACTGCAAAAATCACATTTTTCGAAATCCTTTAGAGATAACTTTAGAATTAAGCCTAAATTACTTAAATTTGAAATCACGCGTTTGTTCATATGATAGAGTCTAGCATGCCAAATATTAAAATCACACAACATGTAAGCAGAAGGAGACATTTTATTGATTTCAACATTCAACTTAAACATGCCATCAGTGGCATACCTTTTCCTAACAAAAATACCATTTAATGGTGTACAAATCTGCCCTTATAGACTGAGTAAACCCTAGCTTATTGAGAAGAAACTCATAAACCAGATTCTTCCTTATTTATGGAGTGTGCATGACATCCTTCAGAATTAACGTCTTTCTAGAGGTGAATACTAGTTCTACATCTCCAATACCAGCAACATTAGTGGTGTAGGAATCTCCCAACAACACTTTCTTATCTTCAGCATCAGTGTATGTTTTAAACATAGCACGATCATAACAGACATGGCGTGAGGCGCCAGTGTCTATCCACTATCCATTTGATGCACCAACAAGGTTTGAAGTAACAATGTCGATTTACAAGAAAGGGGGGGTTTGAATTGTATATGCACCTTTTAAAAATTCCTGTTAAAACTTAAGAAAATAACTCAAGATTGATCTTGGTTATGAAAACAGAAAACGGAGAACGTTCTTGGTTTTTGTTATAAAACAGAGAACGTTCCTTGATTAGCTTAAAACAGAAAATCAGTTTATGTTTTATCTTAGTTAATCAATTCAGTATGATAAATAAAGAGATAAGATAGAGAATACTACACAAAGATTTTATCCTGGTTCACCCAACGTGGGTTACGTCCAGTCCTCACACTGTGAGATTTTCCACTAAGTGTTTAAAAACAAAGAACCTTCTTGATCTTACAACACCTAGTCTAGATCAACCTTGATCTATTTCAATCTTTATTAATTTCCACCCATAAAGCAATAACAGTACCTATCTAACCTTGATAGGATGTAATCTTAAACAAACTATGAAGAAACTTTTATAGTTTGAGTTTTTACAATTGGATTGTTTTGACAGAATCTGAGATTTCTCAACTCTTGTTTGAGAATTGATTCTTTACAAAGGATTTACTGATAATTACGCAATCTAATATATGAGTATGAATCAGCAACTGTTTTACGAAGTAGCAGAATGTATGATAGCCTCTATTTTGCAGAATTTCAAGTATGTATGTGATTGATTTATGAATTTCTCAGCACTTGAATTTCTTAGTTTGATTCTGGATATTGGCCTTCTATTTATAGGCTATAGAAGCACTGAATGAAGGTACAAAAGAGCTGTTGGAGATGCTCTGTATTTTGACTAAACCAATATTTCAAATTAAAAATAATCCTTCTTTGAAAATTTCTTTTTGACTTTTCTGGTTTAGCATTTAAAGCAGTTCTGTCATTTTTAGAAATAGCCTTTGACGTTTCTTCCTTGATCTTAGATGGTACAATCTCAATCTTGAGTCTTAAATGTAGCTAGAGAAGTTTGGAGAAGAATTATAAGCCATTTCAGAAGAGATACACTGCTGTTGGAATTATGCAGAAAATGGAGAATGATTAACGTTTTGGGTCTGTCAGTTTGAAATTTCTTGAGCTTCAATAATCAATCTGGAGTTCCCGTTTTAATCATTCTGGATATCCTTTACAATTGTCTTGTCATATGTCAAGGTTGATCGAACTTTCTTGATAGTTTGATTTTTGGAGTTACAAACTATCTTGATTTTTGTCTGACTTTGAGTCCTTTTATTTTAGAGATCAGATATCCTTTTTGAGCATGGATGAATCTTACTTGTTCCTTGCCATGTACTGACTAGATATGAATAAATTTCCAGGGTAGACTCTTTGTTAAAGAGGTAGAAAAAGTTTGATCAATATGCTGTTATGAACATTTTTTGAAGCTGGAGATCATTCTTTGTTTTGAGGTAGACTCTTTTCTGCTTTGCTTGATTCACATAAAAACACATGTTAAATTAACATAACATTTTAGAATCATAATTAACTTTCTTAATTAACCTTTGTTTATTTTCATCAAAACTTTAAATATAGAGTTTATCTCAACAAGGTTGATCTCAATTATCATAGCAATAAATTGCTCTTCTATCAAGTTAGCCTGATTAGCAGGGCCTAGCTTGTTCTTACACTTGTGTGCCATATGACCCTCTTTCCCACAGTAGAAATAGAGAAAGAGGAGAGGGCCATTTCTAGGAGGTGGGTGTTGCCTTACAATTGGGACCTTTGGAGGATTCTCATTCTTGTTGTTGTTCTTTGAAGAGCAATTATGATTCTTTAGTTGTTTTCCATTTGGCTTCAGAACTGCTCCGATGAATTTCTTTTTCTTGTTATTTGCCACAGGAAGAACTTCATCTTTCTGGTCTTGTTTACGAGATTCCTCCTCAATTCTAAGGCGAGTTATCAGACTTTCTAGATAAAATTCTTTTGTTTTATGCTTGAGAGAATTTTTAAAATCTTTCCAAGCAAGGGGCAATTTGTCAATGATAACAACAAACAGAACTGTTCATTTAGGGACATAACTTCAGAGATGATCTTGTGAGCAATTTTCTGGGTTTCATGAGACTGAGCTTCCACTGATTTGTCATATGTCATCTGATATTTGAGGTAGCGGCTAACAACATACTTTTTTGCTCCAACTTCCTCAGTATCATATTTATTCTTTAGAGCATCTCAAACCTGTTTAGCAGTATTGTTGTTGGAACTGTAGTTATCATACAGATCATCAACAAGTCCATTAAGAATATAATTCTTATATAAGTAATCATTATTTTCCCATTTGATTAATTTAGCAGCTATCTTATCCTTTTATGTTTGTTCACCTTCTTTTGGAACAACAACAATGTCATCCTTCAAAACATTGGCAACTTTTTTCGTGGTTAGAAAAAACAACATCTTTTGTTGCCATCGTTTGAAATGACTTCCCTCAAACCCGAAAACTGTTTGTTGTAGTAAGAAGCAGAAGAACCTGTCCCAGTAATTTCGTCGGTAGACATGGCAGTTCGAAAACGTCTTAAAATTGTTGTTTTTGAATTTCGAAAAAAAAAACTTTTTAAAAATAATTTATGCCACCGAAAATATTATTGGGTTGAGTCGCGAACTAGGTCGCTCTCTTTAAAACGTTTCGAGGCACTGCCTAAATTGTGCAAGACAGACTATCAACCACGAAGTCTCCAAGATAAAATAACCCAGATACTCTGTACCAGAGTTCTACTGCACCGTAGAAAACCGTTCTAGAATTACAACCTCAATATGGAAGTCGAATGACTGCCTCTCATAATATGGCACTAAGACCACTAGAAAGAAAGAGAAGAAAAAGTAAGAAGGGGGTGAAGAGAGAAAAGACTTAGATACGAAGAGCTTTTGATGTGATTTTCCAACTGAGGAGAACCCAATATTTATAGAGGAAATCTGCAATTGGATCTAAGAAAATCAATGGTCCATCTGAACGTACGCTCCAAGATTTGACCTCAGAAACGTGCGCTCCAAATTTAAGGTTTTGACTATGAGTTTTGATCAGGCAACATCATATACGTGAGACCAAAGATTAGGGTTTTGACTGGACAAAAACAGACGCACGAATTCAGGAAGGAAGACTGTCACATTAAGGGTGTAACACATGAAAGGCAAAGGGAAACATGACAATTAAAGGCATAAAGCGAATAAGATGATCGCACCTTTCCTTCAGAAGCTTGATTTCCAATCTCCTCATTTTCACATGCTAAAAAATAATACACCACAAGGTCAAGGCCAGGCCGGGTCGCCGGCGGCAACGCGCGTGTGTGTGTGGTGGTCAATTTGCTTGCGTTATCCCTCCTTCACAAAACTTGGGTACCCCGTGGGGCACGCCCCAAGTATCATACCTCCACCTTATATACCCTACTAGTGTGTGATATCCTTTCTATGTGAGACTTCTTCATTTTTTTAATTCACAACAACACTAGCTCTCATAAATATCATCACAATTTCAATAAACTTCCATTAAAGCATCATCATTTCCAACATACACACACAAACACACATTCACACTCCGTTTTAGTAGTTCTTAAAAGAGTTCTCATCTTATTAGAATTTAGTGGAGGAAAAGGACAAAAAAGTAAAGGAGTTGCAAGATAAAATTTCCGATGTAACTTTTACTTCCGAAAGCAAGATGGGGAAGATGCTGATGGCTAAATGTAGAACCTTGCAGGAAGAAAATGAGGAGATTGCAAATCAAGCTTATGAAGGAAAGGTGCTATCATCTTATTCGCTTTATGCCTTTAATTGTCATGTTTCCCTTTGCCTTTCATGTGTTATTCTAGTAACAGGATGAAATGCTACACTTCATGCATTATTCTTATAATATTATGAATTTTCATACAGTAATAGCAAATTTTTACTTTAATCTTATTATAATTTGTGGGCGGAATATTTAATGTGTGTACATTTTTATACGAGAAATTTGAACTCGAATTCACCATATTTTGAAAATCTTATCTCTTATATTAGGCTTAAATGCTCAATCTCTATTGTTAAATTTTTTTTAATTGTAACAACTTTTTTTTTGGAAAACAATGAAATTTTATATTTGAACCTTTGTGAATTATTACAAAAATAACATTAAGGTAAATGTAAAAAATTAGAATAGAAAATAAAACAAATGACGTCCTAATCTAATAGCCCACAACTTTGATCCAAGAAAAAATAGCCCACGAAAAGCGCTGCATATATATATCATTGCCAAGTTCTCAATCTTTATTCAATCACAACCCACTTGTGACCGCAACTGCTGATAGGAGTGGTATCTATCTCCTGAATTATTTTTATGTTTCGGTGTGTTTGGTTTTAATCTATGATTTGTGATTTAGTTTTGTTTTAGTGATTAGGGTTTTTTTTTTTTAGAATTTTGTTTTGTTCTTGTCATAATTTGGTGATAAGAAGTGCGAAATTACCCTATGAGGAGGATCTCCCAAAAATTGATAGGAAGTGCCGTATGACACTATACAGCAGCTCCGTTTCAAAAAATGTTCTCATCCACCGATACCAGATCACTGTCATCGGTCGAGTTCATTCTTTGCTTGTGAAGCTGTGTGTGAGATTTGAAACGGGTAGCTGAGGGTTTTTTCCTTCTATATTTTCAAATCAAATTCTCCCGTTATCTTTTTTAGCTTTAATTATTTTTTTAATTCGGTTCGATGCCACGTCTCTGGTAGCTAATATAAGCTCTGACCAAAGATGCTATGATTGGACCAAAATCAATTTGTTTTGCATTCTGATAGGAATCTGCTGATCATATACCGTGATTTTGCAGAGCCGTTTTGTGCAATTACAGTTCTGTATTATTATAATTTCTGTTTTATATTTTTTATGTTTGGTGATTTGGTATTAAAGAAGCCGGTGATGACACACTTGATTGGAATTACCGTCTGAATAATTATATTCTTTGATGTAAATTTCTTGGCTGTGGTACTGAGGCCCCAAATTACGTTTTTTCCACCCAGTTTTTATATAATGCACTGGCAAATTAGCTTGTATTCAACATTTTTATTATTAATGTATTTTAATGTAATGATTTAATAATTATCATTTTCAATATGTAGTATAGGATTGATAAAACTTATTTGTTTGGATTTTGTTGTGGAAGCGGGAGGGAGGAATTTGGAACTGATATCAGTTATAGGTATTCTCTTTTGATATCCTCAACGAATGTTCTTTAAATTATGGTGAAAGATTTTCCTTTGAAACATCAATTAAGATTATAGTGTAATCTTTATGTATTGATTTGAAAGATTAAAAGCATACTGTTGTAGGCAGTGCTTTACAGATTATAAGCAGTATTATTTTTGTTAAAGTTTCAACAAATAACAGACTGATATAGAATGAAAGAGCTAGTACGCAGTTAATCCATTTAAGTACCTCTCTAAAATCACTTACATTGCACAAGCATCTAATAATTTCTGTTGAGGCCTAGAATGCAACCAATCATGAGAATTGAATTTGGTGACGAATGATTAGAAAGCACAAATGAAATTGATAATGGATATTTTTTTCAGTTCCTAGTGTCATATACATATACAAAAGTAAGACATACATAAACTATTTCAGTTACAAGATGCATTTGTCAAGTGCATTTCTTTTTGAATTTTATTTATATTTTTGTAGTTGGGTCTGATGCCACGTCTCTTGTAGCTATATATGTGAGCTCTGACCAGAGATGCTATAATTGGACCTAAATTAAGAGTGAATTTCATTTGTTTTGCATTCTGATAGGAATCTGCTGATCCTTCATACTATGATTCTGCAGAGCCGATTTGTGCGATTACATTTCAATATATCTTAACTCCTTATCTTTTATAAAACCAATGAGGACTAAATTGATTTGGAATTACCGTCTGAATGATCTTAGACTTTGATGTAAATTTCTGGCTGTTTCCGAGGCTTTGGATTAGTATTTTTTGTTTTTTCCCACTATTTTTAAAAAATTACCCTCAGTATTCCACGGTTTGTTGTGTTTGTATTGATGTAATATTTGTTATTTCCAACTGAGTTATGGTTCTCTTTAGTGGTTTGAAAGATTAAAAGTAATTTCTTTTGTGGATTGTTGTTTAAAATTGGAATGAAATTGTCATTTTTAGCAAATGAGCACAATAAACAATGTTTCAAAGGTTCAATCTGAAACTGCAACGGTAGACGTTTTGTTTCAACCAAGCAAAGACTTGTTACGAGATTTGATCTCAATTTGAAATATCTCGCAAATACACTTGGATGATCACATTTGTAGATGCGGAAGGCTAGAATACCCCTGATCATGATAATGGAAGGCTGTGAATAAAATTCTCTTAATGAATCTGCAAAAAGGCTGTATTCCTTGATGTAAGATCTCATTTATAATGCTGCCAAAGCTATTTGGAGTGTCTCTTTTTAAGCCATTTAGAGTATTACTTTTTCTTATGAGCATTATTTTTAGCTTATATGCATTAATGATTATGAACGCGGTTTACCC
This sequence comes from Cicer pinnatifidum, assembly GCA_037974775.1. Lineage (NCBI taxonomy): Eukaryota > Viridiplantae > Streptophyta > Magnoliopsida > Fabales > Fabaceae > Cicer > Cicer pinnatifidum. Next base: position 24,934,517 of record JBBPBR010000007.1, on the reverse strand, counting down.
TTTTCTATGCAATTGGATTCTTTTTGTTGGAATATGAGTTTAACATAGTTATGTTGAAGATTTCATTATAGAAAGTAAGGGTTAACTATGAGGAGGTTGCTGGGATTTTTGAGTTTCTCAGCTCTGTAATTTGGTTCCATTGGTTTAAAGATGCAGACACAGTCCAAAATCTTAGTCAATTAGTCAATTTTGCCCTGTGGTATTTGGACTTGTATAGCACAGTTGTTCCAGACTCATTTGCAATAAGGTTTAGGAGCTGAGATTCATCATTGTGTGGTTGCGGTGTCATTTGTTTTAACATCTCGACCATTGTAACAAAGAAATTGTAATTTTTGTAAGAAAAAAGTTGGATTGCTAGCTCATAATGGGTTAATACACCTATAAATGTTCTATTTTTCTGTTTTATCTTGAGGGTTTTATCTTTCATATCATATTTTTCTGATTTTTAATTTCATTTTTATTTATTCAGTCCGATGCCACATCTCTAGTAGCTATATGCTCTGACTAAAGATGCTATGATTGAACTAAAATCAACGGTGCTTGTCATTTGTTTTGCATTCTGATAGGAATTTGTGGATCCAATATACAATGATTTTGCAGTGCCGATTTGTGCAATTACATTTATGTGTATTATGATTTCTTATCTTTTTATTTTCTACTGTGCTTTGGTATTAATGAAGCCGATGATGACACAACTGATTGGAATTACCGTCTGAATAATTATATATTCTTTGATGTAAAGTTCTTGGCTGTGGTACTGAGGCTTCAAATTACCGCATTTTCATTCACTTTTTAAAAATGAATTGGCAGATCAGCAAGTTTAAATTCATCATTTTATTATTATTGTAACAGTAATAATAATTGGCATTTTTGTTATATTAGTATAGGGTCGATAAAACTTCTCTGTTTGGAGTTTGGACTTTGTAGGGGAAGGAGGTATGGCTTTGAGGCTGATAGTAGTCAGGTATTCTCTTTTGATTTCGTCAAAGAATGCTCTTTCAATTCTGATTTTCCTTTGAAACATCATTTATGATAATAGTGCTATCTTTATTTATTGATTTGAAAGATCATAACAGTATATGACAGCTTGTGTGTTGTATGCCATGCTTGACAGATTATAATTAGGGATCTTCTTTTTACTGAAATAACAACAAATAACAGATATGGAATGAAAGAGCTTGTAAGCATGTAATTGTTGATCTGATTGGTTAGAAAGCACAGATGAAACTCAAAATGGAAAGTTCTTTCGGTTCCTAGTGTCAGATACTTAGAATGCATTTGTCAAGTTCATTCTTTTTGGGGCGAGTGTGTGAGACTGGAAATAGGTCTGAGGTTTTTCTCATTCTAAAGATTTTCCTTTTTTTTTTATTCAAAAGTGAATTTCATTTGTTTTGCATTCTGATAGAAATTTGTTGTCCTTATATACTATGATGATGATTCTGCAGAGAAAATTTGTGCGATTACATTTCAATATATCTTATCTTGTATTAAGTAGTGAGGACTAAATTGATTTGGAATTACCGTCTGATTAATATTAACACTTTGATGTTAATTTTTGGCTGTTTTTGGAATTCTAGAGTGCCTCATGTCATGATAATGTAATGTTGTAAATAAAGTTCTCCTAATGAATCTGCAAAAAGGGTGTAATCCTTGGTGGAAGATACCATTATTTAATTCTCAGTAATTCTCATGTGTAATCCTTGAAGGTGTTATATTTTAGTTTCACTAATACGATCTTTGAATCAATGTCATCATATCATCATCATGTTTGAATATAATCATCTTCAAATCTTCATTTCAATCTTTGAATCACCATCATCATATCACTATCATCTTTAAATCATAATCATCTTTTACCGTAAGAGAATATTTTAATTTTTTAATTTATTTTTAATTTTAAATGAAGGATTAAAATATAATATTTTTAATTTAATTTAATTTCTATTTTTTAATTAGTTTAATTATTTAGTTTTATTTATTAATTATTTAATTTATTCATATGTCATGTTAAATTGCTACATAAGTTTTTTATTTTAACAGCAACTAATAATTTTAAAACTAAATGAAACTTACAGAGTTTAAATTGAAAAAAAAGTACAAACTTATAAACGAATCAAATATTTAAATCTATATTATAATAATATTTTAAAATAATTACACAAACATTCAAATAATAAGATATAATTTAATATATTAGTAAAACTATTTTATATTATCAATTTATATAAATTACTTCATTTACAAAAGTGATCAGTACACTTATTTATATTTATATCTTGTTAAAAAAAAAAAGAGAAAGGATTAATTCATAGTTCATTTAATTTTGAATAGACTGATAGTATAATTTCAAAATGAAACTATTGTAGCTCATGGGAAAGCACAAGAAATTTCCATATTGAGAGTTGACTTATGACACTACCTGAAGCTTCCATTAAAATGTCAAGATATTGAGGGTTGTTTCAGCATTTGTCAACAAAAACAGAGTATAGATGTATTAGAAAAATACTGTTAATTATTAATAATGATGATGAAAAATATACAAATTGTATTTTGTTTCACATCTGCATCGATATAAATTAAATCCCCTTCCTCTTAATCTAATTTATTTTTTAATTAAAACTTAATAATTATGTTTTTTTTTTACAACTCATCTATCTAGTACATATGTCTCATATAAGTATTTATAATGCATGTTTTAAAGACATATAAAATAGTATGGCACTATAAGAATTTCAGAAATACAATATTTCATATTGAAATACATTTTAAAAAAATGTTTGAAACGTTTCTCTTGTGCTTACTATATTAAATGAAAACAAAAACAAAAATTAAGAGGAGTAAACAATCATAATTATTTTACAAATCTTGATTTTTGAGTGATTCATCATTTGGTATTAACAATTAGATGGATATGATATAAAAATGAGTTTATAACTGTGAGACATCTATCCCCTAACTTTGTTATTAACAATTATTTTTGCTTGTATTGCTTTTGAAAACTTAATTCCAAATACAATCATAGTCGTGGAAATTTAACAATGAAAGCAAACAATATATTGTTTCAAGATTAAGTATTATTTATTTTTATAAAGATGACATTTTTTGAAGTATTTACTTCCGTTTAGCATCCACCAATCTCTATGGGAGAATCTTTTACACAAATACAATGTTTTCTTTCTTTCTAATTGAATTTTTATCTATGTGCAAGAGTCAAAAATTAAATAATGTAATAAGACATGTTTTCAATATGTAAACCCAGTTAAAATCTAAACTCTCAAAGTCATTTCATTTAACAAAAATTCAATAAAGGGAGGAAGAAAAACACTTGCCGCGGCGCCGTATAGATGTCGTAACCATAATAGTCCACAATGCGTTAATACGTCTAAATGTCATTCTCACTTCTCAAGTATGCTTTCTACACTCAATTATAATGCACTGCATATGGGAGTTCTATAGATTTGTAATCTTCGTTAATTTATTTATTTATTTTAGTTATCATTTGGGGTTTATGTTTTATTCTTTTGTTATATAGTCGAAAAGAAATGTGAAATAATCATGTGAGGAGGATCTCTCAAATATTAATAGAAAGTTCCGTATGACACTCTAAACAATAACTCGGTTTCAAAGTATGTTTTCATCTGTCGATTCCAAATTGTTATTATTGGCCGAGTTCATTCTTTGTTTGTGGAGCTGTGTGTGAGATTTGAAACGGGAGTATTTTTCTATTAAATCTTCAAATTAAATTCTCTTGTGTCATTTTGTTTAGTTTTTTTTTTTTTTTTTTTTAATTCCGTCTGATGTCACATCTCTAATAGCTAATATAAGCTCTGACCAAAGATGCTATTATTGGACCAATATCAATTTATTTTGCATTATGAAGGAACCTGTCGATCATTGTAATGTTGTTTTTGAGTTTTAAAAAACTGTTCATTGTATCCTCTGCTCATTGTCTTCGTACCAATGTACACATAATCAATTACAAGGATTCGTTTTGACAAGTTTTTAATGGCGAATCAATCTAAGAATATTTGATACAAAACTACAAGATACATGTTGATTTCTTGCAATCAGAACAATGACCAGAAACCTTAAAGATCTCTATAAAAGGACATAAAATCACAATAAACAACATACTACAATAAGCATAATATAGTCGTCTCTGCACTCTTGTTCTTAATTTTTGTTTTACCTAATGCTGAGAAACATTTATGAGAGTACAATTTGATAAACACCCTCTTGTGAGAGTTTTTTTTCTTCCAGAAAACCTAAACTTATTCTTTTGTAACATAGCCCAGTACTGGTTGCATCCCTCAACATTTTAACTATATTAAGCTTAAAGGTTGAGAAGACTCAAACACAGTCAGTTTGACTAATAAGTGTTCAGTTGACGTGTAATTCAGTGGTTAATTATTAGATTAAATCTCTTAGGTAGAAGGGACTATACGTAGTTGTCGTGTTGAAGGTGAAACATGATAAATTGGTTGTATTACTTTATTCTTTTGTTTATCTGATCTATTTTCATTAATTTGATTTAGTCTTTTCATAAACAGTTTTTAAAATACAACACAATTCAAACCCTCAATTTCTTGTATTTCTCGTTCTACAATCATATGCCTTTGATAATCACATGAAGCATATGATCTTTTGACTCTATTTAAAAGTCAACACTCTAGATAGTCAATGATCTAATGAGAGTAAACTCTCTATAAAGTCAACACTCTGAAGAAGACAAATTTGTGCGCCATTTGCTCAACATCTTGAATCTATTGTTTATCTAAAGGTCTACATGATAGGCTCAGATCATGATATCATTTGCTCTTTTTGTGTTTGTATCTAGATTTGCATAATAAATTACATGGAATAGTTTTGGATAAGCTTTAATGATGAATCAATCTATGAAGATTTGATACGGAAATTCATGATACATGCTAATTTCTTGCAATCAGGACAACGACCAAAAAACTCTAAAGCTCTCTAAAAACGGACATGCAACCCTCATTGAAGAAAACAACAAAAACTTACCACAATATGCATAAGACAACCGTCTCTACACTCATGCTTTTAATCTTTTGGTTTGTGTAAGTGCTAAGAAATATTTTTTTAGAGTACAACATTATAAACACCCTATTGTGAGAGTTACTCGGAAATCCCTTAAACCTATTCTCTTTGTAACCTAACCCAGTAGTGGTTGCATTCCTCAATAGTTGGGTTGTACTAAGCTAGAAGGTTGAGAAGACTTGAACACAATCTGATTGACTAGTAGGTGTTCAGTGGAAGTGTGATTCAATTGGTGTATTAGTGGATTAAATCCTATAGTTAAAAGAGATTAGAGGTAGCTACCATGTAAGTGGAGAACCAAGATAAATTGGTAGTGTTGTTATATGTTTTTGATTTATTTACTCTATTTTCATCTATTTGTTTTAATCTTGTTAAAATCGTTATAAAATAAAAAACAATTCAACCCACTCCCTCATTATTGGGTTTCTCATTCTAAAAATAATGCTTCAAACACTTTTACCTAAACTAAGAATGGATTCTTATCATCCTCCATAGTTTTCACTTCATCACCAACCCAAAACATGAGTTTCAAATGGAGTTTTGATTGTACAAATTCATTAGTATTGATCCAATCTTTTCTTAATATTATAGAGTAGAAATGTTTTTCATATATGACAAAAAGGCTAACCTTATCTTCTTTGGCCCCACCATGATTTCATATGTAATAACCCACAAAGCATTTGGGTCTACTTCCATAAATTTGGCCATCTTTATGTTAGTTAGGATGAGGTCTTCCATGTTTTTATCAAGTTTTTCAAAGTTAAAATATACATACATTGAGGACATCCCCTCTATCAACAAATACTAGGCTAGACACCATACCATTGATAGTAACTCTGATGAACAATGGTTTAAGATGTTTTACCATATACGTGGTTGTTTCTCAAAAAATATACCTCTGATTACCTTATCCCTAGTTAAGACAACCCAATCAACATCTTCCACAAATACATCCCTCTCTAGTTCCTTTGGTTGAGAGACTTTCCCCCTAGAACTCAAGAGGGATAAGACCAACAGTATCTATGAAATCTATATTCATGTTTATGTCTTTTTGGAGTAAGCTATCTAGGATTGATTATTTGTTGAACTTAAAATAATCCTCGAGTCCCTCATCCAATGAGTAAGAAAAGTCAATGGAAGCAACCATATTTTCATGATAGGCTTCTTCTTAGGATGTTAGCAAGTATTAGGGATCATCTTTCATGGACTCAAGTTTATGATGAACAAGTCCCTAAGAATCTATTATAACATTGTCAACAATTTGACCTGCTTTAGATTTTTACACATTCCTATTTGTCGTATATGACATTCCAACATGTCAACCTCAATGTTGCTTGATTGTGCTAGGAACGCCTCCTCTAAAGGTTCCACGACCTGGTGTGAAGAGATATTTTCACGTGTCTCATCTGTCGATTCCAAATTCTTATTATTGGCCGAGTTCATTCTTTGTTTGTGGAGCTGTATGTGAGATTTGAAACGGGAGTATTTTTCTTTTAAATCTTCAAATTAAATTATCTTGTTTCTTTTTATTTAGTTAAAATTTTTTTTTTAATTTCGTCCGATGTCACATCTCTAGTAGATAATATAAGCTCTGACCAAAGATGCTATGATTGGACCAATATCAATTTATTTTGCATACTGAAGGAATCTGTCGATCATTGTACTGTTGTTTTTGAGTTTTAAAAAATTGTTCATTGTATCCTCTGCTCATTGTTTTCGTATCAAGGTACACATAATCAATTACAAGGATTCGTTTCAACAAGTTTTTAATGGTGAATCAATCTAAGAATATTTGATACAAAACTACAAGATACATGTTGATTTCTTGCAATCAGAATTGTCTATACGTAGTTGTCGTGTTGAAGGTGAAACATGATAAATTGGTTGTGTTACTCTATTCTTTTGTCTATCGGATCTATTTTCATTAATTTGATTTAGTCTTTTCATAAATAGTTTTTAAAATACAAGACAATTCAAACCCTCAATTTCTTGTGTTTCTCGTTCTACAATCATATACCTCTGATAATCACATCAAGCATATGATCTTTGGACTCTATTTAAAAGTCAACACTGTAGATAGTCAATGATCTGATGAGAGTAAACGCTTTAAAAAATCAACACTCTGAAGAAGACAAATTTGTGCGTCATTTGCTCAACATCGTGAATCTATTATTTGTCTGAAGGTCTATGTGATAAGCTCAGATCATGATATCACCTGCTCTTTTTGTGTATGTATCTAGATTTGCATAATAAATTACATGGAATAGTTTTGGATAAGCTTTAATGATGAATCAATCTATGAAGATTTGATACGGAAATTCATGATACATGCAAATTTCTTGCAATCAGGACAACTACCAGAAAACCCTAAAGCTCTCTAAAAAAGGACATGCAACCCTTATTGAAGAAAACAACAAAAACTTAACACAATATGCATAAGACAACCGTCTCTACACTCATGCTTTTAATCTTTTGGTTTGTGTAAGTGCTAAGAAATATTCTTTGAGAGTACAACATTGTAAACACCCTATTGTGAGAGTTACTTGAAAAGCCCTTAAACTTATTCTCTTTGTAACCTAACCCAGTAGTGGTTGTATTTCTCAATAGCTGAGTTGTACTAAGCTAGAAGGTTGAGAAGACTTGAACACAGTCTGATTGACTAGTAGGTGTTCAGTGGAAGTGTGACTCAGTGGATTAAATCTTATAGTTAAAAGAGATTAGAGGTAGCTACCATGTAAGTGGAGTACCATGATAAATTGGTAGTGTTGTTATATGTTTTTAATTTATTTACTCTATTTTCATCTCTTTGTTTTAATCTTGTTAAAACCGTTTTAAAATAAAAAACAATTCAACCCACTCCCTCATTATTGGGTTTCTCGTTCTAAAAATAATGCTTCAAACACTTTTACCTAAACTAAGAATGGATTCTTGTCATCCTCCATAGTTTTCACTTCGTCACCAACCCAAAACATGAGTTTCCAATGGAGTTTTGATTGTACAAATTCACTAGTATTGATCCAATCTTTTCTTAATATTATAGAGTAGAAATGTTTTTCATATATGACAAAAAGGCTAACCTTATCTTCTTTGTCCCCACCATGATTTCATATGTAACAACCCACAAAGCATTTGAGTCTACTCCCATAAAGTTGGCCATCTTTATGTTTGTTAGGATGAGGTCTTCCATGTTTTTATCAAGTTTTTCAAAGTTAAAATAGACATACATTGAGGACATCCCCTCCATCAACAAATACTAGGCTAGACACCTTACCACTGATAGTAGCTTTGATGAACAATGGTTTAAGATGTTTCACCATGTATGTGGTTGTTTCTCAAAAAATATACCTCTGATTACCTTATCCCTAGTTAAGGCAGCCCAATCAACATCTTCCACAAATACATCCCTCTCTAGTTCCTTTGGTTGAGAGAATTTCCCCCCATAACTCAAGAGGGATAAGACCAACAATATCTATGAAATCTATATTGATGTATGTGTCTTTTTGGAGTAAGTTATCTTGGATTGATTATTTTTTGAACTTACAATTATCCTCGAGTACCTCATCCAATGAGTAAGAAAAGTCAATGGAAGCAACCATATTGTCAAGATAGGCTTCTTCTTCGGATGTTAGCAAGTATTGGGGATCATCTTTCATGGACTCAAGTTTATGATGAACAAGTCCCTAAGCATCTATTATAACATTGTCAACAATTTGACCTGCTTTAGATATTTACACATTTCTATTTGTCGTATATTACATTCCAGCATGTCAACCTCAATGTTGCTTGATTGTACTAGGAACGCCTCCTCTAAAGGTTCCACGACCTGGTGTGAAAAGATCTTTTCACGTGTCTCATCCTGGACTATAACAATCATCGGAAGAGGGTCTCTATCTCCTTTTTTTAAGCCATGGTGAGGGTCACTACTAGAGGAACCTAATCCTAGATCTTGTGATTAAGCACCCATAGCTTCTTGGGAGTATTTGATGGAGTGTTCCTTATTCGTTGTGCCATTAGTTTAGTGTTATCTTTTATAGCCACCTGTAAGACGTTTGCACCTTCCTCCATAGCTACTTTGAACACCTACCTTTTTCCTTTCGGAGTGACTTTTCCACCTAACTCTGACAAGGTCGGCTTCCCATTGGTATGCACGACTACTTAATCTTGCCCCCAACATTCGACGTAGTGTTATTCAAATGATAAGACCTTGTGTGAGAAAGGTAGTGACTCATTATTCCTCCAATGAGACGACCAATCTTGGGATATTTTCTAAACTCAGTGTTATTTGGACCGGGGCGACCTAATTTCCTAGCCTCTCAAAAGTTGATGTCCTCCAAGGTAGCATAAAACTTGCCCTAGATTTAGCTAAAAAATTCTTAGGCTACCACACCTGTCACACTCACTTCTTCCAATTTCCCAAACAACCTGAACCCTGTTGGCTTGGAAAATGATACCATGGCTATGTTCATGGGCAGGAAGGGGTCTATATCAATGGTCATCTTAGCTATGCCTTTATCAATTAATGTGAACTTGCCCTCCTTGATAGCCTTCTTAATGGATTTTTGGAAGATGGTACAATTAGTTGTTGAGTAGTTGTATGAGTTGTGCTACATGCAATACTTTTTACCTCTGATTTCCTCCAGTGAAGGTTTTTTGTGGTATTCCAATAGTTGCATCTTCTTATCTTTGAGCAAATAATCAAATATTTGGTCAACCTTAGTGATATCAAAGTAGTCAACTTTGGTATCTGATGAAATATTATCCTTCCCTTTGGCAGGGGTTAGGGCAGAACAATAATGGCTTTTCCCTTTCAGGATTTTCGATGTCATAATGTCCATTGTGGACTCAGTTAACATATCTTTGTCAAATTCTTCCATGTTGGTTATGAAAACCATGTGTGGGCCTCTCCCTCAACTAGCACGATTATTTTCTTTTACGTAAATAAATTTATCAATGTGTACTGCCCGGGAAGCTTTTCCAACCAATTTCTCCCTTAGTTGAGGATGCATGCCCCTGATGGCCATGGAAGCATACTCTACATTATGGATTTAGATTGAACATCTTCCTGCCTTTTTCATGAGCCTTTCTATTAGGCATGGCAATGGGGCAAGTTTTGCCTCCCCCACCCCCGCACCCGACTAGTCGGGAAAAATCCACACCTACCCCCATTTGTATCAGGTGTGAAATTTAAGTTTTCATTCCCGTCCGTGACAGGGTTCAAATTTCCACGCCCACACTTGCACCCATTCATATATATAAAATAATAAATTTAAAAGTCATATGTATTATAATTAATATAGTAAAATAATTATTATTAATCAATAATAAAATTAAAAAAAAATTAAATCATATTTTCTATGGAGAGACAATTATATATTGAAAAAATATATTAAATGTAGTGAATATATACATGTATATAAATTTCAAAAAGGAAAATAATATTACTAGCGAGACGAGTTTAGGTGCGGGGTGGATATCAACACCCCTAAACCCGTCTCCCTCCTCAAATTTTAATTTCGGAGAAAATTCGCATTCACACCTGCACTTAATCAAAGTGGATTTTTCTCGCCAAAATCAAGACAGGTTGAGGTGGGTATTAGCAGGTGTGGGTTGTGCTGCTATCCCTACTCTGTGTAAATTCAATATTTGATTCATTTACTTATTTCAAACGCATCAAATCAAATGTTGTAACCTCAAGTTAGGCTAATAGAATTTATCATAGTAACATCTTTCCATGTATGCCTAGTTCCAAATGTAGTTCAGTGGGAGAGACAAATTTGTTGGAGACAAATTGGTTTTATACTTAGAGTTTTGATGATAACAAAAGTATTTTATGAGAACAATATATTTGACTTCACAAAGTATGAATGAAGATTCGTATTTGTTAAGAAAATCTAAAATAAGATTTGATTCAGATTTATAATTGAAGAAAATCTAAAATAAGATTTGATTCATATTTATAATTGAAGAAAATATTAGACCAAGTTGAAAAAAGATACGGTCAAGATTTGAAGAAGATTTGATCAAGATTTATCTACAACCAAGTAGAAACAATATCAATCTGAAGAATTTACAAACTCAATATGAACATAATCAATTTGAAGAATTTATAAACTCAATCTTAGAATTTACAAACTCAATCCGAACAAAATATGAACATAATCAATCTAGAAGAACTGCTCAAATTGGATTTAGAAATAAAGAATTGGCTAAAGAACATATTATCAAAAAGTGTCTTGTTCATAATTATTTTTTAATAAGATCATTATTGATCAAGCTAGGAATAAAGATACAATTCATAATTACACAAGAACAAAATTGAAGCCCTAATTTTATCTATGAATAGATACTCAAGACTAAACAAGAAGATCATAGAAAATCATAAAAGAGTAGAAGTACTCATAAGTTCAAATTTTCAAATTCATCTTAGAGTTCAAAGAGAGAAACACTTGTTCAAGTTAGAAATACGTTCTATGTATTTTTTCTTAGAGTGTAAGAGTTAATACTATTATCATCTTTGTTAGAAGAAAACACTTAAAGTTCCAATCTTTTGTATCCAACCTCATAGTGGTTGTTAGGTTGTTAGGAGAAGACTTAGTTTGTAGGGTCAAGGTGGTTAGTTCCTCAAAATTCTGGGGTTGTTAGACTGTTTGGGAAGACTGGCTTAGACAATCAGGTGCTTTGTAATTCAAGTTATTTAAATTAGTGGATTAAAGCCTTTTGAATGAGGGAATTAGCCATGTTAGTGGTGAACTAAGATAAATCTATTTGTCAAATTATTTACGCTTTCATTGTTTGTTGCATATGAACCCGATTGCTTATTATCTAAGTAATTCATAAAAATCAACTAGCCTTCATCAAAGCCAAAAGTTTTCAACTTTGTCAAACACAATTCAACCCCCTTCTCGTGTTTGCACCTTCAATTGGCATCAGAGCTCGGTCTCAAGGTTGAGCACTTTATAGTATTTGAGGAAATATCCAAGGGTTCAACATGTCTAGATTCAGTGAACAAGTTGTTGGAGGAATTATCAACATACCACCTCTGTTTGATGAAGAACGTTCTGAGTACTGGAAGGACAAGTTGAGAATTTTTTTTTTCACAAGATCTTGAACTTTGTGACTTAGTAGAATACGATTATATTGCTTTAAAGAATACTAATGATATTGAAATTCCAAGAGAGGAGATGAATGTTGATCAAACGAAGATGTACAAGAAGCATCGTAAGTACATAACATTCATGATGAATGCAATCACTTTCAAGAAGTTTGACAAGTGTGCCAAAAAGGAGATAACAAATAGTATTTATGATAGTATGGTTCAGACCTATGAAGGAAAAAAGCAAGTTCAAGAAGCAAAGTCCAACCTCATAGTCAAAAACTATGAGTTGTTCAAGATGGAAGAAAATGAAGACATTAAAACAATGTTTTCCAGATTCCAAACCCTAGTCCCAGGATTAAAGATACTTAAGAAGAGTTATACTATTGATGATCATATGAGAAAGATACTAAGAAGTCTGCCAAGCAAGTGGAGACTTAAGATCACTGCCATTCAGGAAGCAAAGGATCTGAATACTCTTAAGCTGGAAAAAGTAATTAGCTATCTCATATCACAAGAAGAAACAACCAGCCTTGCTTGAAATCCAAGCAGAAGAAAGTTCTAAAGACGACAACAGAATTAGAGGATGATTATTCAGAGGATCGAAATGGAGACTCGGAGGAAGAGGAACTGGCTTTCATATCCAAAAAAGTTCAGAAGATATGGCACAATAGAAAGAAGAAGTTTCCCCAAAGATATTACATGCAATCTAGTAGAGGAAATGATGATAAATATGACAAGAAAAACATCATCTACTATGGATGCAATGAACCTGGACATACCAACCCCCCTTTCTTTGCACCTTCAGATTTCCAAGTAAAAGTTGTTCATGTCAAAGATAAAGGAAACAATTGTAACTTATGGAACTCATTCTGGTTCCCTTCACCACATTATGTAGTAAACTTTATGACGTGCTTCATTGTTGATTTGGCATCTTTCCTAGAGAAAATGGCAAAGTCGGGATTTTATAGCCTCTTGGAAGAGGCATCGATCAATCCATCAATTAAGGATATGATTTCCTATACGTAGGTCGGCCCATGGATTTGAACTGAATCCCCAAGTACATTTTGATTGTATCAGTTCTGAGGTTGGGAACAAACAATTGTTGCTTATAAGGTCTAGTCTTGGCTGCACTTAGCTGGTGTTGCACGTTCTATAAGAGTTCTAGAAAATTTGCTGAAATTGAACTTGAGGTGGAGGGTTCCTCATAATAGCTTTTGGTTAAGTTCTACAATGTTTCTTGCATAAGTCCCTCAAACCACTGGTGCAAAATGATATGGTAAAGTGTGAAAAAACAATATCAATCACAAGCAAGAGGAGTTTGAATCATGATCCCATTTTAAAATCTTAATTCTTGAACTTAATTTAAATAACTCAAGATCAATCTTGGTTTCAGATAGAAAACCCATAACATTATGAATATGTTAGAGATAAAAATAAAAATAAAAATAAAAAGATTAGTTCTAGGTGGCATGTGATTAGCGAGTGAAAAATAAAAAAGGATAAGAACAAGAAGATCACACAATAATGTATCCTGGTTCACCCAAGGTGGGCTACGTCTAGTCCTCACAATTTGTGAGATTTTCCACTAATGTGCTTAGCACCCGAATGTTATGCTTTCACACTATTTTTCTTGATCAGTTTCAGAATTCACCTTTCAACCTTGAAAGGATTTTTACAGTTCCTTTTCAGTCCATAAAGGATTTTTACAATTACCTTTTAATAACTAAAATGATTTTTACAAGATACTCAAACTATCTTAAGATGATGCGTATGATAAAAGAGTTTAGGATCTAAAAACTACTCAACACTTGATTGAGATGGATTATCAACAAGAACTCAATAAGTGATCCATGAATATAATAAAAGAGAGCTAGATTTTTGCTTAAGAGATGAGCTTTTTTGCTTGAGTATGAATGTTTTTAAGTATGGAATGATTGCCTTTAATACTTTTCCCTTTGTCTTCTCCTTGATATTCCTTTTATAGACGAGGAGAGGATTTAAAGGCTCAATATAGTCGTTACTAAACCTCTGATGACTGTTAGTTCAGATTGAAGTCTACTAACACATGTGATAATTAGTCCATAATGTTCTTTGATAAAACCATAACATTCTTGCTTATGAGTTTTATGGAGAACGTGAGTAAGTGATTGAATGGGCTATGAAATGTCAGTCTTTTGGCTAAGAAGTATGCAGAGCTTTTTGCAAAAGGATGTAACAACAGTGTACTAATGTCCTTATTGTCCTTGCTTACAACTCATCAATCTGGAGATCAATCTAGTCATTAATATGGAGGTTGTTTTACTCCTTTAGGCCTTCAGCTCGAGTTCTGGGCTTGACTATTGATATAAGCAGTCTTGATTAGGGATGACAATAAAATCCGCACCCGCGGGTACCTACCCAAACCCGCTTGATTTGGGCGGGGAAAACCCGCTTTAATTGGGTGCGGGTGCGGATTTTCCCCGACAATAAAATTCGTGGGCGGGGGCGGGTTTGGGGGTGATGATATCCACCCCGCATCCGCACCCAAACCCGTCCCGCAAGTATTATTATTATAATTTTAAAATTTTATATACATATACATATTTAATATTTTTAATATTTTTTGAAATATTAAAAATTATAATTTTATCTCTATATAAAATATTTTTTAATTTTATTATTGTTTAATAATTATTATTTTATTATAATAAATATGATTTTTAAATTTATAATTTTATATATATGAGTGGGTGCGGGTGCGGGTGCGGGCGGGGAAACCTGAGACCCATTGCGGGCGGGGATGGGTGCCTAAATTCTACATCCGCTATGTAACGGGGGCGGGTGCGGGTTTTTCCCGATTAGTCGGGTGCGGGTGTGGAGGAGGCGAAATCCGCCCCCGCCCTGCCCCGTTGCCATGCCTAGTCTTGATATTCTTTAACTTGTGGTTTGGAATATGCAAAATGATATGTCTTAACTTTGTCTTTAACAGTGAATAATCACAATGTTCTTTTGATCAATCCCCAGTTTATTTTGACATGTAAGACATGATGTTCTTGATTTCTTTCATGGAGAGATAATTGATCTTTGTATGAATATATTTGATCACCTATCTTTGAATAAACTACTCAAAAACACAACTTAAATAGTAACATAATAAGAATCATGATTAGTGATAAATTAATTGTTTGTTTATCCTCAAAACACTTGATTTGAGATTTTGCCTCAACAAAGTGGATTAACATTCCATGGTTTTTCACCAATATAATTCATGTTTGGTCTTGGTAAAGTCGAACACACGGGTGCAGTGAAGGTACATCAAGTTGTGGTAGGTATATTGTGGAATTAGTAGATTCAGATGGGTAATAAACATGGCTGTTGGGAAGGATAATCACCAACTTGTTTGAATATTCCGCTTGTTGGGCCAAAGGCTTGTCATTGTACGTATGACATGTTGTCTGTTTGCTAAGTATTTCCATAAGGCACTACTTGCGGCATTCCAATTTTTCCTACTACTTTAGGTGTCCTCCTAGGGCTTTTTTTATTATTATACCATTAAAATAAAAATTAAATACTAAAATACCGCTATTTTTAAATTATGTACCAAAATACCACTGTTTTTAAAGTTTGAATTTTTCTCTCTTAGAAGTCGGTTCCTCCTCCTACAATTTCTCAACTAATATTTTTTTTTTAAAGGAAGAAGGGAAATCGGTTTGGTGAGTACCGATTTCTCAACATGAATTTTTTTTTTTTTTTAAATTTTGTTATTCTTAATTATTAAGTTTATTTTATTATTTATAAAATTATTTTTATTAGTAGTACTGTTTAATAAGCACATATATAGGGAATTTGATCAATTAATAAAGCCACGTTTACCCACTGCGAAATAATGCAAAACATTATTTTTCGTTAACATCTTTCTTAATAATAAATATATATTTTATTAATCAATAATTATTATTTTAATTAAATAATTAATTTAAGTTTCATTTATTATTAATTTAATTAATTATTATTTAATTTAATTAATTAGTTTAATTTAATTAATAATTAATTTAAGTTTCCTTTATTATTTAATTAAGTAATTAATATTTTAATTCAATAAATAAATACAATGTTAATTTTATATTGTATAATTATTAACAAAATTAATTAAATGGACTCCATAAAATAACAATATTTAATTTAATATGAACAATAATATGAACATAATGACTATTTATAAAACAATTGCAATCCTATCCAAAAATCTGAACAAGCCAATCAGTGGAGGATTGGGGGATTACGCTGACGTCATCGTACACGTAAGCATTATCCTATCCAAAAATCTAAACCATCCAATCAGCGGATGATTTGAGGATTACGCTGACGTCATCGTATCAGATTACGGTGACGTCATCGTACACGTAAGCATTATCCTATCCAAAAATCCGAACCAGCCAATCAGTGGATGATTTGAGAATTACGCTGACGTCATCATACCAGATTACGCTGACGTCATCATACCAGATTATGCTTACGTCATCGTACCAGATTATGCTGACGTAATCGTACACATAAGCATTATCCTATCCAAAAATCCGAACCAGCCAATCAGTGGATGATTTGAGGATTATGCTGACGTCATTGGGATGTTATCCATCATAGTATAAATATGTAATGTTGTTCACTTATTGAGTACACAAACAAATATCATTCTAAACACTTACTCATACACATCTTTTACCTACAATGGCTCCATCAGAGTTTTTTGTCCTAGTATATTACAATGGACATGTTGAGAGGACAAACATAGAAGGTGTTGTCTTTGCATGCGCAAATACATCATTGGTAAAAGTGAAAAAAAAATATCAAACTTGATGGACTTATCAAATGTATCCAAACAAAGATTCAACCAGACAACTCACAGAGGGTGGCAGATGTTATTTACCGATACCCTATAACTCTTGTGCCAGGACATGTTCGATATGAATCGTTAAATCTCTTAGGAGATGATGGCGTGCATATGATGTTTGACATGTTCATTGCAAGTAAATGCCTTGGTATTTCAACAATTGAAGTTTATGCACAGTTAGTAGATGATCCTAGAGACGACACACAAGTAAGTTTACCTTCTTCATATCCCAACTCCATTCCATGTTCATACCCTTTTATTGAAACACAAATCCACCATCAGTCCATAGCCTCATCGTCACAACACCCATCAACATCCACCCATGATATTGACCTTAACACATTGTACGATGGTCCTATTAGTGTTGTAGCTGGTGTCCATAATGAAGAAGTCGACGATTTTAGTGAGAATGAGGATGACATTCTTGCTGAAGTTGTTGTCGATGACGATGATGATGGTGATGATCAGGAACCTGTAGTAGAATGTCCATCTACTACAATTTTTTTCTCTGACCCCCCCTCACATTTTCGCAACGTTACCACTGACAACATGAATTACGTTGACAATGAATTTGTCAACTCTATGTCCAAAAACCAATCTTACCTTGTTCCAGATCCTGACAATCTTCAAGTGGGGATGACATTTCCCACAAAAGATGTGGCAATGCATTGTGTAAAAGAATATCATATGCACAATTCTACGAGCTTCGTCGTTGCACATTCTGATAGCACTAGATGGATTGTCCATTGTAAAAATAAAAATTGTATGTGGAGGTGTAGAATCTTGAATAGAAAGAAATCAAACATCTGGAAGATCACAAAACTAGAAGGGCCACACACATGCTCATCAACAATGGTTTCACAAGATCACCAACAACTCTCTTCGGCTGTTATTTGTGAAAGCATCTTACAAATGGTAACAGCAGATCCCATAATATCAGTTTCAGTATTGATTGCACATATACGATCTCGGTACACATATACCACTACTTATAGAAAGACATGGATTGCAAAACAAAAGGCCATTGAGAGAATATACGGCAATTGGGAGGAATCATATAAAGAGCTTCCAAGGTGGATTCTTGCTTTTAAACATTATCTTCCAGGTATTGTTACCGATATTGAAGTGGGACCCTTTATTGAGGATGGCCAACGAGTTCCTAGCAAAGCTGTCTTTCATTGTCTCTTTTGGAGTTTCCAACTATGTATCAGAGGGTTTAATCATTGTAAACCAGTTGTTTCAGTTGATGGAACATGGTTATATGGGAAGTATCGTGGGACCTTACTAATGGCAATCGCTCAGGATGGTGATGGTCATACCATTCCTATAGCATACGCCATTGTTGAGGGTGAAACATCAAATGGTTGGTTTTTCTTCCTCACTCGTCTACGAATGTTTGTCACACCTCAACCCAACCTCTGCTTGATTTCAGATAGACATGAGTCGATTAAAAGTGATGTTAGGCGTGTAAACATCAATTGGCATCATGTCTTTTGCGTTCGACATATATCACAAAACTTCATGAGGACCTTCAAAAATGGACTAATGAAAGATCTTGTAACCAGCATGGGTTAGTATTTTTTTATATATATATATATCTCACACATATTTTTTCTTTATAATTTTGTTTTCAAATTGTCTAAACAACATCAACTTTTGTTCATTCAGGATACGCTATGACTCAACCAAGAATCACATACTTTAGAAGACAAATCAGTGATTGGAGTCAAGATGCAGTGAAATGGCTCGACGATATTCCAAAGGAACAATGGCTATAAGCATATGATGAAGGTAGACGTTGGGGACACATGACAACTAACCTTTTTGAGTGCATGAACAACGTATTAAAGGGGGCACGCAATCTTCCAATCAGTTCTTTAGTGCAAGCAACATATTATAGAGTGACTGCAAAATTTGAAGAAAGAGGGACACAGGCCCAAGCAATGATGACATCAGGTTTGATTTACTCAAATACAATCATTCAAAATCTTAACAAGGAACGAGCAATGTCAAATTCCCATGAAGTTGTTATTCACAATCGAGCTCATAGTATATTTACAGTTAAGGAGTTGGTTCGTCCACCAAGTGGTCGTCCTGTAGGGACATTCAAGGTAGACCTCGACAAAAGATGGTGCGATTGTGGTGAATTTCAAACATTACATTATCCATGTTCACATGTCATTGCCGCTTGTTCGTTTATTCACCGTGACTACATGATGTATGTGTCTTCTAAGTATACATTACAATGTATCTTTGACGTTTATAAAGAAGAGTTCCCAGCAATTCCTCTTCAATCATATTGGCCAGAATACAATGGAATAGAGTTGTGCCACAATCCAGCCATGAGAAGAGATCCAAAAGGTCGTCCATAGTCTACTCGTATTCATACTGAAATGGATCAACGAGAGAAAAACACACACCCAAGAGATGTGGTTTGTGTCGGAACGAGGGACATAACAAGAATAAATGCCCTTATCGTACTGATGCTCCTAATAGAAATTAGTTCATTGTAATAAAATTAGTTAATTTGGTATTTGTATGTTTAATTATAATATTAAATTAAATATTGTTATTTTATGGAGTCCATTTAATTAATTTTTTTTAATAATTATACAATATAAAATTAACATTGTATTTATTTATTGAATTAAAATATTAATTACTTAATTAAATAATAAAGGAAACTTAAATTAATTATTAATTAAATTAAACTAATTAATTAAATTAAATAATAATTAATTCAATTAATAATAAATGAAACTTAAATTAATTATTTAATTAAAATAATAATTATTGATTAATAAAATATATATTAATTATTAAGAAAGATGTTAACGAAAAATAATGTGTTGCATTATTTCGCAGTGGGTGAACGTGGCTTTATTAATTGATCAAATTCCCTATATATGTACCTATTAAATAGTACTACTAATAAAAATAATTTTATAAATGATAAAATAAATTTAATAATTAAAAATAACAAAATTTAAAAAAAAATTCATGTTGAGAAATCGGTACTCACCAAACCGATTTCCCTTCTTACTTTAAAATATATATATATATATATATATATATATATATATATATATATATATATATATATATATATATATATATTAGGTGAGAAATTGTAGGAGGAAGAACCGACTTCTAAGAGAGAAAAATTCAAACTTTAAAAACAGTGGTATTTTGATACATAATTTAAAAATAGTGGTATTTTAGTATTTAATTTTTATTTTAATGGTATAATAATAAAAAAGCCGTCCTCCTAGCCATATGTACCTAACCATATTGAAGGTTAATTGTCATTGGGTGCCTTCTAGGGTTAGTTATGGCAAAAGTACTAGTTTGGGGGCAAAAGTACTAGTTTGGGAACTGTAAGGAACAAAAGGTACCTGTTGTATACGACTCCACTACGCCGTAGAAGTCCATGCCATTGACTCGCTTCATCTTCAGCTCGTTGGCTTGTTAAACCTTGTTATGAATCGTAGGTTTAACAATGTAAGCAAGCTCCTAAGAGACTTGATAAATAATGTCATGTATCCCCATGTCAGTTTGTTGCCTAATGAAAGACGTAATCATAACCATTTGTTGCTCAACCCCTTTATCTCTAGCAACATTAGAAATGGGTACAACTATAGTGATTCCCAATGTTTGTAGAGGATCATCAAACCTATGTTAGCTTGACTTTGTCAATGTTGAAATTCATGGTTGTTCCATGCTGCTAATAATTTTACCAGAACGCACGTGCATTCGCCAAAGATAATCGTGTCTTGGCAAAGTGAACTTATGAGCTAACATAGTGTCCCATCGAGTGTGTCAAATTTGTTGTTCGGAAAAAATTTAGTCGAGGAAATGGGTAACTGCTATCAACGTTTTGATTCCTTTTGCTTCAAACAACTATGTTGATGAAGGAACTTTATCCTAAGCCATGAGTTTCTTAACCACTCTAAAGATTGTTAAGTATGGTGTGGATTTTTCAAACTACTTATCTAAGACATGCATAAAGTAAAGTAAATTGATAAAGATAAAGATAGCGTAAAAAGCTTGTTTGATTGATTGTGTGTCCCAAAATATTACAAGTATGTGTATTTATAGGCAAAACTAATCATATTGACCATAAATCATTGCTTATATACATGTAATCGTGCTTGGCTAATTACGTGAGTAATGCGTGAGTACTCACATTTGAGGGAGTTCGTGATGCCCCACGATCTGCTCATTTCCCTATTTCTTCAATATGTCACATTGGCAATATTAGTGCTCCCCTACTACTATATTTTTATGTTGATCGTTAGTGATGTTAAAAATGTGAAATGTGAGTGTAAATGTTGAATTATCAAATTGTAGTGAGCTTTGACTCAATCTTGGACCCGTATGCACGGATTCTATGATCTAGTATGAATGCCTTATGAGGTATATATATATATATATATGCACGGGTTTAATGATCTAGTATAAATGTCTTATGAGATTTATAGATATTCTGAATTTTTAAACAAATGGATTATTGGAATCAAATACCAATAGTTTGCTAGTAGTCATTTAGACACAATTTCACCTCAATCTATTACATCAGATTTAATCAAGTACAATATATGGGCCAACATCTAGTTGTAATACATTGTATTATCAATGGAGACAGGAGTTATTATTGACATAAGGAAAGGATAAAATACAATATAAGAAGCAAACTAGTAAAGCTTACCGTTATGAGAGATTAATAGATTATTCATTCAATTAAAGACTAACTCTAAAATATTCAACACCAAACTAAAATTGCATCACAAAGATAAACGTGACACAAAACCTTTGGTTCTTAATATACTAGATGACGTAAAACTAGATAAAGGTATTAACAGGTTCTATATGTTCAAGTATCATATCAACATTAAGTAGTGAATGCTATATCAACACAAACATTCATTGGTTTGAATCTTCATATTTTATCTTGCCTCAAAAATTGTAACTGACATCTGATTTGAATTGTAAGATGGAGATATTGCTTCAGGTAAGTCTTTTCCGGTATAAAATGCTGGACTTTTTGGTTGAGACAATATTTTCTCACCATTCAGCATAAGAATTGCAGAAGACATGTCTGGCCGATCATCTGGTTTTTCTTGTACACACAACAACCCCACGTGTATATATCGTAAGATTTCAGAAGATGTCACTGTTTCAAGTAATTGTGCATCAACCAGTTCCAGTGGTATGTGTTCAATCCAGAGTCTCCAAGCCTAAAACAATGAAAATGAGTAGTCACTTATTTTGAAATCTATTCTGATTTGACATAGTTTAAATAGGTAAAATTTAAATTACTTGTACTTACATGTCCAACAAGATTGAGGGAGTGTTCTGGGTCATAAAATCCTGTAATCTTATTCCCACTGATTATCTCTAGTACAATCACGCCAAAACTAAACACATCTGATTTCATTGAGTAGCGACCATGCACAACATACTCTGGAGGCATGTAGCCACTGAAAGTGTTAATTGTAGAGGGATAAGTAAGAAAACAAAACAATTGTAGATAAACTATTTACCAAGAACAAAAAGAAGGTAACATACTATGTTCCAACAAGTTTTCTTGTTTTGGCTTCAACTTGATCTCCCCCAAATGTCCGAGCAAGGCCAAAGTCTGAGATTTTTGGATTCATTTGCCCATCTAGTAGGATATTGCTTGACTTTAAATCTCTATGAATAATTCTAAGTCTGGAATCTTGATGAAGATAAAGTAGTCCCCTAGCAATGCCGTCAATGATATGCGAACGCTGCGACCAGGTCAAGAGTTTGCTTCTAGATTCATCTGATTTATTTCACTTATATGTTTAGCTTACACTTGCTTTAAAGATAATAATATAAAGATGTTTTAGTGCAAAGTGAATCATCAAAGGCACAAACCAAAGATGAAGTAGTCTAAGCTCCTATTCGGCATGTATTCATAGATCAACAACTTTTCCTCTTTATGAATACAACAACCAAGAAGCTTCACAAGATTACGGTGCTGAAGTTTTACAATCAACAAAACTTCGTTTTTAAATTCCTCCAACCCTTGTTCAGACAGCTTTGAGTTCCGTTTTATGGCTACCTCTTTCCCATCTATCAGTGTACCCTAAAAATAAGCATTTGGACTATTTAATCAATGATTTTTCACAAAATTAAGATGTTCATTGAATGTATATGGTTATATTACCTTATATACTGGTCCAAATCCACCTTCTCCCAGTTTATTTCTGCTACAAAAATTATTAGTTGCTTTAACAATCATTGAAAAATCAAATATTGGCATATCCGAGTCTTCTTTCTTCAATCTAAAATATTTTTGCCTCAGTTGAAATAATTGTCCAAGATTATATACTCTTGGTTCCACTGAAATGATCAAGATGACAACATCAAGATGTTATTAATTACTATTACAAACACAAGTCTCCATAATTTCTCTTTGTCTCTATTTTTGGCAAACTAAAAAATTAGAATATGTACCAGATCAATTTTTAAACTTATAATCAGTTCATTTAAGAATTATCATTTATCATGCATATGATTAATATGGATGAAAGCATATTGGCATATTACCTCGCTTTATAAGTATGATTATGCAGGCACATGTGAGGAATCCAGAAATTGTCACGCCAAAAGTGATTTGTATTATGTGCTTCTTCTTGCTTCCTTTGCCATTAACACTAACATCATCTGACAGATGCAATGCACAATTAAGTAATCATCAACTAGTTATTAATATATAACTATTCAATTCAATTGAGAAAAGTATATAACTAGTTTCATAGAGCTAAGTTACAGCATTTAACTTGGCCCTTTTTATAAGAATGACAAAGGAAGTAACTTAGAAAAAAGCAGTGGAACAGTTTCAACAGTTAATGATAACAAGCATCACCAATAATTTTTATGAAAATTGCTAGCAAAATATGAAGAATCAAAAATTTGATGAAGAAAAATTGTACCTAGATCTGAAGAAGGGACTCTGATATAAAGATCTTGTCCCCATTGAGAGAACATTCTCATGTCAACCAGATCACCAAACCAAAGCAAACAACCACTTCCACCATTTCGGATATCGACATTTGCATAAGCCTTACACGAACAATTTTTCATACACCCTCTTCGACATTCCACAAGACTCATACTCATATTATACCACGATGAAGAAGTATCAGGCAATTTAATATCATTGTACTTCAAGAATCCATCTTTGTAACTATTTTCGCAATTAGATTTATTCTTCGAAACACAACCATTAGACCAATATGATATATTCCATTGATCAGGAAACTTAGGAACATAACCTTTCAAACATTCACATTTAGGAACATTTCCATTCATACTGCAAACAGAATTAGCACCACACATAGCATAACTATCACACGAATCTTCCATGCCAGTTTCAATTACTACCCTATCGCTTGTTTCGCTTGTCCAAGCTAAAGCGCGCAAATTTCCCGAAGGAGAGAGTTTATATATCGACACAACAGAGCTATCAACAACTTCATACCGATGATACACTTCTTTATCATTTTGAACAAATTCAAACTTTTGCGTTTGTTTCAATGGTTGAGTTGGATATCCAGTAAAACCGAGTCCATTCCATGATCCTATTCGCAATCTTATCACAGATTCCTTTTTCAAAACTATTTGAGGATACCCTCTGATATCAATACTAACAGAATAATCACCCTTTGCTGGATCGTCTTCACTTTTCCAAGACGATTCGAATCGGTTCAGTCCTGTTACTAAGTTCCATCCAAGTTTCATTCCAGGTAATAACGTATCACATGGATAATCAAAACTCTGCCACAAAATATTCTTCTCCCCATTTTTCAGCACAAGATTTCCAGTGTCCAATAGCTGTGCAGTTATTGAATTTTTGGCTTCTTTGGTTGTTGTGTTAGAGGACCAAATGCTATTCTTTGTGTCATTGAGAATCACAAGAACACCATTTTCATTAAGTTTTAAAACTCCAGAATTTTTGGGGAGGGGTGTTTCTCTATTAGCTACCCATACGATTGTTAAAGGGGTTAAATTTTTGTACCACATACCTAAATAACGAGCTTTTGAATTTCCAGGGGTGAAGAAACCGAGTTCAAAGGTTCCATTTGACGAAACCAAAGTCTGGCCATCAAGGATAAACTGATTCAAAGATAAAGTATCTCGTGCAATACATGTTGTTCTAATGTGGGAAGATAAAAACAATAGAATTATTAACTCTATGATGATATTTCTATCAATCATTTTATTTGACTGTAAACAGGAATATGAGTTTATGACAATAGGATAATGCTGATGGTTCTTTTGGGAACCAAAGAGTTCATGATGGTTTCGTTCACTATTTGTATTTTGGTTGAAGAAAATGTGTTCACCGCCATACTAAATAATTAAAAATTTAATATTGATTTTTTATTTATGAGGTCGACGAAGTTGTCACCAATTGACTTTAAACTTTGATTAGAAGTAGCTAGACTTTGAGTAATTAACTTAAGTGTGTTTACATTTAAAATATATAAATTCAAATCAATTTTAGAAGTAAAACTAATTTTATTTAGCAGTATTTAAATATATTAAAATAAAATTTTAATGATAGTTTTGATCCTCGTAAAATCAAATAATTTTGATTCATTTTTCATAAATTTTTTTATCTTTAAACGAGACGTTAAATATTATAAACAATTCACACACACAACTGTGATATTTAAGATTCAAACTAGAGACAGAAATTCTAATTTAACGATTTTACTATTTATTAATTGAGTAAATATTTGAGATGTATTAATTAATTAAAAAATATTAATTTAATATATTTTAAATTACGTGACATATAATATAATGACGTAGAATTATTAATTATTTATATGTCAATCTCTTGTCACAAATATAACCAAAAGTTAAAATATATTTGGCTAAATTATAGGTCAAATACATCTTGACTTTTACTTATATTTGTGTCGAGAGTATTAATTAAATTACAAAAATAAAG
>JBBPBR010000007.1:24879564-24908311 GCA_037974775.1 Cicer pinnatifidum | reverse complement strand
TTTTTATTAATCATTCAACATATGCCATATTATTCTAAATATATTACATCATTATTTTTTAGTTAAAAATTTTAAATAATAAATTAAAATTATTGAATTTTAGAATAAAAGATCAATATTACTAATTGATAAAAATAAAAACTACACTCATAAACCTAAATTTAATTTTACACCTCAATAAAGCCGACTCCCAAAACAGAATCATCCTGTAAATATTTTTGTAGCCACTAACATGCAAATTATCAACTATTTATTAAATATATATTTTATTAATCAATAAAATACATGACATTAATTATCTACTTTATGATGCCTTAACCACTAAACTGTTCCTTTTATATCCCTAAGATTCAATGCAGCATACTTAATATATATACTTAATATATATTTTAAGTTTTTTAAGGATATAAAAGAAAAATAATGTTAAATTGTATATTAATTTCTAAAATGACTAAAAATTCAGAACACAATTAAAATATTAAAAAGACAAAAAATAAAGTATGTTAAATGGTAAATCTTTGTATTTTAATAGTCAAGGAGGTATAGATAATATTAATTTCTTATTTATTTTAAAAAAATTATTGTTTACTGTAAATATACTGAACGGTGTGTTGTGGGTACATGTAATTGTATGTTCCATCACATTTTTTGACAAAATATCGTTAATTGCGATTGAATTATTGGCATCAATTATAGAGACTAAAGAAATTCGATTGGTCAGAATTAACAGCCGCGGGTCTTTTCTTTATTATTTGGTAGGACTTTTTCAATTGGACATTTCAAAGGCAAACATGAAAATCGTTTCCTGAAACAAAATGAAGTCAACATTCAAAAAGAGTTTACTACTCGTTTAAAAACTAAACAACCATAGGAAAATAGTCGATCTTCCCATATCCGTTGCGTAATCTTCCCATATTCATTGCATAATCATCCCAGTTAACAATGATAATCTATAATTAACATGGAAGAGAAAGGGACAAGAAAATGAACCATTGGCTAAGGTTTTACAAACAAATAAACCAAACTTGAATGTAATAGGATTAATATATATATATATATATATATATATATATATATATATATATATATATATATATATGAGAATAAAAAAGTCTAAAATACCCTTACTAATATATAATAATATTATCTAATATCTCCCCTCAAACTCACGATGCATTAACATGAAACATCGAGAGTTTGTCAACTAAAAAACGAAAACGTTTAATGGAATGCATCTTTGTGAACAAATCAGTAATATGTAAGGAAGAGGAGACAAATGGTAGCGTAATGGTTCCATGCTGAAGATGATGACGAGTAAGAAGACAATCAATCTCAATGTGTTCGGTACGTTCATGAAAGACCGAGTTATGAGCAATTTGAATAGCACTTTTGTTATCGTAGTGCATTGGAGTTGGTTCAGAAAGAGAGATACCCTATCATATAGAAGCCAACACAACCAAATTATTTCAGCAGTAGTTGATGTCATAGCATGATACTCAGCTTCTGTAGAAGAGCCAGAGACAATGTCTTGTTTCTTACTCTTACAAAAAATAAGAGAGTCTTCAAGAAAGATACATAATCATATGGTGGACTTGTGATCTGTGGTGTCACTAGCCTAATCAACATCAGAATAAGCACGTAACTCCAATGAAGGCAACGAGGAAAATAGAAGGCTCTGAAATTGAGTTCCTCGTAGATAACGAAGAATACGAAGAACAACTTCCCAATGTATTGAAGTGGGAAAGACAACAAACTGATTGACAATATGAACAACATAAGAAATAACATGTCTAGTATTTATAAGATACACCAAGCTTTCAACCAAAGTACGATACAAAGTGGGATATGGTAAATGAACACAATTTGAGGGAGCATATTTCACATTCAACTCAAGAGGAGTATCTGCTTCTCTATTATAAAAAACACGAGTCTGTTCAAGAATGTTGACAATGTACTTGAATTGAGAAAGAAGGTAGCCTTTAGGAGAACTTCAATCCCTAAGAAATAGGGAAGAGTTCCCAAGTCTTTTTTATCTCAAACTGCTTGACTAACTGCAATTTCAACTCATTGATTCCACTAACATCATCACCTGTAATAATCATATCATCAACATACAGAGAAAGCATAATGCGACCATAAGTGGTAGACCTTATCAATAGTGTAGAATCATGTTCACTAGAGCAGAAACTAAGAGAAGTGATCACAATAGAGAATTTCTCAAACCAAGCTCGAGGAGGCTGTTTAAGACCGTAAAGAGCCTTTTTTAACTTACACACTTCCCCCTGATTATGAGAAACCCCCTGTGAAGGGACCATATAGACTTCTTCATGAAGCTCACCATTTAACAACACATTTTTGACATCCATTTGAGAAATATGTCATTGACGAAATATGCAACTTCATTAACAATACATATAGTGCTCATCTTGGCTACAAGAGCAAATTTTTCTTCATAATCCATACCATATTGTTGAGAGAATCCCTTAGCAACAAGATGTGCTTTATAGCGCTCAACCGAACCATCAGACTTAGTTTTAATCTTGTATACTCAACGAGACCTAATAGTATGCTTTCCAAAAGGAAAAGCTATTAATTCCCAAGTATCTATTTTGTACAAAGCATAGAGTTCTTTTGTCATAGCCTGCTGCCAAAAAGGATCAAGAATAACCTCATTATAGGAAAAAAGGCTCAAACAAACTGTGAATAGAGGTTAAGAAAGAAGAAAATGAAGTTGAGTAAGTGGAATAGACAAAATCAAGTAATTGAGTAGACTTACGGTGACAAGTGGGATAGTGAGGAGGCGAAGACGGAGGATCAACAATCGCAAGAGGTGGTTGGACAACCGAGGGGACAAGGGGGATGTCATCATGAGGAGTAGTAGTATTTGTTCTACAATTCTGAACATTACAATCACTAGAAGCATTATCATTAGAACCAAACGAATCAATATCGGTTAGTTCTGAACTCTTAATTTGAGAATCAGAGGAAAAAAAAAAGTAAAAAGGGACGTGCTCAAGAAAAACAATATTGAGAGAAACATATAGTTTTCTTGCACGAGGATCATAACAAAGATAACCCTATTGACCCTCCCTATAACCAAGAAAAACACACATGGAAGACCGATAAGACAACTTAATGCGCTCTACTTGTGGACGAAGAACAAAATAAGTAGAACCAAAAACTTTCAAAAAATAGTAATCAATGATATAAGCATACAATTTTTCAAATGGAGACAAATCTAATATAACAGACGATAGAGTTCTATTAATAGCATGAACAACAATAAGAACTATTTCCCCCAAAACTCACTGGGAACCGAAACATACAACAAAAAACAACGAGCAATCTCAATAATATGACGATGTTTCCTTTCAACAACTCCATTTTATTGGGGAGTATCAGTACAAGATGTCTGGTGGAGGGTGCTGATAGCGTTTCAGCAAGTGTACTGAATCATTACAAGTGTACCGAGTGTTGAAGTCAAAGATTGTGTTTTACTATCGAATCATATTTAATTACTAAAATTGAACAAAAAATTTCAAAATTCATTGAAATAATATTTAAAATTAACAATAGTAATAAAATTGATCCTTTATAATA
The DNA here is from genome assembly GCA_037974775.1 of Cicer pinnatifidum. Lineage (NCBI taxonomy): Eukaryota > Viridiplantae > Streptophyta > Magnoliopsida > Fabales > Fabaceae > Cicer > Cicer pinnatifidum. Next base: position 24,904,711 of record JBBPBR010000007.1, on the reverse strand, counting down.
AGAAAAATGTCATGGATGGGTTTCACTTCGAATCCAACCTTGTGTCTAATTTGATCCTAGTTACTGAATTCCTTTATTGAATTATTACCGAATTCTCTTTATTATTCTTGCCCTAATGTCTTAGTGACAAAACCTTTAATTCCAAAGTAACCCCTAATTCCTTAGTAGATTTAAAATTAGAATTAAGCATTACCATACAAGAATTCTCTTGTTAAACTATTGCCTTTGCAACTAATTTAATTGGTTTCATGACCTGTATGTATCCCTAGACTACAAATTTATGAATTTATCATCTCAAGCATTCGTAAAGTCCACTTTCGTTTCAAAATACGAATCGTAGAACATTTTAATGTTGATCAAGCAATAAAAAGCATTAAGCACAGAGATGAGAAAAATAATTCTATAAACTCATTCATATAACTAGAAATCAAATCATAAAAATAAGGGTTTCATCTTTTTACACTCATCCCTAACAAATATGGTTTAGTTACTCATGACAGAGATAGAAAAGATAGAGATTAGAGACGAATTACAAGAAATATTCATGAATGATTCTTGATAAAATTGCTCCAATGGTGTTAGAAACGGTCGTCTTTGAGTTTCTATGCTAGGGCACAAGTCTCTCAACTTGCCAATAGTCAAAAAGATCTCTAAACAGTGAAAAAACGTGTTTTTAAACATTCAGCCTCGTGTCACACGCCCCATGCGCAGAATTTACGCTTTTCAGGCACAAGTAGACATATCCAAGATGGCCGAAATGAGCCCCTGGCGCAGGTCTTTGCGCTTCAGACACACATCATGTGTTGTCTGACTTATACTTCATATTTCTCCTCTTTTGATCCTGTGTTTGGTTCCAGTGTCTTCATGAAAGTTGTAGCTATGGATTTTAGCTTTCATTTGAACTTGGTTTTAATCCAATTGGAAACCTACAACTCTAAATATGGCTGAAATACTCAATATCAGTCATGTTGATTTCTCACCAAAATTTAGCACTACACTAAAACAAAGAAACAACACAAAACTACAAAAAAAAAATCACTACTTAATTAAGGAAATAAGATCATAAACATTGCATTAAATCAAAGAACTAAAATAAAAAAATCCATAAAATAAGTACTTATATTAACTAAAGAATAAAAGATAAATAAGACTAAAAACAATGAAAAATATTAATATGATGAAGAGTCATCAGGTGCCATCATAAGCATGTAATTCAGAGAATTTATTAGAGATATATTCACCATCTAAATCACAATGAAAACACTTTATAACAACATTATGTTGAGTTTTAACCATAGCACGAAACATATGGTAAATGTCAAAAAATTCAGATAGATTTTTCATAAGATAAACCCAACAATAACGAGTGTAATCATCAATAAACAAAACATAATATCTAGATGCCCCTTTGGTGAGAACCGGCGATGAACCCCAAACATCAGAGTGAACAAAATCAAAAGGCGCATATGAAACGAAAACACTTCTATTAAATGGTAAAATTGGAAAGTTAGCAAGTTTACAACCACAACAATCTGAAATGTCACTAGTTTGTAACTTTTCTAAAGCTCCAGTAGAAGCCAAATATTTTAATCTAGAAGCAGAGACATGTCCAAGGCGAGAATTCCATAAATAAAAACTAGAAGACAAAGAATTCAAGCGAAAACTAGATAATAAGTCAGCATTAGTTGTTGTGGCTGCAATATATGGGACTCGCAGGTCATCCAAAACATAAAGTGGAAGAAAATATAACTTAATAACCAAAATCACATATTTGACTAACATAAGCAAGACTCAAAGTAAGATTAGGAATGTAATAAACATCAGAAATAGACAAGTTAGGAGTGGAGACAGAACCAATGCCTACTAGTGGCATAAGAGTGCCATCAACAGTCATAACCGATACAGACGAGGTAGGATTCACAAACACAAAAGATTTATTATCATTTGTCATATGGTGAGATGCTCTAGAATCAAGAATCCTTATGGAAGAAGATATACCTGACATACTAGAAGAGTTCAAACCTTTAGAATAGGTGGCAGACATGTCATGTGATTGAGTGGCAAGAAGTTTTTGAAGCTATTCTGCCATATCAGATATTTGAGAAGCAGTCTCAGATGAGTATACAAAATCAGAACTAGAGCCAATGGTAGGAGGAGCAGAAGCAACAACATTGGACGATAACCCCCCTAAAATTCATTTTATGTGCTCTCCCCAATTTTAGACAATTTGTTTTCCAATGACCTTTTTCTTTGCAAAATGCACATTCATCATTACCAAGCCCAATCCTCCCTTGAGATTTTCCTTTTTGAACAGGAGCAACAAAAATAGATGGAGGAGTTGAGAGAATTCCCTTATCTAACAAACCAAAATGAGTCTTAAGTATGATTTCTTCTTCCAATAATTCACTAACTACTGACTCAATATTAGAAAGAGGTGAAATGCAAAATACCCCCACGAAGGCCCTCAAAATCATCACGAAGAGTCATCAAAAATCAAAATAGACGTTGTTCCTCTCTTTAATCAATGTATGCTTTGACATCTTTCAAGTCGGGTGATTCTATAAGAGCCAATTGATCCCACAATTAGTCATTGGCGAATAGAATTCCAGAATGGTCATATTGTTATGCTTAAGGGTTTTAATATCACTTTTCAACAGATAAAGTTAGACTGAACATACAAACGTTTCAAGTGATCCCAAATCTCTTTAGAGTATCATATTTTGCTAGTTGCACTCATATAGACAACTCGACATAATTATTAATCCAAGTAATAATTTTTGAATTACTAACATTCCATGTTTTCAAATCTTTTGCATATTTAGTTTTATCTATTTTATCTGTAGACTTAACAGAAGTTCCACCGACAAAACTCCACATATCTTTTCGAATCAAATTTTTTTCATCACATAACTCCAATAAGAGTAATTTTATCCATTGAGGTGAACACTAACAACTTGAAAAGAATCAGGCTTAGCACCAGTCATGACAAATAATGACAACAAAATACGACACACACAATCACTAAGACAAAATAAATTAGGGATAACCTATCAATAGCAGAGTCAGTAAATAACCAAACAAAATCACTATAGAAATAGAAGAACAGAACCACACCGAAAGCAGAAAAGAAGAATCACGCCGGAGACAGCAGAGCATAATCGCGCCAGAAATCAAGAGGCAAAATCAGGTCGAAAATAGAGGAAGGAAATTTGTATCGGCCGCAAAGTGGGTCGGAAACGGAGGAAGAAAATTGGTACCAGTCGCACAAGCTGTTGACCACTTTACAGTAGATCCCAAAATCAACCAAAGCTCTTTGATACCATATTAACAATGATAATCTAACATAAAAATAGAAGAGAAAAGGATAAGAGAAGGAACCCTTGAATATGGTTTCATAAAAAAATAAACCAAGCTTGAATATAATAGGATTACAATATATATATATACAAGAGAATAAAAAAAGTCTAAAATACTCTTACTAATATATAATAATACTATGTAATAATCCCATCTCAAAAAGTCACTTGCAAATAGGAGGTGTACCAATTTAACCATGAACTTCAACAACCATTATGTTGCCTTGTCATTACTTAATCTTAAGAGTATGTATTACTATGATTCTATAGATGTTTAAAATTAGAATCTACTTATTCACTTCAGTTTTATTTTTTTATAACTAACCTAAGCGGAAATGAATTTGAAGTAAGAGTACAAAAAGAGGAAGGATATGTTTTCTTTACAAATGAGTGGTTATGCTTGAATGATTTTTATGCTCTAAAGTTTGGTTATTGGATTTCATTCTGCCATACAACACCTCAAACTTAAGTCATTGCAAGGGTCATGGATAGGTTTGGGAAAGACATCAAACCTCGTACGAGAAATCCTCCCATGAAGTTCCATTTGAATCATGCTATTGTAAATTACAATCTTAATAATGTATTGACGGAAAATGGTGATGGTGCGACGAGGCACGTATTTTCAATGACTTTTTATCATGAATATGTTAAGACTTTGACTATTGAAGATATTAAATCTAGTGTATTGTTATTGTTATGTATTATTTTATATAATAAAATCATTTTTTATAAATGCCTAAATATAAATATTTGATGATTGTCGCAATCATTTTGTCTATAACAGAAGTTGAAGTGGGTTGCATTTTGTAGTGCAGTCTTTAAAAAGAGAGATACTGGATTTGTGCTAATGGATCAGTGGTCGAACATTTGGAAGTGTGATGAGGACATAGAATGCATAACTAAGGAAGAAAGTCTAGAGGATATTCAAGGTCTTGGAACCCCAATGACAAGAGCAAGGTCAAAGAAGGCGAAGGAGGTTCTAAATAACTTGATAGCCACTTTATTTGAAGCAAGTACAACTCATGAAGAATTGAAGCCCAAGATAGTCAATGGCTTAACCCAAATTGAAGAAGTTAAGGAATGAAGGCGGCATTTATGTGTTATCAAATTTTAATATTAGTTTTAATTAAAGTAATAGACTAAATTAATAAGAAATTTGGGTGTAACTGTAAAAATTTCAGTTGGGCCAAACCTGTATAAAAGGCAAACCCGTATTTTTCTTAAGGCATATTTTGAATATTGTTTTTGTGAGGTTTTGCTCTCTAGAGTTCTTGAAAGAATTCATCTAGAACTTATCAAGGTTGTTATTCCTTATGGCGTTCTTCTTGGTTTATCAATCCTTGGATTGTGGCACCATTTTGTTCTTGGTTTCTTTGCTGAATAATAATATTGAGTTTCCTTTAAATCAAACCCTAATATCACAATTCTTCCAATTTTCGTGATCAGTAACCTGCATTCATATCTTGAGTTCTACATACTAGTTTTCGGAGATTCAAAAGCCTAACTTGTGTTTCGAAATGTCATCTTTCACCTCATTTTGGAATCGGCCGAATCGGAGTTCCGCAGCGCCGTCTATCGCATTATGCAGCTATACGCGATTTTCACTCAAATTTGTAAGTTTCTGACAGCGTTTCAGCAAGTGTACTGAATCGTTGCAAATAATAATAAAACGGTAGTAATGAGTGTAGAACTCAAGGATTGTGTTTTACTATTGAATTATATTTAATTAATGCAATTGAACAAAAGGTTCCCAAGTTGATTGAAATAATATTTGAAATTAACAACAGTAATAAAATTGATCTTTTATAATGAGAAAAATGTCAGGGATGAGTTTCACTTCGAATCCAACCTTGGTGTCTAATTTGATCCTAGTTACTGAATTCCTTTATTGAATTATTACCGAATTCTCTTTATTAATCTTGCCCTAATGTCTTAGTGACAGAACCTTTAATTCCAAAGTAACCCCTAATTCCTTAATAGATTTAAGATTAGAATTAAGCATTACCGTATAAAAATTCTCTTGTAAACTATTGCTTTGCAAATAATTTTATTGGTTTCATGACCTGCATCTATCCCTAGACTACAAATTCATGAATTTCTCATCTCAAGCATTCGTAAAGTCCACTTCCGTTTCAAAATAAAAATCGTAGAACATTTTAATGTTGATCAAGTAATAAAAAGCATTAAGCACAGAGATGAGAAAAATAATTCAATTAACTCATTCATATAACTAGAAATCAAATTAGAAAAATAAGGGTTTCATCTGGTTACACTCATCCCTAACAAATAGGGTTTAGTTACTCATGACAGAGCTACAAAAGATAGGGACTAGAGAAGAGTTACAAGAAGGATTCATGAATGATTCTTGATAAAACTGCTCCAATGATGTTAGAAACGGCCGTCTTTGAGTTTCTATGCTAGGGCACAAGTCTCCCCACTTCCCAAGAGTCAAAAAGATCCCTAAACAGTAAAAATTTGCGTTTTTATAAATGCTAATGCGCGTCGCGCGCCCCAGGCACAGGATTTGCGCTCCAGGCGCGCCTGGACAGTGTTGAAAGGCTGGAAATACGCCCCAGGCACAGAATTTGCGCTTCAGGCGCGTCCTGGCAGTGGCAAAATGTTGGAAATGCGCCTCAAGTGCGGATGACGCGCTTCAAGCGCACAGCATCTGTTGTCTGACGTATTTTGCATTTTACTTCTCTTTAGAGTCTGAATTTAGTTCTAGTGTCTTCATGAAAGTTGTAGCTATGGATCATAGCTTTCATTTGCACTTGGTTTGACTCTAATTGGACATCTACAACTCTCGATATGACTGCATTACTCCACATAGGTCATGTTGATTTCTCACCAATATTCAGCACTGCACTAAAACAAAGTAACAACGCAAAACTACGAAAAATCTCTACTTAATTAAGCAAATAAGAATATAAACATTTAATTAAATCAAATAACTAAAATCAACAAAATATATCAAATAACTCATTAAATTAACTAATGATTAAAGATAAATAAGACTAAAATCAATAAAAATTATGCATATGATGAAGAGTCGTTAGTTTCCGACCTAGAACGATCCTTAAAGTAAATCATGACTATTAGGATCATATCATTTGGTATCAGAGCTTGTCTCTAGGTTTGGAATTGAGGAAAATTTTGTTTTTGCATTTTTTTTTCTTGTGAAACCTAAATTGTTGGTTGTGTTGTTTTGTTGAATTGTTGTTCTAAGTTAATTGGTGTGTTGCTGCTACTTGAAAAAAAATACAAAAAAAAAAAATACAAAAAAAAAATGAATACAAGAAAAAAAAAAGAATACAAAAAAAAAGAAGATAGTATTGTTAAAAGTAGTGCACACTATCTGTTTGACAAAATTCCTCAGATTAATTTTCCAATCATATTACTACTGCTTTGTGTTACTCTAAATTCTTCATACTGATTTTTGGTTCAAAATATTAAAGTTCTTGTTGATTCAATTAAGAACTTGAAGAGAGCAAGTGAGTGGAAAAAGGCAAGAGAGATTCATTATATATAAAAAAAAAAAAGCCAAATTGAGTGAAACACGAGTGACAAATTTTAGAGTGTAAACACGTGAGCTGTGTGGTGAGGTCCTTTATTTTTTTCACTTTACTTGTTTTCTTTTGTTTGTTTAAAGTATGACAGGAATAGGTGGTGATGATAGCCCTCCTCCAGGTGTAAACAACAGATTGTTAGTGGAGGCTATAACTGCTCAAATGCAAAGAATGTTGAGGGAACATACTTAAGATTTACATGCTAGAATTGAACAGTTAGAAAATCAAGAAAATCATGGTGATGACGGAGGTAGGAGGAGGAGAAGAGAAACTGAAGGTGGTGGTAGAGGAGATAGAATAGAGGGAGTGAAGCTTAAAATACCATCTTTTCAAGGAAAAAGGGATCCAGAGGCCTACCTTGAGTGGGAGATGAAAATTGAACAACTCTTTTCATGCAATAATTACACAGAAGAGAAGAAGGTAAGGGTGGCAGCCATGGAATTTACTGATTATGCACTTATTTGGTGGGACTAATTACAAAAAGAAAGAGTGAGGTGTGAAGAACCAATGGTGGATACTTGGGTGGAGATTAAGAGGTTAATGCGGAAGAGATTTGTTCCTTCTTACTATCATAGACACCTTCACAATAAGCTTCAAAGGCTCACACAAGGTAGCAAAAGTGTGGACGATTATTATAAGGAGATGGAGGTGTGCTTAATTAGAGCAAATATTAGTGAAGATAGAGAAGCTTGTATGGCATGTTTCTTATAGGGGCTGAATAGTGATATAAGTGATGTTGTGGAATTACAAAATCATGTGGAGTTGGAGGACTTAGTACATCAAGCTACTAAGGTAGAACAACAACTGAAAAGAAAAGGTGTCAGAAAGAATTCTTCTAACTTTAACTCCTATAGTTGGAAGTATAGAAATAAGAAGGAGGGAAGTACTTCATCAAACACATCCATGGTTGCACCTCAGAGAATTCAAAATAAATCCAATGATGCTCATAAGAAAACAAAAAGTAGTGAAATTAAATGTTTTAAATGCTTGGGAAGAGGTCACATAGCTTCTGAATGTCCAACTAAGAAGACCATGTTGCTTAAGGAGAATGGAGATATTTCTAGCGGGTCATCTTCTGAATATGCTACATCTAGTGATGAAGAGAATGAGGAAGAAGTTGCTAAGGGAGGAGACTTGTTTATGGTTAGAAGAATATTGGGCAACCAATCAATAGACTTGGATGAAACACAAAGGAAGAATATTTTTCATACTCGATGTCTCATCCAAGGTAAGTTATGTTTTTTAATTATAGATGGAGGAAGCTGCACTAATGTTGCAAGTGCAAGAATGGTAGCAAAAATGAACCTAGTGACTAAACCTCATCCAGAACCATACAAACTTCAATGGCTTAGTGAGGAAGGCGAGAAAATTGTGAGTGAGCAGGTGGAAGTGAATTTTTCTATTGGGAAGTATGAGGATACAATTATATGTGATGTAGTTCCGATGGAGGCTTGTCATTTACTTCTTGGAAGGCCATGGCAATATGATAAGAAAAGTAACCATGATGGTTATACAAATAAGTTCTCTTTTTATACATAAAGAACGCAAAATTACTCTTGCTCCTTTGTCTCCAAGAGAGGTTGGTGAGGATGAATCCAAAATGAGAGAGAAAAGAAAAAAAGAGAGAAAAGAAAAAGAAAGTGAAAAGAAAGAGAGAAAAGAAAAAAAGAGTCAAAAGAAAGAGGGAAAAGAAAAAGAGAATGAAAAGAAAGAGAGAAAAGTACAAAATTTGTTCATAAAAGAAAAAGAGGTTAAAAAGGCTATGCAATTAAAAAAGCCATTGCTATTGCTTTTAAGAAAGGAGAGTGACTTAAAGGTTGTAGATCTTACCAATTCTTTTCCTAGTGAAGTTGTTTCTTTGTTGCTGGGTTTTGAAGATGTAATTCCCAAAGAGGTTCCTCAAGGCCTACCACCTATAAGAGGTATAGAACATCAAATTGATCTCATTCTAGGTGTTTCATTGCCCAATAGGCCAACATATAGAGCTAACCCCCAAGAGACCCAAGAAACCCAAAGGCAAGTTAAAGACTTGATGCAAAAGGGATGGGTGCAAGAGAGCTTAAGTCCATGTGCAGTCCCCATTATTCTTGTACCTAAGAAATATGGAACTTGGAGGATGTGCACTAATTGTAGAGCCATCAATAATATCATGGTAAAGTATAGACATCCCATTCCTAGATTAGATGATTTGTTGGATGAATTGCATGGTGCTTGTGTGTTTTCAAAAATTGATCTTAAAAGTGGATATCATCAAATTAGGATTAGAGAAGCAGATGAATGGAAAACAGCCTTTAAAACAAAATATGGCTTGTATGAATGGTTAGTCATGCCTTTTGGACTAACAAATGCACCTAGCACTTTCATGAGGTTGATGAACCATGTGTTAAGGGAGTTTCTAGGGAAATTTGTTGTGGTTTACTTTGATGACATTTTGATTTATAGCAAATCTTACGATGATCATCTTTTGCATTTAAGAAGTGTGTTGGAAGCTCTTAGGCGTGAGAAATTGTATGCAAACATGGAAAAATGTGTTTAATATACAAATCATGTAGTTTTTCTTGGTTTTGTTATTAGCTCACAGGGAGTGCAGGTTGATCAAGAAAAGGTGAAAGCTATTCAGGAGTGGCCAACTCATAAGAATATTAACGAGGTAAGAAGCTTTCATGGCTTAGCTAGTTTCTATAGGAGGTTTGTTAAAGATTTTAGTACATTAGCTGCACCTTTAAATGAAGTGATTAAAAAGAATGTGGAATTTAAATGGGGTGAAAAGCAAGAACATGCATTTGCTACCCTCAAAGAAAAATTGACTCATGCACCTATTCTTTCATTGCCTAATTTCTTTAAATCTTTTGAAATTGAATGTCATGTATCAAATGTTGGGATAGGGACTGTTTTAATGCAAGAGGGGCATCCCATTGCTTATTTTAGTGAGAAAATTAATGGTGCTGCCCTTAATTACCCTACATATGATAAAGAATTGTATGCATTAGTGAGAACACTACAAACATGGCAGCACTATCTTTTACCAAAGGAATTTGTAATACATAGTGATCACGAATCATTGAAGTATTTAAAGAGCCAAGGTAAGCTCAACAAGAGACATGCCAAGTGGGTTGAATTCCTTGAGCAATTTCAGTACGTGATCAAGCATAAAAAAGGTAAGTCAAATGTTGTTGCTGATGCACTTTCAAGAAGGTATGTTTTGTTCTCTACTCTTAAAACTAAGTTTATTGGTTTTGAGGTAATTAAGGAATTGTATGAACATGATCCCGAATTTTCTCAAATATATAAATCTTGTGTGCATGCTGCCCAAAATGGGTATTTTAAGAATAATGACTATTTATTTAAAGAAAAGAGGTTATGTATGCCGAAAAGTTCCATTAGGGATTTGCTTGTGAAGGAAGCACATGAGGGGGGACTAATGGGACATTTTGGAGTACAAAAGACTTTAGACATTTTGCATGAACATTTTTATTGGCCACACATGAAATGTGATGTCCGCAAATTGTGTGAAAGATGCATTGTTTGTAAGAAATCTAAGTCTAAAGTTATGCCTCATGGTTTGTATACTCCTTTACCAATACCTAACTCCCCTTGGATTGATATTTCTATGGATTTTGTTTTAGGTCTTCCACGGTATAAGAGCGGAAAAGATTCAATTTTTGTGGTGGTGGACAAATTCTCCAAGATGGCTCACTTTATACCTTGCAGAAAAGTGGATGATGCTTGTCACATGGCAGATTTGTTCTTTAAAGAAGTAGTTAGACTTCATGGTGTACCCAGAAGCATTGTGAGTGACCGAGACACTAAATTCATTAGTCACTTTTGGAGGACACTTTGGGGTAAGCTTGGAACTAAACTTCTCTTTTCCACGACTTGCCACCCACAAACTGATGGCCAAAATGAGGTAGTAAATCGAACTCTTTCTTCTCTTCTTAGGGCTGTAATCCAAAAGAATATTAGGACATGGGAAGAATGTTTGCCCCATGTTGAGTTTGCCTATAATAGGGTTGTTCATAGCACTACTCGTTATTCTCCCTTCGAAATTGTTTATGGTTTTAACCCTCTCACCCCTCTTGATTTAATGTCTTTGCCAAATAGTTCTATTCTAATTCATAAGGATGGGAATGCTAAGGCTGAATATGTTCGAAAATTACATGAGAAGGTAAAGGCACAAATTGAAAAGAAAGTGGATAGCTATGCTCGACAAGCTAATAAAGGAAGGAAAAAGGTTGTGTTTGAACCAGGTGATTGGGTTTGGGTTCATTTAAGGAAGGAAAGGTTTCCTTCTCAAAGGAAATCTAAGCTCCAACCAAGGGGAGATGGACCTTTTCAAGTGCTATCCAAAGTTAATGATAATGCCTACAAAATAGATCTTCTAGGTGAGTATGGTGTTAGTCCTACTTTTAATGTGGCCGATTTGTCTCTTTATGATGCAGCTGAAGAAGATTGCAATTTGAGGGCAAATTCAGTTCAAGAAGGAGGGAATGATAAGGACATAGAATGCATAACTAAGGAAGAAAGCCTAGAGGATATTCAATGTCTTGGAACCCCAATGACAAGAGTAAGGTCAAAGAAGGCGAAGGAGGTTCTAAATAACTTGATATCCACTTTATTTGAAGCAAGTACAACTCATGAAGAATTGAAGCCCAAGATAGTCAATTGCTTAACCCAAATTGAAGAAGTTAAGGAATGAAGGCGGCATTTATGTGTTATAAAATTTTAATATTAGTTTTAATTAAAGTAATAGACTAAATTAATAAGAAATTTGGGTGTAACTATAAAAATTTCAGTTGGGCCAAATTTAGAGAACTTTTTAGGAGTTGCCATTATAAAAGGCAACCCCATATTTTTCTTAAGGCAGATTTTGAATATTGTTTTTGTGAGGCTTTGCTCTCTAGAGTTCTTGAAAGAATTCATCTAGAAATTATCAAGGTTGTTAACCCTTGTGGCGTTCTTCTTGGTTTATCAATCTTTGGATTGTGGCACCATTTTGTTCTTGGTTTCTTTGCTGAATAATAATATTGAGTTTCCTTTAAATCAAACCCTAATATCCCAATTCTTCCAATTTTCGTAATCAGTAACCTGTGTTCATATCTTGAGTTCTATATACTGGTTTTTGGTGATTCAAAAGCCTAACTTGTGTTTCAAAACGTCATCTTTCACCTCATTTTGGAATTAGCCGAATCGGAGTTCCGCAGCGCCGTCTATCGCATTCTGCAGCTATACGCGATTTTCACTCAAATTTGTAAGTTTCCGACCTAGAACGATCATTAAAGTAAATCATGACTATTAGGATCATATCAAAGTGCAACTTCAAGTTTCAACAAACATATCTTGATTTTTGTTTAACTTCTGGAGGCTGGGAAAATTTTTCCAACGCAAAAAGATTCATTGAAGGGGTAACAGTCAAGCTTGATCTTACTAACGCCATTGAAAACAAAGTCGTTTACATTCGAGTTAATCAAAGTTTAGAACATGTGATCAAATTTTATGGCAGCTGCTGCCAACTCCACACTCAAACCTATATATCAAGTTGAATAGTTGTTTGCTTAGTCTTAGTCACAAATTGAAGGAATCCTTCAATATAGTTTTTTTTTTCTTCTAATAAAGAGTTTCTAATGATATTGTTTTGCTAATGATTGTTTGTAAATACGACTTTAGATGATATCTTACTCTTCTATAAGATATTTAATGGTCATAGTTGATCATATATATTTCACTTTAAAAGTTAAGCTTTGATGAGGACCTAAAAATAGCTAATTAGGAGGAAAAACAAATAATATTTCAAGTCAAGACTTTATAATAGTTTTTAGTTTTATTTATATTTAATTTGAATTGTAACAATTTTGGTTAAGTGGTGTAAGCCCAATATGGGTATAGAGATTTGGCCTTTTGGCCCATTTTAGGAATAAGGTAATTCATTTTTAAATACTTTGTAATTGTCTCATTTTGGGAGATAACTTAGAAATGAATTAAAATTAGTGAGATATGTCTCCTTTTTGAGTTCTTGGATTAGAACTTGAATCTTATCAATGGATTTCTTTACCATTGTGGCGATTCCACATTGGCTTATCAATCATCCTTGATTGTGGTGCCTTCTTCATCTTCTCCATCTAAATTCATCTTTGTTTGTTTCTTTTTTCCTTTTATTTTACCACTTTATCTCAAGAAATCACTTGGTTAGATCTTCAATCTCATGTGGAAGCACTCAAATCCACATCATTTGGTATTCAGAGCTTGTCACCAAGTGGTAACATTTGTTCTTAATTTTTGTTTTTAAGTTTTTGATGTTCTTGAAGTTCTTGGAAAATTTGAAATTTTAGGTTAATTTCTTGAAATTTTACCTCTATTTTTGTGTAATCTTGAGTTGTTAGTTGATTATAAGTGTTATAATATGTGTGGGATGGTTTAGTTTTATAATTTTTTGATTCATTTTGTGTGAAATTCGAAATCTGAAGTTGCTGGAAAAAAAATTCCCACAAAAAAAAAATCTGCATTCATCTTCTTCACTTGCAATTGTTTGATCCCAAATTTCACTTGCAAATTTGTTTTTCATGTTATTTCTTCCATACAAGTCCGATTCTGGAAATTCAAAAGCCTAAGTTGATTAAAAAAATGAGAGAAATTCGAATATGCAGAAAAAAATCTGGAAATATAAGTGCTGCGATTTGAACAAAAGACATTTTGAAAAACAAAATTTTCCAGAATTGTTGTTAATGAAATACCAAACATCTTTTGAATTATTCTTACCTCATTTAGACATCGCAATTTTGATTTTAGCTCTCCCACATATTTGGATCACTTAGTCATTTAATTCTAATTTTTCTTGTTTCTTTTATAATCTACTTGAGTGTGTCTTCATTTACCTAGTTTTCTTTTTCTTCTTCTTCTTGTTTGTCATTTTAAATTCTTAGTTTTGTCTTAGAGTTTTCCTTCTTGAAACTCTTGTGTTGATAGCTTTTGTGGACTTGTTACATTGTGTTTTGGTTCTTTGATTTGAATTCTTATTTTGGTTCTTTTTAAGAACTTGAACGAGGAGTTTGAGTGAAAAAAAAGGCAAGAGTGCATATCATTGAAAAAAAAGCCATCATTGAGTGATATACACGCCTGATACATTTATTGAGTGTAAACACTTAGTGAGTGGTGAGGGCCTTATTTTTTATTTTCATGTTGTTCTTGTTATTTGATTGATTATTGTGATACTACTTGATTTGTTGTTATTGAAATCATGAGTGAAAGTGAACCAAATCCACTTTCTCCTAGAACCACTTATCTTATGGGTCACTTTACAAAAATATTGAATACTTAAATGAATGCCTTGAGAGAAGAGTTTGTGAATCAAAGAGATATAAGATCTCACCATGTAAGATCTTCTCAAAATAAAGGTATGTTTGAAATTGAGAAAAAAAGAAGATATAGATGTTATGATGATAAGGAAATGAGGTATGAAAGGAGAGATACAGAAAAAGAAAGAAGATATAGATGTTATGATGATAAGGAAATGAGGTATGAAAGGAGAGATAAAGAAAAAGAAAGAAGATATAGATGTTGTGATGATAAGGAAATGAGGTATGAGAGGAGATTTAGAGAAAAAGAAAGAAGATGTGAAAATTATGATGAGGAGGAAATGAGGTATGAAAGGAGAGATAAAGAAAAAGAAAGAAGATATAGAGATTATGGTGAGGATGAAATGAGACATGAAAAGAATGATAGGGCAAAAACAATGAGGCAAATAGATTTTGAGAGGGATGATATGAGGTATTCAAAAGAGAAAAGACACAAAGAATATAAAAAGGAGGAACAAGAAAAAAAAAGGAAAGTATATCATATGAAGAATATATTAGAGATTTTGTATTGGATCCGGAGTATGTGAAATATCTTTATGAAAATGGATATACAAAAGAGGCAAGAAAAGTAGAGAAACTAGCCTTGAGAGAAAAAAAGAAAATCAAAGTAAAGAAAGAGAAAGAGGGAAAAAATAAGTTAGCCTTGAGAGAGAAAATGAAAATTAAAGAAAAGAAAGGTGAAGTGGAACAAAATTTGAGAGACAAAGAGCAAGAAATCGAGTCTAACTATTTTCCTAACTTTGTTGATTCTTATGTTCAAAAGCTTGAAAATAGGTCTCCACAAGAGGAATACCCACAATCCATTGAAGTTAAAGGTGATTGACCAAATGTTTCTCAAAAGGATCTTTGCAAGAAAAATATTGGTTTGCATCCTAGCAACTTTAATTCTTCTACTACTACTTTAATTCATGTTTCTCTTAAATTGTTTGAAAAATTTCTTCCTCATATGCTTGATAGGTTTGCAAATATTAATGTTGAAATGCCTAACTTGTGTTATTTTCATAAGCCTCATTTGAAAGTTGAAACCATGATGCATCAAGTGTTTGATCCATGTTATTCTTCTAAACTTGATTTGAGAATTATGAGCCAAGACTTGAATGATTTTCTTGATAAATGTGTTGTTGTGCTTTCTAAAGTAACTTTGGTTCATGACAAAAAATTTGAAGAATATGTTGGGATTCTTAAGAAACATTGGTTTGCTAACTTAAATACTTACTCTTGTGTTAAGAATAAAGTTAGTATCTTGAGATTTTCTATGAAGGGTAAATGTTTGCATGTGGAATTAGTTGATAGTTGCACTACTACACCTCTCCTTACTCTTTCTTTTAGTGACAAATGTTTTAAATTTCCATATGGTACTCCTAAGTTGTGTGAGAGACTTGTCTTGTTTCAAAAAGAACATTCATTTGTTTATGATAAAATGAATGTCCATGCTCAACTTGCCCTTAAGCCTTTGGAAATACAAAGTAACTTCTTGTTCGTCTTCAATTCCAATCCAAAGAAGGTAACATTGGTACTTAATGTCAACTTCAAGAGGTATTATTTTATCTCTATCTTGAAAACTCCTTATATTGAAAATGAATATGTTGGATTGTTGAATGCAAAAAGTGGAATTGTGCTTCAACTACTTGACACATTTAGTGGTTTTTCACAATTTCCATTTGACCCCAGTGGTAGCGTTAACATCGTTCTTCATGTCTTTGACTTGTGTTTTTCTTCTTGTAGGTTATGATTGAGCTAAACTCGAGGTCGAATTTCTTCTAAGAAGGAGGGAATGATGAGGACCTAAAAATAGCTAATTAGGAGGAAAAAAAATAATATTTCAAGTCAAGACTTTATAATAGTTTTTAGTTTTATTTATATTTAATTTGAATTGTAACAATTTTGGTTAAGTGGTGTAAGCCCAATATGGGTATAGAGATTTGGCCTTTGGGCCCATTTTAGGAATAAGGTAATTCATTTTTAAATACTTTGTAATTGTAGCATTTTGGGAGATAACTTAGAAATGAATTAAAATTAGTGAGATATGTCTCCTCTTTGAGTTCTTGGATTAGAGCTTGAATCTTATCAATGGATTTCTTTACCATTGTGGTGATTCCATATTGACTTGTCAATCATCCTTGATTGTGGCGCCTTCTTCATCTTCTTCATCTTCTCCATCTAAATTCATCTTTGTTTGTTTCTTTTTCTCTTTTATTTTACCACTTTATCTCAAGAAATCACTTGGTTAGATCTTCAATCTCATGTGGAAGCACTAAAAAATGATGTGGATTTGAGTGCTTCCACATGAGATTGAAGATCTAACCAAGTGATTTCTTGAGATAAAGTGGTAAAATAAAAGGGAAAAAGAAACAAACAAAGATGAATTTAGATGGAGAAAATGAAGAAGATGAAGAAGGCGCCACAATCAAGGATGATTGATAAGCTAATGTGGAATCGCCACAATGGTAAAGAAATCCATTGATAAGATTCACGTTCTAATCCAAGAACTCAAAGAGGAGACATATCTCACTAATTTTAATTCATTTCTAAGTTATCTCCCAAAATGAGACAATTACAAAGTATTTAAAAATGAATTACCTTATTCCTAAAATGGGCCCAAAGGCCAAATCTCTATACCCATATTGGGCTTACACCACTTAACCAAAATTGTTACAATTCAAATTAAATATAAATAAAACTAAAAACTATTATAAAGTCTTGACTTGAAATATTATTTTTTTTCCTCCTAATTAGCTATTTTTAGGTCCTCATCAAGCTTATAAGAATTACTACTTAAACTATCCAACAAAATATAATAACAAGGAATCAGACCCAAACAAAACCTAAGGTAACTACAAACAAGAGACATCTAACCAACTTGGTAGCTACGTCTAGTCCCCTCACATAGAGGGAAGGTAAAAATAACACACCAGATTTTATCCTAGTTCACCACCAACTTGGCAGCTACGTCTTGTCCCCTCACATAGAATAATCCACTAATTCAAAACTTGAATTACAACAACACCTAACCCTACAAGTCAGTCTTCTTAAAACAACTTGTACCTGCAGACTTTTCGAGGCAAACCACACTTTAACCCTACAAATCAAATCTTCTTTATACAACCTGAAATCGACAAATTGTTTGAGGCGAACAAAAGCCACAACTGTATTGGGTTACAAGAGATTGAAATCGGTTTGATTTTGCTTCTGATAAACAGATTTGATACAATGATTTTTCAAACTTATAACAAAGTACTAAGAACTAATAATATAAAGTTGAACGAGTGTTTTTCTAGAACTCAAAACCTTAAATTCTGAATACTTAGAGAAAATTGGACTCTTGATGTTTTCCTGAATAACTTTGTTTTCTAGGATTTTTGAGTTTAGATGTTCGTGTTGTTTATTGTTGTACCTTTCTTCTTCAGCCTTGATCCATTATTTATAAAAGAAATTAGGGTTTGTGATTTTATTGTTGAGTTTCTAAATCGTATCTCAAATTCACCTTGGTCAACAAAGATTTCTAAAAAAGATGATTTTGATTGATACGATCTTGATAATTTTTATTTCCCGATTTGATCTGAGCAATTCACCATTAGATCGTAACTCAAATTCACCGTTTGGCAATTTTTTATTTCCCAATTTGATCTGAGAAATTCTTCTAAAAAGACATTGTGCGTATTTGGTCAGATTATGTTTTCAAATTTTATTGACTTGAGTCTTCCTTCATAGACTTGATTTGATTCGACATTCCATCACAGTCGTTGACTTTTCTCCATCAGAATTATTGACTTTTATTCTTCATAATCATTGACTTGATTATGGGAATCAGATGTTGTGATACTTGAACAACCAGAGTTAGAGGCATATGAAAAGGCGAGTGACTTAGAATTAGTGGCATGAGAAACTTCACCTTTATTGTATTTTCAGAGTGAGTGCAACTTCAGAGTGTGGTGCATATCATATGAAGCACTCTAGAACGAGTTGCAGTCTTCAGAGTCAGTGCAACATTAGAGTGTGTTATCTACTAGAGGAAGCACAATAGAAAACATTGCAGTCTTCAAAGTTAGTGTATATAGTTTGTTGCGTGTCAAAGGCTACACTCTGAAAGGAATTGCAGTCTTTAGAGTCAGCGGAATATATGCTTCAGATGCAGACTTGAACAATGACTTTAGACTTTAGAAGAATGCTGAAGCTACTATTCATCATAGACATGCTAAAGTTATTGTTCATCAGAGGCATGCTAAACTGTTCATTAGAGGTATCTTGAAGTTACTATTCATTATAGGCATGCTAAAGCTATTATTCATGAGAGAGATGGTGAATTTACTATTCATCAAAGCCATCCTACAGTTACTTTTCATGAGTGTCATCCTACAATTGTTGTTCATTTTTGCATATTAATAGTAAAATTTTGAGTGATTTTCCAACAATGCCTTAGCCTGATGATTCTTCAAGTTATCATATTCAAAATAAACTAATATGATGAGTTAAATTAGGATATAGGGTTTTTGGCTGTAGAACATATTAAGCTAATGTCTACTATGACTGCAGAGCAGAGAAAGATTTACGACAGGATCATGGCACGTATTCAGGAAAGAAACATGGGAATTTGTTTTTATACAATTATGATGGTATAGGGAAAAATTACATTTGGAGGTCATTGTCAGTTGCGCTACGATCTAAAGGAGACATCATTTTAACAGTAGTGTCAAGTGGAATTGCAGCTTTACTTATTCTTGGAGGTAGAACTGCACATTCAAGGTTTGTCATTCCACTAGAAGTTGATGAATATTCAACTTGCAGCATAACTCAGAATGGTCCACTTGCACAATTTATTGCGAGAACCAAACTCATTATATGGGATTATGCACCAATGACTCATAAACATTAATTCGTGGCAGTTGATAGGACTTTTAGATATGTGATTCGTGATAATAAAGATCAAAAGTTGAATTTAGTGGAGATTTTAGACAAATTTTTCTAGTTATTCCAAAAGCAAGAAGACTAGATTTTGTTAATTCTACTATTAATTCATCGTATCTTTGGAATTTTTGTGAAGTCATGACATTACACACAAACATGAGACTTCTTCATGGTAGCTCGACCACATAACTTGCTCAGAAAAAAGAATTTTCTAGTTGGGTGTTAGGAGTTGGTGATGGTACAATTGGTGAAGAAAATGACAACAATATCATGATAGAACTACCATATGATTTTTTATTGCAAAGTTTGGGTGATTCATTGACTTCTATTGTTGATCCTACCTACCTATCATTTTTGGTTAAAATGAATACTCCATCTTATTTCTAGAACAAAGCTATATTGACCCATAGGAATGATATTGCTCATGCTATCAATGAGCACATGCTCTCAATAATTCCACGTGAAGAAAAAACGTATCTTAGCTTTGATACTCTGCACTCCACAAATCCAAATTTCGATGGACCTAACAATGTGCATACACCAGATATTTGAATACAATTAATGTATCTGGTCTTCTAAATCATGTATTGAGGTTAAAAGTTGGGGTACCTATGACATTGTTGAGGAATATAGATCAAGATGATGAATCATGCAATGGACCTCGGCTTATCATCACAAAAATGGGTAAATATGTTCTTGAAGGAAAAGTTATATCAGGAAGAAATATTGAAAATAAAATTTATATACTTAGATTGTCGTTGACACCTTATGATCCCATAATTCTATTCAATTTTCAGCGTAATCAATTTCCGTTAGTCATTTTCTTTGCAATAACTATCAACAAAAGGCAAAGACAATCTTTGAACCATGTAGGATTATATCTTCCAATGAGTGCTTTCCCACATGGACAACTATATGTTGCAATTTCAAGAGTGACATCAAGAAATGGTTTGAAGATCCTGATAGTTAATGATGAAAGTCTTGACTCAAATATTACATCAAATGTTCTTCATAAATAAGTATTTCAAAATGTAAAATAGGTTACTATATGATTTTTGTGTTTATTTTTTATTATATGATTGTTGTGCATGTATTGTTACATTATTTTATATAATTATTGTCTTTTGTATTCACTTGCTTATTTATATTACTACATTTTTTTTATAGATAGCAATTTATTTTCAACCTCCGTGTATTGCACGAGATAATTAATCCTAATACATGTCCAAAACAATGTAGGTGTTTTTGTTTGTGAAATTTTTTGGAGGGGTGTGAGGTTATAGAACATTGCTAGTATATAACCAAGTAATTAATTTAATTTAAGTGGTCAATGAATTTCAGTTAAGGATAATTTGTTTGAAAGAATCTGAATCTAAATTTGAATCCTAACTGAAATAGTTTTTAGTCAAACTTTACTTATCTCCTGGATGAATTCTGGATAACTAGGACATATTCTCTTAGGAATCAAATAGTTAAAATAAAAATAAAAATAAAATAAAATAAAACATTATTAGTTTATACATAAATGGACATATGTTGAAAAATATTGAAACTAGAACTATTAAATGTTTTTTTAAAGAATTGGTCCATATGTATATACATAAATGGACATATGATTTTTGCTTCAACACTGTCTTATAAATAGTAGTTGACCCAAAATATAATAATTGAATAGAATTATTGAATACACACTTTACAAAGTTGGGGCACACTATTGCATGTGTGTGAAGTTGAACATGAATAAAGTGAATATTTACTCATTTTTCCTATGTTAGAAGAACACTTGTCTTTTACTTAGTAGTTCATCTTGCCTCTAATGTTGTAATAGACGTTTCATTTGACAAGAACAATGTACATTTTTCCAACAAAGCATCCTCACAAGTAAGATCTTTTTCAATGTAAAAGCCAGGAACCTTTGGCTTAGGCAATAATTTCCCACCATCCAACATTGAAAGTATTGATGACATGTCTGGTCTATCTTCTGGTCTTTGTTGCACACATAATAAACCCACTTGTATGCATCGGATGACTTCAGAAGGTATGCATCTATCCCATAACATTTCATCCAATAATTCTAGCTCAGTCCCTTCTGCCCATAGTTTCCATGCCTAAAATTGAGAAAAACATATAAGCAAGTTGGAAGTTATTCCAGAATTGACTATTCCTAATCAAGTGATTGACCTTAAATGTGGTTAATGAATTTTAGTTAAAGTCGAAACGTTTGTTAGAATTCAATTTAGAATCTTAATTGAAATAATTCTTAATCAGAGTTTACTTACCTCTCCATCAATCTTTGACTTACTAGAGTTTATTCCATTGAGAACCAAAGAGTAAACATAGAAGAAGAAAAAAATAGACTAATCCTATGAGTGTTAAGTCATTTACATGTCCAAGAAGATTGTGGGAATGTTCTGGATGTGAAAATTCTCTGTTCTTTTTTCCACTGATTATTTCAAGAACTATCACGCCGTAACTAAAGACATCTGATTTCATTGAGAAACGTCCACGCACAACATACTCCGGAGGCATGTATCCACTGAAAATATAATGTTCAAATGAAAATGAGAGATAAATTTTTTGAGACTCTAAAATATCTCAAGATGAGATAGTTAAAATATGATCGCATAAACCATAGTAACAAACTGACTTACTAGGTTCCAGCCACCCTGGTTGTATTAGCCTCAACTTGATCTCCTAACAATGTCCGTGCTAAACCAAAATCGGATATTTTTGGATCCAAATTTTCGTCTAGTAAAATATTACTAGGTTTTAAATCTCTATGAATAATTCTTAACCTAGAGTCTCGATGAAGATAAAGTAGTCCTCGAGCAATGCCACAAATGATGTTGAAACGCTTGAACCAATCTAACATCTTCCTTTTATTTTCATCTAGTCAATGACACATACAATAAGCGTAGAACTCGCCATAATTTGAAAAAAAATAAATATAAAAGAATAAGATATCAATTGATAAAGGATCAAACCAAAAATAAAATTGTCCAAGCTTTTGTTAGGCAAGTATTCATAGATCAACATTACATCTTCTCCTTGAATGCAATAACCAATGAGCTTGACAAGGTTACGGTGTTGAAGTTTGGCAATTATCACCATTTCATTTTTAAACTCCTCTAAACCTTGTCCTGTCTTATTTGAAAGTTTTTTTATTGCTAATTCTTGTCCACTTGCTAATATACCCTGAAATTTATCATCATATCAGTTAGTAACTTATGTTCAACAAATGTAGCATTTCATCAACAATATTAATATTTATATTAATTAGTACCTTGTATACTGGTCCAAATCCACCTTCACCTAATTTGTTGCTGCTTGAAAAGTTTTCAGTGGCTTTAGCTATGATTTGCAAATCAAATGTTGGTACATCTGTGTCTTCCCTCTTCAATATATTTTCATAATGCTTCTTATAAAATATTCTTCCTGCCCCAAATTAGTTGAAATAAAAATAAACATTTAATTTTAATTATTTTCCTTTTTGATATTAAATTCTACCATTATATATCAGATGTTAAATTATATTTCAGACAGAACATACCTCGCTTTATATATATCATTATGCATATGAATGTAACAAACCCAAAACTAATCACCCCAACTATGATTCCTACCAGTTTCTTCTTGTTACCATTGCCATTGATAAGCAAATTATCTGAAAAATGGAAATGATACCAATTGTTACTTCAATTGCTCAAACAATCAATATCAATCTTATATAAATATATTTGGCAGTACAATGATTGATTGATAATGTAAAATATATCAATGCATAGTAAATATATCCAAGTAACATTGGTACCTAGTTGAGATGCTGGGACTCTAACATAAAGGTCTTGTCCCATTTGAGAGAACTTCCTTATGTCAACCAGTTCATCAAACCAGAGCAGACAACCACTTCCTCCATTTCGGATATCCAAATTCGCGTACGCCGTACAAGAACAATTTTTCGAACATGAATGCTTACATTCCTCAAGGTTCATGATCTTACTAAACCACGACGAAGACGTGTCTGGCAATTTAATGTCATTGTACTTCAAAAAGCCATCTTTGTAACTATTTTCACAACTAGATTTATTCATTGGAACACAACCATTAGACCAAAATGAAATATTCCATTGATGAGGAAACTTAGGAACATACCCTTTTAAGCATTTACAAATAGGAACATTTCCATCCATATTGCAAATAGAATAAGCACCACACATAGCATAATTTTCACACTCATCTTCTTCACCAGTTGAAATGACATTCCAATTTCTTGTTTTTCTTGTAAAAACAGAAATTTGTCCATGGCCTAAAGGGGTAAGTTTGTAAATCGAAATTATGGATTTATCGGTGATTTCAGTTTCAATGTAAACTTGTTTTTCATCGAAAACAAGCTGAAATCTATGTTGTTGATTGAGTATATGTTTTGGATATCCACTAAAACCAACACCATTCCATGACCCAATTCTAAATTTTCTTTCAAAACCTTTGAATTTGAAAAGTTGTGGATACCCTTTTGGATAAACTCTTAGAGAAAACTCACCTTTAGATGGATCGACTTTACTTTTCCAAGATGATAAAAATATTTCATGACCAGTTACTAAATCCCATCCAAGTTTCATTGCATTTAACGATAACGAGTCACATGGGTAATCAAAACTCTGCCACAAAAATTGTTCCTCTTTAGAAAAGTTTCCATTTTTCACTACAAGATTACCAGAATCCAAGACACATGCAATTGGGTTTTTCACTTCTTTGGTTGTAACATTTGAGGACCAAACAGTTGTATTTGTTGTTCCATTAAGAAGCATAAGAACACCCTTTGAATCGAATTTTAAGATTCCACCTGAATTTTTCTGAAGTGGTGTTTCTCTGTTTGCAACCCATAGGATTGTTAAAGGAGAAACGTTTCTGAACCATACACCCAAATATCGATTTGTTGAATCTTTTGGGCTGAAGAAACCAACCTCGAATGTTCCATCTGATGAAACTAAAATCTCACCATCATGGATAAATTGGTTTGGTTCTAAACTATACAATGATTTGGATGTTGCTATGTAGGAGAATAAAATAAACCAAATAAATAACATTATGAAGCTTTACAAGTACCATCACATAGACATGCGTATTCAAAGAAACAAGCTTTTTAATAAATGCAAAATGATAAAAGAAATATTTGTTCTAATGGTTTGACTTTGATGATTGGTAGAATACAATTAAACAATTACGTATATGTTAAACTGTCTTCGTCTCAATTGTCAACAAAGGAAGAAAGGAAGGAAGGAAATAAAATAAGGGTAGGTATGCGTCACATTTAGTTTTCATGTAAACAAGTGCAAGATTATTTTAAATAAGGAAGGAAGGAAATATGATTTAATTATTTTAAAAATACAAATTATTTTATTTTTTATTTTATTTTAAATGTTTATACCTAAATGATTGTAATTTGTGCCGATGCAAGACTTCCTTGTGATATTTGTTTATCAGAAACGTTAGCAGCCATCTATAGTTTGTGGGGTCGATGTATTGCTTAATTGATGTCGTCTGTGACGAACTAATAGAAATCTAAAGGCTTAATTGTATTTTATTATGCTCACTAATTTTTCTTTTAAATCGATCTTTTTATATCTCAAATATTATTTGATATGATGTAGCTTTGATGCCAACTTATTTTTGTCTCAAATGCTCCGTTTGAAAAAAAAAAAATTAGTGTATAACCAATAACTTATAGTGAATATAGGGATTGTGATAAACTATGTGATTTAATTAGATGTATTTAGTAAAATTAGCTGTTGCATTTGTAAAAAAAATAAAATAATATAAAAGTTATCTTTTTAATTAATATTTTTTAAAAATTTAATTAAGACTATGAGAATAAAAATGAAGGAAAAAATAAAATGCTACAAATTTGGTTGTAAGGGTTGTCCAAATCTTTGGAAGACTATTTTTATCATATCTTTTTTAGCAAAAAAAA
>JBBPBR010000007.1:24830313-24879193 GCA_037974775.1 Cicer pinnatifidum | reverse complement strand
GGATTGGAACTTTCGATAAAACATGAATCTCATTTATCATCTCGTATTTAGAAGAAGAAAAAAAATAATCTTCAACTTTCTATCATACTTTGAAAAAATGAACTAATCCAAATCAGGCCACGTTCTTTATAAAATAAGTGATTGTTCATTCATCCCATTATTCAAAATGTAAAAAAATATTAACAGAGTTTCCAATAAAAAAATGAATCTTATGTTTTCACTATCAAATTGATTTTTTTTTAATTACCAAATTCTAAAATCTAAAAAATTGTTAAGAATCGTAAGAGAAAAAAAATATCCATTTACATAGAATCAGGGTAAAATAGCCGAGTGACACCAGATTTATAAGCCATTTCACATATAATAACTTAATATTAACGGCAATTATCGATTAATATTTAAGGTAAAAGAAATAAAATAGAAATATGTTTTAAAAAAAATCATAGCATATGGTGAAAATGTTATTATTATTATTATTATTATTATTATTATTATTATTATTATCTACAATTGTTATTGTGAACTTATGGTTCATAAATTAAAATATCCTAAAGCAAAAAACAAAAAGTAAAATAAAATATCTATATAAAATTGCGTTTTTGTTTGGGTCAAATTATAAGATTGCTTTTTGTTTGAGTAAAATGATAAGATTGCTTTTTGTTATCAAGGTATAGCCTACCAATAAAGACCGATGTCAGCAAACCAATTTGTAGTCAACTGAATAGTGCAAAGCCCAAACGCTAACTCTGTTTTCTCATGGGGTATTTTTGTGAGATTTGAAACACACTTTAAACAATAAAGTAAATAATATTTAATATTAATTATTAATATTAAACTAATTATTAATATTAAATGTATATAATCAATAATTATAATCTTAATTTTTAATTTATTTACTTTAAGAATATCTGAAACAAATTTGTTTCTAAGATATACTACAATTAGAATAATAGTAACCCACTCTTAGCTAACTCTAGATCTTATTTTCAAAAAAAAAAAAAAACTATGAATCTTATTTACAAATGGAGATCATAAAATTAATTAGCAAATATATTTTTTCATAAAGCAAGAGCATACAAAAACATCATTATATAAGAGAGAAATTCCAATTAAATTGACACCACAAATCTCAAACAATTATTTGCAGTAAGCTTATAACGAATTAACAAAAATGGTTAGCTTTTAAATAAATAAAAAAAATGGTAATTTGGATTGTCTTTTCCTCTGTTAAAACTATTATGACAAAATATTTAGAATGAAGCAAGAAATTAAAATGAAGCATTATCGGCGCAGTGAAAGAACACAAAAAATAACATAAATAATGACCAATGATTTATTGATTTACCTAATGAAATATCTCTACAAGATTACTTAGTTGATATTAAATATTTAATATAGTCTAACATAATTTTAAATTGCGTTTACAAGTAAAGATATGATTGATGATGCGACCGTTGCACTTGCTACAATGTAAATTGTGATCGTTGTAGAGTGAAATGATTTTTACAAAAAAAACAAAAAGAATACTTACTGTACTTCTTGGATTTTTTTTAAATAACCCTTATTTGAAAACAAATTTCTACATTATTTCCTTTTCAAATTTAAATACTAAACTATCCTTTTTTTTTAGTTATAAGTCGCCATGTAGAATGATGACTTCCTTAAAGAAACTCAAATTCTAAATGACGATTTTTCAAATAATTTTTATAAAAAAAATAATTTAATTTTTTTTTAATTTTTATTGAAATAACAAAAGTAATATATATAATTCACAAAAATACATAAATAAAAATTTTAAATTACATAATTTATTCAAAAAAAACATCACAAGTTTTATAAAAATTACGATAAAATTAATATCAAAGGTGGCCTCCAGTACCACATTGCCGAGATTTTATCACACGTACTAAATTTTGACGACGTCTTGGTACATCACGAGTTTGTTCTTCTTCTTCTTCTTGATCTTCATCTTCTTGCTGTTGAGGATGTCTAAGAAGAAGTGTTGCATAAGAACTACTTCTACCTTGAGTCCAATTGAATATTTGATTCAATGAAGTATATGCATTCCCAAAGCTTGGAATTTGAAAGTTTTGTTGACACATATTATTCAGTAACTGGGTAGCGGACTCAGATGTATTATGACGAGTATTGAACGTGTTATAAAACAATTCCTCTTCGCTTGATGCAAATGATAGTCGACGATTGTCTTCTTGATGTGGTTATTGGCTGTCAAAATTAAATTTTTTCCCCTAGCGTGAACCCGTAAGATTAATGTGGTGTATGGGTAAAAGTATGAGGATGTGGCGTGTGGGTAAAAGTATGAGGAGACGGTTGAGTGTCAGAAGTTGTTGATATATAATATTCATTTTGTTGTATCGTGTTGGACATTGATTCTTGGAAAATATGTTGGCTAGATTGTGGTGGAGGTTGGGGTGGATTGACACGAGAATCAACCAATTGGTTTCTATAGAAATAAATCGTTTAGAAGTTTTGCAAAACCAAACCATGTATTTATAACTTAGTTTAAAGTCAACATTTAGAGGTTGACCATGAAGAATATGATTCTCTCGTTCATTCTACTCTTTGTTCTCATTTTTGTAGAATAATGTCCAACTATAGTCAATTTGTTTATCAAATCTAACATGATATGCATTAAATGAGCCATCATTCAAATATTACTACAGTGAAATCAAGATGGAAAATCCAGAGGCTTTAAGATGGATCGATAATATTCCCCCAGAACAATGGACTATGACTTATTCTCAAGGTTGACGATGGGGACATGACAACAAACATTTTCGGGTCAATCAACGCAGTGCTCAAGGGTACGCGCAATCTCCCAATCACTGCTTTGGTACAAATCAACATACTACAGATTGAAAGTTTTATATGCAGAAAGGAGACAACAACATCATACATCATTAGCTTCTAGTCGAGTATACACAGACGATTGCATGGACAAGATTAAGTATGAAGTTGGTAAATCTAATACTCATTAAGTCATGTAATTCGACCGAAATCATTATTCTTTCATGGTGCATGAAACAGTAAGCCCAAGAGAGGTGCAACCAATTGGTCATTTTAAAGTCAACCTTCAAAGAAAATGGTGTGATTGTGGAAAATTTCAGGCTATACATGTGCCTTGTTCACATGTCATAGTTGCATGTTCTAACGTTTGTCAAAACTATTTAGTGCTTCTACCTGACATGTACAAAGTTGTTAATGTATTTAACATCTACAAAGAAGAGTTTCCAGCTATACCTAATGAAGGACATTGGCCTATATATGAAGGTGAAACATTGTATCCCAATCCTCAAATACGGAGAATTAAAAAGGTCGTCCACATAGTACCCGTATTAGAACTAGAATGGACTTTAAAGAAAAAGTACCAAGAAAATATGGACTATGTCGATTAACTGGCCATACTCGAAAACATTGCCCAAATGTTAGAGCCAACTCTAGTCAATTTATGTAATTTAAAATTTCTATTTATGTATTTTTATGAATTATATATATATATATATATATATATATATATATATATATATATATATATATATATATATATATATAATTTTTGTTATTTTAATAAAAATTGAAAAAAAAATTATTTTTTTTTAAATCCTTTGAGAAATCGCCATTTGGAACTTGGACTTCCTTAAGAAAGTCACCATTCCAAATGGCGACTTATAACTAAAAAAAAAAGGGGTAGTTTGATATTTATGTTTCAAAAGGGAGTAGTTTGGTAAATTTTTTTTTTTAAAGGTTATTTAAAAAAATAATCTATTTCTTGATATATCTTTTATTTATAATTTTGTATAAATTTTTATTCAATTTCAAGACATTGTATCATGTTTATAAATAATTTAAATTTAAAACTAAAGTAAAAAAAATTATCATAAATAAACCTTTTAAAGCAAATATAAGTACAAAATTAATAAAAAAAAACTTAAAGAATACAATACAAACAAATTATAATAGATTTTTAATAAAAAGAAATTAGACTCAAATAGAGGAATACATTAAAAAAATTTGATAATAATAAAAACATCATCTTGTCACCATTTATAGATGTTCACTTAAAAATGAAAAAAATCCTAGTTAATATTTTCCTAGGGAAATCAAACATCATTTTATTAGAGATTTTTTCTAAAAGAGTATTTTAATTATTTAATTTTTTGACATTAATCATTAATGGAATGACATTTTTACATAATCTTTGCTAATGACATATTTGATTTTATTAAGAAAAATCCAAACTTAGTTTTTATTTTTTAATGATGTTGTGGTTTAGGTATACATTACCTCTGGTAGAATAGAATTAGTAGTTAAATTTGTCTATGCTCTCATCTGATACATTGAATATGTACTGACTTTCTAGTCATTTGCAATTCAATCTTGCGGTTTGTGTATGATTTATGTGGAATACTCTGATTGATAGTCATTCACTCTATTTATCCGATGACAAAAGGGGAGATGAGATTTTGCAAACAATCTTAAAACAAATTGTATATACACTACATTTAAAAATAAGGAGTATATACTTTGAAAAACTATCAAAATATTTCTTATAACTCTTACATTTAAATACATGCTTAGAGTTAGTGGGAGCTTCATTGATTATTATTGCTTTACTTAGTTTTTATTGTTAAATAAATTATTCACAAAAATTATTTTTTTTGTCATCATCAAAAATGACACGTCCCGTAAATTTTTATAAATATAATAATAATAATAATAATAATAAATAACAACAAAATAACCCCATTCATTCTCTCTTTCCATCTCACTCCCTCACTCCCTCATTTTCTCATTTTTCTCTCTCTCCTTCTCCTTCTCCCTCTCGGCACACACCCTTCCCTTTCCCCCATTTTCATTTTTTTTCTTTCTTTCATTCTTCTTCTTATTTCTCACTTAAAGCCACAATAAACCCATGGAAAGGGTATACATTCCCTAAGCAAGCTGCTTCCTCATAATTTCTCAAGTTCTTGGATAAAATTTTTGGGGTTAGGGTTTGTGTTCTAAGGAAAGAAAAAGGGTACCCATCTCTTGAGAGCTGTTGATTGAGACTCATTGAGGTAAATGCCCAACTCCAATCCTAGTATAAATTCATAGAAAAATGTAGCTTTGTTTAAAAACCTTATTTTATGCTCAGAGTAGATGATTTTTAGGGTTTTCTAGAGTTAGTTAAATTTTAGAATAGATTTTTCTAAAGGCTTGGAAATATTCTTGATACCTAGATTTGTCCGTTGAGATCCTGCCGGCTACTCGGAGAGTTGTTAGAGAGCAAAGTTAGACGATTCTCCATAGCTGTGAGTTGACGACGATCATCGTCATATATTTTTATACTGCTAATATTATTATTTTACTTGTTTTCTATATTAAAGTATTTATTGAAAAATTTGGGAAACACAACCTTTGAATTTTATCTCGATTTCGTCAATTATTTGATTTAACGGTCCTTGTTATATAATATGTTATTATTTTGATTTACGTATGAGCTACAGTATTTAAATCTTGAAGTGTTACGCGATTGAGTATGTTTTCCATGATTTACGATGAAATGATTTTTAATACGTGTTTTGAGATATTGGTGTTATAATTATTAAATCATTAACTGCGTTAGATGCACCTATTTACCTCGTTGTGATTAGAGAGTTACCCGTTAGATGGAGCCGCCCCTATGAGAAATATTGTCCGTAGGAGGAAAGGGCTATCAACGAGATGTAAGCTCCCTAATTGATACGTGATGATGCGTTGTGGGAATTGAGAGGAGAGGGCCATCCGTTAGATGGAGCCGTCCCTAAGGGAACGGCCACCCTTAGGAGGAAAGGGCTATCAATGAGATAAAGCCGCCTCTTGATTCTAAAATTTTGTATTGTTACTTGTTTGATTTTTATGATGATTTTACGATTGTTCATTTTGATTTCGTTTCGTTATTCACTGGATTTTTAATATTTTTGTCAAACGATTAAACAATTACTCGTGCCTTTTGTGTTTCCCTTCCAATTGATGGTGGTTGTTGTCTCCTCACTAAGTCTTTGTGACTTACCCTTTATGTTGCTTATTTTTTTCAGATTCGCAAGCAGCTGAGTAGGAATCAATTATTTGATTCAAGTCTCAACATACTTCTTTTTTTTGGTAGGCCTCTTTGATCGAGGACCATTTTTGTAACAGTTGTTGAGTCTATGTAATTTGCAGCTATTTTGGAGTTTAGAAAGTCTATTTAGTTTGTTGGAAAGTGTATTAAGAAACTTGATTATGTTATTTGAATTGTGACTGGATTGAGAATTTGACAGGGATTTCATAAATTTGGAAATGTTGAATTTACAGAGGAGACTCTGTCGAAATTTCGAGTAAAAGTATATGTATTTTTTTGAAATAGTTAGAGAACGGTTTAGTTATGTAATTGTTAAGTTAATTGATAGGCTTGCCAGGCTAGGAGTATAGCTTGTGCGCCGGTCACGATATTTAAATTTTGGGTCGTGACAAAAAATAGAGAGATTGTTGGAATCAGGTTGGTTTTGAGAACAATTAATTCATCATATTTTAGAGACCCAATTAAAATTATTTATTGGAGAGTAATTTAATTAATTTACGGAGAATTTATTATCAACAAAAATTTGAAGATGTCATATGTTGGTAATAAAATCACTTGTCAATTGAATTGCGACCATAGTAGATTGTTTTTACTAAAGTAAATTGGAAAGTCAGTGATATGATATGTGTAATAGTGATTATATATTTTAATGATGATTTTAGTAAAATATCTAAATACATTAATTATAATAATTTTTGGTAAATTAGAAATATAAAAACACATATTCCTAATTATAAAATCGAACTTAAACTTATTGTTTGACTATAAAGTAAAAAAACCACCCCTTCCTCCTTTTCATATCACGTCTTGCTTCCTCCCTCTCTACTTTTCTTTCTTTCTTTTTCTTAAAAAAAAAAAAAAAGAAATCATAAATCTCGGTGTTGGTTAGTTGAAGAAGAAAACCTTTATTTTTCTATTAGATTTAAACTTCCATTAAGGAAGTGTTAGGAAGAAAAGTTGTTTCCCTTTACAAGGTGGTGCTTTTGACCTAATTTATTTGAGGTGAGTCACTTACTTCCCTTCCCTTTTACCTAAATTCGTAAACTTTTATATGTGTAGCGGATGACTAAAATTTTTGAGTTCTTAATCAATTCTTTAGTGCTCGTTGATGTTGTTGAGAAACGTGAAATGAAATGAACATATTTTCCTTCTCTCTCTCTCAAACAAAGGGGAGATAATATTTTGTTGGTTTTGTTTGATTAATTTGGTTTAATGTGAAATTAGCAAGGTGTTGATGTTGAGTGTGTCATTTAAAAATTAAAAAATAAAAAAATATAATTATGGTTATTGATGTTGTTAGTAATGGTTAGAAAAAAAATGATTTTTGATGTATTTGAGTTATGTAATGAATTATTTTCAAATAAATAATTTTGAACTGAAATTTAAATTTTACAAGAAAAATGAGAGTTGTGAAAAAATTCAAATTTTAACTAAACAATGAGTTTGAACAAATAGTTAGATTGTGAAATTAATATGTTTAGAGTTAAAAATGTTACTATTTTAATTACTCTTGGACTGCGTTTAAAAAAGAAGTTTAGAGTACTTTATTAACTCAAATTTTGGTGCTCTAATGGTTGAGTGATATAACTTGAAAGATTAAAAGATTTAATTTTTGAATTATGATGTGGTTGAATAAATTTTGATGGTGAACAAATTTTGATAAATCTTTATGTTTATGTAGTTAGTTCCTTGAGTCTTGAAAAAGAATCGAGACCGTTGACACCGATTTAGCGGTGAAGAACGCTAATATATTAATGTTGTTATGGTAATTAAAGAAAAACCATTTTTCTTAGTTTATGCCTTTTTAAAAATAGTTGTGATGATTGCATATAAAGACTTATAACCACATGGATACATTCTTGATCAGCAATCATCACAACTATTTTTAAAAAGGCATAAACTAAGAAAAATGGTTTTTCTTTAATTACCATAACAACATTAATATATTAGCGTTCTTCACCGCTAAATCGGTGTCAACGGTCTCGATTCTTTTTCAAGACTCAAGGAACTAACTACATAAACATAAAGATTTATCAAAATTTGTTCACCATCAAAATTTATTCAACCACATCATAATTCAAAAATTAAATCTTTTAATCTTTCAAGTTATATCACTCAACCATTAGAGCACCAAAATTTGAGTTAATAAAGTACTCTAAAATTAGCGAATTGTGATTTCAAGTTTTTTTATGTATACTTTCAATTTTTAGAAAAGTTTGCATGATTTTAATTAAAGTTTCAAGTTTAGTAAGTAAAGATTAAAGTCTTGGGTTAGAATTTCATCTTTTTTAAAATATTTCAAGTTTCATCAATTAAAATACAAGCTTTGTTGATAAGAAAAGAAGAAAAAAATATTTAATATATTTTGAAAGGAATGAAACTATTTCAAAGAGTTAGAACTTTGAAACTACAAAAACATTTATTGATATTCTTTTGTGTGGTTACTTTGTAATGAGGTAAATATTTTGATTGAACATGTAGTAGATCAAACTTGTAGTTATTTGAAGAAAAAAAATTAGTTACGGCTAATTTGAAAAAAATTGTGGTTGTGTGAAAATTTTTGAGAAAAATAATATAAGACGTTCCAAATGATTGTTAGTGAATTATCTCAAAAATTTAAGGATGTTGATTTCTAAAAATATGTTTTATATGTTGAAAGTGGGTATGGTGACCTTTTACATTATTATGGAAATTGGATTTTTCCTTCAGATGATACCCGAGTTGGTTCTACCGACTGTTATTCTGACAACGAAAACATCATTAGACTTCCCTAACAGGCATTTGCCAATTTTTTGGGTATACGACTGATAGCGTTTCACCAAGTGTACTGTATCGTTGCAAGTAATAATAAAATGGTAGTACCGAGTGTCGAACTCAAGGATTGTGTTTTACTTTGGGTTGTATTTAATTACTAAAATTGAACAAAAAAATTTCCCATTTGATTGAAATAATATTTAAAACTAACAACGGTAATAAAATTGATCACTTATAATAAGAAAAATGTCAGGGATGAGTTTCACTTCGAATTCAACCTTGGTGTCTAATATGATCCTAGTTACTGAATGAATTCCTTTATCGAATTATTACCGAATTCTTCTTATTATTCTTGTCCTAATGTCTTAGTGACAGAAACTTTAATTCCAAATTAACCCACAATTCCTTAGTGGATTTAAGATTAGAATTAAGCTTTACGATACAAGAATTCTCTTTTCATACTGCTGCCTTTGCAACAAATTTGATTGGTTTCATGACCTGCATCTATCCCTAGACTGCAATATCATGAATTTCTCATCTGAAGCATTCATAAAATCCACTCCCGTTTCAAAATACGAATCGTAGACCGTTTTAAAGTTGATCAAGCAATAAAAAGCATTAAGCACAAAGATGAGAAGAATAATTCAATAAAGTCATTCATATAACTAGAAATCAAATCAAAAAAGTAAGGGTTTCATCTTGTTACACTCATCCCTAACAAATAGAGTGTAGTTACTCATGACATAGATAGAAAAGCTAGAGATTGGAGAAGAATTACAAGAAAGATTCATGAATGATTCTTGATAAAATTGCTCCAATGGTATTAGAAACGACCATCTTTGAGTTTCTCAGCTACGATACAAGTCTCCAAACTTCCCAATAGTCAAAAAGATACCTAAAAAGTGATAAAAAGTGTTTTATTGTGTTCTGTTGCATGCCGCACGCCTCAAGCGCGCTTCAAGCGCACATGGACAGTGTTAATTGTGCAGAAATGCGCTCCAGGCCCAAGTATTTGCGCTTCAGGCGCAAAACCTCTTTTGTCTGACGTATACTGCATTTGTCTCCTCTTTTGTGTTTGAATTTGGTTGTCTTCATAAATGTTGTAGCTATGGAACTTAGCTTTCATTTGCACTTGGTTGGACTCCAATTGAATGTCTACAACTCTATATATGGCATAAATACTCCACATAGTTAAAATCAAACTTCTGAAATTAAATCAAACTTCATTCTCAAAGTTCTAGCTACTACAAAATATTCATCGTGCTCTATGGTCGCTTACAAAAAAAACAACACAATTTGTACACTTTAGCATTCATTC
The DNA here is from genome assembly GCA_037974775.1 of Cicer pinnatifidum. Taxonomy (NCBI): domain Eukaryota; kingdom Viridiplantae; phylum Streptophyta; class Magnoliopsida; order Fabales; family Fabaceae; genus Cicer; species Cicer pinnatifidum. The sequence goes on along the minus strand of JBBPBR010000007.1, from coordinate 24,869,021 downwards.
ATCAAGTTCAACTCTCTCTTCACACAATCTAACCAAAATTTATCTCAAGTGTTTAGCATGAGTTATGAACTTATCCCTCAAATCCTAGAACATGCATCACACAATCTCACCAAGAAGTTGTTATTTATCAAAGTACACAAACTGATTTTTTCTTCTTCTTTTTTCTTTTTGTTTTGATTTTTATTTTTGAGAACCACCACCCCAAACTTAAAAGTTTGTTATTCCATGAGCAACCCCAAACTTAGAACTTTACCAAGATGAGACAAAAAAATTCCTATCTAACTCCAACTAAAGTGATGTAATTAATGTCAGGTATTTGACTTGTAATGTGGCTAATAACCGAAAGAAAAGGGCAAAGCTCAAAGGGGCTAGAAAAGGATAAAATTTTCATAGGATAGTTAGAAAGGATCAAACGACCAAATAAAATTGCCTCAGTTTATGTATAAATTACAAGTGATGCAAGTCAGAATTAGTGCAAGTTCTAAAGGGATAACACATGTCTAGATAATCACACATCAAATAATTAAAGTGTGTAGGCCCAAAATCTCACAAATGGGATAATAAGAGGGAATATGAACTATCTAAATGATGCCAAACATATCACTGAAAACTTTTTTTTTAAAGAATGTCAAGACTTCCAGAACCAAAGAGTAGTAAAGAAGGTATGCATTAGTGAAACTTGTCGAATTGAGCAATGACATGAGCCAAGGAAAAGAATTTAAATTTCAAAATCTGAAATAGATAGCTTAATACCCAGCTTCAAGTTGTTAAAAATTCCTTATCATAGTGCACGTTTACACACAAAAAAAAAATCAAATATAAAAAATATGATTGCAAAAATTAAATTTACCTCTACCTATGGTCATTAGCTTGACGCCTCAACCATTGTCAAGGTGTCATATATGACAGAAAGAACACATCATCATTCTCACCAAAGAATACATATTTCAAGTGAGATGGGAATTGCTTGAGCTCAACCAGTAGCGTCTCTTTCTTTTTCTCCACATACTCATCTTTATTCTCTTTCAACTCCTCCCATCTAGTATGGAAGCAGGGGGAATAAGATGATGATGCTTCTAACATGGCTAAAATGAGTATTCACTATCTTTAACAACATCTTAGGGTAGCCATAACACTCTTGCTAATGACAAAATGGGTACTTGATGTTCAACTCCTTCATCGACTATCGAATCAAAAATCTCAATTCGATTGCACCGTTGTCTTTCGTTTGAATGCTCTATGGCTTTTAGAATATTAAATGTAACCGTTTCCTCATTTACAATAAAGGTTAAGGTGTCATTCGCCACATCTATCACAACTCTCCCTATTGTTAAGAATGGTCTCCCCAATATTAAGGGGATATCATTGTATTCCTCCATGTCTGCATCTACACTATAATAGAATCTCCCTCATGAACTTGGTGTATGTCGACATCTACACTAGTTCTTCTACAAAAGAAATGTTAACTTGCAATTTTTTAAATACATCAAGAAACATACCCAATTGTTATTCAGATTCTTCCCTTTTTAAACTTTGAGGGAATGGAAGTTGAATTTCGGCCTTTGGCATGGTTTCCTTTCTCTGCACCACAGGTTCTTCCTCCTTTTCTTGACTAATGTCCTCCTCAACTGATGTCAGGATGACCATTTCCTCCAAGTGGGTTGGGGCTAAAGCATTCTCACCCTTTTTGGCTTTAGGTGGTGCTGGGTCATTTACCTTGCCACTCCTAGTTGTCAAGGCATGGACATTATTTTACAGATTCGGAACTGTGTCACTAGGCAAATTTTTAGGTGCTAGTTGTTGAGCAAGTTGACGCATTTGGATCCCAAGATTCTTTATTGAGGTTGAGTGATTTTCCTAGATGACTCTTGAATCTTCAATGAAAGAACTTGTGTTTGTAACTAGCTTCTCAATAGGATTGTCCCAAGCAGCTTTTCGAGGTGGGGCTTGATTTGCTTGAGCTCCTTGTTGACCTTGAGATCCGCCCTGTTGATCTTTCCATGAAAAATTTGGATGATTTCTCTAACCTGAATTGTATGTACTAGAGTAGGGATTATTCTACTTCCCATTGTTATCCATAAAGTTCATCTGGTACTTCACAAGCTCCATTTTTATGTGTTCCCCCACAAAAGTCACAACCTGTATGTTTCAATAATTTGACTGGGGCGACTTGGGATTGTATATTTAGAGCTACCATCTCCTTCTTTATTTCAGCGGTGATAACATCTTCTATCTATTTTGAGAGTAGCTTCCTTGAGCCAACCCAACATCCATAACATTCAATTCCAACATAACACTTTTTGACCCACCACCTCTATGTTGGAACAATACTTTTTGACCCAACATAACACTTTCGTGCTTCTAATGCAGTTCTATAATTCAAAGAACCACATGTTGTAGCATCAAACATAATTCTAGTGTTACGCCTCAAACCATTACAAAATATTTGCATTTGAGCAGTTTCATCATAAGCATGATTGGGGCATCCTACTAGTAAAATCTAGAACCTCCTGTAAGTGTCATGAAGAGATTCTCCTTATTTTTGTTTGTAACCAGAAAGTATTGTTCCAAGAACTTAACTTCAAGATAATCCCATGTGGTGATGCTACCGGAGGGTAAAGAATTAAGCCACTCCTTAGCATCATCTTTCAATAAAAATGGAAATAGTCTCAACTTCTTGCCTTCTTCAGAGCAACCATCCACCTTCACTATTTCACATAGCTCAAAGAAGTTTGTGAGATGTCTGTTGGCGTCTTCGTTATGTATACTAGAAAAATGAATCTCCTTTAACTCTCAATATAGAGCGATACATATTTCAAACTTGTTGACTTTATCTAGTTGGTTATGGATGGCCAACCGAGCACAATTTCTATCTTGATTCCCATACTCTTTGAGGGTACATTCAGGTGGTGGTGGATCAACCATTTCTGCAAATATGAAAAAAAAACCCTAGATCCTCTTCTTTCACTACTACTTGTATTTCCCTTTGTCTCATTTCTCGAACCACTTTTCAATTTTCTTTCGCAATATTTTGATTTATGGACCAAAGAGAAGTTCAATTGAGGATTGGCCTTGCATACGAGGTTAGACAAATTATGAATAATAAATAATTTTAATATAAAGAAAAATAAATAATTAAAATAAACTAAAAACAAAATTTTTATTGCATAACACAAAATTTCACTTAAATAAATAAATTATAACTCAATAGTTATATGGAAATCTCGGAAATGGCGCCAAAAACTTGATAATGTTTCAGCAAGTGTATTGAATCGTTGCTAGTATTAATAAAACGGTAGTATCGAGTATCGAACTCAATAAATTCCTTTTTACTATCGAGTTGTATTTAATTACTAAAATTGAACAAAAAGTTTCCAATTTGATGGAAATAATATTTAAAACCAACAACGGTAATAAAATTGTTCCTTTATAATAAGAAAAATGTTACGGATGAGTTTCATTTTGAATCCAACCTTGGTGTCTAATTTGATCCTAGTTACTGAATTCCTTTATTGAATTATTATTGAATTCTCTTTATCATTCTTGCCCTAATGTCTTAGTGACAGAACCTTGAGTCCCAAATTAACCCTTAATTCCTTAGTGGATTTAAGATTAGAATTAAGATATACAATACAAGAATTCTCTTTTCAAACTGCTATCTTTGCAAGAAATTTAATTGGTTTCATGACCTGCATTTATCCCTAGACTACAATACCATGAATTTCTCATCTAAAGCATTTCGTAAGGTCCACTCCCGTTTCAAAATACAAATCATAGACCGTTTTAAAGTTGATCAAGCAATAAAAACCATTAACCATAGAGATGAGAAAAATAATTCAATAGATTCATTCATATAACTAGAAATCAAATCAGAAAATAAGGGTTTCATCTTGTTACACTCATCCCTAACAAATAGGGTTTAGTTACTCATGACAAAGATAGAAAAAATGGAGATTAGAGAAGAGTTACAAGAAAGCTCCGTTGATGATTCTTAATAAAACATCTACAATGGTGTTAGAAACAGTTGTTTTTTAGTTTCTCTGCTAGGGCACAAGTTTTCAAACTTTCCAATAGTTAAAAAAATTAACTAAAAAGTGAGGAAAAACGTGTTTTATTGTGTTATGTTGCTTTAGATATGGCAGAAATACTCCACATAGGTCGTATTGATTTTTCGCCAAAATTCAGCATTGCACTAAAATAAAGAAACAATGCAAAGCTATGAAAAAATCTCTACTTAATCAAAGAAATAAGAACATAAACATTTCCTTAAATCTAAGAACTAAAATCAACAAAATATATCAAATAACTTCTTAAATTAACTTATAATTGAAGATAGATAAGACTAAAAACAATGAAAAATATGCGTATGATGAAAAGTCATTAACGACCCCATCAGAGCTACATATACAAGGAGAGTGGCGAGGATAAGTAGGAGGGTTGGGATAGTATCTCACGTAGAGTTCACTCACGAGAGGATTGACTATCTTATACCCTTAAGATTGGTACTTGGGGAAAATGGAGCATGGGAAGATGTCGGGGACAATTCAGTCAGAGGTGGGGCGGAGGCCACCGTGGGTATGGTGGCTCCCACCTTAAGAGCAGGGGATGTCGTGCTTGGACCAAGGGTTGGCGAGAAGGATAAGGGGACAATGCTTGCGGTAGAAGATATTGCATGACCTTCTAGGTAGGTCGAGTTAGAGCTCCCTTTTTTGGTAACGATCCTCTACCGAATGTTTTTGGGGTAGTAAGCTGTTTTGAGATTCTTGCACCGTAGAAGTCACCTATCTCGTCAGTGACCTAACCTTTGAGGAGATTGATTTTGAAGTAGAAATATCAATTATAAGGAAGGGGGATTTGAATTATAATTGTCTCCTTTTACAAAAATTCTGTTTTAAAAATTTTATCTCAGGTTAAGATTGATCTTAGCAGTGATGAAGAACAATCTTTACTCAGAAGATTAATCTTTGCTTTGTAAAAAATCAATCTTTAGTTTGAAAAACAGTAATATTAATTTTACCAAAATATGTTTTTCAAAGACAAGTAAATAGAGATAGAAGGAGTACACAGATATTTTATCCTGGTTCACCAATTCAAGGGTTACATCCAGTCCTCACAAGAGTGAGATTTTCCACTATGTGCTAAAAGGCTAGATTGTTCTTGATGTACACTTTTTCTTCAAATCAATCTTACACTTTACACACCTCTTACCCTTCTATCTAGAAAGGATTTCTACCTTACAGTTTGTAAAGAATTTAACAACACGTCTTTCAAACTTACAGGATTTTACAACTTACTCAAGATTTGTCAAAACAATCTTGAGTTACAAAGTGATGATGTTGAGGCTGTTTAGAATTTACTTTTTTCTCAACACTTGTTTGAGAAATGTATTCTGTTGATCAAACAATATTTGAATGATTTCAGCACCAGAAATAAAGACACAACCAGCAAGCTATGAAAAGGAATTTGAGAAACTTGAGTATGGTTGAAGGAATTGATCTTTTGCTTAGAGCAGGTTGTTGTGTTTTCTTCTTCAGTTTGCAGCTGCATTTATAGACTCCAAGAAGGCTTAGGACAGCTAATATGGCCGTTAAAAAAGACCAGCTGTCATAAAAGAGCTGTTGGAAAATCTGTCATAGCTTAAGATTGATCTGCTGCACCAAAAGATTGATCTTTTGGTCTGTGAACAAAACAGCTTGTTCCCTATGCATCCTGTCAGTATGTCAGCTTTGATTATGTCCTTTTCAGTTATGTGCGCAGGCTTTTGAGAAGTTCAAATCAGTAGTGTACTTCACTACTTGTAGCTTTGTACTTGCACTTGCTTTATGTGAAGAATGTTCTTTATATTATGCCTTTATTGGAGCATGTCTTGTTTCTTCAAATTCTTTGAACACATGTGACTTGGGTTGTTCTTTTGCTAATTCAATATGAGTATATGATGAATGTAGTTTCCATAATTTTGATCAGATTATGTAGAGATTGATTGTCTTTTGTTAAGATTGTTCTTTGTATTATTGGCAGAATATACAGATTGATCTTTGTCTTTAAAAGATCAATCTTTTTGTCAATCTTCATTCTTTAAGAATCACTCTTTTGGTACCTATCTTATCACACTCAAATGCACATGTTAAAACTTAAAAACATTTAGAATCATAATTAATAATCTTGATTAATCATTTGTTTTATTTATCATCAAAATATTTAATTGAGATTTTGTCTTAACAGATTTCTCTATGGCTGAAGAGAAGGAAGAAGTTACTTCAAGGAGATATATTGCGTTAGAAGGGACTTGTATAGTGTCTGGAGGTTACCCTTGTTATTGTAGTTGTTAGTGGATGAATAGATTAGTTTTTTTGTTGTATAGGGCCTTAGTGTTTTTCTTTTAGGTGGTTGTACTTATTTTGTTTTGGGATGATTGTATATATGACATATCTTGACAATTGACTTTTTGGCGAGTTCATGTTCCATTTTATTGATGTTACCTTGGGGGATAGCATTCTTGGAGTAGTACTTCTGTGCATGTGTCTGTCGAGAATACCCTAAGGGTACGAGTGATGTCTTATAGGTTTCATAGCTCCGGTGTATTTTCTATTTGTATACTTTGGATTATTGTCCCAAAAACTATCTTAGCTTGATTGTATATCTGATGTAATTATTTATGACTCTTGTCGTTTTGTTTTACGATATGTTATTTTATTAAGTTGTTTAAAAAAAATGCACTTGCGCTTTTAAAAATTGGTGTCTTACATTGTGGTATCAGATATTTGGTTAGATTGTAGGTCGACCTGTAGGTTGGGAGTCCTTATCTAATCATGCTTATGGGTAAGTTGTTAGAGTTTTCAAATCTTGTGTAGTTGTTATGTGATGATAATATGGTTTTGTAGGAAACAACATTGCAAGAGTCAATGTCAACTTGGACAATCAGATTGCAGAAGCAATGGATAACATGGTTGCTTCTGTTGCTACACAGACAACTCCAAAGACTCTGCGGGATCTGGAGAAAAGGGAAAAAGAGATTTTTGTTGCTAAGTTTAGGAGATTGGAAGATTTATGTCGTCTCAATTCTCCAGAGTTCAGGGGTGATGTGAGTCCAAAAAACGTCAACTAGTGGATTCAAGAAATGGAAAAGATATTTGAAATGATTGATTGTTAGGCAGGGGTGAAGGTTGACTATGTTATGTATCTGCTACTTGGAGATGTTGAATATTGGTAGAGAAGTACAAGGCTTCTGATGGGATCAACTCATGAGGAGGTGAATTGGGATACATTCAAAAGGAATTTTTTAGACAAATACTTCCCAATGAGGACATGGAGAACAAGAGGGCCAACCGAGCAGGGAATTTTAGTTCTGGGGGGCCTAGTCGGGTGAACCATCAAAACAACAAAGGAAATCAAGTTATTAAGCACTATATCCTACCACCGAACAACAACATGGGTCAAAATTGCCTGAGGAACCAGAACTTTGGAAGAGAATTGGGATAAGTGATTCGATGTTTCCAATGTGGGGAAGATGGACATTATGCTAATGCTTGTACCTCTAAGAGTCTTCCTTCCTACAATTTTCATAAGCCATGGCACTTTTCAAGGGATTGCAAGGCTCCGAAGGTGGAACCAAAAGTGAATGCAACTAAGGCTATTCGTCCTATTGCTAAAGGACGCATTTATTACATGGTTGCTGAAGCTAGAAATCAATCTAGCAATTTGATTCAACGAGACTGCGAGATTGTAGGTACACTCTAACTACACCTTTTGATTTGGGGGAAACCCATTCCTTCATTGATATGGACTGTGTGAATCATTTAAAGCTATTTATGTTTTCATTTCCTTTGGATTTGATTGTTTCTACACTTGCTAAGGCTTTGACCACAAATACTGCATGTTTACACTGTCAAGTAGCAATTCAGATTAGAGATTTCTTGATTAATTTGATTTGTTTTCCCCTACAATCACTCGAGATCATTCTTGGTATGGATTGGATACCATATCACTATGTAATTTGGATTATGCTAGCAAATTGATTCGTTTCCCCTAGCCAACAGTCGTTCAGTATCTAGTAGCTAACAAAATCAGTGTCACAAAGAGAAAGAACTCAAGAGTTTCTATCATTAGCTAATGTGGATGCAAAGATAGATGTGAGCATACAAGACATGTTGCTTGTCAAGGAGTACCTAAATGTATTTCAAATAGAAATTCCAAGATTACCACCAGTAAGAGAGGTGAAGTTGTTCATTGATCTACACCTAAGAATTGGACCTATTTCGATTGTGCCATATCGGATATCGCCATTGGAATTGAATGAGCTCAAGGGCCAAATTGAAGATTTGTTGGAGAAAGGATTTATCAGACCTAGTGTGTCACCATGGGGAGCTCTGGTATTCTTAGTTAAAAAGAAAGACTGAAGCATGCGCTTATGTGTGGATTATAAGCAACTTAATAAGGTAACTATTCAAAATTGATTTCCTTTACCACATATCTATGATTTGATGGATAAGTTGAGAGGAGTCATGGTGTTTTCGAAGAATGATTTGAAGTCGGGTTACCATTAGATTCGATTAAGAGAAGGAGATATTCAAAAAAATTGCTTTCAAAACCCGTTATGGACATTATGAATATCTTGTTATGCCATTTGGAGTTACCAATGGACCAACATTTTTATGGATTACATGAATCAATCAAATCTTTAGCCCATTTTTAGATAAGTTTGTTGTAGTATGCATCGATGATATATTGATTTATTCAAGGAATGAGGAAGAACATGAAGAGCATTTGCATCACGTTCTTGAAGTTTTGGCTAGAAGAAGTGAACTTCTTACGACATGTGATAACCAATGAAGGAATCATTTTTGATCCAACAAAGATTGAGACAATCCTCGCTTGGAAACAACCTCAAGCTATCTCTGATATGCGAAGTTTTGTCAGACTGGCAGGATGCTATAGGAGGTTTATTGAGGGTTTTGTTAAGATTGTATCTCCATTGACACAACTCACTAAAAAGGATCGTTCGTTCGCATGGACAACAAAGTGTGAGGAAAATTTTCAATTACTAAATGAAAAGCTAACAACCTCACCAATATTGGTCTTATTACAACTAGAAAAACAATACAAAGTTTACTGTGACGCGTCTCACCAAGATTTGGGATGTGTTCTGATGCAACATAAGAAGCCTGTAGCCTACGCCTCAAGACAATTGAAGACTCGTGAAAGAAACTATCCTACGCATGATTTAGAGATTGTTACTGTAGTTTTTGCACCAAAGATCTAAAGGCATTAATTATATCGATGCACATCCATTCATAGTGTTCAATGACCATAAAAGTTTGAAATATTTGTTTGATCAAAAGGAATTGAACATGCAATAGAGAAAATGGATGGAGACTTTAAAGGATTTTGATTTCACATTGCAGTACCACCCTGGGAAGGCCAATGTGGTGGCTTATGCGTTGAGTATAAGGAGTTTGTTAGTGTCTTCAGTAGTAATGGCTAGAAAACAAGAGTTGTGGAAAGCATTTAGAGACCAACACTTGGACGTAGAGATTGCACTTGGGATTTTGAAATTCAGAATGATTAAAATTTTGAGTGCTCTAATTGAAGACATTGCGAATTTTCAAGATGACGCATTAATCCAAGAGAAAAGGATCCTAATAATGCAAGGGAAGATAACCGAGTTTAAAATCGGACCGAATAATACTTTGAGATGTAATGGGAGGATTTGTGTACCAACAGTTGCAGACCTAAGGAAAACAATTTTAGAAGAGGCTCATAAAAGAAAATTTATCCATGAGAAAGAAAGATGTACGAGGACTTGAGGCATAATTATTGGTGGACATGAATGAAAAAGCATGTAGTGGAGTATGTATCAATTTGTTTAACTTGTCAGAAAGCGAAAGTGGAACATCAACGGCCTATTGGAATGTAACAACCGTTAGATATACCTGAATGGAAGTGGGAAAACATTTCATGGACATTGGATTGCCAAAAACAAGTAGAACGAATGATTCTATTTAGGTGATAGTGGATCAATTAACTAAAATCTGCAAGCTAATAGAGATCTACATTGCTGAGATTGTGAGATTACATAGAGTACCGTTGAATATTGTATCAAACTATGACTCGAAGTTCATGTTGCACTTTTGGGGAGCGTTGCATGAAGCGTTGGGAATGAAACTAAGATTGAGTTCAACATACCATTCACAAACAAACAAACAAACAAACAAACTTAGAGAATGAATCAGTCCTTGAAAGATTTATTGAGAGCATTTGAATTATATGATAGAGAAAGTTGGGATGATGTATTGTCGTTGATTGAGTATATCTACAACAATAGTTTCCACGAAAGTATTGGAATGGTACCATATAAGTGCCAAACACCTTCGTGCTGGTATAAGAACGGCGAAAGTATGATAGTAGGACATGAGATGGTGCAACAAACTACAGAGAAGGTCAAGAAGATAAAAGAGAAAATGAAGATGTCGCAAGACCATCAAAGGAGTTATGCAGACAACTATCGCAAACCCTTAGAATTCAAGCAGGGTGACCAAGTGTTTTTTAGAGTCACACCTACAACTGGAGTTGACAGAGCCATAAAATCAAGGAAATTAATCCCGAAACTTATTGGACCATACCAAATTACTACATGAATTGGATCTATGGCTTATCGGATTGTGTTGCCTCTGATATTATCCATTATTCACGACGTATTTCACGTGTTGTAATTAACGAAATACATTTCAGATCCATCACATGTGAACAAATTAGACCCAATTCAACTAAAGGATAACTTGTCATTCGAAGTATTAACTATAAGAATTAAGGACAGGAAGATTAAGCGGTTAAGGAACAAGGAAGTTTCGCTGGTCAAAGTGATTTAGAAACCAACTACTGGAGATGCGACTTGGGAACTAGAGTGTAAGATGAGGGAACAACATCCTAATTTGTTTATCGACGAGTAGTTTCAAGGACAAAATTAATTTTAGGGAGATAGTAATCTAGGACCCTGAGTTTTCTAAACTCTAATTTATGCAATTTTAGTGTATTTTGTGTTGAATTGTTCAGGCTATTAGTCCGATTATTATTTTATGAATTAAGTACCGACAATATATTTTGTTAGAGTTAGTAACATGTTTAAAATATATATATATATATATATATATATATATATATATATATAGATATAGATATAGACCCGGTTAAAATTATTTATCGAAGAGTAATTTAATTAATTTATGGAGAATTTATTATCAACAAAAAAATATGATGCCGATACATTCATCTATCAATTGAGTTGCGATCATAGTAGATTTTTTTTACTAAAGTAAGTTGAGAAGTCAGTGATGTGATGTGTGTAAGAGTGATTAAACGTTGTAATGATGTTTTTAATAAAATATATAAATACTTTAATTATAACAATTTTTGATAAGTTAGGAAAAACAAAAGCACATTCCTAATTATAAAATGGAACGTAAACTTATTGTTCGATTATAAAGTAAACAAACCACTCCTTCCTCCTTTTCATATCACATCCTACTTCTTCCCTCTCTACTTTTCTTTCTTTCTTTCTTTTTCTTAACCAATCCTTTTATGCTTGTTGTTGTTGAGAAAAGTGAAATGAAATGAAAATATTTTCCTTTCTCCCACTGAAACCAACGGTAGATAATATTTTGATGGTTTTGTTTGATATAATTGGTTTAATGTAAAATTAGGGAGGTGCTGATGTTAAGTGTGTTTTTTTTTATACAAAAGAAAAAAAAAATAATCCATGTTATTGATGTTGTTACTAATGGTTAGAAAACAAATTGATTTTTGATGTGTTGAGTTATGTAATGAATTATTTTCAAATAAATGAGTTTGAACTGAAGTCCAAATTTTACAAGAAAATTTAGAGTTGTGAAAAAGTTCAAATTTTAACTAAGTAATGAGTTTGAGCAAATAGTTAGATTGTGAAATTAATATATTTAGAGTTAAAAATGTTACTCTTTTAATTACTATTGGAATGCTTTAAAAAATAAGTTTAGAGTACTTTATTATCTTAAATTTTTGTGCTCTAATGGTTGAGTGATATAACTTAAAAGATTAAAAAATTTAATTTTAAAATTATGATGTGGTGAACAAATTTTTATAAATCTTTATGTTTATGTAGTTAGCTCCTTGAGCCTTGAAAACGAATTGAGACCGTTGACATAGAATTAGAGGTGGGGAGGACTCTGATATATTAATATTGTTGTGGTGATTAAAGAAAAATAAAGTTTTTTAGTTTATGTCTTTTCAAAAATAGTTGTTATGATTGATGATCAATAATGTATCCATGTGGTTATCAAACCTTTAAACTTGTTTTTTTAAGGAAAATTAATGAATTGTGATTTTAAGTTTTGAATGCATTTTATACGACCAAACATAACTCGCGAGTTCGTTCCACAAATTGTAACCCTGACAACAAAAACGTCGTTAGAATTTCATGACCGGCATTCGCCGACTGCCTGGGTATACGACCCCTTCTCAAGCAGGGCTACATATACAGGGAGGGTGGTGAGGACATGTCGAAGAGTTGAGGTAGTATTTCTCGTAGAGCTCACTCACAAGAGGATTGACTATCTTGTACCCTAAGGATTGGTAACGGGGAGAATGGAGCATGGGAAGATGCAGATGGATGCTTTAGTTAGAGGTGAGACGGAGGCCACCGTGGCTAGCGAGAAGGATAAAGGGTTGATGCTACTGGGAGAAGACATTGCAAGACCTTCTAGGGGGTCGAGTCAGAGCTTCCTTTTTCGGTGAATGATCCTCAATCGAATGTCTTTGAGGTAATGAGTTGTTTTGAGATTCCTGCGCCGCAAAGGGCACCTATCTCGTTGGTGGACCCGACCTCTAAGAAGGGACTTGTGTAGTGTGTGGTGGTCACCCTTGTTATTTTAGTTGTTAGTGGATGATTAGATTAGCTTTTTGTTGTATTCGGCCTTAGTGTTTTTCTTTTGGGTGGTTGTACTTATTTTGTTTTTGGATTACTGTCTCTATGACATATCTTGACAATTGACTTTTTGATGGGTCCATGTTCCATATTTTTGACGTGACCATGGGGGATAGCATTCTTGGAGCAGAACTTCTGTGTAGGTGTCTGCCGAGAGTACCTCAAGGGTATGAACGATGTCTGATAGGTCTTATAGCTTCAGCGTATTTTCTATTTGTATACATTCGATTATTGTCTCAAAAACTATTTTAGATTGATTGTATATATGATTTTATTATTTAAGACTATTGTTATTTTGTGTTACGACATTTTATTTTATTAAGTTGTTTAAAAAGAAAATGCACTCGCGCTTTTAAAAATCAGGGTGTTAGATGAAACATGCCTCTAAAGTGCCTACTAAAGTAACTTTGAAGCTTCTATTCTAGTTGCCTCTGATATGCAACATGTTCTAAAGATGCAATAAGGTGATGTTGCACATGCCACTACTTCTAAGTAATGCAAGTTTGCCTATATGTCTAACTAACTTATCCAAGCAACACGACATCTAACTCTCATGATCAAGTTATTAATTGATAAAGAAAGTCAACAACTATGATAAAAAGTCAACACTCTAGTACAAAACAAATTATGATATGTTCCCACTGCTCTTAAACAAGGGTATGAGACAAGATTAAATGGGAATTATTTTCAAGCTTTATTTGTACATTTTCACACATAATCATTCTAGAATATTTGGTTGAAGATTTGTTTTGCAATTAATCAATCATTAACGATCATATTCCCAAACCATTTGTATCAAGATTTATTTTTTGTGAAATCTCTATTGACCTTACACAAGAACGATACACTCATAAGATTTAAGGACAATTCTTTTCAACTACTATCTCGACATACTCACAGATAATCATTCTAGAAGATTTAGTTGAAGATTCGACATATCTATCAAGGTTTATTTTTTGTGAAGATCTATGTTGATCATGCACAAGGAAGTTACGTTCAGAATATTCAAGGAGAATTATTTTCAAGCGCTATATGAACATTCTCGCACATAATCTTCTAAAAGATTTGATTGAAGATTCATTTTGAAATTAATCAAGTTTCAACGGTTGTATTCTCAAACCATCTCTATCAAGTTTTAATTTTTGTGAAGATATTTGTTGACCTCACGCAAGAAAGATACACTCATAATTTATTTGAGACAGTATTAAAACTCTAATTCATGCTATATAAAGGGATCAATTTTGAAGAAGAAGAGAAACAACACAACAACTTAGAAAATCTTCACAAAAATCAATTTTTTTTTCTAACCATTACTAAAACTGTGTTGTTAAGTTCGTTATTTTTTTTTTTTATTTTATAATAAAATTACTAAAATCATATTTTTCATGGGGAAAATATTTTTTGACCTATGTAGAATAGATGAAATTCAAAACTAAAAATATTTCAATTTTGAAACGTCGAACAATTTTGTCAATTTTTATCAATTTTGAAACGTCGAACAATTTTGTCAATTTTTAAATTTAAAAACATCTTCAATATTGACAAAACTTCTTATTCAAATTTTTAGATAGTTTGAGACAGATATATGTCCGAATAATATTTTTCTAATATAAAAAGATTAAATATTATTATTTTAAAAATCAAATTAATTTAATCGTAAAGATAATTATTATCGTAATTTGTGTGAATAATAGTTTTAGAGTTAAAATTAGTTTGAGATTATTTTAGAATTGAGAGGGTGGATTAAATTAAGGGAAGGAATATTTAATTTCCCCTGTTTAAAGACAAACCCGCAGCCCCTCCCCCTCAAAACACATTTTCTTCATTTTTTTTCTCTTCATTTTTTCATCATCTTATCCAAAATTTAAAACTTTTCTCCATTGATTGAGCTACTTCAAGGCCTTCTCTCTCAAAACTTTCAACATCAAACTTGCTCCATTGTTTGAGAGGAATACAAAGAACCAAGAATCACAACTTTAGGTAGTTATTTTCTCCCTTTCTTCTCCTTACCCGCGGTCACACATGTATTGGATGAAATTGATTTTTTTTTTCTTCTAGTTTTAATAGTATCATGCTTATTGTTGTTTATATTGTTAATATTAATATTTATATTAAAAAAGGAAATACTTTACACTTTACTAAAATTAAGAGGTAGGAAGCAAAAATGAAAATATGGATTTTAACAGTGTTTTCTTAAAGATGAAATTAGCAGTGTTAATGACTTGAATATAAGAAATTAAATTAAAATTCCAAAAACAATATAAGAGGCCGAAACCTATGTGCAAAAAGGTTATAATTTGATTTCGAGTGTGTCTTTTTTACGTAATAAGTTGTTTTAAAATAAATAAGTTTGAAGTTTGAACTGACGATCAAAATTTTTACTAACATGTTTAAATTGATAATGTAAGAAACTTTTCTAGTATGTTTGAATAATAATTTTGAGCTATAATGATAATGTATATACTATGGTATTTGATGTTAGACATAAGTTCATTTTTGATATTATTGACAAACATACATCATGTGATAAATCTAACATTTTAAACTGAGTAAAATTCAGGAACAACAACTCAACCCTACATACTTGAGACAATAGCTTGGAACTCAAGGAATCAACAAAAGTTGGAAAATTCACTAAGCAAATCGATTAGGAAAATCGATTTTGTAATAGGGTTGTATGAAAATGTGTAGTCTGTGATTAAGCAATCAATTAGGCAAATCGACTAGCACATTTACTGAAAATCAATTGTGCAAGTCAGAAGCAAGCCGTTTAGCAAGCTAATCGATTGGCAAATCGATTGTTCAAAACACAAAGACTAAGCTGATTGTTTAAATCGATTGACAAAATCGATTGTGCAAGTTACAGAGCCAAGCCATTTATTAAATAATCGATTAGGCAAATCGATTTCAAAAATAAGGTTTCAAAATGAATATGGTCTGTGATAAACACAATCGATTGGCACAATCCATTGAAACAGATTTCTTGTTTAACAAGTTTGGCATAAATCGATTGAGAAATCGATTGGATGAACCAACTGGTAAATCTCTTTTCCGAAACATATTACGTAATCGATTGACACATCGATTAGCAAAAAAAAAATAAGCTAACTCCCTATAATAATCCAAATAGATTTGGCTAATCGATTTGACAAAAACAACTAAGTCCCTGAGACTAGTACAATCGATTGGCAAAATCGATTGGAACAATATTTTAAGCTACAGAGGAAAATTAGCCTATGGCCAAATCGATTATGTGTATTAATGAATCGATTATGTGTATTAATGAATCGACTGAGTAATCGATTGTTTTGATCTCGTTGTTGGAACAAAACATCTTCAATCGATTAGGCAATCGATTCCATTATGAACTGCTTATAAAGCTCTGAAAAGTGGATTAAAATAATCGATTGGGTAAATCGATTAGTTTATGTAGTTTCAAGATTCAAGAAAAACAAGATTCGGGAAATCGAAATGGTAAATCGATTGAGCCTGTTTTTTTTACATTAATGAGTCGATTGGTAAATCGATTTATCTGTTGTTTTTTAGAAACTATATAAACGTTTTTCAATTACTTCTTCTCATAACACACAGATAGAACAAATATAACTTTTAGACATCTCTTTCTCACATTTTGAATAACTTTGAATATTACTTTTTCAGACTTGAACCAACATCCTTCGTGATCAATAGAGACCTGAAAAAGATTGCTTGAGAAACAGAACTAGAGAAGAAGACTGCTTAAGAAATTCTGTATATTTCTTTTTAGATTTTCTGTAAACAAAAAACGATGAAAAATCCAGTGGTGAAACTGGTAGTTATCTTCTGTATTGAGAGGTCTCATCAAGAAGAAACTGTGTTGTGATCTTGGAAGAGTTTGTAGAGGAACTCTGGGATACAGTGGGATAAAGATAGAATAGGGAGAGTGGTTTTAAGATTGATAGGCGAGGAGCGCTGGAACATCTGTAAAACGACTCTACAATTTATAAGATCGGTTTGATCTTAGGACTAGACGTAGGCCGTCAAACAGACGGCTGAACCAGTATAAATTGCGGTGTACAATTTCCTACCCTTATCTCTTTTATTTCTGCATTGCTTATTTGATTAATCTTGATTGCATGCAATAGTGAAATTTCTGTATTAATTGACATTGCTTGAATTGTTTATTTGGCATGCTTGTATCTTGATCAATCTGTTGAACAATTATTGTATCTGCTGCACTCTCTATTAGGCAATACTTGTTATTGTTAATCTTCTTTTAGGATTGATATTTGGGACTGTGGTTAATCTTTTGTTTAATAAAATTTGAATTTTGTAAACTGTTTAGCAATATCGTTAGAATAGGTTTTATTCTTCAAAAATTCTGCTAAACTGAGGTCTATATTCCCCTTAAATTGGCATCAAGAGCCTACTTTTTTTAGAGTAACTCTCATAAAAAGATAATGACCTCAGAATTCCTAGGAGAGGGTGCTTCATTGGCTAGGCCCCCTACCTTTAATGGGGACGCCTATATGTACTGGAAACATTGGATGTTGATTTTCCTAGAAGCAGTTAGCATAAACATATTAGATGCTGTTTTAGAAGGACCTTATGTGCCAAAAATTGCAGGATCTGATAATTCTTTCATCCCTAAACCCAGAGCTGACTAGTTTGAGGATGATAAGAAGAAGGTAGGTTATAATGCTAAGGCTAAGAATATAATAACCTCTGCATTATCTGCTGATGAGTTTTTCAGGGTCTCAAACTGCAAGACTGCAAAGGAGATGTGGGACACTCTTCAACAGACACATGAAGGAACCACTGACGTGAAAAGGGCTCGAGTAAATACATTGATGCATGAGTACGAGCTATTCAGCATGAAGAAAGAGGAATCAGTCAATGACATGCAAACCAAATTCACACACATTGTCAACAACTTGAATGCACTAGGAAAGGAAATTGACAATGAACAACAAATCAGCAAAGTCATGCGATGCCTAACTAGAGAATGGCAACCAAAAATTACTGCCATTGCAGAATCAAAGGATCTTGGAAGTATGGCGATAGCTACACTGTTTGGTAAACTAAGGGAGCATGAAATGGAATTGCACAAACTCAATGAGGCTGAACAAACTGACAGAAAAAGGAAAGGGCTGTCTTTGAAAGTCCAAGAACACCAATCAAAAGCTGAACAAGAAAGCTGCTCGGATGAGTCAAGCAGTGAAACTGATGAAGAATCAGAGATTGGGTTACTTGTCAAAAAGTTCAAAAATTTTCTGAAAAAGAAAGACAACAAGTTCAGAAAACCATCAAGTTCTAAGACAAATGACACCAAGACAATAACCTGTTATGAGTGTGGAAAAATAGGCCACATAAAGTCTGAGTGTTATAAGTTGCAAAACAAAAATAGAACTGCAAAGAACAAAGGCAAGGAACCAGCTCCTAAGTCCAGAAAAGCTTATGTTGCATGGAACGATAATGACAACGAATCCTCTTTATCTTCCGAGGAAGAACAAGCAAATCTATGTCTTATGGCTAAAACAGACTCAGATTCGGAAAGTGAGGTAAGTTCATCTAATCCTTCATATGATGAGTTACAAAATGCATTTAGTGAATTACATGATGAGTATGTTAGTACTATTAAATAGTTGATTAGTACTAAGAAGTTATTAGAAGAGAAATGCATGTTGTATGATGAGATTAAACTTGAGCATGAGTCCCTTAAGGATATAAATGAAAATCTGAAAAAGGAAACTCATGCATTGCATAGTGATCTAGAGAAGTTTAACAGTAGTAAAAACCAGTTAGACATGCTTCTTGGTAATCAAAGGAATTTCAATGAGAAATCTGGACTAGGCTATAAACCAAATATGCATGTTAAACAGAATCACAACAAACATGGAATAGGATATAGGAATGTTAAACACAACCATAAGTATGGTAGATCTAGTCATATGCATAGTGTCTTTATTAAACCAAAACAGTATGCGTCCTCTGTTGTCACATGTCATTTCTGTTGTAGAAAAGGACATTTTGTTTACAATTACAAATTTAAAAAACTTGCCAACAGAGGGTGTAAACAAATTTGGAAGGTCAAGACACCAAAGTTTGAAACTGACCCCCCAGGGCCCAATTTATGTTGGGTACCTAAAACGAAATTCTGATTTTGTTGCAGGTATGCTTGAGATCCACAAGGCACCAATGGTACCTTGATAGTGGATGCTCAAAGCATATGACAGGGGACAAGTCAATGTTCCTGTCCCTAAGCCTAAAAGATGGAGGATTTGTCAAATATGGTGACAATAATAAGGGTAAGATCTGTGGTGTTGGTGACATAGGCAGTAAATCAACTGCAATCATCAAAAACGTCTTATACGTGGAAGGGCTAAAACACAACCTTCTAAGTATAAGTCAGCTTTGTGACAATGGTTTCCAAGTAAGCTTTTCACCACATTCTTGCATAATTGAGAATAAGGATGATAAAGGTATCAAACTGGTTGGTGATAGAGTTAACAACATTTACATGCTAGATTTAAATGCTTTGCCTGCTAGTACTGTTTGTTGTTTATTATCAAATGCTGATGAAAACTGGTTATGGCATAAACGTGTTGCGTATATTCATATAGATCACTTGAATAAACTTGTTAGCAAACAGTTAGTTATAGGTCTTCCCAATAGAAAGTTTACTAAGGATAGATTGTGTGATTCCTGTGAGAGAAGTAAACTAGTCAAATCTTCGTTTCCCCCAATAGACATGGTCAAAACCAATAGGGTTTTGCAGCTGATTCACATGGACCTTTTTGGTCCATCCCAAGTGAGAAGTTTTGGAGGTAATCTGTATGGTTTTGTGTTAATTGATGACTATTCTAGATTCACCTGGACTTTCTTTCTGACTCATAAAAGTGACCCTTTTTCTGTTTTCAAAAAGTTTGCAAACTTGGTACAAAATGAAACTAGTCAGAAAATAATGTCCATCAAAAGTGATCATGGAGGTGAATTCCAAAATGATTCTTTTGATACTTACTGTGAACATAATGGTATTCATCATATGTATTCAGCCCCTAGGATTCCACAGCAAAATGGTGTAGTGGAGAGGAAAAATAGGTCTTTAGAGGAATTAGCTAGGACTATGCTTAAAGACTCAAATATTCCTAAGTATTTCTGGACTGATGCAATTAACACTGTCACACATGTTGTCAACAGGGTTTTAATTAGGCCAATTCTTAGGAAAACTCCCTATGAGTTGTACAAGGGTAGAAAGCCAAATAGTTCTTACTTTAGAGTCTTTGGTTGTAAGTGCTTTGTTTTAAACAATGGCAAATAACACCTAGGTAAGTTTAAACCCAAGCAGATGAGGGTATCTTTCTAGGTTATTCCCAAACTAGCAAAGCCTATAGAATCTACAACAAAAGAAAAAAAACCATAGAAGAGTCAGTTCATGTGAAGTTTGATGAACTTTTTAATGAAAACTTGAACAACACTCCTTCTATAGTTGATGCTTCTTTGGATGAAGTTGTAGAATCTGAACAATTAGAACCAACTGAACCTGTACCTCCAACTAGTACTGACTGTGTACAACCATTAAGGACTGATGATTTGCCTAGGGAATGGAAGTTCAATAAGAATCACCCCATTGACAACATTATAGGGGACATCTCTAAAGGAGTTGCAACTAGGAAGAACCTTAGACATTTCTGTAACTTTACAGCCTTTGTATCTCAGATTGAACCCAAGAACATTAAGGAGGCTTTACTAGATAGTGAGTGGATACTTGCTATGCAAGAGGAGTTACACCAATTTGAGAGAAACAAGGTCTGGATTCTAGTACCTAAACCAGAAAATAAGCACATCATAGGAACAAGATGGGTGTTTAGGAACAAATTAGATGAGAATGGAGTCATCACTAGGAACAAAGCTAGATTAGTGGCCAAGGGTTACAATCAGGAAGAAGGAATAGATTTTGATGAAACCTATGCCCCTGTAGCTAGGTTAGAAGCCATTAGAATACTACTTGCTTATGCATGTATAATGGACTTTAAGCTTTATCAAATGGATGTGAAAAGTGCCTTTCTCAATGGTGATATCCAAGAGGAAGTTTTTGTTAGCCAAACACCTGGTTTTGAGAATCCTGATTTTCCTAATCATGTCTACAAGCTAACAAAAGCCCTCTATGGGTTGAAACAAGCTCCAAGAGCTTGGTATGAGAAGCTCAGCAATTTCCTCATACAACAAAACTTTTTAAGAGGAAATGTTGACAAGACACTTTTCATAAAAACTAATGGAAATGACATCTTGCTGGTCCAAGTTTATGTTGATGACATAATCTTTGGATCTACAAACAATAAATTATACAAAGATTTTGAAAACATAATGAAAGGTAAATTTGAAATGTCAATGATGGGTGAACTATCTTATTTCTTGGGATTTCAAATTAACCAAAGCAAGAATGGCATTTTCATTAGCCAAACTAAATACTGCAATGATTTGATAAAGAAATTCAGTTTTGATAACTTTAAGTCCATTGATACTCCCATGAGTCAAGGAAACCACTTAGATAGAGATGAGAAAGGTAAACCTGTAGATTTTACAAGGTTTAGGGGTATGATAGGATCATTGCTCTATCTTACAGCAAGCAGGCCTGACATCATGTTCATTGTTTGCATGTGTGCAAGATACCAATCCAATCCAAAAGAGTCTCACCTTAGTGCAGTAAAGAGGATATTTAGATATCTAGTAGGAACTAAGAGTCTAGGCTTGTGGTATCCTAAGGGATCTACTTGTACATTAGTTGGATATTCTGATTCAAACTTTGCTGGATGCAAACTAGATAGGAAAAGTACCTCTGGTACTTGTCATTTACTAGGAAACTCCCTTGTGTCTTGGTTTAGCAAGAAACAAACTAGCATTGCACTATCAACAGCTGAGGCTGAATACATTGCAGTTGGAAGCTGATGTGCACAGATCCTCTGGATGAAACAACACTTATCTGATTTCGGTGTTGATTTAGGTACTGCACCTATCATGTGTGATAACACAAGTGCAATTAGCATCACTAAGAATCCAGTGATGCACTCTAGAACCAAGCACATTGAGATAAGGCATCACTTCATTAGGGACCAATTTCAAAGTGGGAATATAAAGCTTGAATATGTCAATACAGATGATCAGATGGCTGACATATTTACCAAAGCTTTACCAAAGGAAAGCTTCCTTCATATTAGGATGAAACTAGGTATCATAGATCCTAGTGAGATCTGACCTCTGTGTCAAATTGATTGACACATCGATTATCCTGTGGATACACAGAAAAATGGCTTTATGAAATCGATTGCTCAAATCGATTTATGCTATACAGTGTCTATTTTTTTTCAAAATAGACACACGATAATCGATTTGGTAAATCGAGTTGTTGATCTCAGGAAGCTTCAAATGTTTTTAACATTTCCCTTTCCAATCGATTGGATAATCGATTGACCACTTGGTATATTTTTTAAAGAATCGATTTGGAAAATCGATTACGTTGGCCCCATACATCAAAGTTGAGGAAATATTTCCAGACTCTACCACGAGAATCGATTAGGGAAATCGATTGATTCAATTTGTTTGAAATCTTAACTCAAATGAATCGATTTGGTAAATCGATGCTGAGATGAGTATATTTCTGAACTGATATGGCAATCGATTTGGACATCGATTTAGTAAATAAGGGAATCGATTTGGGAATCGATTGACAATATGACCGTTGTAAAGTGTTTTTACTAGCCGTTACAAACTCATAATGACAAAATCGATTGATCTTCCCCAGCAACGGTAACATAGTCGATTGGCCCAATCGATTTATGCGCCTAAAAGTATAAAAGGAACAGTTGCCAATCGATTCTACTCACTTCTTTCAAACCCTAAATCGATTTCGCACTTAAAACCTCTGCATACTCTCTTAAACCTTTGCTGATTCTCAGATTCCAATCCACCCAAACTCTCTATCTCTGATATTCTATCTCGGTTACAGTTCCAAAACTACTTGAAATGGCTCGTGTTAAACGTACATCACCAAACACTCCTTCACCGTCTTCTTCATCAAGTGGAAGAACTCCCTCACCACCTCCAACAATGTCTAAAAGAGTTTCAGTGCCAACTCATAAAATTTTAGCAAAAGACAAGGGCAAGGCCATTGCCACCGATCAAGGCAAGTCAAAGAAAAGAAATGAGCCACGCACTTAGAAATTGCTTGCTGATGCTATGAAGGAAATCACTCAGAAAAAGAAGAAAAGTGTTTCCTCTACTCCTCAAAAGAAGGCACCAACTACTAAAGATAAACAAGTTGAAGAGTTCAAGCTAACACATGCCTTCATTAAAAGGAAAATACATGAAGCCCGTACCTTAGATTTTCCGTACTTCGACCAAGATGGTTTCACGTTTCAAGACCATCTACGGTTTCATGGATTAGAAGATTTTCTATCTTGCTCTCTAGACACCTATCCTAATTTGATTCGCGCTTTCTATTCAACTTTCAAAATCAATGACACCGGATTCAAAGCTGTGGTTAAAGGGAAGAAAATTTCCATGACCTATGATGAGTTTTTGAAGCTGTCGGGACTGCCATATCATGGAAAATCTATCGACGGAAGCTCTGAAGCTGATGTTGCTGATGAAGGCTGGGAAGCTTCACTAGAGAGACACACAGCAGTACAGGACCTGATGGTCGATGGCTTTGTGGAAACAGTTTCACTGCCAATCGGCCAAATGAAGGTTCAGCAAAGAATG
The DNA here is from genome assembly GCA_037974775.1 of Cicer pinnatifidum. Classification (NCBI taxonomy): domain Eukaryota; kingdom Viridiplantae; phylum Streptophyta; class Magnoliopsida; order Fabales; family Fabaceae; genus Cicer; species Cicer pinnatifidum. The sequence continues at coordinate 24,845,326 of JBBPBR010000007.1, read as the reverse complement.
CTCATGTATGCTCTCACCCGGATGCTCGTTCCACGATCCGGTAATCATGCAGTTGTCCAAAGGTTGGACATTACGTTGATGTGGGGACTGTGCAAGGAGCTCAAGATGAGCTGGGCATGGATTGTCCTGAGGCACATGTTGGAAGATGCACAAGGAAAGCTAGTGCTTCCATACCCACAACTAATTACTAAGATTCTGAAGCACTTCAAAGTGTCATTCGCTAATGAAGAATCGTCAAAAACCACCCTTTCTTTTGGTGAGTCTATCGTGAACCAAATGCAGCTGAGAAGGGTGAATGCCATTTGGAAAAGACCTCAATCTAATGCTGAACAAGCTCAACAAAATTCTGAACCAGCTGCTGAGCCAGTTGCAGCAAATTCTGAAGTCTTAACCAAATTGCTGGAGTTTATGGCAGCGCAGGCAGCTCACAACGCCAAAGTGGATGCGTCAAATGCAAGGATGGAAGTTGCTCTCGGAAAGTTTCAAGCTGATATGAACTCGGTTGCGCATGATGTCGCAGCAATCCAGGAACATCTAGGCATAAAACTGTCTTTTAGCGATGTTGTTGAGATTGGCCGACAAGCAGCTGAAGAACCACATCCCGCGACATTAGATAGTGTTGAACCTCATGTTGAGGAGACACCTTCTGAGGGTAATACAGCGGTCTCTGCCTCTCCCTTAGCTAATAGTGAGGAACAGCCCAGTCTAGGTGTTTAGGTTTTTAGGTTCTTTGTTATATTGAGATGCTCTGCTATTCCTGTGTAATGCTCTTGCTCCGTGTACTATTCTGTTGAAATATATGACAAACTGGGTTTATGTTTAATTGTTTGACCTATATTGTTGTTTTCTATAATCTGCCATTGTTTTGATTTGAAGCCATCATCACCAGTGTTCTTTTTGTTACTAACATAGGGGGAGAAATTTTCTGCTGATGATTTCTCCTTTCATGTTCTCTCCTTTACTTCTTTTTGGATTAACTGACAAAGGGGGAGAAAATTTATAACTTGTTAACTTGTATTATGTATTACCTATTACATAGTGTTGATATGCACTTAAATAATTACTGCTTCCACTGTTGCTACAAAACTGATAAATTTGCTCTGATACTGCTACAATTGATCAATTTGCTGTAATATTAGTTGCTCTGATATTGATAAACAAACTGCTCTGATACTGCTACATAGTGCTGTTGCAAACTGCTCTGATACGATATGATACTGTTACATAGCATTTACATGGCATTGATAATGCATGATATTTCAGATCTGTTTTGTTTTGTGGCTCTAACCCTAATTCCAAAGTGTGAACAGCATGACTGCTCAAATCTAGGGGGAGCTTCTCTGTTTTTGTAATTCTAATGTCATTCCTTGAAATATATCTCAAGTTAAAATTGCATGTTTGTCACTTAATCAAAAAGGGGGAGATTGTTAGACATAAGTCCATTTTTGATATTATTGACAAACATACATCATGTGATAAATCTAACATTTTAAACTGAGTAAAATTTCAGGAACAACAACTCAACCTACATACTTGAGACAAAAGCTTGGAACTCAAGGAATCAACAAAAGTTGGAAAATTCACTAAGCAAATCGATTAGGCAAATTGATTTTGTAATAGGGTTGTATGAAAATGTGTAGTCTGTGATTAAGCAATCGATTAGGCAAATCGACTGGCACATTTACTGAAAATCAATTGTGCAAGTCAGAAGCAAGCCGTTTAGCAAGCTAATCGATTGGCAAATCGATTGTTCAAAACACAAAGACTAAGCTGATTGTTTAAATCGATTGACAAAATCGATTGTGCAAGTTACAGAGCCAAGCCATTTATTAAATAATCAATTAGGCAAATCGATTTCAAAAATAAGGTTTCAAAATGAACATGGTCTGTGATAAACACAATCGATTGGCACAATCCATTGAAACAGATTTCTTGTTTAACAAGTTTGGCATAAATCGATTGGATGAACCAACTGGTAAATCTCTTTTCAGAAACATATTACGTAATCGATTGACACATCGATTAGCAAAAAAAATAAGCTAACTCCCTGTAATAATCCAAATCGATTTGGCTAATCGATTTGACAAAAACAACTGAGTCCCTGAGACCAGTACAATCGATTGGCAAAATCGATTGGAACAATATTTTAAGCTACAGAGGAAAATTAGCCTATGGCCAAATCGATTATGTGTATTAATGAATCGACTGAGTAATCGATTGTTTTGATCTCGTTGTTGGAACAAAACATCTTCAATCGATTAGGCAATCGATTCCATTATGAACTGCTTACAAAGCTCTGAAAAGTAGATTAAAATAATCGATTGGGTAAATCGATTAGTTTATGTAGTTTCAAGATTCAAGAAAAACAAGATTCGCGAAATCGAATAGGTAAATCGATTGAGCCTGTTTTTTTTACATTAATGAATCGATTGGTAAATCGATTCATTTGTTGTTTTTTAGAAACTATATAAACTTTTTTCAATTACTTCTTCTCATAACACACAGATAGAACAAATATAACTTTCTGACATCTCTTTCTCACATTTTGAATAAGACTGCTTAAGAAATTCTGTAACAGAACTAGAGAAGAAGACTGCTTAAGAAGATTGCAGAACTAGAGGAGAAGAAGACTGCTTAAGAAGATTGCTTGAGAAACAGAACTAGAGAAGAAGACTGCTTAAGAAATTCTGTATATTTCTTTTTAGATTTTCTGTAACAAAGATTCTGTAAACAAAGAACGTTGAAAAATCCAATGGTGAAACTGGTAGTTATCTTCTATGTTGAGAGGTCTCATCAAGAAGAAATTGTGTTGTGATCTTGGAAGAGTTTGTAGAGGAACTCTGGGATACAGTGGGATAAAGATAGAATAGGGAGAGTGGTTTTAAGATTGATAGGCGGGGAGCGCTGGAACATCTGTAAAACGATTCTACAAGATTCTATTTAAAAAGGCTAAGATCGGTTTGATCTTAGGACTGGACGTAGGCCGTCAAACAGACGGCTGAACCAGTATAAAAATTGCGGTGTACAATTTCCTACCCTTATCTCTTTTATTTCTGCATTGCTTATTTGATTAATCTTGATTGCATGCAATAGTAAAATTTCTGTATTAATTGACATTGCTTGAATTGTTAATTTGACATGCTTGTATCTTGATCAATCTGTTGAACAATTATTGTATCTGCTGCACTCTCTATTAGACAATACTTATTATTGTTAATCTTCTTTTAGGATTGATATTTGGGATTGTGGTTAATCTTTTGTTTAATAAAATTTGAATTTTGTAAACTGTTTAGCAATATCGTTAGAATAGGTTTTATTCTTCATTAATTCTGCTAAACTGAGGTCTATATTCCCCTTCATTTGAAACCCAAGAGATGAATTTTTGTATAACTAATGTTATGAAATGAGACCTTTAAAATAAATTTTTACTTTAATGGAAATTTATTGAGTTCAAATAAGTAATTTTGAGAAAAAATATTCAAAATCCTATGTTTTATGTAATTTACTATTTGAATCTCAAAAAGGAGTCAATACTATTGACATTTAATGGGAAGAACTTTAAAATATTTATATCGTTGTATCGAAATTTACTACGAATCAAACTACAGATAAAGGGGTCATAACGATTTTTTAAAAAAATATTTATGAAACAAACTCTTTTTTTCAAAGCAATTTACGGTAGAAGAATTTTTGTTTTTAAAATGAAAATCCCAGGTAATGAAATGGTTGTTGTAAAATGGTTGTTCTATTTTATTTTAGGTTTAAATATTTCTTTAATCCTCATATATACCACTTTTTTATTTACGATAAAGTTTTTGTTTTGATTTAGTTCCCTAAAATCAGAGACAATTGATTTTGGTCTCTAAAAAAAGAGTTGATAAACCGCCATGACACGTGTACCTATAAATACACACCAACACATAATCTTTTATGATATATAAAAAAATTAAAATATTTTATATTATTCATTATTAAATTTATTTATTGATTATTTAATAATTAGTGTTATTTTATAAAGAAAATATGAATAGGAATTAAAAGAAGGGTTTAAGGTTTTTGAAAACTTCGTCATTCTCTTAATATTTATTTGACGTTAGGCACCAAAGTCAATCGCCTCTGATTTTACAGGGATTAAATCCAAACAAAAAAGTAATATATTTGCACGGACCAAATACATATTTAAACCTTTATTTTAAAAATACATGGAGTCTTAGACATCGTTTTTTTTTAAAAAAACGTTATCTTATGTGCACGCTTTTTAAAGTGCTTTTTTAAAAAGCTCTATCACATATACAAATACTTATATAATAACAACACATTTGACAACAATTTTTATAAAAGCACTATCATATATAAGAGCACTTAATGATAACGACGTCTTTTAAAACACTTTTCCTATAAACACTATCATAGGGTTAATTAAACATAATCGTTTAAAAGTGATTTATAAAAAATGTTATTATATAATCCCATTAAAACTAAAATAAATAAATTAAACAAAAATTTAAAAAAAAAACTTAAATTAATTAAATAAAAAGAAAACTCCCTTTGCTAATTCCATCATAAATATTTTCCTAAAACTACTCTCACGCCGCCTTTGCAATCAATTCAATAAAAAGGCAAGAATTTGAACAAACAAGAATGACAAACATTCTTAACAAAATCTGGAAAACCGAGAATGCTCTCCAGATTCAAGAATGGTCATCACAGCTTCAAAATCAATCAATCTCCACTAATTAAAAAAAAAAATTAGCCTATGGATTTTACATCTATATCATCAGCACTTGGCAAGTAACATACTGAGATGATCAGATTCAAAGAAACTACTCGAACCACAAAGAGAGAAGATCAAGAATTAGCAAGACCACACATATTAGAACATTCTTGACAACATTTTGATCATTCTGGACAACAGTGTAACATCAGCCTCCAGACTGATAAACATTGTCCAACATGTTAACATCAATCAAGATCATTCTCTAGCATATTAATATCAATCTCCAACATGCTAACATCATTCTCCAACAAATTAACATCAATCTCCAACATGCCAACATCATTCTCCAGCATGTTAAACATCAATCTCCAGAATGATAACATCAATATGCAGAAAGTTATCATCTGTCTCCAGAATAATCATATCATTCTCCAAAAGTATCAAATCAGTCTCTAGAATGATTAAACCAGTCTCCAGATTGATTGTCAATCTCCAGGATGTTCAAGACTAAGTCTCCAGATTGATCGAAAATCTCCAGAATTTTCAATAAACATTCTGCAGCAGTTCATCATCATTCTCCAAGCTATTTTGGTAGAATCAAATCTCCAGATCGAAGCAATATCATCAAAAAATATATATATAAGGTATAAATGATCATTAAACATAAAAGAAATCTGATCAAGAACAAAGAAAAACGCCCAGTCAAACAGATTTCACAAAGTATTCAAAGGATGGAATATTTTTATTCATATATATTGATTTTGGTCAAAACTGACAGAGCACTACCAACAACTCTTTTGATCATTATTAAATATCCTAAAAGCCTATAAAAGGAAGAACAATGCTCAAGAAAAAATTGGAGCTTCAAGTACTAAGAAAATTCATTACTCATTTTAATCATACTTGAATTTCTCTCACTCACAAACATTGAATCAATTCTAATTTTTCCCATTCAATTCTTAGAAACATTCTCGTGTATTTTTTGTCAAAGAATCAGAACTAAAATAAGATTTTAGTATAGTTTGGGTAGATTGAAAGAAATCCTATAAAGGTTGATAGGTGACCTAATTAAACTCCTTTCTAGGTGGAAATGTTTTAACTTTGTAACAGATCAAGGTTGATCTAATCTAGGTGTTGTAAAACCAAGAAGGTTCTTTGTTTTAAATACTTAGTGGAAAATCTCACGGTTGTGAGGATTAGACGTAACCCGGGTTGGGTGAACTAGGATATATCCTTGTGTGGTATCTCTTCCCTTATCTATTTACTTTCAGTCTGTTTGATTATCAAGTTAAATACATAAACTGAACTATTGATTTTAGCTAACCAAGAGCGTTCTCCATTTTCTAGTTAAAATCAAGAACGTTCTTTGTTTTCTATTTTCACAACTAAGATCACTCTCCCTTTTTGCATCTCCCTGTGTCGATGCCACCTCTTTGTGACTCTGTTTCTTCAAATCGCCACAACTCCTTCATCCATCAACTTCAATAACTGTACAATTTCTTCAGCTCAATCGCCATAACTCCTTCATCCATCCATCCATCGCACCGCCTATTCATTAGACTTTCAGCCAATAAACCATGTTTTTCCTATTCCAATTTTTTACTTCAAAATTTTTATGAATTAAAAACTTGTTTAGTGATTCATAATTGTTTTCATTGGCTGAGTTAGTTAGGGCTATGTAATTAGTTAGTACCATTCATATAGTGATTCATAATTGTTTATTTAGGCGAGTTGTGAATTTAGAACTTGTTTACCTGTTCATAATTGTTGGTTTTTATTACTCAATTAGTTAGGACTACATAATTGATTCAAAATTATTTTTGTCTTTGAATTAGTTATTAAATTAATTACTGATTTAGAGTTTTGTAATTAATTTATGTATGCATAGATTTTAGATTAGTTATTTAAATGTATGCAAAGTTTGTGTTTTTGATTTATCTCATTATGTGTTTTTTTATTAATTTATGTATGCAAAGTTATGACAAACCAAAGTTAGTATGATAAATGTATGTGTTTTTTGTTTATCTCTATAGATTTAAAATGTATGAGTTTTTGATTAATTTATGTATGCAAAGTTATTTAAATATATGCATTGGTAGGATGCTTACAATAGTTTTTAAAAATACACCAACATGGCATTAGCAACTAATTTAGGAATTCCCAGTATCAGTGTCAATCGTAAAGTATGGTCAAAAAGTTTATAAGGAAAGAGAGAGAAAGATTCTTTATGTGGCATTGAATTTTAAGACTGAATGATAGCACCTACGTTCCCAAAGGAGCTTCATGACCTCTTCCTAACCAAAAACTTGATAAGACAACAAGTGCACGGTATTATCGCGTAGTAAAAATTATCGTTCCCGCAAGGACTTTATTATGAATACTAGTGTCTCTTTACTTTGATGATTAGCTAAAATAGTAAATGTTGATAATGATTTTTGGTTTAAAATTCACAATAAAAATAAAGTTTTGGGATTGTAGTTTTCACAATGATGGATACAATAAAATTAACCTTCTATGAATTATGGGTGTTGAACTCTTAAAAATTAGATAAATAATTGTAACTAACGCTTTCTTTCAAAGAACAAAAGTGTATTTGAATCTAATAACCAACCTATATTCATTATTTATATATTAGAAAAATCCTTTAAGAAAATATATCTTTTATGATTTCAAAAGAACCAAAATCTATTTTCATGATTTGATTCTCTTGTCCAATCTTAGGGGTCAATATCAAATCTACATTTCAGTATATTATTTGATATCTAAATATGAATATGATTCTTACTAAGATTGGATTAAAAGATCAACACCCATGACAAAAAGAAATATAAATTGTTAGAGATCCAACATTGGAAATCCTATAATCCCAAAACAAGGAATATATACTCACATATGATCATAGTATAATCAAAGCTTAAATATAAAAAAAAATTGGATATATAAAATAACAAAATAACAAAATAAAATAGAAAACTGAATATTATTGAAACTAAAAAATTTCTAAGAGAAATACAAGAACAAAAGAAAGAGTAGTGAGAGATTGTGTGTAGGAGTATTTGTCCCTAAAACTGAGTATCTTAGTCCTTTTTATAGTTCTAGGTGCTTTAATGAGTTTTAATTACAAGAAACAATCAAAATTTGATAGAAAAAAAAATGGTTCAACAGAAAATGAGTCATTTATGGTCATAATGGCCATTACTGCCAGACGGTAATAGGTGCTGATGTAGAAGATCAACATATTATGGCCATAACGGTAATTATTGTCAGGCAGTAATAGATGCAGCAACAGAAAATGAACAAATTATGGCCATAATGGTCATTACTGCCAAGCAGTAATCCTTGTTGACTTGAATAGGCAAATTCTTTTCTTTTTTTTCGTTCATCCATTATGGCTATAATTCCTATTATGGTCAGGCAGTAATGTTTGTTGGAACTTGAGTTTCTTTCGTTTTTTTGATCGTGATGCATCACTTGACTTCAAGGCTCTTTTGCTCCAAAAATCTTCACTTATTCCTCCGCTTCTCCTTCCAATCAAAACAAAACAAAAAGGTAGTAAAAAAAGAACTAAAATCGAATTAAAAACATCAAATTAACCTATCAAATAAGTTATAAAAATAGATAAATTATAGCTTATCAATCAGTATCAATCATAAAGTATAACCAAAACGTTTATAAGGAAATAGAGAGAAAGAGTCTTTTTGTCGCATTGAATTTTAAGACTGAACGATAGCACCTATGTTCCTAAAAGAGCTTCATGACCACTTCCTCTGTTTGGGAGACAAGCTTCTTTTCAACATTGACTTTCAATTCTATTTCATTGGCAACAGATTCAACAGTAGCACCATCTACTTGGTTATCTTGAGTGGAAACTACATGTGTATTTTCCTATATCACATTGGTGAAAATAGAGAGAACATAGGATCTAGAATAATTAACAAAAATTAGTCACCGACTATATATTCATTAGAGTTATCATTCTCTACATATAATCAAGGAGTTCAATATCACTATTGAGATAAGTCACCCTCCATCCAAAGTAATAAATGTCAAGTAATTAAAATTAAACAATTAAAGAAGACAATGATTGTAGCTTGACTATATAGCAACTTTGAGTTTAAGTATAAGAAGACCAAAAGTAATGACTATTCAAGAGGCTAACGATCTAAACAAATTGTCTTTGGAAGAGCTGATGAGTTCACTCAGATCCCATGAGATTGAACTGGTTGAAGATGAGCCCAAAAATAAGTCAAAGTTCTTGGCCATCAAATCCAAAGGAAAGAAGATCAATTATAATGCTTTGCAAGCAACTGAAGATTCAGAGGAAACTGAATGGGAAAATCAGAGTGAAGACTCAGATGATGAAGAGTTGTCCTATATTGCAAGAAAAATCCAACGCATGTGGAACTACAAAAAGAATTCATTTCCCAAAAGAGATTTCAAAAGTCCCAAAATAGAAGAGAAGGAAAAGAAAAGTTGGACAAGAAGAAGCTCGTCTGCTATGAATGCGAGGAATCATGACATTTCAAATTTGAATGTCCTAAACTTGATAAAGGAAAATCCTAGAGGAAAGAATTCAAGACTAAGAAGAAATGTCTAATGGCTACTTGGGATGACTCTGATGAAGATAAACAACATCCAAACATGGCTTTGATGGTAGATACTCACTCTGTCTCTAATTCTAACTCTGACTTTGAATCTGTTGAAGAAGAAAATGAGATATTCTCTGACCTACCTCATAGTGAACTCATGGATATGTTAAATGAGTTCCTCAACCAGAATCATAAGGTTTCTTTAAAACTTAAGTCTCCGAAAAAAGTTCTTATGGTGTTAGCAAAAACAATAAAGGTGGCATAAATTTTAAAGAAACAAAAGAAAATTGTAGATTTACTCAGCTTGATACTGTTTGCGTATATTGCCATAAGAAAGTTCACAACAGAATAACTTATCCTATGCAAAAAACATCAAAAGACAAGATACCTAAGAATAAAATAATTTATCGTGCAGATATATTTAGCAACAAAGTCAAAACACCATTGATGATACCTAGACATTGGATACTCACGACACATGATAGGAGATAAACATATGGTCCAACAACTGACCCTCAAGAACAGAGGATTAGTGAGCACAATATGTATCAGAGGAACTAGATATATATGAGAAACCAGATATATCAAAGAAACCAGAAAATGTCAAAGGAAAAATAAAAATCAGAAGCTATCCTTGAGTAGTCAAATCAAGTTCATCAAGAACGCAAGCTTAGATGGAACCAAGTAGTTTTTCATCCAAAATCCTTGATCGAAGGAAAAACAAGTGATCATCCAAAATCCAGAAGTAAAAAAAAGTTAATTGGAACAAAGTAGGTTTTCAGAAACAAACAGAAACAAATTGATGTCTAGGTTTTTCTTTCCTTCCTTTACATAAGAACCTCTAGACTTGATATCTATTTAGTGTGTGTACCATATTTCAATCTGACCCTAAAGAATCCCATTTAACAGTTATTAAAAAAATCTTTAGATATCTGAAAGAAACTACTAGCTAACCATTGTATGACTTATAAGTCATCCTTTGAGTAAAAATTAGTAGTGTAAGATCAAAATATGTTTAAAGTACAAAATATCCTACTTGTTTTGGTAACAACAAATTCAGTTTGTCGGATCAAATTTAGGAATTAATATTTCATTTAAGTGTGTAGTTTCAAGACCACAATTAATATGTAAGATATTAGAATATATCCTTTGGTGATTGGACAAAAAGACATGAAAAATTATGCATTCAAAACTAGTGAAAAAATGTCTTTAAAACATTACCTCTAATGATACAAAGCATTAGACTACCTATGACTCTGATGGTACAAGAAGGATTGTCTGATTATGCTTCAGCTATGCTCTCAATACATCTATTAAAGTTTACCTTTGATGAAGCAAAACAAACTTTGGGAAAGTTTGCCTCTAGTGAAGCAATCAAGTTTTTGTCAAAATGCCTTTGATTAGTTGCCTCTGGTGAAAGTCAACAGTATAACAAAAGTCGATGACCAGAAAAAGTTATGGCAGAACCCAAAATAGTCAATGTTATGTAAAAGTCAACGCCTAGAAAAAAAACACCATTTGAAAAATGCAAAGCTCAAGAAAAAGTCAACATTTGAAAAAGTCTATGTCTATGTTAAAAGTCAATGTTTATGGTAAAAGTCATCAATTTGACATGGTTAGTGCCTCTGATAGCCTACCTCTAGTCATTTATCTTTGATCCAAAAAACTTGATTCTAGTGTTTGTCTCTTGTCCAACAAACTTGATTGTGGTGCTTGCTTCTGGTCTAGTAAACTTGCTTCTAGTGGTTGCCTCTTGTCAATTGCACATGCCTCTACTCATTGCCTTTGCTCAAAAAATTATGCCTCTAGTTGCTCTATGTTTTTGTCAAGTGAAATTGATTTTGGTACGTGCCTCTCGTCAAGAAGTCATGTCTCTAGTGTTCTTGCCTCTTGTCCAATAATTACGCCTTTAGTGCTCCTACCTCTAGTTTAATAAATGTGCCTCTGGTTGTTCCTGTCTTTGGTCCAGTGATCATGCCTCTGATCAACTACAGTCTGGTTCGTCAAAAAAATAGAAATTCGAAAAACACTTAAAAAATATTATAAGTCTCAGTTGTATGCTCACAACTATAATTAATCTCAACTATTATAATTTTGAAGAATGAAGCACCATGATAAAAGACAAACAAACCATGACGTGAAGGACACAAGATTTCCTTGAGGGACATTCAATCATACTTTGAAGGACAAAGGCAATGTTACAAAGACTTCTATAAATTGCACATAATTCTGAGTTCAAAGCTATAAACCAACACACAATAATTCCAAACAGAAACATAACTAATCAAAACAACCTACAACATTATTTCAAAGCGAACTAATCTTAAATCAACAAGCTCAAACACTGAGTTAGAAAATTGTCAAATTTATCTAAGTGTTTACAAAGAAAAATCTGAGAGCTTATATTATAAATACACTTTAGTTAGAGAGAAAATTCTGAAAACCACAAACACTCTTTCTTTGTAACCAAGCTCGACAACGGTTGATTGTGTTCCTCAACGGCTTGACGTCACTAAGCTGAAAGTTGAGAATACTTGTTAGAACTTGTAAACTAAGTACAATAGTGGCTGCCCTTTCCTCAACAACTTGACAGTACAAAGTTGGAGGTGAGAAGATTGAAAATAGTGATTATGACAAACCAAATGTTCAAGTGTAAGTTCTAAATATAGTGTGGATTAAATCCTTCAAAAGATGGGACTAAACGTAGCTACTAAATTAGTAGTGAACCAGGAAAAAATATATGAGTCATTTATTTTATCAATTTAGTTTTATCACTTCAGGTTTTAACTCATTCGAAATATTTTCAAAAACTATAATCACAATTCAAACCCCTGCCCCCTTTCTTGTATTTCTTGACCAACAAGTAGGTTTATGTGATGCTAACTATGTTGAAGATAAGCTAGAAAGGAAGAGCACTAGTGGAAATTGTACGTTCCTTTTTGACAATCTAATCTCTTGGTCGAGTAAAAGACAAGACAATTAATTACAACACTTAACTATTGTGGATGAAACATCAACTAAAAAATTTCAAAATTCATGAGAGTAACATCCCTATCTTCTGCGATAATACTTCAGCCATATGCTTAACCAAAAACTTAATTTTACATTCCAAAGTGAAAAATCTAGAGATTAAACATCATTTTATAAGGGAATATGTCCAAAAAGGTATTTTTAAACATTAAATTTATCGATACTGGTCTTCAGTGGGGTGATATTTTCAAAAAAATTATTGTTGATGACATATTCAATTTTATAAAGAAACGTCTAAATATTATGTTTAATCATTTGCATGTCTTGCCTTTGGTAAAATAGAGTGAATGGTTAAAAATATATTTGCTTTGTCTCTAATGACATTGAATTTATTAGTGCCTCTTTTAAAATTAAATTCAATTAATTTTTTCAATATGAACAATTTTAATTGTCGTAAGATGTGATACTCTAACAGGTTTTACTCACACCTGTTTACGCGTACGCGCTAGTAATGGGATTAGAAACTCAAACGTTTTTTTTAAACTAACCCATTTATAACTCATAACTCTCATAGTTTTCATTTTCTCTTTTTTCCTATGACAAAAGAAGGAGGATGTATTTTTAAGAACTATTATCCTAAAAAAATTTGCAATGAAAATTTCTTTTTCTGAACTTCAGTTACTAACATTTATTAACTACTCTTTTGGAATATCTTTCATCTTATGAATTAAACATGCATAGTCTAAGAGGGAGCTTTGCAATAATGCTTTATTTTTTACTTTATTTAAAATTAAAAATTATTAACAAAAGTAGACGTTTGTCATCATCAAAAAGGGAGAGATTGTTAGAACAAAGTTGATTTAAATAACTATGCCATTTACTTGTTTTGATGATAACAAAATAAGTTTGTGGGAACAGTTTAATGCACTAACATTTTGATTAAGTGTACAGGTCTTCGATTAGATGAATTATATAGATTCTTATGTCATATCTTCTTATATTTGGACAAAGACAAAGGAACAACAAGACTTTGTTTCACTCTATTTTTCTTAGTCTGATGCAATAATGCAAGCAATGTTCTGGTGACTCTGGAAATACATGATATGTTGTGTTTCAGTTTCCTCTGATGAATGCATCTATGCTCGTTTCCTTCTGATAATCTTGACAAAAAAGTGAATGTCTGCCTCTAATAATCACATCAAGTATTTGATCGTCTCACTCTAATTTATAATGTGTGCTCTAATAAAATTTAACATTATGAAGAAAATCAACGTTATGATGAAATTCAATGCTCTGATGAAAGTCAATAGTATGATGAAAGTCATTGCTCCGACGAAGACAAAGTTTTGCACGTCCTCTAATAAACATCTTGAATATGCTACTGGTGTGAAGATTTTAAGACATGCTCTGATCATTGTATCATCTACTTCTCAATTGTATTAAACAGGATACGTTGAATCAATTACAAGATCTGTTATGGAAAGTTACTATGGCAAATCAGTCTCAAAATATATGATATGAAACTTCATGAATTATGTGGATTTCTTGCAATCAAGACAACAGTCATAAACCCTAATCGATCTTTATAAAAAGGACATCCAATTTTCACTAGAAAGATAAAAAGCACAAAAGCTATAAGCACATCTACACTCTTTCTCATAATCATTCTCTTTCATTTTAGTTGTGAGAAAAGTTTCTGAAGAAACAAATTTGTAAACAATCTATGTGAGTGCTAAATTAGAAAAACCTAAACCTTTTCTTTTGTAACCTAACCCAATAGTGGATGCCTTTCCTCAACAACTTGACTATACTAAGCTAGAAGATTGAGAGGATTGAACACAGTTAGTGTGACTAGTAGGTGTTCAAGTGTATGTTTGATTATGTGGTGAATTCGTGGTTTAAGTCTTTCAAGTTGAAGGGATTGGACGTACCTATTGTGTTGATGGTGAACCAAGATAAATTGGTTGTGCCTTTCTGCTCTATTTTTATTTACCTGATATGTCTTATTTACTAAAGAGTAGCCACGCAAAAAAAAAAAAAAAAAAAACAGGAAACACAATTCAAGCCTCCTTTTTCTTGTATTTCTTGTTCTACAATTTATTCATTCAAATCAGTAGAGTACATCAGATACCAACACAAATTCAACATTACTAAAAACGAAAATGATAAATTTGTGAACCTATTCTCACCATCCAAGTTAATAGAATAAAATGGCACAACGCCTACAAATAATGTGATAAAATCTCATAATAGTCATGCCTCCAAATTTGCAACATTGATGACCTAATCATTAGTTGAATTAGTAATTGGTCAAGGTTGATATGTCAATCTAAATCAAACAAACTAGAATATGGCCCGCGCGCTGCGCAGATGTTAATTAATTAATTTTATAAATAATATTTTATGTATTATAAATATAGTTATTTTATAATATTATTTTATTGATTTGTAATAATTGAATATGATTAGAAAAATTAAAATGAGGAAAAATTATGTTTATCACAATCATCTAATTGAATTTTTTAAATATGTTGTAAAATTGGTATGATAACTTATTATATAGGATAATTGTTTGACTCATCTTTGATTGTTAATTTATTTTTCAACATATAATGATATTTGTATTTATTTGACGAAATAAAATGTAAAATACAAACTCAAAAATAAGATATAAAAATTTATAAATATGATTGACTATTTAATATTGTAGTGTAATCTAAATTTATTTGTTTTATTA
>JBBPBR010000007.1:24808116-24830057 GCA_037974775.1 Cicer pinnatifidum | reverse complement strand
TAATTTTAAATAAATTTGTATATTTTAATAATTGGAAGTAACTTTTTTAATAATTTTTCATATATTCGTATTTTATGATTATTCTTAATAAATTTGTGTATTTTCTGTCAAATAGAATATATATTATTATTGTATAAAATGTTATTAAAAAAATTGAATGACATAAATCATTATTCACCATAAATGGAATAATATAATTGTCCATCAAAGGATATTTATGTCGATATTTATGAGTGATTAGGTGGTTTTTTTTCCATTGAATTTAATGACTAATAATATAAATTATTACTATTGGTAAATAACTAATAATATTATAAAATAATTTATAAATTTATTATAAAATAATTTGATAATAATATAAATTATAAATTATTATCAAATTATAAAATAATTTATAAATTTATTGTAAATAATTATAAAATAATTTTCAAATAATATTATCATATAGATTTTTTAGGAAATGTAGTGTTGATTAATGCAGAAAAAAACCGTATTGAGTAGTAATGTAGATTTAATGTGAAAGATTTAAGCAAATTTAATGAATGATGTATATAATTTAAAGAAAAACAATTTAGAAATTGAGTAGAAGCTCTATGGAGACGTACACGTAAGCTTTTCAGCCTACGTGAGAAATGTTTGCATACGTGGAGAAAATAGTGTGAGGTGGCAGTGAAGTCTTCTGTTTTAAATATATAATAGATATTGCAATAAGACTGGAAATCAAATACTTACGGCACAAAGATGAGAAATCAACCAACCCCGATATGAGACGACGAACACTTGAAAAAAAACTACGAAAAAAAAAATACCTAATATATGTAGAAACCACTTATTTAGATTAAAACACAAGAAAAAGAAACATATGGGTGATTCTAAATAAAACTGACCCAAAATCATCTTTTTCCAGTTAACGCGAGTAAACTTATAAAGAATGTAGAGTTTATCTCCCTTAAGAAAAATTAGGGCCGACCAAATTAAGGGTACTTCTATTTATATTATCTTCTAGTTCCTAACATTATTATAATTGATAATTATTTCATGATTAACAATTAAATTAACATTGCTAATTAATTAATATCACTTTATTTAATTAGTTATCAATTTAGTAGCCTTTTTAATTAATAATTCTTTTAACCATAACTATTGAATCACTAACAATACTATTTAGCTCATTCAATCTAAATATTATTTTTATAATGACATAACTAATTAGTGACCACTATTAATTACACTAGTTAATAACCCTTCATCATGTATCCAATATTACTATTTTATTTCTAATTTTCTTCCATTACTCTATTAATTTTTTCTTAACAAACCAAATAGAAATATATTAATATAAACCTATTCATAGCATATGAAATGCTGCAAATAGAAACAAGTTACAAAATTACATTGTCAAGTGTTAAAATGTGACCACTTACCCCGAAACCATCAATGACCACGAACACCTCAACAGTTCAAAGGTTGTGTATTCCATTGGTGAAGCTCGTACCTAAATCTTTAATATTAGGCTTTAACCAACACCAAATGAATCATCTCCACAATTCTACTCATATTGATTGTCCGTTAGATAAGAATAATTTCATTTCGAGATTTCTATATAGACCACACGCACGCTAACCAAATAGTAAGGAAACGATCTAGGAACCCCTTCCAACATGAAATAACCCTATTAATTGAAAGTGTGATTCACACTTTGTTTTAACAAGCCAACTAAAAACTGCGAGCCACACCTACGGCCAACGAATTGCATACAAAAAACAAATGTTGCGTAGATTCAAAAATAGCACAACCACACGCACATATAATGTTGTCTGACTGCAAAACTCTCCTACATATCAAATTGTCCTTCGATGGAAATCAATCGCTCAATAATCTCTAAGCAAACACTAAAACCTTTAGCAGAATCAATTTGATCGAAATAATGTGATACATGATATACAAGTTATATTCTATCGAATCACTCTCGCCACGAAGCAAATAGTAAGCCTCTTTAACATGATAACTTTTTCCATGTGGATGATGCCGTACTCATTCACCTCTCGCCACGAAGCAAATAGTTAGCCTCTTTAACATTATAACTTTTTCCAGGTGGATGATACCGTACTCATTCACCTGACTTATTAACCTACAAAGATACATTAGCCACCAATCCTTTACACTCTTCAACTAACTCCAACTCTCACTCAAACAAACTTCTCCTCCACCTGCAAACCCCTTTAACCATACCAAAATTGTTCCCCAATATCTTTATGATTGACACCTCCTTATCAACAGCCAAACAAAACAAACAACTAAATCTATCTCTTAAAGTGTCCCCTCTTACCTGTGGATCTAATAAATAAATAAATAAATAAAAGGGTATCGTGGTCATCTCTCGTCACCTCTCTAAATTTTTCAAAAAACAATTGCTGAAAATGTCACATATATATGATTGCATGACTTACCAGTTGTTAACTTGATAAGAAGGTTAAGTTATCCTATTTATTTAAAAATGTCTCTAAGTTAGAATAGGATAATATCTAACCACCATACATCAAATATCTCATCTTATAACTTGAGTTGGTTACAAAAAGTTAGGATGAATTTTGACTCATTTTTGAATTAGAATTTTGACTTTCGATCAAATGTGTTTTCCTCTCTTTTTGTATCAAAATAAAAAGCTATACAATTATAAAAATTTGTGTGATTTTTTTCCTTTTTCAACTATTTGCCTTGAGTAATTAATAATTTATTCATGACACGTCTTGGTTAAGTTTTTTTTGGGTATATTCATGTTTTTATGTAGTGGGAGTATTAAAATACTTAAAATGTCCTTGCCTATCTACAATATACCTAAAATGTCCTTGCCTATAGGGATGGCAATGGATAGGGTTTGGGTAGGGTACTATAGTACCCGTATCCATACCCGTAGTTTAAAAAAATACTCATATCCGTGTCCGTACCCTCTTGGGTATCAACTTTAATACCCGTACCCTTACCCTCTAGGTATCTAAGTGTCCGTACTCATACCCATTACCCACACTTTAACTAAAATAGATTGATAAATAAATATTATTTTGTGATTAAATTTAAAAATTATTCAAATATACAAAATTGAGTTGTGAAATAAATATATAATTATTGCTTTATGTGACAACTCTATTTTATTAAATGTTATTATGATCTTCGTTTTGTATTTGTTTTCCTTACCAAAGAAACTAATAACATATAATAAAATATTATTCTCAAATAAATAATTATTATATCTTTACTTGATAACTTTATATTATTAGATTTTATTATTATCTTTCTTTTGAAGTTATACTTCGCAACAAAGATGACTTTAAACCCCGAACCCTAAACCCTAAATAATATACTTAAACTTTGAACCCTAAACTCTTAATATCAAATCTTGTACACTAACACACTAATTGTTATGAAGTAAAACTATAAAACGAAGATAGTAATAAAATTTAAAAAAATAGAGTTGTCAAATAAAGTACTAATTACATAATTATTAGACAACACTATTTTACTAAATGTTATTATTATTATCTTCATTTAGTAGTTATAATTCGTAATGAAGATAACCCTAAATATTTAACCCCGAACCCTAAATACTAAACCATAAACTCTAAATCCTAAACCTAAACCGTAAACCATAAACTCTAAATCCTAAACCTAAACCGTAAACCCTAAACTCTAAACCCTTATCCCTAAACGTGATTTCTTAAACCCTAAACATTACTTTTTAAATCCTAAACACCCTAACACACTAAACCCTAATAAAATAGAGTTGTCAAATAAAGATGTAATTATTACTTTATTTGACAACTATATTTTATTATAGTAAAATAAAAAGAGAGATTAAGTAACTATTAAGTTTGTTCTAGTAAAATAAAAATAATAATAGTAATACATAAAATATATAAGGGGACCAATGGACTTGACTCATATATGTGAATCCTAATAAAAGGAGTTACTTGCCGCCGCCTCCGTAGAAGGGAGAGGAAACACAATAATGCTCTAGTTAGTCAAATAAACTCAATTTCTCAAATTTTTAACTATATCAATTTCTCTCTAAAATACCCGAGTTCTCTGTTTATCAAATTAATCATTTTGCATTGTTCTTCTTTACCGTAAGTCCAATTTAAGTGAAACCAACACCAAAACAATCGTTTGAAAAATGGCCATACCTTTATTAGTTTTCTTATTTTAGGGATGGCAATGGGTAGGGTTTTGGTAAGGTATGAAGTTGCAACTCTTATGACAATATTATTTGAGATCAGTAAAAACAATTTATAAGAAGTTGCAAGTATAATTATAAAGACACGATTAGTAAAATATAACTCTTAGTTATGAAGACACAATTACTTAACTATTCATCATAAACAAATTCTTAAAAAGTTTGCAAATGTTTATCTTTTGATTTGATTATAAATATTGTAATGGTCCAATGATATTAATAGATATTAAAACATAAAGGAAAATAATTAATTAAACTAAATATTAATATAATAAATAAATAAATAATATATTTATATAAGTGCGGGTGCGGGGCGGGGTGGGTACTATAGTACCCGTACCCACACCCATACCCGTTTAATTTAGCGGGTAATTATTCGTCTCCGTGCCCATACCCGTTATGCGGGTTTTTACCCTACCCATTGTGGGTTTTTTTTGCGGGTACCCACTGGGTCTGGGTCTAATTGCCATCCCTACTTGCCTATCTATAATATTGTAAACTCAAACCTAACCTCATTCATTCAAACTTCATTAACCCTAACCTCTTTTTCCATCTTCATCTTCTACCTCACACTCATATTCATCCATTTCTGTCACAATTCATTCTCTTTCTTCCTCCATTTTTAACAACTTTAACATCTTCAATCATCCTCATTGTCTCTCATTTACATCAAGTAAGTATCAATGTTGTTGTTGTTGTTGATGATGATGTTGATGTCATTGTTGTTGTTGTTGTTGTTGTTGATGTTGATGTTGATGTTGCGGTTGTTGTTGTTGCTTTTGTTTCTATTACTATATTGTTGTTGTTGTTTATGTTTATTAATGACTTATGCATGCAAGCCCAAAAAAATAACGTATGTGTTGTTGTTGTTCTTTTTTACACAAGCCTGGAAATGTACGTGAACTAAGTTCACGTACAACCTATGTGAACTCAGTTCACGTACATTTCTAGACTTGTTAAGTTCACGTACGTGAACTCAACTCACCTAGGACTTTCGTAAAAAAATCAGTTCACGTAGGTTTTATTGTTTTGATTTTGACTATGATATGGTCATGCAAAAATGGTGTGCACTATATTTACTAATAGAACGTGTCGAGTTGTAATTAATGATACTGCTAATAATGAGAGTACCTCTAATAATGAGGGTCGTCGTGTTAGACCAACCGCTTCCGCACGAGATCAGTGTGTTCAGGGTGTTATGGAGCAGTAGAAAGTGCAGCGGGAGAGGCGGACACGATAGGAACAACGATGATTACAGCAGCAACTAGAGGCCCAACCAGGAAAAGGCACAAAAGGAAGCTCAACCAAAGCACATAGATGAACCTCCAGTGGCTCATGGATATCCTGGTGGTGCGATTGACAAGTTTGTCCTTAGGAAATTTGGTGATCATGTGGCCACTCGACTTTGGGGTGGCGTGGTAATTTTCTCGATCATATTAAAGTTTTAATATTTATTGTCATGATGTGTTTTAACTTATATTTTTTCTATTATTTTATTTCAAGATCGTGGGAAATTAAGAGTATTTAGCAACGGAAAAAAAATAAAAGAAATTGTGATTAAACGCCAAGAGGTTGAACAATTAGTTAAGAGTTCTAAATTATATTCGTTGGTAAAATGCAATTACAAAATGATCGACAAATGGATCATTTATGTCATCGTAGAAAGGTGGCGTCGTGACACCAACAGCTTTCATCTTTCAATTGAGGAGATGACAGTTACTTTGGATGATTCTCCTTAGCGTTAATGTATTTAACAAGAATGACGGTGCAAATTTATTAGTTGAGCTTCTTAGAGTTATTGAGGCTTCTGCTTATGTTGAGTTTAATGTATCCCAAACAGCCATAGTTCGATTTAGTTGGTTACTTGAAGTATATCATCAGCACTATCGTGATCAGCGTAGGCGGATGGCTGCAAGGGAATTTCTTTTATTTTTTGTCGATTGCACCCTTTTTAGCGACAAGAGTGTCTTCAAAGTTAGTGTTGCCTATCTATAGTGCTTCCATGATCTCAACTCATAGAAGGGGATATACATGGGGTGTTACTGCTCTTGTTTACCTCTGTGATAATCTCCGTGAAGCAAGTATGAATCATATCAGGACGGTTTCTGGATATTTGACACCTTTATAGGTAAACTCTATGGTTTTTTATTGTGTTAGTAATTTCTATTAATAATTCTAAACTAATGATATGTTATTTTATATGTTCAAGCTTGGATCTAAGATTATTTCCCAACATTATGTGTAGATTTTTGTAGACCCTCTTCTAGATATGTGGAGGACAATCCTAGAGTACTTCAATGGAAGCCAAAAAGGGATAAGGCTTTGGTTGTTCTATTTAGGAAAGCTCTTGACGAGATTGAGGTTGATCAGATATGTTGTACTCCAAATGAAGAGCATCAAGTAAGGCAATTGTTCAAGGATGTTTCTTTATTTAGAGGATGGATACGATGGGGTCCAAAATGTATGTTCTTCTTTGTGTAAATACGGTCATGTCCAAACCATTCCTAGTTCACCTTTAGAGATAGTAGGTCAGATAACCACACCATCGGAAATGGGCATAATTTTTACACAAAATGTTGTGCATGTAGTTGATGTTGGCGTGTTTGTACAAGGACCTACAAATTGCCCAAACAATTACATGGAGTGGTTTCACAAGATTTCTCATTCATACATCATTCGTAGAGAACCAGTCCACGTAAGTCTTTCGGTTACAAAACCTGTCGATGATGGTCCAATTGAAATAACGGTAAATTTAATCAAATTTATCACATAGCTAAATTAATTAGTCATCTATTGTTTTAACTAAATTATTTTATGTATATTTTAATTCAGCGTCGACAAATCTTTCCTTGTGAAGAATTAACTACTACTTATGTGCATAATCATAAAAATTAGAACAGCTACTACAAATTCCTTCAAAGATAACCAACTTCATGTAGTACCGAGTCTCATCATAAATGTAAACGAGAGTCTCTTATGTCTTAATTATTTGCACCTGCTTCGGTTTTGGAAACATATTAATCTTGCACTTGACTTTCACATTTTTCCATACATGAAACACGCATAATAAATTGGCTTTGACATTGCGTAAGTCTCACATACTTCACTTAGATGACTTATACATGAATTAAATTCACCTGCATTTACTTGAATTGAGTTCACGTAAATGTACATGAATTGAGTTCACGTAGGGGTTCGTGAATTCAGTTCATGTACCGCATGTGAACTCTTCAACTTCATTGACTATGCAAACTAATGTACGTGAATTCACGTATTGACTGGGATTTCTTAAAATTAATAACGTACGTGAATTCAGTTCACGTGAGGTTACAGCATGCATGCACTGAGTTCAAGTAAAATCCCCATATTTTTAAGAAAAAAAAAATAAACTCAAAAATAAATCAATAAACATACCTTATTGGGTCACTCTAACAATAATGTGAAGAGAAGACTAATGAGGTTTAAGTTATAAGTGAGTGATGTGTGTTTGGAATGATTATGAGTTATGATGGGTGAGTTATGGATGATTTTGTGATATGTGAGTTATCAGGTTAAGAATATTATAAATAGGCAAAGGCATTTAAGGTATTTTCTTTTTATAAAAAAATTGAGTGGTGTGAGTAGTAAAAATGAGGGTGTGGGCAGTAATATTGTTAAATGTTTAGTGTCATACAAAGTTTATAATAAAATTGATGCTACCTAACCTCTCCCCTACGGTAATATCGATTTTCCTTGTTGGAAATTCAGTACATACAATGCTTTTTACTATTAAGTACATGTTTGAAGGCATTCGAGTCCTTTAACCTCTTTCTGGTTTTACCCTCTTCCACTTTTGAAGAGATGGAGGGTTGATCTAATTGGAAAGTCATTCATGACAAACTTCTTAATAATGATATAAGAGACCATTGTGGCATGCCTGAATCTGACCTTCACGCTAAATTTCAAATGTACCATGAAATAATAATTCATTCTCTGAGAGGTTGGGTTAAAGTTGAGGATTTATGGGAAATTGTCTATGATCTAGAGAAATATTATGTGGGGGCTGATTCGGAATTCCAATGGTCATTTCGTGAATGGTTTTTTATGTATGGTTGAGTTCTTGCAAGTTCGAGTGGGCAGAGTTATGGGGTCTATGTTTGGATATCAAGTTAGCCCTTCAGTTATCTTTTAACTTGGATTATGTTCGAGATAGATTCGAAGGTGGTTGTAGATATGCTATCGTATGGTCATTCTACTTATATATTCCCCTAATCTCTTCCTCAAAGGGTCACCACTCTTTTAAAGCCTTTCTACTAGAGGACTTCTATTCATGATATATTTGGAGAAGAGAACCATTATGCGAAAAAGAACTATTGGAGTACTCCTTGTTAATAAGGGCCATTTTTTTAGTTTTGATTGAGCCATTTTAGATTATAGTTTTCATACTCTAGTAGTATTATTTTTTATGATATAAACTATATGTCAAAATCACAAGTTAACTCATAAACTCATACAAATTTACAATTTTACATAGCATTTTCAAGTAAACACGATGTAAACTAAAAATCGATCAAACTCACAATTGTTTCCAAATTCTCAATGTTGAACTCATTCAAAACTCGATAAAAACATCTAAAATCTTATGAGTTAACCAATTTTGAAACTTTATACTACTTTGAAAGCAATGACATCCCTAAGTACACAAGTGAATGCACAACATTGAATGACCACTCTCTCGTATTTTCATTAAAGTGCACTACTAAATTATATATGTGCAAATGTCATTTTTAGATTTGTAATAAACATTTGTCACTTTCATTCACTTTAAATTCATTTAATATAATCAAATTATCAAAATTTTAATGTCATTGCTTAGGAGCTTGATTAAGACCATACAAAGATTTATCTAACTTACAGACCTTATTTTCTTGTCCATTAATCATAAAACATTCATGTTGTTCCATATAGATTTCTTCTTCCAATTCACCATTTAAAAAGACAGTTTTGACATCCATTTGGTGTAACACCAAGTTATGAATATCAACAAGTGAAATGAATACCCTAACAAATGTAATTCTTGTGACTGGTGAAAAGTGTCAAACAAATCTATATTTTCTCTTTGTCTAAAATCTTTAGCTACAAGGTGAGCCTTCTGCTTATCAAAAACTCCATCGGGTTTAAGTTTCTTTTCCAAGATTCATTTACAACCTATCGATTTGCAACCAAAAGTCAAGTATACTAAATGTCAGGTCGTGTTAGACTCTAAAGAATCCATCTCATCGTTTATAGTTTATTGCCATAGATCTGCATTCAAAGACGACAAAACTTCTTGAAATTTGTAGGATCCTCTTCTAAAGTATAGGCCGTATAATTGGGTCCACAATCTTTAGTAACTCTGGATCTCTTACTTCTTTGAGGAGAGTGACTTGTTTTGTTGGCCCTACTATTTCTTAATTTGAAAGGGAATTTATTTTCATAAAAGTCAACATCATTTGACTCTATGACTACTTTAGCATTTAGATCATAAAACCTATACGCTTGACTATTTACTGCATAACCAAGGAATACACATTTGTAGACTCTACTAGTGAGTTTAACTAGCTTGGGATCACGAATTCTCACATAAGTCAGATAGTCCCAAGTTCAAAAATAAAACAAGTTCGGATTTCTTTTCTTCAAAATCTCAAAAAGAGATTTTCATTTATTTTAATTTTTTTTTAGATTTAGGAACTTTGATCAAAACATAGCAAACAGTCAATAAGATATCCCTCCACCAATGAGATGCAGCACCAGAGTTAAGTATGATAGCAACAACTAGTTTAGTAAGAGTTCTATTTTTCTTTCAGCTTTATAATTCATTTCAAACGAATATGGTGTAGTTGTTTCATGTATAATTCCATGTAATTTATAAAAACCATTAAACATACTAGAATCGTATTATGTTTCTCTACAAAATCTCTTAATCTTTCTACTAAATTGATTTTCAACTACGAAGATCCTAAACATGTCAAATGCTTCACTTTTATTTTTCATTAGTTATGCAAAAGTATCAGAACAATCGTCAATAAAAGTGATAAAATAATGTTTTTCATTTCTTGTTAAAGTCTCATCAAGTTCACATATATTATAGTGTATTAAATCTAAAGACACAAATTCTCTAATTATTGATTTATGTGAACTACTTTTAATTTTAACATGACTACAAAAATCACATTTTTCAAAATTATTTAAAGATAACTTTGAAATTAAACTTAAGTTACTTAAGTTTGAAATCACATGTTTGTTCGCATGACAGAGTCTAGCATGTCAAATATTAAAATCACATAACATGTAAGCAGAATGAGACATTTTATTAATTTAAACATGCCATTAGTGGTGTACTATTTTCCAACAAAAATATCATTTTTTGAAATTGTGTACAAATCAGCTCCTATAGACTGAGTAAATCATACCTTATTCAAAAGAAAATCATAATCCAGCTTTTTCCTTATATTTGGAGTGTACATCACGTCCTTCAGAATCATGGTATTTCCATAGGTGAATTTCAATTCCACATCTCCAATACTAGCAACATTAGTGGTGTGAGAATCTCCCAACAACATTTTCTTATCTTCAACAGCAGTGTGTATTTTAAACATAGCACAATCATAGTAAACATGGCGAGAGACGTCAGTGTCTATCCACCAATAATTTTGATTTCAGTTATCATAGCAATGAGTTGCTCTTTAGTTAGGTTAGCCTATTGAGCAGAGCTTGGCATGTTCCTACACTTACGTGTCATATGACATGGTTTCTCATACTTATAGTAGAGGAATTGTGAGCTAGAGTCATTTCTAGGAGGTAGTTGTTGCTTTATAATTGTAGCATTTGGAGGGCTCTCATTCTTGTTATTCTTTATATTGCGGTTCTTATTTTTTAGTTGTTTGTCAATTAGCTTCATAACTGCCCCAATTAATTTTTTCTTGTTGTTTGAAACAATTAATACTTCACCTTTCTGGTCTTGCTTTTGGAATTCTTCCTCAATTCGGAGACGGCTTATTATACTCTCAATTGATAATTCTTTTATTTTATGAATGAGAGAATATTTTGAATTTTCCAAGCATAGAGAAGTTTGTCAAATTATAACAGTAATTTGAAATTGTTCATCTAAAGTCATACCTTTAAAGATGATCTCATGAGCTATTTTCTGAATTTGATGGGATTGAACCTCCATTGATATGTCATTACTCATCTCATATTTGAGGTAGCAGCTTACAGCATATTTTTCGTGTGACAGTTTTGTTGACCCGATCTAATTGAACGCGCATCAGTTTCGTAGATCCAATCAATTGAACCGCACATTTTGCTCCCGTGAGTTGCAAAATCAATAAAGAAATTACTGTCCAAAAAGTTACTACTAAAATATGAAATATCTTACTAGCAAAGAAAAAGAAAAATATGCCATATTCACATCTTAAGCCGGCCCACGACGCTATTACTATTATTATGTGTGAACCACCTTTTTTAATTTGACCGTTTGTAAAGGACTCTTTATTATCATGTAAAGGGATAATTATCTAATCACGCTCACCAAGAGTCTTTTCAACGAAAGAAAAATTACTCACCCGAAAGTCCTGTGATTGCGATACTAACTCTTCTCGTTAAGTATGTATTGAATCTTTTACTTATGATTATTGGTACATAATTTTGTCACTATGGAATATATCACATGTTGAAGAGTCCCAGAGAGTACGAAATCAACAACAATTATATGTTCCAAACTTTGATACTATATTTTCATCCAAAATCTTAAGATATTAGATATACGAGTAATCACTCTTATATATTCAACATTTAACTCATTTTTAATCAATGTAGAATTTAACTACTCATACTTGAACTCAAGTCTCTTTAATATATACAGGGGCTGTAAAGATTGTTTACCTAAGCTAATTGACAGAATATGGAGAGTAAAAACCAACTCCAAATTTCAAATTCAAGGCAAGATAGTGGAGAAGGTACCAATTTTTTCAAAACATGTTTGAATGGACTCAATGCCTTGACAGGTCTCTCAATTCTTTCTCAAACTCATAAACATAATTATTTTTCATCGTTTTATAATATTGTTCACCTACATTTGCTAACTGTAGTAAGAGTTCTTTAGTTAAAACCGATTGGTGTTATAATATTGTTCATCAAATACTTTTGCAAAAATTTTCGCAACATCATTTATGTCAACGACATACATCGCCATATTTGTCACTGTAAAAAATCATTTATCTTGTAGTGTTAGCTACATTTTGTGGTTCCAACAAAATCACAATATCATCGTGATTTCACAAACATACCATGATTACACTAAAATGTGTGATTATGATATTCTAACTAAAAAAAAGTAATGTTTTTTCAGGTATTGGGATACTCTCAATGCCATATGCAATTTCTCAAGGAGGGTGGTTGAGTTTTATTCTGATGATTATATTTGGTATGATGTTTTGCTACACAGCATTGCTTCTAGAAAAGTGTATGAAATTACATCCACAAATCAAATCTTATGCTGATATAGGTGAGGTTGCATTTGGGTATAAAGGAAGAACCGTGATAGCTAGCTTCATATACATAGAGGTATTTTTAGTTGCTATTGAGATACTTATATTAGAAGGTGACAATTTGGAGAAGCTTTTCCCAAATATGAGATTCACATTCTATGGCCTTAAAATTGGAGGTAAAAGATGTTTTATCCTGCTTAGTGCTTTGGTAATACTACCCACAACATGGTTGAGAAGTTTGGAAGCTTTGGCCTATATATCTATTGGTGGGGTAGTTGCTTCTGTTATTTTAATTGGTTGTGTTGTGTGTGTGGGTGAATTTGATGGTATTGGGTTTCATGAAAAGGGTGAGTTAGTAAATGTGGGAGGATTGTCTACTTCTATGAGCCTTTTTGCCTTCTGTTACTCTGCTCATGCATTAATGCCAACTATATGCAATTCCATGAGTGACAGAAAACAATTTTCCAAGGTAAGTTCGTAAAAAAGCATTGTATTTACAATTCCATTAGTTTTTTTTCTTGTTTAGAGTAAATTAACGATTCAATCTTTAAATATGTAAGAACTAAATGATTTGATACATAAAATTAATAAACTTTTAACATATCTACAAAATTGATAATCATTAATCACATTAGTCATTTTAGACTGAACAATTTAACTTATAAAATTATCCACAAACGACAAATGTGATTGATAATTCTTAATTTTAATAGTTATTTTAAAATTTTATTAATTACGAAAAATCAAATTGTATATCAATAATTTCATCAATAAAATTTGTGAATCATTTAATTATTTAACTTAATAATATTTCAACTATAGCAAAAATGATTTGGAAGTGACTAATTTATAGTTCCTTTAATTTTAAATGAATTTAGATTGTCTCGTGTTTTAATTAAACATGAGAGGGTCGTGTTGATCATCTTACTATTAAAATGTATTGAGTTTCACTTGTAATTTTTTAAATTGTAAATTTCAATACATTTTAATGATAAAATGGTAAACATAACTCCTCATATTTGATTCAAACATAAGAAGATTTTAATCTATTTTAAATATAATCAAAATTATATCAAATATCGTTAATATATTTAACTATTTTACTTAAGTATGAGACCGACAGCAATATTATTTGATATCTAAGGGAAGAAGTAGTGTAACTTGGCCTTTTTGCTATGATCTTTCTTATCAAAGTGACATTTTGTCAATTGCAGGTTTTGTTGGTTTGTTTTGTGGCAACCACATTTATCAATGGAACCATAGCTATTTTAGGCTACATGATGTTTGGAAATCATTTGAATTCTCAGATTACATTAAATTTACCCACAAACACCATAAGTACTAGAATAGCAATATATACCACAATAATTAATCCTTTAACTAAGTATGCCATTGTAATCACCCCAATATTTAAAGCTATTGAGGATAAATGGCATCTATGGAATAGGAGACCTATTAGCATTTTGTTAAGAACAATCATTGTGGCTAGCAATGTACTCGTGGCATTATTCATTCCCTTTTTTGGATATATCATGGTATTCATTGGTGCATTTTTGAGTGTGACAATCTCATTAGTGCTCCCTTGTATTTGCTATCTAACGATAAACAAAGCTACTAAGAGATTTGGGTTAGAGTTGATCATCATTATGGGAATTCCGCTAATTGGTACATTTATTGGAATACATGGTACCTATATCTCAGTGGGGCATATAGTAAATGTGATGAAGCAATGAAGATGTATGCTAAATGCTTACTGCTATGATAATTTTTATATGAATTTTCATGATGTGATGATGACGATCTTTAAACTTTTGTTTTACCCTGTTCTAATCTAGTCTTATATATGTCTCTTAAAATGTACGGTTTCTCAAATTAGTTACTACATTTTTGTCGAATGGCATTAAATGGTTATTTATGCGCCACTGAATTAAAATATCGTTAAGTGATAATTTAATTAACAAATATCAATATTATTAAATTTTATTTCGATTTTAAACACTTTACAATTATATGAATTAATTATAATAAAATTTATCATCTTTTTTTAAAATAAAATAAAAATTAAATCTTTAAAATAACTAAAATAAAACATAATTAAATTAATTTTTAATCCCTTTTAAATTTTATTTTATTTTAATTATTGTAAAAGACATATTTTAATTCCTACAAAATTATATTACGAGAAATTTGTTAAAATAAAACATATTTAATTCTCTTTCAAGCATGTTTATAATTTTTTTTATCTTAAGATTAAATAAATATAATTTTTTTAAACATCACAGTCAAAATAAAAGTAAATAAAATATAATCTAATTTAGTGATCTCTTTTTACGAGAAACTCCTAATAATTTTGTAGACATGCCAGCAAAATTATTATTTAAAAATATTTACTAACATTCCTTCTGAGATTAAATCTGTTTGCATTGTAAATTTATAGAGAACAAAATATGTGTTTTTTACCGTGACTAAATCAATTTTAAAAGTTCATAGGGATTAAACTTATTTAAGCCTAATAATAATTTAGAGAATATATGAACAAACTGATAATTACATTTTACTAGTCTTGGGATATCGTGTATTTGGTTAATGCCTACAAGTTAGCCATGAAGTTTCAATTAAATATTTTTATTTAGATAAAAATTTCCGATCTGTCTACCATGTCAAGGCCACCTTCCCGTTTGGGCTCAACCTGCCATCAATTTGTCTAAAAGAGGGTGGGATGAACCAACTAAAAGAGGCAAGGGTGGTAAAACAGATGGAGTCTGTCAAAAATATATCATTAAACACAGGTTAAACAAGTTGTCCCGACTAGCTCATCTCGTTTTGTCACCCCTTCCCTAGAATTGGATTATCGTTAGTTGTTATCAACAATATCTTAGCATATAGTTAATAATGTGTTTGAACTTTCAACAACAGACAAGGGTGCTGAGCCCAAAATAGTCATAGTTCCATGAACAGATACAGAGTTCAGTAAAATTAAGTGCTCATCAAGATAATCTGATTACCCACATACAGAATGGGAATATAACCCCGAAAACAATCACAGGCAAACTTGTACATCTACATCTACTTGAGAAACACAAACAATCTTCCAACAACCTAAAGGAACCAGAATCATATCAAGTCAAATAAAACCATCCATAATCTTTCCATAGTTAACATCCAGGAAAAGCTTTTAAAGTACAACCTGACAAGAGAAAGGGAGCCCTTTACAACCATATCCACTCATTCCTTTTGGATCAGGTACATTCTGCAATTCAGTAAAAAAAAAAATAAAAAAAAAAAGGACAAAAATCAAGAAATGTGATATTTAATCAATTGAGGGTATTTCTGAGGAACATATAGGGTGTGTTTGGTCGGGGGGAAAAATGAAGGGGAGACAAGCGGGACGGATATCTTTATAACATTTTAACTGACTAATATATTCTAATTCAATCAATCTACGATATCTCATATGATACTTCCACTTTGCTTCATTAAAATCCTTGTTTGCACCAAACTACACCCTTGAACAAGAAACAGCAACAACAACAACCAAGCCTTATCTCACTAAGAAGGGTTGCTACATGGATCAAATTAAGTCATAACACCATAAATGTTACATGTTTTATATCTATCAGTCTGCAAGCATTATTTGTTTAAACCAAAGGACAGATCCAATTACAATTACAAAACAGGTCATTCAAATGCACATAGCTGGGACAAAAAGATGTAAGGACACACCTGCAGAGACAGAGTTGAAGTGATGAATTGTCTCCCATTAATCTTCTGCACCAAGCCAACCAACAATTAGAGAGTTAATTTTTAATTTCACAACAAACATAAATGTATCAATGAGGTAAAACAACAAGCATCCACCAATGTCTTGAAATTACAACTCTAAATTACATTGAAAGATGATGCGTCAAATACATAAATCATGGCAATCTATTATAAGACAATAATATCGAATTAAATCAAATCAACATCCACTCCAAGCAATGCAGTTAAACATCCATAAAAAGTAAAAGAAAATCAATAAAGCATAATTACAGATAAAAAGCAATTTTGAAATTTAGAAACTAATTCAATTATTCAAAATTCAATACAAGCAAGGCTTTAAAATACCAACAGAGTACCATCTATGTAGTTTTGGTCTATCGTCCATAGTTAACTTACAGCATATGAATGATAAAATAAACCAGAAAAGAAATTAAAACTAAATAAGCACATTGAGCCACATATTTTAACATTCACTGGCAGAGCTCATCAAATACTGTAAGTCCGTAACTAGAACAGTTTTCAGGGACTTCACTCAGCAATGAGAAAAGCCCAGATAATTTTAAGAATCTTAAATTTAAAAACCCAATCCAATTTGCATTTACTCCAAATCAGCAAAGCACAATATTGAAACAAGTTAACAGCGATCTGATAAAGCATGTGGAAATGGCTAACTGAACTCACAAGAGCTACAGCCATAAAAATCATAAGGTTCCTCCCCAAAACCAACCAAGCTAAAGGAAAACCCTAGTCCAACTAAATTGTAAATGATTTGGATGCATTTGTAGAATCAGGTGAATCAAATAACAATGCATATGTAAGCAAACCTATTCATTATCAAAATGATTCATAAATGATAAAGTTCTATCCAACTTCATAAGTCCACAACCTATCAAGGATGGTTCATGAATCATAGTGGACATTGATTTGTCACTACTACTAGTCATAAGTAATGCAGACCTTAAACAATCCACCCAAAAAGACCAAAGATAGAAATTCCCTCTTGATCCAACCAATGTTATCAATTCTAGAAAATATTTGTTTTGTTCAAAATTCAAAATCTGTTACACTACAGTGCTATATAGCACCACTTTAACCTCTACACTAGTAATTAGATCAAATTCCACTACACTATAGCCCTGCATATTTGACAACGCTAGATCCAACAATTCTAAAAATTCTAAATGTAATTAATCACCAAGTCACTAGAAGTAAAACATTCTTCTTTTCATAGGATCACTAAAGAATAGAATCTAAGATATTCGCAACCACTACACAATTCCTAACCCACCCTCAACAAACAGAATATATGCCATAGAGGTCCTATCAAGACCAAAATCTATTCCTAATAGGATGGTACTAGTCATCAGCTCACAATCTTCAACAACAATATCAGCAAGGTTATCCATTGCAAGTTATCATATAAAATCCATATCCCAAACCCATGCCATATAAAGTTGTACTAAATGGCATTAAACTAAATTCTTCAATGGGATATAAAGTTGGCTTGGTGGCTGGAGTGAAGGAGTTAGAGAGTGGAGCGATAAGGAGGTAGTGGGTTTCGACCCTCACTCTCAGCAAAATACTAACAATATTATTGATGCTTAGTTACTAATTGCAAAAAAAGTAAAAAATTATTAAGTTCTATCAACAAAAGAACCTTCAAATCATAACAAGCTAAATAAAGAACTCAAAAACCCTAACCTTTCTTATGTTCATGAGAAAGGGTGACAGGCGTAATAACAGCCTCACCCTCATCACTTTCCTTGACAGCAATAACAGCCTCAGCAGCATCCTTATCATCAGGATAGCGAACAACAACAACAGGGCAGACACAATGGTGAACACAGTAATCACTAACACTTCCAAGCTTCCCATCACTGCCACGGCGTGCAGCACCGAATCCACGACTCCCCATAATAACAGCGCTGAGGCCGAGACGCTCGACCTCGAGACACAACCGCTCCTTCATGTCATGATCCTTCACAATATGGATCTTGTACGGAATCTGCGCTTCGCGAAGCGGTTTAGCGAGATCGGCGGATTTCGACGCCGTGAAAGCGTCGAAATCATCTTCAAGCTTCGTTTTACTGTTGTTATCATTATTGTTGGTGCTGATAACGTTGATGGCTTCTTCTTCGGAGTTAGGGTCGGTGTTGATGGAAAGATCGATGGAACCCCAATCTGCGCCGAAGAGGACGTTGGTGGGGCTGACGTGGAGGAGGATCACGGCATCTCCAGGACGGATGTAGTGCTGGACAGCCCAGTGTACGGCGTACGCGCTTTCGTCAGAGAGGTCAACGGCGACGCCGATTTTACGACGGGCACCGGCGGTGGGGGTGGGTGTAGCTGCGGACTGGTGGCGAGGTGAGGATGGATGATGGATTCTTATTAGTGGTAGCTGTGGGTCGGATTCGTGTGCGGTGGGGTTATGGTGGGGGTTCTGCATTTTATTTTATTTTTGCTGTTTTTGAACAAGAAGAGAGAAATGCGAGTTTTCTAGAGAGGCTTGTTTTGTTGTTTCTTACTCACTAAGAAGTAGGGAACTGCGTTAAACAAGGAATGGAGTTTGTTTAATACGGAAAATTATTGATTGGATAGTGTATAAATAGTGAGAGAGAGAGAGAGTGTGTGTGTGTGTGTGTGTGAGTGTGTGCACACGCGTGTTCTACAAGTTGGGCTCTCGTTTATATGGGTTTGGCGTACAAACGGCCCACAAGTTTTTTTTTAAGAGCTTCTTCTTTGAAAAATCAATTATTCAAAAGAATCTTAGTGGTTAAAATAATATTTTTGTCAGATCTTACTTATTTTTTTATTGAATTTTTTTTATTAGAACTATAATCTCTTAGGAAAGAGAGAGTTAAAAAAAATAAGTTAGGAACAACTTATGGTAAATTAGATTTTACAATGTCTGAATTTGATTTATAAAAATATTTGGCTTAATTGCACTTTTGATCCCCTATTATAGGTGAAAATTGAAAGTAGTTCCCCCATTTTGTTTGTCCCCAGTTTTAGTCCCCAAAACAGAATTTGTTTCCAAATTATGATGAGTTGTGATTTTTTTAATGACGTGTCAATAAAAAAAGGTGACGTGACAGACGCTTACGTGGAATAAACTCATTATTATATTATTTCTTATTAAAAAATATAATTTATATTTTTAAAAATCATTTTTATAATTGTGACAATATTTTTAAAAATACAATTAAATTATTAAAATTAAATTAAAAGAAAAAACACCAAAAATCATTCACTCATGAACAAATCAAAATCAAAACCCTAAAATCATTATATCTCTCTCTTTCTATTTCTCTCTGTGAATCTTTCTTCTTCTTCATCAACAACAACAACAACAATGGTAGCTCCGTTTATAGAAGTAAATAATGCACCCGAAAAAACCAATACAGTGCCTTCAAGGTATCTGACCAAAGTCATAATGATACAAACTTCAGAAAATGCACTGTTAAGCTGCGGGAGTAATTGCTGCAACAGAAGCGTTCCTAACACTTTGAATGGCAAACCCAATGTGCTGACCCTCCTGCCCTTCTAAGCTCAAATCACCCTGAGGAATCTGAGAATTTATACCTTGATCTGCATTCGTGTCCAATAAAACCTTTCTGCTAGAGCAACTATCAATGCTGGACCTTGAACTATCACACATGTATTTAAGCATAGAAGTTGATACAGATGACTCTGAAGACCAGTCACTAACAGAACTAGCAGGCGAAACACTAGAAGAAAGCTTGTTGGCCGACAACAAGCCTGAGAGACTAGAATACCCAGATTCAGTTTTATTTCTTGAAGCAATTCCTGATGGTGTTCTGACCGGTGGTGGACGAGATGAGGGTAGCTTTGAAATTCCAGCAATAACTTTTCTTCTTGAGGAATTAAATGGAGATTTACCAATATTATTGGATGAATTGCTACCAGAAGATGTGGAAGTGGCTGATTTAGTCATAAACCGAGTTTAACAATGCATTTTCTGAAGTTTGTATCATTATGACTTTGGTCAGATACCTTGAAGGCACTGTATTGGTTTTTTCGAGTGCATTATTTACTTTTATAAATGGAGCTACCATTGTTGTTGTTGTTGTTGATGAAGAAGAAGAAAGAGTCGCACAGAGAAATAGAAAGAGAGATAGATAAAATGATTTTAGGGTTTTGATTTTGATTTGTTCATGAGTGAATGATTTTTGGTGTTTTTTCTTTTAATTTAATTTTAACAATTTAATTGTATTTTTAAAAATATTATCACAATTATAAAAATAATTTTTAAAAATATAAATTATATTTTTTAATCAAAAATAATATAATAATAAGTTTATTCCATGTAAGCGTCTGCCACGTCACCTTTTTATTGACACGTCATTAAAAAAATGACAACTCATCATGATTTGACCTCAAATTTTGTTTGGGGACTAAACTGGGGACAAATAAAATGAGGAGATTACTTTCAATTTTCACCTATAATAGGGGGACCAAAAGTGCAATTAAGTCAAAATATTTAATGTCTAAATCTATTATGCGATTTGTTATAGACTTATTTTTAGGTTTTGAGTCTTGCTTGAATGAAAATCTAAATGATTAGACATATTTTTGAATGAAAATCTAAAAGTCTATTTCACTATATGAAAATATTTAAATAAATAATTAGACATATTTTTAATGATAAATCAATTTTTTATACTTACATGTAACATTTAAATGATTTAATGGTAGGAATAAACATGTACCCTCTTGAAGAAAGGCATAACCTTTGACTCCATCTTCCCCTATGCAATACCACTGCCACTATGCAAGACAATAATTACCTCTTCATGAATTGCAATGCAGCTTAAGTTGTGTTGTTATTGTCCCCTTTGGGCCTCCATGTGCCACAAAACTATGAATTTTGTGAATAGCTTTTGCAATGGCTCTCAACAACAGACGTGGTTGCCCTATCATTTTCAGCATAACACTTTGGAAGTTATGGCTGCACAGAAATGATCGTGTCTTCAAAAAACACAACTTAAATTAGTGACTATCTTTAAATTATAAATTATAAATTATCAATTTAGTCTCTAACTTATCACTCATTCCTTAATTTTATCTTTGAATTATAGTAATATAATAAATAGTCTATGAACTATTATTAATCCATCAATATATGAATTCTTTGGTTAAATATATTTTTAGTCTTAATAAAATTTTGGAATTTTGATGTTAGTTTATAATTCTATTTTTCGATTTGTTATGTCACCATATTTATCATCAATATGTTTTAATCTCTGTTGAATCAAAATAAATCAAGGTTTGTATTGAAATATTAGCAACTTTTGTAGATAAAGTTTATCATAGAAATTTCTTTAAAAAATATTTATCATCAATATGTTTTAATCTCTGTTGAATCAAAATAAATCAAGGTTTGTATTGAAATATTAGCAACTTTTGTAGATACAGTTTAT